>CAWUFW010001987.1:0-1200000 GCA_963921515.1 Calotriton arnoldi | reverse complement strand
TGACATAGCCTTCTACAACGGCCTAGTAAAAAGAGCAGCAGACGCTTTTGGACTTCCCCTCAACGAGGAAAAAGGAGACACATGCCTCCTTTCAGAAATACTAACCCCAGCCAACAAGGGGACACAATACCTACCAATGCTACCAAGCATCCTGGACCAAGGCAAAGAAGCCTTTAAGGAGCCAACCTCAAGCAAAGGGGTAACACCAAGGGCGGAAAAAAAAGTACAAACCCTCTCCAAGGACCCTAAGTATATCCAGGGAAACACAGTGCCTAACTCCATCATTGATACCACGGCCAGGAGAAGAGCAAATGTCCTCTCTAACTGTGGACCACCCCCAGAGAAAAAGCAAATGTATGGATATGGTAGGCAGAAAGATTGAAAAGGAAGCAGCGACGCAGTGGCACATTGCAAACTCTAATGCCCTGCTGAACAGGTACGAACACCAGCAATGGGATGACATCGAGGAGCTCATCAACAAGCTCCCTGAAGAGTACAAGAAAAGGGCTAGATCTATTGTCCAATAAGGCAAAAACATCGCTAACACATGCCTTAAAACAGCGCTTGACGCAGCAGACACTGCCAGCAGACAGATGTGCACAGGCACCACTCTAAGAAGGCATGCCTGCCTTAGAATATCAGGTTTTAAGCAGGAGGTTCAAACCTCCATCATTAACAGGCCTTTTACAGGGGAGGCACTATTTGGAAAAGAGGTGGATGAATCTTTCCAACAGATTAAAAAAGATAACGAAACTGCAAGAGCCATGGGAGCCCTACAACAAAGAGGTACCTTCAAAAGAGGAGGGTTTTTACAGAAGAAAACCCACAGGAAGAGGAGT
This sequence comes from Calotriton arnoldi, assembly GCA_963921515.1. Taxonomy (NCBI): domain Eukaryota; kingdom Metazoa; phylum Chordata; class Amphibia; order Caudata; family Salamandridae; genus Calotriton; species Calotriton arnoldi. The sequence goes on along the minus strand of CAWUFW010001987.1, from coordinate 1,199,161 downwards.
TTTTGTTCAAGGACAGCAAATGTCAAATCAACAGGGCCAAGGGAATGGTCAACAAACAAGCCAGCAACCAGGATACCTAGGTTGGCAACAACAGCCAAAGCAGTCCTTTCGAGGAAGAGGCAGAGGCAGGGCCAGCCCTCTAGAGGAAGATTGACTGGCTCAAATTGACTCCTGCACAGGAAAAGACCCCCACACAACACCAGTGGGAGGCAGAACATCACAGTTCCTAAAACAGTGGTGAAAGATCACCACCGACAATTAGATATTAAATTTGGTAAAATACGGGTATTGCATAGAACTGACAAACACCACCAGCAAACCCAACAAAAATAAGGAGGTTCCTCAAATCAGAACTCATACAGTTAAATTCAGAAATCAAGGACCTTCTTCAAAAACAAGCAATAGAATTAGTACCAAAACAATACATTTTCAAAGGAAACTACTCACCGTATTTCCTAGTCCCCAAACAGGACCTATCGCTAAGACCAATCCTACACCTAAGGTTCATAAATAAATTCATCTTGACACAGCATTTCAAAATGGCTACACTCCAGGAAATAATCCCGCAAATTCAAAAAGGAGATTACATGGCAACAATAGATCTCAAGGACGCCTATTTACACATTCCCATGAACACAAACCACAGAAAATATCTCCGGTTCCTACACAAGGGAACACACTACCAGTTCAAGGTACTCCCTTTCTGAATAAAATCAGCACCACGTGTCTTCACCGAGTGCCCAGCCGCGGTCGTGGCACACCTGCGAAAGGATGGAATGCACGTCTACCCTTACCTGGACGACTGGCTTATAATGGCAAACACAAAACCAACATGTCTCAGCCACTTTCAAACAGCAATCCACACGCTCCAACGATTAGGATTCTCAATAAATCACAAGAAATCCTCCACAACACTAGAGAGGGAAAAGACTTTCTTAGGTGCAAGACTAAACTCGAAACTCGCACGGTCTTACCCTACGCAAAAAAAGGATACAAGCGATCAAACCAGAAACCTCCCTCTACCGGAAGGGTCAATCTCTGACAGTGAGGAGAGTCATGAAGCTCATGGGCATGATGGCGTCCTGCATCCCACTCATTCCCGCCTACATATGCACCCCTTCCAGGAATCACTTACCAACAACTGGTCACAAGCCACAGGGAGTTGGGAGGATCTAGTGGTTGTTGCGCACAGGCTGCAAGCAGAAATACAATGATGGGCATCCAACAACATAACACAAGGGAGACCTTTCAAAAACCCAACTCCTTCTGTGACAATCACTACAGACTCATCCCTCAATGGATGGGGGAGCGCACTTCATACAACTGAAAGTACGAGGCCAGTGGAACAACCTCGACTCCATAAAACACATCAATTACTTGGAAATGAAAGCAGTATTCCTAGCATTGAAAGTGTTCCAGAAACACATTCACGCAAAGACTGTCTTGATTCAAACAGACACCACCACAATGTTCTACCTCAATAAAAAGGGAGGAACGAAGTCATTTCCGCTAAGCAAGCTAGCACAACAGATCTGGCAATGGGCAATTTCTCAAAGAATCAATCTGCAAACAATACATCTACCGGGTGTATACAATGCAACACAGATCTTCTGAGCAGGCAGAACTGCTCCCACGAGTGGGAATTGAAGCACAAGACAGTACAATACATCTTCAAACTCTGGGTAACCCCAGAGATAGACCTGTTTGCGACAATACAGAATAAGAAATGCTAGTTCTTTGCCTCGAGGTTCCTCACCACCTGTCAAAAGGGAATGCCCTGTCACTAGATTGGTCAGGGACATTTGCATACGCTTTTTCACCAATACCTCTAATCCAAAGAGTTCTGGAAAAAGCAAGACAACCAGGGACAAACCTAATTCTAATTGCTCCACAATGGACCAGACAAACCTAGTACTCAAGTCTGCTAAAACTGTCCAGAGGACAGATAATCAAATTCAGAGCGGACAAGGACCTACTAACAATGCATCTGAAAGAGACACTTTAGTGACAGATTCCTTACCTTAGAATATCCCCAGGCGTCAGGCTGGATCCGGAAAGTTTTTTGCGTAGCAGTACCCTTGCGCGTCGGTAGGCGGCGTCGTGCGGCTCCGCGTCCGTCGTCGGCGTCGTGATCGCCGGGATGACGTCGCGGGCAGTACTTAGGCGCCGCCCCTGCGCGCTGACGTCAGTTCTTCTTTTCCGCGCCAGTAAGCGCAGATCCGGGAAGAGCAGTGCCCTAGTCACTTTTTGACTATCTTTTTTGTGAAATTTTTCACTGTTTTCTTCAACGAGTCTTCACGACTCCTAAGGTGTCGTAGGGATGCCCGGCTTTAAGCCCTGCGAGGAATGTGGTCGTATGATGTCCATCACGGACCCCCACCTCGAAGTGTCTCTTCTGTCTCGGCCGAGACCACGACACAAAGTCGTGCCCTGACTGCCGGAAACTTCATCCGAAGGCTTTGCGAGAGCGGTCTCGAGAGCTCCTTGAAGTCCGGCAGTCGGCTCCGCGCCGCACCAAGCCCCGGTCCCGGGAGAGGTCGAGGGGCCGGACGCGGAGTCCCCGCCGTTCGTCGGAATCCAAGTCTTCGCGCTCCTCCGGTAAGTCGAAGCACAAGAAGTCTAAGCGGCGTCATCGCTCTAAGACTTCGCCTCGCCGGTCGCGCGACTCGGCTGAGGTCCCTGTCGGCACCGTCCCCGCAGCCCCGGACGTGCCTGTCGAGTTGCCCCCGCATTACCCGTCCTACCCGGGTTCGGGGGCGACTCCGGCCGAAATCACAGAAATTCCTGTCGGCCATGGCCCGCCTCTTCGGGCCTCAAGGTCCCTCCGGTGCGCCTTCGGGCCCCGCGGGCCCTGATGGGGTTGCTCCGGCGTCGCCGTCGACTCCGGTCCCGGCGTCGCCTGTCCCACCAGCCTTCGTCCCGGCCTCGGCTCCGGCCCCGGCCTCGACCCCGGTTCCGGTGGTGCCGCAACCCCCATCGACGCCGGTTGACCTAACCACGCCTCCGCCGACGCCGATGTCCCCGGTGCCGTTTCCGACGCCGTCCGGGGCTCCGGGCGGCGTCGTTTCCCGGTTCTCCCCGGGTCCAAACATGGAGCCGGACCGGCGTCGCCCGACGCCGGTTCCGGCGCCGATGAGACCTTGGGTCCCTTATGTCCCTCCTCCTCCATCTTTTCAACCTGAGGAGGACCAGGAGAGCTGGGAGGGGTCTGACGACCCTCTCACACAACAGTGCGAGTTTGACCCGGACTGGGTTGAGGAACTTGGGGATGCCAGTGGGCTGGATACCTCCCCCGACTCTGGCATGCTGTCTCCTCCCGTGGCAACGGAGGAGGGGGCTAATTTTGCAACGGTGTTGCGTAGAGCTGCTGGAGCAGATCGCTTGCAACGACGGTGGCGCTGCGTCGCCACGCCTGGCTGAGAACCACTGTTTTTTCAGGGGATGTCCAGAATACTCTCATGGACATGCCCTTTGATGGAGTCGGTCTTTTTGGTTCGAAGGCAGACCATGCGCTGGAGCGTTTCAAGGACTCACGGGCTACTGCTAAGTCCCTGGGCCTTGCTGTTGTGCGCCCTCCGCAAACGTCTGCTTTTCGCCCCTTTCGTGGCCACGGAAGGGGCGCCCAGTCACGTCCACAGCCCGGCCAACGGCCCGCGCAGCAAGCGCCTTCGCGTGGCCGAGGACGTGGATACCGCCGTGGCGGTTCGGGCAACCAGCGTGCGGGTCAGGCCACCACCTCCAACCCGTCCGCGGCCTCCAAGCCCTCCTAGTCCCTCCTTTCAGGTGCACAGCACGCCAGTCGAGGGCAGGGTCCGCCATCACCTTCACCACTGGCGTCCCATCACCTCGGACAAGTGGGTCTTGGACATTGTCCGAAGGGGCTACTCCCTCCCCTTCGAGACCACCCCCCAGCCATGCCACCTCAATTCCACCGCATGCCAGGGGATCACTTGGTGCTTCTACAGAAGGAAGTCACGGCCCTCTTGGCCAAGAGGGCCATCGAGCATGTTCCGACCCCAGAAGTAGGGCGTGGTTGCTACTCCCACTACTTTCTGGTGCCCAAAAAGGACAAGGAGGACATGCGTCCTATCTTGGACCTCCAGAACGTCAATCGCTTCCTCCGGAAGGAGAAGTTCAAGATGCTCACCCTAGCTCAGGTCTTGACTGCCCTCGACCCCGGAGACTGGTTGGTAGCGTTGGACTTGCAGGACGCCTATTTCCACATCCCCGTCCTGCCGGCCCACCGGCGTTACCTTCGGTTCACGGTAGGCCTCGAGCATTTTCAGTTCACCGTGCTCCCTCGGGTGTTCACGAAAGTGATGGCGGTGGTCGCAGCTCATCTGCGCCGGGCAGGGGTTTCAGTCTTCCCCTACCTCGACGACTGGCTGCTGAAGGCGGGCTCGTCCCAGGCAGTCGTCTCCCACCTCCAGACTACGGACGAACTCCTGCACTCGCTGGGGTTCTCCATCAATGTGCCGAAGTCGCATCTGATTCCTTCTCCACAGCTCCTTTTCATCGGAGCAGTTCTGGACACGACGCAGTTTCGGGCCTATCCTCCCGAACGGCGAGTCCGGGATATTCAGGCTATGATTCCGATCTTTCAGCCTTTATCCTGGGTTTCGGTACGGATGACCCTGAGGCTGCTGGGCCTCATGGCCTCCTGCATCCTGCTGGTCACTCATGCCAGATGGCATATGCGGGCTCTGCAGTGGGACCTGAAGTTCCAGTGGGCGCAGCACCAGGGCGACCTGTCCGATCACGTCCAGATCTCGGAGGGGACTGCAAAACAGTTGCAGTGGTGGCTCTCGAACCGGCAATGGGTCATGGGCAGATCCCTCTCCCTTCCCCAGCCAGAGCACACAGTTGTGACGGACGCGTCCCTTCTGGGATGGGGCGGTCACATGGGAGAGGCGGAGATCAGAGGCCTCTGGTCTCCGGCGGAGTCCCGGCTCCATATCAACCTTCTGGAGCTCCGGGCGATCCGACTTGCACTCAAGGCATTCCTTCCCTCTGTCAAAGGGAAGGTAGTGCAGGTGTTCACAGACAACACCACCGCCATGTGGTACTGCAACAAACAAGGCGGGGTGGGGTCGTGGACCCTTTGTCAGGAGGCTCTGCGCCTCTGGACATGGCTGGAACACCAGGGCATGTTCCTGGTGGTTCAACACCTGGCAGGTTCCCTGAACGCCAGGGCGGACGAACTCAGCCGCAGGTGCATGATGGATCACGAATGGCGTCTTCACTCGGAAGTGGCGCAAGGACTCTTTCTACAGTGGGGAGAGCCTTGGTTAGATCTATTCGCCACCGAAGAGAACGCGCAATGTCATCAGTTCTGCGCGTTGGAATTTCCAAGGCGGCACTCGCTCGGCGACGCTTTTCGTCACGAGTGGAGTTGCGGTCTATTGTACGCCTTTCCGCCTATACCACTTCTACCCAGAGTGTTGAAGAAGATTCGGCACGACCGGGCCCAAGTCATTCTTGTGGCTCCGGACTGGGCTCGAAGAGTTTGGTATCCCGAGCTACTCAATATGAGCGTAGATCCCCCGATCCGTCTGCCTCTTCGGGAGGATCTTCTGTCGCAGCAGCAGGGGACGGTCCTCCACCCGAACCTGTCCAGTCTACACCTGCTTGCGTGGAGATTGAGCGGCGGCAGTTGATTCCTTTCGACTTGCCTCCCGAAGTTTGTGATGTGATTCTGGCAGCCAGGCGTCCCTCCACTAAGGTGGTATACGCCTGCAGGTGGAACAAATTTGTGGCATGGTGCACAGCAAAGGCTGTGAATCCCCTTTCTGCCCCTCTTTCTGAGGTCCTTCTGTTCCTTCTCTCTCTGGCCCAACAGGGTTCTGCCCTGGGTACCATCAAGGGTTATCTTTGTGCTATCTCGGCCTTCCTCAGGCTCCCTGATCAGCCCTCCCTTTTCAAGTCCCCTGTTGTTAACAGGTTCTTAAAAGGCATTACTCACCTCTTCCCTCCTGTTCCGTTTGTGATGCCTCAGTGGGACTTGAACTTGGTTCTTACCTTTTTAATGTGCGCTCCCTTTGAGCCTCTACATAACTGTCCTCTTCGTCTTCTGACTCTGAAAACAGCCTTTCTGGTGGCCATCACCTCCGCTCGGCGGGTGAGTGAGCTCCAGGCTCTATCTTGCAAACCTCCCTTTCTGTTCATCCAGACAAGGTTGTTCTTCGGACGCGTCCGTCCTTCTTGCCAAAGGTGGTTACTGCTTTCCACATTGGGCAGACCATCACTTTGCCCACCTTCTTTCCGCCTCCGCATCCTTCCAGAGAGGAAGAGAGGCTCCACCGTCTGGACCCAAAACGTGCGCTCTCTTTCTATATTGACCGCACAAAACACTTCCGGGTGGATGACCAGCTCTTTGTTGGCTACGTGGGCGCCAAAAAAGGTCGGGCGGTGCACAAGAGGACCATCTCCCGCTGGGTTACCTTGTGCATCAAGACCTGCTATTCTTTGGCTAAAAAGGAGCCTCCTGTTGGGCTGCGTGCCCATTCCACCAGGGCAACGGCTGTTACCACGGCCTTGGCCGCGGTGTTCCGCTGCCGGTTATCTGTCAGGCAGCTACGTGGGCCTCGCTGCACACGTTTACAAAGCATTACTGCCTTGACAGTCAGGTCCGGAGGGACGGCTTCTTTGGCCGTTCTGTCCTCCAGGACTTCCTTGTCTGATCTTTGTTCGCAGACCCACCACCGGGGTTGGTATTGCTGGGGTATCTATTCTAAGGTAAGGAATCTGTCACTAACGTGTCTCTTTCAGATGCACAAGTTACTAACTTGTGTAACGATATATCTGTAAGAGACAGTAGTTAGTGACAGATTCCTACCGCCCACCCATCCTCCCCGTTCTGCGAACTGATTTCTAGGGTTAAGGACATCCCTTTCAGGGCCCTAGTATTTTTCAGACACCTATGTCAGCTTCTTGCATGGCTCTGCGTTCCTGGCGTGGAAAGTCGTGTACAGAACTGACGTCAGCGCGCAGGGGCGGCGCCTAAGTACTGCCCGCGACGTCATCCCGGCGATCACGACGCCGACGACGGACGCGGAGCCGCACGACGCCGCCTACCGACGCGCAAGGGTACTGCTACGCAAAAAACTTTCCGGATCCAGCCTGACGCCTGGGGATATTCTAAGGTAAGGAATCTGTCACTAACTACTGTCTCTTACAGATATATCGTTACACAAGTTAGTAACTTGTGCAACAGGGCCAAATCTTTCACCCGGAGCCAGCAACGTTACGCCTAGCGGCTTGGCCCCTGAATACATAGAGTTTGGTCACTTCAACTTGCCTCCACGAACAATGGAAATTCTAAAGGAGGCAAGAAAACAAACTACAAGACAATGCTATGCCGCAAAATGGAAGCGGTACACCACTTGGTGCCCAGCTAGCAACCGAATGAACTCAATCAATACACAAGAAACAGTGATCATATATCTAACTCAACTTCTTGACAGTTACATCAGCTACTCAAGCATAAAGGTACACCTCGCTGCCATCGTAGCTTACACCAGAGGAAAACCATGCAAGAGCTTTTTCAGGAGACCTGTCATAAAACGGTTCCTAGAGGGGTCTAAAAGAATTACTCCCCCTAGAACAGCTCCAATCCCCATGTGGAGTTTAAATACAGTGCTCACACGACTTATGACAAAACCATTTGAGCCTATGCATAAGACAAACCTCAAACACATCATTTTAAAGACAGCATTTCTTATTACCATTACATCCATACAGAGAGTACGTGAATTACAAGCGCTAACTATACAAGAACCATACATGCAAATCCATAAGGACAAGGTTATTTTAAACACTAACCCACAATTCCTACCGAAGGTGGGATCTAAATATCACTTAAATCAAAGTGTTTTCCTTCCGGTCTTCTTCAAGGACCCAAAAACAAGAGGGAAAAGAAGCCTCCATACCCTGGATGTAAGGAGGGCACTACTGTACTATCTACAGAAAACAGAACAAACTTGTTGCTGCCTACTAGCATACTAAAACAGGAACGCCTGTCACAAAGGCAACAATTTAACGGTGGATAGTCCAAACCATTCAACTATGCTATGCCACCGCAAACAAAGAACTAACGGTACAACCAACAGCTCACTCAACCAGGAAGAAGGGAGCGACTGGCATTTATGGCAAATGTTCCCATAGACTCTATATGTGCAGCAGCTTCATGGGCATCACCACACACCTTCAACAAACATTACTGTGTGGACATGCAAATAAATAAGGAAGCACAAATAGGACAAAAGGTACTTCAACACCTGTTCGCAAAGTCTTCCTCTTACCACAGCCTCCCCAAGAAGGGAGAAACTGCTACGTAATCTGATGCACAGCATGTGAATCCAGAAAAGGTTTCACGCTGCAAAACGAAATGGTTACTTGCCAGTAGGAGTATTTTTGCAGCTTGAAGAATTTTCTGGATTCACATGCGAACCACCCGGCCTCCCCTACAAGGAATACAAACAGGTGGGGAATCAAGTTCTAACAGTTCTCTAAAGGACCATCTAACGCACCATACACTAAAACACAGAAAGAAAAAAAAAGAATCCGAAGATGGCTACCATCACAACGACCTCCAGGGTGCTGTCGGATGTCACACAGGGGACGTACCTGGCACCAAATGGTGGTCGACGACGCCCAAAACAAAAGGAAAAAAAACCCCAAAAAACTATTCTGGTCCCAACCACTAGATGGCGGAATAATGCACAGCATGTGAATCCAGAAAATTCTTCAAGCTGCAAAACTACTCCTACTGGTAAGTAACCATTTCGATACAGTTATGCAGTTTAGAAAATGAAGCAAATGCAAGAACCACAACCTTGATCAGTTCTCAAGTTCAGTCACCAAAGCATATTTCCTTTTATACAATTTAAAACCTAAAATGGTATTCAATTGACATTTAATTTTGAGCAAATCATGATTTTTACTTTTGCCTTTTGTCTTTCTTAATCAGTCTCCAGTGTCCCGAGACGATATAAGAGATGACAAAGCAACAATAAGATGCGAGACCTCTCCACCTTCCTCTCCCAGATCATTGAGATTGGATCGAATCCACAAAGGAGCCTTACATACTATGAGCCACGAAGATATCCGCGACATTCGAAAGTAAGACCTACAGCACCATTTGTTTAGATTTCATTCTCTCTCTAGTGTCTAAAAAAAATCATCGGTGTTGAAGTGAATTATTATGAAGACAAAACTTTTTAACGTTTTTTTTTTTTTTTTTTTTTTTTTTTTGGTAGTTCTACAGGGTCCCAAGACGGACAGGCTAGTAACCCAAGTAGCAGCAACAGCAGCCAAGATTCTCTTAACAAAGCCCAGAAGAAAAAGGGTATTAAATCATCCATAGGTCGTCTGTTTGGAAAGAAAGAAAAAGGTCGGCCTGGACAGATTGGCAGAGAGTTCCTAGGACAAGGTTTGTTTTGTTCATTTTATGTCCTTGGTTTTGTAAGCACAACATTGTCCTCTCCCACCCTTGCGCTCCACATTACCACTGTCTTCGCAAAACAACATTTTTATTAACAAACATTTGTCAAAACTGTATGAGTAAATGTTAATGAGGTGTAGATTTAAATAAAATGGCATACATGAAGGCATTGACTTGATCGAAGTTGACCTTGAATTTAAGTGTGAGTTATATTTCATGGGCAGGGTCTTGAAAAGAATAATTAGTCCAGTTTGTAGAATGTAAGCTAGGGAATTCATTTGTTATACATTCTTCCTAATCTCTTGTGCTGTTTGGTGCCAAAATTAAACCTGAGTGTAGAAAGCTGGCTCTCTATATAGTGGACCAAAAAGAGGGGCACCATGTAAAGAGTTCAGGCAAACCCCAAAGGAAGTGCAGAAGCACAAATGACACCCCAAGTGCTCTCTTTTGTGGTAGTGTGGGCGAGCAGTTAGGCATATCAGAGTGTAGTGCTAAGCATTTATTGCATACACAAAGGCAGTAAATGAGACGCACACAAAATAATGAAATCCGACACCATTAAAAAAAAAAAATGCGTACTTTTATATGAGTTTAGATATGAATATCACCGGAATCGGTTAAGTACTTGAGTTATGAATTTTTACAGTTTTCAAAAGTTGACATTGCAGTTTTTGGGAGCGGTAATGTTATCCTATGTGGGAAAAACGTTCTGCGTTTGGGCACTTAACAGCGACTCATAGGACTGTTCTCTGGGACTTGAGGTGAGTATGGGGCAAGGTCCAATGCCACTCCAACAGGTGACCTCAGGAGGCTCTAGGGTGTTTGGTGCAGAGTTGTCATGGCGTTGGGTGTCCCGTTCACTTCAGTGGGTAACGGTCCTGTTGGAAAGAGCCTGCAAGCTGTGACTGGGGGACCAGTCTGGGGGATCACACAGGGGGCTCGACCCATGAGATGCTCAGGCACATGGGGATACCTTTGGTTCACTTCTCGGGCTGTGAGGTTTGGGTGCAGTTTTGTGTTTTGGCATCGGATCCAGTGCAAGTCTCTCGCGGTTGGAGGGGGCCTGCGGAAAGATGCTGTGGGCGGCGACTGGAAGTCCAGTCTAAGCTCTTGTGGGTCTGGGCACCCCATTGGCACTGTCACCTCCCTTGGGCTCGGGCTCTGGAACGCGTGCATAGGTGCTTTGAGGCATCAGGTGGCAGCGGTCGCAGACTCACTCTGTCTTTGATTTTGCTGCAGAGCGGCAAGCAGTACAGCTGGGTCACTCTTGATGTGGTTCTCACTGTCCCCGAATTCCCTCAAGATGCAGAACGGTTTTCCTCAGCGTTGGTGTCCGGACTGGACACAACAAGCCTTGGCTGCTGCAGTGGGTCCATTACACACAGGTATTGGTGTTGTGCGCCTCTGGTCATTCCTGACATCACCACACTTGGAGGGAGGATGGATCTGGCCTGAAGGAGCACTGCTACCTCTTCCTGGGTGGCTGCTGCGACGGTATCTGTAGGCGGCAGGTCGGTTTACAGTCTCTTGCTTCTTTGGTGCCTGCTGTAGCAGGGGAGTAGCTCCTCTACTCCCAGGGAGTTCCTTTGGCAATTGGCGAAGCACTGGCAGCCCTCCGGGTTTCTTGTGGTCGCCACAGCGGCAGGACGCTACATGAGGGTCGGTTGCAGCAGGCAGGCTGGCAGGGTTGGCGGCAAGTCAGTCAGACTCCTCGGTTCTCGGGTCAGTAGTCTTCTTCTTTGTCCACTTCTTCTTTTGGTCCATAGAAATCTGAATTCCTGGTATCAGGGGTCCCCTAAATACTCAGTTTAAGGGCGTTAAGGGGAGTGGGGGGTGGTAGCCAATGGGCTACATATCCCTGGGGTCACTACACCCCATAGATGACCACTTCCTTTGAGGAGTGGGCATCACCCTGTCCCAGAATTCCTAATTCCACCACGCACAAGATGGTGGAATTTCTAAATTCGTGTTCACTTCAGGCTTGGTCATCCTAGGGCTTCTTAGGGCCTACCCTCCAGTGAGTTTTCGTCCTTTTCCATGTGAGATGAACACTGTGTTTAGCCACATCATGCTGCCTCTTTTAAAATCCATTCATAGAGTGCATCCTAAGTTGCTTTCGTAGAAAAATGCAGTGCTGCTTGCTGTCACTTCAGCTAGGAAATGTGGAGAGTTGCAGGCATTCACCATAGAGGAGTCATATCTTTGCTTCATCATAGTTAAGGTGATTCTATGGCCCAATCCAGGATTGATAAAGGTACCCGTTATCCTGCGGTTTTTATTTCCTGATCCATCTACTGCTGCGTAGAGCTCCTTGCGCTTGCTGGAAGCCTGCAGGTGTGTCTGGTTCGAAAAGACAAAACGAAGGACTTAGGTTCTTTAGATCAATTGTTTATCATTCGACTTTCCATGAAAGGCCCGCCTACTGTCCAAACAAGGCCTTGCATGTTGGCTGTCTCACTGAATCAATTCTGCCACAATAAAACGAAACATCCGCTTCAGGGCAGAGCGAGGGCACACTGCACCACAAGCATAGCCACAACAGTTTCACTGTATGATGGTGCAGCTACGTGAAAAAGCAGGCATTCTTTCACCAATAATTACTGCCTTGATGTGCTTGCAGCAGCCAACTCTACAGTGGGACTCACAGTGCTACACAACCTGATACAATAGGGTGATCCTGCTTCCTACCTGATCCAACTGTTGTATACTGCTTGGTATTCTGAATCAAGCATGTGACTATAGCAAAGATCCAGTGCTGGAGGAGAAATGAGTTACTTACCTGTAATTTCAGGTCTCCAGCATTGGAGTCTTTAATACATTTGTATGTGGCCATCCCACCTCCCTGGTCAGAGGCTCACTTCTGTCTTAAGTACCCTTCACACTTGTGCTACGAAATCTGAGCTATGGTGGCCTGTAGGGCGAGTAGTAGAACACATCACTTCCAGGTATTCCTAGTTTTTTGCCTTGAACTCCGCCCTCATGGCAGCACTTTCAACAATTCAAAATTTTCAACCCCTCCTAAAAATACTTCGATAATTTATGACTTTCTCCAAAATATTCCTGGACTGGAGTTAGAATAGATTGTCAAAATAGGACCCCCTGCTAATGGTACTAATTTCTAGGGCAGGGAAATTACAAATGAGAAAAGAGAACCCTAGGCAATTACTGGGTCATATCCCGGAGAGTAACCGGCATCTCACAAGTGCACTGTAAGGTTGACACTACAGGGAATTTTGAAATGTCTGGCAGCCTGAACTCCTACGTACGCGGATTTAAAAACCCGAGTTTCCAAAGGAGTTCAGGAACGACTTTCCTCGGGCGAGTACGAGTCGCGGCTGCCAGACATTTCAAAATTCCATGTAGTGTCAACCTTACGGTGCACTTGTGAGATGCCGGTTACTCTCCGGGATTGAAAATTCCGACACAAAATCAGTCACTTGGAAATTTCAAACATAAAGCTCTATAATTAACGACCATCATTCTCAGAACATCGTGGGTCTGTTGCCTGTTGCCTGTCTTGGGCTAGAGCACCAGTATAGAAATAATCGGAGAACTTCTCTACAGTAAACCGAATACATCTTAGAAGTCTTCCTCTATCTGAGTAATAGACTCTTGGAGTGGGAGTCATCTATTCTCCATTAGAGTATTTTTATCAATTTACCTTACCCTCCGTGGTCCCACACATCCATTTTGGGCCCACACACAGTTGTGTATGAGAACCTTTTGTGGCTGTCCTGAAGAAGGCGCTTTGCACGCCGAAACGCGCGTAGAAAAATAAGAAATTACCAACATTAAGCCACAATGTTACAATATGAAACCAACTGTTACATCTATGTTTGGTTTTTGTATTGATTTTTACCATATTCCTCAGTAATTGTTTTTTATATGTTTGTTTATTTAGTATATACCCTTTCATGTTCTGATTTGTATAGTATGTTCTGTTCATTTGTCCTAAGAATTGTATGTTGGACACACATAACAATAATTTTTAATATGAATTTGTATTAATAAAATGAAGTTTTTAATCTAATAATTTGTACACTGAGTCTATGATGGTATCAATTCTTGTGTAGGTCTGTATATTTGATGTGACCCAGTAATTGCCTAGGGTTCTCTTTTCTCATCTGGAGTTAGAATAGTACATTAGGCTCATGGAATATTCGTGGAGGTATGCCTTCACTAAATATTCTATGACTGGAGTTAAAATACTAAATTTGACCTCCAATTGCCCGTAGTCTTTCACGTCCACTGTGGCCCGAAGGGATCACTCCCATATCATGGGCTTAAGTTAGGATTGTTTTAAAGGAGGTGGATGCGCTCCTAAACAAGCATTTTTCTTGAGGACTATGGCTATTTTAACACGGTTTACTACTATTTTGAGTTACCAGAGACTCCTAGCTTGACAATGGGTAATGATTACAATTTGTAAATATATGAAAGATACCCACATTTGAGACCTGTAGTTATAACTTAGTAACTGATTTCTTCTATTGAATACTCTAACTTAAGATTCTTCACTGCCCACCGTCCTTCCCATTCTTTGAGATGGACTTCACGGTTCTTAAAAGATCCAAAAAAAAGCTTTGCACACTGTCCTCTTTATAAGCCGTCATGGTATATCCATGTCAGAGAGTCTGAGGGAGTTTCGAGAAAGTTGAAATTGGTTTGGTGCCTATATGAGGCTGCATGGCATCACTTCTGGAGATGGTATAAAGACACTATGGAGTCTGATGGCACTTAAATCTATTGCTGTAAAAAGTCTGGATCAGTTCTGATTTATAGGGGAATTCAAAAGGTCATTTATCTGTGGTTAGAGTATCCTCCAAAAAAACCATTGCCAAAGGAAAGTAACTTGTTTGTTGGCCTCTGTGGGGAAGTTCAGAGAGTACACCCCTTGTCACTGCTGCTGAGTAGCCACAGTCACTTTTGCTTCTTTCAGAACCAAAACATTTACCTCTTACAACAAGAGTATGAAATGTTCATTGTTGAGATTGTGAGCATGATGGGTGATTGAGCAGGCAGGTATGAAATTCCAGGTCGTTACTATTGGCAAAATTCATAGAACCCACTAATGTAAAGTTATGCCGTCCCTTCGTGGTTGATACACTCTGAGCCACCCCCAAATAGGTTTTATATGGTTGTGGGTGTGTGCAGTAGGTTGTTTCAAGGTTAAGCCTTCCCTTCCTTGGGCACCTGGATTTTGAATGTTCTGTTACCATGTGATGATCCCCCAGGAAGACTGGCCTGTTTATACTGCTGCTGACTTTCAGACTCGAGGGTCTACGCAGTCTCCATTACCTTTTGGTACAGGTCAGGTTTACGACTGGCAAAAGGGTTATTTTTTTGCAGCTGATCTTGAAGGGAACCAGTAGACGTAGGCCTAGATCTAGGTCTGTCTTTTTTTCTCTCCATTGTGTCTAGCATCTTTTCTACTTTTGGTTTAATTAGATGTTAATCATCAAATGTCAGGGCTATGGGATTTTGCTGGATTTCTGGTCGGAATCCTGAAATGGCAATTAAGGAGGTTCCTTGTGTTCACCTGCTTTATGGCTGTGTGTGCTGTCTACACGTCACTCAATATAATCATATAATATTATTCCAAGTAATTTGTCCCTCCTGGACAATGTCTTCTGCTTTTTTATATTTTTTAAGTTCAGGTAGATGTTGTAACATCTCCTCCATCCGGTGCCCATCATAATGGTTTAACAGGGTCTTTAAGTTGGTGATATCCCTCTGCGTTTCCATCCCATCATCTACCTGCTTCCCTGTCACATCAGTTTTTTTCTCTTCTCATCAGAAGTGGGTTATCTCCCGCTCTCTTTATTAAAGCTCTTTCCTTGGCTGTATGTGCTAAAAGGTAATCTGGGGGTACTTGTCCCTAGATGAATAACCTATATTTGAGTGTAGCTTTAAAGTTATGTTTTTTATGAGAGTCCTTAATACGTTTACTTTGTCTGGACTTTTTACCATCATCCACCAAACACTTGTTGAGCATAGTTTTTACATGGATGAATGCTGATTGCTACTTTCGGCTTGAGAGTATTTCGATGAAGAAATTCTTCTTTCTCTTCTATTTGAAGTCTTGTTATGCAATCCTTGTGCATCATATTGTTGTGTCAGCAATTGGCCTTTACAGGGAATGATTTTTATGGTTTGTCATCTTATACAGTCACCCTATAATTATGCCTTGCGTCCTCCTCTTATCAATCTGAGAGACCTTTACAAGTATGGTGCTGGTGGTTCATCATTTTGCACGTCCACCCTATAATCCTGCTAGACATCCTCTTGTTGTTCGGTCACTGGCTCTTCAGAAACGGAGCAGTGGCTTTGAAGTAATGTCCTTCTGAATCATAGTCAGTGTGCTGAGGTGGGAATGGCTGCTGGGGTGGTGTTAAAACCATAGCCACTTACTCTGAAATGCAGAGTCTTGAACTCTTAGAAATGCACCCTCAAATATAAGATTTCATTTTTAGTGGTGTGGCTGTTGAGTGCATTTAGGTTGGGCAACAATGCCGCCTGTGCCAGAGTCTGTACATCCGGCCTGAGGACTGTCTCTTTCTTTGTGTTGATGCCCATGTGTGAAGGTTGACTCCAGACTGGGCGTTGGGAAATTTCTGTGCTTTGAGATGGATTTAAAAGCCATGGTCTGATCGGGTCATCTCATCATTGATGTACATCTACACATCCCAAAAAACTCTGAAGGCGCCGAACCTCTCGAGGAGTACACTCCACGGAGACTTGCTTGTCCTTTACAACATCTCATGAATATCAACCTATGACCTACGAACTTATTTTGGGAACTTAGCGCTTTGCTTTGGAGATTTTCACTTGTGTCTTGCCTTTACACGGTATACGATACTGGAGTTTTTTGGGAAATTGCACCCTTCAAGCATTTTATATACTACAGTTAAAACCAAGCTTCATTACAGTTTTCCCTGAAGAAGTCTGTGGTTCACTCCACATAGACGAAACACGTATTGGCTAGAAATCACACCCATGTTGAACATTGTCAAATGAAAATAAAGAACAGAAGAAGAATTCTGTGGAAACTACCTGTGTAGACTGCTCTGATTACTTTGGACATTTATTGCTCAGGATATTAACTTTTTGTTTTGCTATGTGTGGGCCCATGTCTACACAGTTGGTAACGGTGGGTGGCCGCTATCTAGATCCTTGAGCATTCAGATTTGCTTACTGTTATCCTACACAACTCAGCGCATCTTATACCCTTCCACCCTTATTTCTATTTTGATCCCAAGTCCCCCTCAGTAGCCTGTTTCTAGGTGGCCCCCAGTCTTCTTACCAGCGTAGCGCGCACAACCACCAACGTGACCAGCACCTCTGCACCCAGACACCACAGGGCAGGTAACGAGAAACTGCTGGTAGTACTTTGGACTGTGGTCCCCTATGATCTTAAGTCCCGTAGGAGACCCCCCAGAAACTAAACGCAAATAACTGTATGCTATACTTGCCTTTTTTCCCATAGGAAAGCATTGTGTGCAAAGACGCATCCAAGTGTACATTTTACTTACCTGCTAAAATCAATAGTTTAAAAAGTACATTCTTGCCATCTAAGTTCTTGGTATCAAAATGTAACAAAAAATTGCAACTTATTTTTGTAAATTGGCCTCGGATTTATTCTTGTCTCTCATTTATTGCCTCCCTGTGGGTCAGCAAATGCTTAGCACTACCCTCTGATACGCGCAACTGTTCACCCACACTACCACGAAAGAGAGCAATCGGTATATCGTGTGTGCCTCTGTAAGCCAATCAGGGTCTGCCTGGACTCTTTACACAGTGTACCTTATTTTGGTCCAATATGTAAAGAGCCAACTACCTGCATGCAGGGTACACTGATAGCACTGGTGAACCTTGGTCTCTGGAGTCAAATTTTTGTGAAGAGAGGCTACTGGGCCGGCCCAAATTGTCACAGAATTTGAATCCTTCGAGGTCTTCTGCAATAGTAGAGGTTGCAGAATCAGTAGAAATTTGGCACTGCTGATGGCATAGTGCAGACACTTTCCACCTCTTTGATGCAGAATTCTCTTTGTGCAAGGAAAGGCATTGCACTCTAAACAGGTGCCCGCATACCTGGTTTCTGAAGAAAAGAATTAACATTTTAAACAAATTGAATGAAACACAGCTGTTAAACCTGTTCCACATCTTCTTTTCTATACCTCTTAGCTGGAACACCAGACGCTGATAATTCATCTCAAGACACCTTGGGGCTTACCAAACTAGGTGGACAAGCGGAAAAAAATAGGAAATTACAGAAAAAGTAAGTGCCCATGGATTATAATTGGTAAAATATTTGTTTATTGTGAATATCCTTATGAAAACTTTATGAATCATAGACCTTGCATGAAGATGTATATTACAATTGTAACTTTCATAGATTTGTGGCAAACAGTAATCCAAATTTACATTGGAACCAGTGATAGCTAGAAGCTAATGTCAGACTCCCTATACCTACTTCATAAAATTGCAGAAATGTGTAGGCTGTGTATAAATGTTAGGTGAGTGCTATTAGTAATTCTTGCTAAATCTCCATTCGAGGCTGGTTGTCTCATGGTTGGTCCGTGATGTCAAAGCCTGAAATACAAGGTGTGTTACTAGTTGGTGCAAGATTCCCTAGGGGCACTCCTGTTTGATTCAGTATAGTCTTGTGGGTTCAGCAATTTGTAAGTAGGGATGCTCTTGAAATATATTTTGTGTTGCATTATCTTTTAGAATGTACTCTATTATCCTTTTATCGATGTAGCACAGGATGCAATAGGTCCTCCAAATTGTGTGATTATTTTTCCTCTGCCCATGACACTTAATGGAATATCTAGTTTTAACTCACATTAATTAACAGGACCACTTTGGGGGATACTTGGTTCTTGTGTAGATTCTTAAATGCTGTGTCTGTGTTTGATAATTGATTGTTCCTCTTGAATGTTAAGAAATCTTGATTCTGCAAGAGATACATTTTTGTATCCCTTAACAAAAGTCTCATAGAAGAGAGCTGGGTGGTTAGCTACAGGCCACTCGTACTCCTTTTTAGCATAGTAAACTGTGGTAAATTGGATAGGCTGTCTCATCAGTAGACTGTACCACTATCCTTTTGCTAAGGTGTCTGGAATTTTGCCCAGTAACTAAGAGAATTTATAGGCTTGACCTGATTGTGCATGTGAGGGGAATTCTGCGTGCACGCACAAAAAATGAAAGACCAATTAAGATTTTTTATTTATTTTTATTTTTGGTTTTCACTAAATCTATGTGATAGTGCTTATGGAAAAGTCTGTGGCAGGTGAATCAGCCGAGGCGTCTGTGTAGGTCCAAGGAGTACAGTCTTTGGTGTGACACACCTTGGAATTGTTTCAGAATGGAAATGCTGCTTCTGCTAACCCTTTACCATTCTGGCTATGGTGGCCATCTCTAACCATCTTGTCTCTGTGCTTTTTTCTGCCTTTGTAGCAGAACACGTGTGTTGGGTGTTTTCCAACTGATCCTCTAAGGACATTAAATTAAGGACTTTAGTTGCACTGCTCTGGAGTATGGCACATCAAAACTGTTAGATCTGCAGGGCATCTACGGAGACAATATTGTCCATGCTTCCATTGGATGTCTCCTCTCTGATACACTTTGCTTGCATCTCAAGAATACGATCAAGGAAGTGGTAAGAGAACAGGAGAGTGCTTGTATGATGTCCCAAGCATCTGTCGTATATGAAAGTAGTCATTGGTAACCTCAGGACTTGCAGGAATAGAAGAGTAGAGTGCAGTCTCTGGACCCAGAACTGCTGGCATAGAGCTGCCATGCCCACTCATTTCTATCGTGGCTGGCATTTGTTGGAACTGGTAAGCAGCTTGAAGGGGGAAAATAGGTTATGCTGGTGTGAGGTTGTGACAACCAGACATTTCCTTTACCAGCTCAAAGGTGATGGGTAGAAATTATTTAATTTGAAAGACTGGTAATTATTCTGGGTGATTTCAACTCCTTTGTTAAATTGTCTGTGCCATTACACAGTCCAACCATATTATGGTTTTACCTAGCATTCTCTGAAACGAGATGCAAGCCACTCCAGATGTGTTTCAGATGTGATGGGCAGATCAGTGAGGTGTAGCTTACAATCTTCTGACACAGTATCTCTAGACCTATGCCTAGGCATGTCCATACTACTTATGATTACCCACAGAGAGAGCAGCACAAAAATGATGTATAACGGTGTTTAAATCCGTCTGAACTACACATAATCACTCTGGACGCAATACATTTCATCATCTTTTTCTCACCTGTACCATTAGAGCTTAGCACCAACAATGTGCTGGAAAAGAAATGCATTTATTGGCCTCTTCTCTATCTGGCATTTTCTTTACTGTTGTCTATCTCTATCCCCTCTTTAAAACTGTTATGTAGGAGCATGTCACATCTGCTCTGTTTTTCTGTCTCATTCATATATTATTGTACTGTGAGAGGGGTTATGCATTTGATCTGCTCTTACTGTTTTGGATTTCACTCATGATAGTTTATTTGAGCTTGCCCTGTCAAAGAATGATTGGTAGTCTGTTGATGCTCAGGTCAGATTTGTACCTAGCAGAATCCACATCTTCTGTAGTCTCGGGGACCTTTGACAACCCTTTGTCCTGTGTGAAGAGTATTAAATTAACCCAGCACTTTAGGATTAATGAAAAGGTGCTCTTAGAAGTATTACTGACCCCTGGGTGTACTTGTCCCTTGCACAGTGTGCATTATACACTTGCATGGAAACATGCAGGAATGGCATGCACAACTCGACTCAAACCTACAATCAGGCCTACACTTAGGGTGCCAACTTTTGGATAAACTGATAAAATAGTCACTGCTCAAAGCTCTATTTCTTCGCTTCTGAAATGTTGTTTTGGAGGCCATCCTTATTATTTCGGTAAAATGTGATTATCATTTAGGAATGTACTTTGCATGTTCCACCCAGATGTGGTATATGCTGGTTAACAGTCTTGTATGTGACTCCCTTGTCCTACCTGCTTACAGATTGGAATCCAAGGAATTAGGCCATTGGTTCAAAGTCTAAGCATTTCCATTAATTTGCCACACTATCTATATATGAGGAAGTCGCTGGAAAGTGAACTGGATCAACCCCTAATATAAGGATAAAACATTTAATCGACTTCTCAGTTGTCATGATATAGCACTTTAGTTGGATGGATTATATTCCAAAGCTTAATCAACACCTATTCATTTGCCTTTTTCCAAATTTCCCCTATTGGGTAATTTTGATCATAAATTGAAGAGCATTAAAGTAAGTCGTCTTGTAGTCCCTGACCTTCCCAAGCTATTTAATGACGTAGAAGTACATGGCTGTAGTGTTCTTCAGGGATTAGCGTGAGCAACACTTTTCTAGTTTCAAGTAACCATTCACAGTTAGAAATGTGGAGCTCTTTACTTGGATCATAGGTGCTACAGGTGTATGTGCCCAGGTCAGTAAGCTGCCAAGAAATGTCCTCTTGATTTTGCATTCTGGTTTAATGTGGCCTGGGTTTTTAACTTGTATAGTGCAGAATAAGTGAGTTACCTCTAACTTGAGCATTGAAGATTATCCCAAAGTTAATCTTTTATTTCAGTTTTGCCCAGATTACCCACAGCCACTTGCTTGAGCAACACTTCCACTGTAAGAAGTGCACCGTAAAAGGCATTGTTAAAGCATTGCAACAGCTGAGCTGTGAACAGAGTTTTAATGCTGATTCTTCAAGCGTCTGTTAAAAGACATAGATCTTCATCTATAATTGGATTTTCACTTCTTGAATAAGTTATCAAAAAGCAGATATTTAGAATGGTACGACCTTGCTTCACATGAACAAGGTGATGGTCCTAACCACCAGAAAGTCTATTCTGGATCCTGATTCACCCATTCCTCAGACAAGACAGGCTGATTTTAGAGTCGACAGCATAAATATTGATACATTTTCTGCCTCAGTCCATGGAATTTCACAGCAATGGACTAGCACAACTAAAATAGAGCTTTGGAAGAGCAGGATAATTGATAGGGGATTCACTGGGTCAGGCTCCTTATGGCAGCAAATTGATTTCCAGATCTGGGACATCTCCAGGAAATTTCAGTCAAAGCAGGCCATCTTGCATGGTGATGTTGGTTAGCCCCTCGGACAAACCTGAGGGTAGAAGTTTTGCACTAGGATAATCTTTGACAATTTTGTAAATTGGTTTGCAAACCAACAAACTATGTACATGTTTGTAATGTTTTGTGTATTTCTGATCGTTGCTGTGAGCGCAATGCAGTAGGTCTGAATTGGTTATGGTGACAAGCCAAGGATAAAGTTACATTCTTGATTGGTTCATTGGGAAAAGTAATGTCAGGTGCCCAAGGTCTGATGTGCTTATTATGAAAAGTTATGGACAAAGGCAGTAAACTGGACATATTTATTGTAAAAAGCATATTTCTAATAGACACTTCTAACCTCAAATTCTACACCTTGGAATATTCTCTAGGCGACCAGTCAGAAATTTTTTAATTGTACCCCTGTGCTCCGGTAGGTGGCATCGATCGGCTTGGCAGCTTTCGCGTCTGCAGTCGTGTGTGGTGCCTAAATAGAGACCTGCCATGTGCACGGACATCAGTTCCTTTCGTTCCCACGTACAGTCAACTCCCACTCTAAAAGATTTTCCTCGAAGTCTGGTAAGTCCAAGAAGCACAAGAGCGGTCTTCGGCTTCCCCATCCAAACTATTTGCTTAGAGGCCCCACTCCTGCACTTCAGGTCCGCACCGCTCTTCCCCTAGTTACCCGGAACGACCCCCGCCCAATTAAGACTTTTACAATGCCATGCATGCCATCTTTGGCCCGCCGACTCGTTCGAGAGTTCGGGCTCGAAACAGCTGAGACGTGCCCCTGCTGGGTTACCTCTGTTTGGTTTGCCCTCAGCGCCAGCCAGGCCCTCTGGATCTACCCCTGGATCCGGACCGACTCTGCCACAGGTGCCTCTGCCCACCCTGGCCCTGGTCCTCCCAATGCAGTCTCCACCAGCCGATGACCCTACTACTATCTCCAAATGCAAGACAGCGCCTCCCTGAAACCGCTTGAAGTCCACTCTGGCGCTATCCAGGCGTTACCTAGCTCATGATTTGCCACCCTTAGATACTGATGGGAAAGATAATGAAGAGGGGTATGAAACCTTTCAGGAGTACCCCGACCAAGCAGACAACTGGTATGAGGAGCTGAGAGATGCCAGTGGTCTGGATATCTCCCCTAACTCTGGCATGTTTTCTACTCTGTGCACTGTTTCGAATGGAGGCACATCCTTTGCGACCATTATGCTTATTGCAGTGGAGGTCCATGACCTTAAACTGAAAGCTGTCGATTTCAAGGACAATATCTTGACGGAGGTTTTTCACCCGGGGGCGAGCTCTGCTGAGCTGCTGCTCCCCTTTAATGAGGCCCTCACAGACCTTCTTCTGGGGTCCTGGGTGAAACCTTGCTTGCATGGGGCTCCTCTACACCACATGATTGCCTGTCGCCATCATCATGCCCCAGGAGACTCAGCCTTCCTCTCCCCCACATCCCTCCTCCAAAAGCCTGTTTGTGGAGTCCTCCACATCCAGGGTCAACTCAAACGTATTCCCTTTCACCTCAGCAGGCAGGGATTCCAGGAGGCTGGACAGTTTTGCGAAGAGAATCTTCTCCACCAGCTTGCCCTTGTGGTCGGTGAACACTGCAAGCTTTGTGGGTGTGATATTCCCATGCTCTATGGGACTCTCTTGCATAACTGCTGCCCATGCTCCCTGAAGTGGGCCGAGCCATCCTTAACCAAACACTGTTGGACGGTCGGGACACAGTTTGCCTTCAGGTGCAGAATGGACACCACACATTCTCTAGGCACCACCAGATCCTTGGGCGTTTCTCTGGCTTCCCGACTGCAGCAACAGTCCTTTCGTCTTTTCCATGGTCGCAGCCTGGCCCACTATGGGCGTCCACACTACAAGACACACGTGTCCTCTGGGCCTCTCGTGGCCAGGGTTCTTGGATCCCACAGAGGACACAGGAGCCAGACCCAGCGCGAGTAGTCCAGTTACCTCTTCCCCTTTCCTTCCGGTTACCGGAGTCCAAGCCCCTTTAGTAAGCCCTCAATCCACCATGAACAGCCTATTGGCCGCGTTGGACTTGCAGGCTGCTTATTTTCACATCCCAGTCCTGCAAGCCCACAGGTGTTGCCCGTGGTTCATGGTAGTCCACAGGCATTTCCAGTTTGCTGAACTCCCCTTTGGCCTCACTTGTGCCCCCGGAGTGTTAATGGAAGTGTTGGCGGTGGTTGCAGCGCACCTACGGAGGTTAGGGGTCCCAGTCTTTCCCTACCTCAATGACTGGCTATTGAAGTCACCCACCTCTGGACTATGACACACCTCATGCATTCCCTGTGGTTCACTATCAATATGCCGCAGTCACATCTGTCTTCTCCTTAGGTACTCCCTTTTATCAAAGCTGTTCTGGACATGGTGTAGGTCCTCGCCTACCCTCTGGAGAGTCTGGCTATGATCCTAATGATTCAACCTCTATCCTGGATTTCAGTGAGACTGACTCTTAGGCTGCTTGGACTGATGTTCTGCTGCATCCTGTTGGTGAAGCACACCCATTGGCACACGCAGGCTTTGCATTGGGATCTGAAGTCCCAGTGGGTGCAGCAGCATCAAGGGAATCTCTTCAGTTTGGTCTAGATTTCGAGGTGACTTCAAAAGATATGCAGTGGTGGCTTGCGGGCTGTGATTGGACCAGCCGCAGACCCCCTCTCTCTTCCCCACCCTGGGCTGACATTGGTGACTGCATGTAGGAAGCTGGCTTTTTATGTAGTGTACCAGTATGAGGTATATTATGTAGAAAGTCCAGACAAACCTTATTGGCTTACAGGAATTAAATGATTAATCCCAAATGCTCTTTGTAGTACTGTGGGTGAGCAGTTTAGGCCTATCAGAAGTTAGTGTTAAGCATTTGTTGTACACAGAGTCAATAAATGACACACACACAAACTCGAGACCAATTTTGAAAAATAACATATATTTTATATAATTTTGGACACCAAAATCATCGCAATCGGGTAAGTACTTAAGATATTATCAAATTTTAAAGTAAAAACTGTCAGTTTCGACTCTGATCTCCAGCACAGTCTCGGCTCCGCCTCAGTCTACTAGAGGTGAGGGCGATTTGCTTGGTATTGAAAGCCTTCCTCCTGTCCATCAAAGGAAGGCTGATTCAGATGTTCACGGACAACAGTAATGCCATGTGGTATTGCATAAAACAGGACAGAGTGGAGTTGTAAGCTCTGTGTCAGTATGCCTTGGGCCTCTGGACCTGAGTGGAGCAATAGGTCGTCTTCCTAGTAGTGCAGCACCTGGCTGGCTACCTGAACACCAAGGCAGACAAACTCAGCCACTGATTCTCTGTGGATCACCAATGGCGTCTACACACAGATGTGGCGCAGGGCAGGGTCTTTACCGAGAATAGGGAGAACCTTGGCTCGATCTATTCGCCACCATCGAGAATGTGCAGTGTCAGCTCTTCTGTTCATTGGAGTTCCCAATGCTGCTCTCTCTCGGACACGCATTCTGATTAGACTGGAATCCGGGATGCCTGTACGCCTTTCTTCTGATACCGCTCCGTTCTCAAGAAGATCAGGACCGACTGGGCCCAAGGCATCCTAGTGGTTCCGGATTGGGCACGGAGAGTATGGTATTCGGAATTCATGGACTTCTGTCCTCTGACCAGGCTGCCTCTCCGGCACCCGCACCTACGCACACTTCGCCCTCAAATGTGGATATTGAGCAGCAACAGTAAAATGCCTTTGATCTGTCTCCTGAGATCTGCGAAATGATCTTGGCAGCTAAGCGTTGTAAGAAAGTGGCTCTGTATATACTGAACCAAAGTAAGGTTCAGTGTGCACCGAGTCCACAGTCCCCAGAGGTTTGGCAGAGGCTAAAGTTAGATATAACCTTACTCTCTAAAGTGGTAGCTTGGTCGAGCAGTAAGGCAGTATCAGAGGACAGTGTAAAGCATTTGTTGTACACACTCAGTCAGCAAATGGTCTCACACACTCAAGAACTGAACTCTAGGCCAATGGTTTTGTATCAAAATATATAGTTGTTTTATTTTAGAACCAACAATAGGTATCAAAATATACTTTCTAAGAATGAGTTACTTTAGTTAAATACTTTTCAAATCGGCAATAGACTTTTGAATACAATAGTTAGTTGTTGCAATAGGCAACACAATTTCAAACACAATAATACATTGAGCTCAATGGGAATTTCTAGTTAAATGCAATAGATTACTTTTTGGATTACTTTTATTACCACAGGACTGGGTCCTAGATTCAGTCCTGGGACATCTCCTGTAAACAGTTGAGTAAAAACGTTTTGGTTACAGTTGTGATTTTTAAGGAATATTATTGTATTTTAAAAGTTGACACTTTTTCACATAGAATCACCAATGTTATCCTATGGTAGGAAATTCACTTAGCAGGTAAGTGTGGTTATTGTTACTTTTTCTAACTCAGTGTTGGATCCTGGATCCAGCACTGGTGCATCTCCTGTAAACAGTTGAAAGAATGTGTTTTTGTTATACAGGCGATTTTTAACGAATATTTGTAAGTTTGCAAAATCGACACTTAGAAACTTTTTCAGCAAAACCCAGGCAATGTTATCCTATGGAAGGAAATTCAAGTTACCGGTAAGTACAGTTGATTACTTTTCAGGGTCAGTGCTGGGCACCAAGATCCAGCACTGGGATCTCTCCTGATAACAGGTGAGTAATTTCGTTTTCGTTGATTGGACGATTTTTAGTGATTATTTTAAAGTTTCAAAACTCGACACTTAGAAGAAATTTCAGTGTAAACCAGTCAATGTTACCCTATGGAGAAAATGTAGGTTATCGGTTTTCAGGTAAGTACTCGACTGGCAGAGTTAAGGTTCTGGACATAGACTCAGGGGTCTCCCAGGGTCAGTGATGCACTGTTGTTGCACCCTCAGCGGCACTAGGGCGGCCGGGTGCAGAGTGTTGAGGCCCAATGTTATCCTATGGGGGATGGTGGGCCTCCGGTTGGTGGCTGCTGGCGAGCAGGCCACAAGGTTGTAGGAGCAAAGCTCCTAAGATTTAGGTCAGGGCAAATTGGGAAACAAGCCAGCACAAAAGGTGCACCCTCAGCGGCGCTGGGGCGGCCGGGTGCAGAGTGCTGTTTTGGCGTCGGATGCCCTGTTGTTTTCAATGGGGATTTTTGGTTTTGGTTTTCAGCTGCAGGCTCGGTCCAGGAAGACTTCCAGGAGGAACCAACAGCTGGGCAGGTAAGTTGGAGGGCTCGGGGACGTAGGTGCACCTCGGGTTCCTTTCTCCAGGGTGCAGGGCGGCTGGATGCAGGGGTGTCTTTTGAGGTCGGATTTCACCTTACCGGGCCACTCGCGGTTGGGGGGGGGGTCTCATGCAGAGGCTGCAGGCGACGTCGGGGAGTCCTGGAGGGGTCAACCCACAGTGGACTCTGACTCTGGAGCGCCGGGGGACCTCGCTGGGACCGGTGGGCTACTTGAACTCGGGCTGTAGGCGACGGGTGCAGTGGTGGTTCCAGGCGTCGTGTTTCTTTTTCCTCAGCAGGCTCGGAGTCTTTGTTTGGTGTTTCTTTTGAACAGAGCTGCTGTTCACAGGAGATCCGGTCTTTGTTGAAGGCAGTCAGTCCTCCCCGGGGTTCTGGAGGTCGCTGGCTGCAGGACAAGACGATTTTTGGCGCAGGATCTCTGGAAACTGCAGACGGGCCGGTAGGGCTGGGGCCAAGTCAGTTGTTCTCTGCAGTCTCCTCTGCTGGGCGTCTTCTTTCGTCCTTTTTCTTCTTAGGTTGCGGGAATCTGAGGTAAGAAGGTTCAGGGTGCCCCTAAATACTAAATTTAGGGGAGTTACAGGTAGATAAAGGGCAGGGACCAATGGGTCCCTTCCCTGGGGTGGGTACACCCCCTATCCTGCCCCTCTCCTGTGGGAGGGGGGCAGTAGCCTAGTCCTGATTGGGCAGGGCTCCCCATCTTCAAGATGGCGAGGGCCCGGAGTTGTGCTTCACCGCGCCTCCCCCACCTGAGGGGTGGGGTTGGCAGAGGCTGGCACATCCCCTTTCCTCCCTTGGGGTTTCCCGCCAGTCTTCCCGCCAGAGAGGGGGTCAGAACCGGTGGAGGCCAGTTGCTGAGTACAGCAAGTGGCCTGGAGAAGCTCACAAAGGCGGCATGCCTTTGAAGCTTCCCCTGCCCATCCTGGGGGAGGAGACCTAGCACCTCGCCCAGGATGTGCATTGTTACAGGCCCAGGAGAGCGGATGGCTCTCCACCCAGGGGTCCAGCAACATGTCTGATGTGTGGCAGCCGGGGCAGCCCCTCAGACAAGACGTGGATTGTAGGTTAGGTTCAGGGGGCAACTCTAAGTTGCCCTCTGTCGTGCATTTTACATTAAATCCCACACTGGCATCAGTGTGGGTTTAATGTGCTGAGAAGTTTGATACCAAACTTCTCAGTCGTCAGTGTAGCCATTATGGTGCTGTGGAGTTCGTAATGACAACCTCCCAGCACCATATACTCTTAATGGCATCACTGCACTTACAGTGCCCAGGAATGGCCCTGGGTACTGTAGGGGCACAGGGCTCATGCACCTGTGCCCACACCACTGGCATAGTGCACCCCGCTAGAGGGGTGACTGAGGTATGCCAGGGCAGTGTGTTTGTGGGCATGGCACACAGGGATGTGTGCCATGTCGACTCTCAGTTTAGTTCTGCACCAAGACACTCAGCCTGCAAAGGCAGGGTGTGTGTGTCAGGGTACAGGGCCTCTAAGGGTGGCACAATAAATGCTGCAGCCCTTAGGGGCCTTCTCTGGTCACAGTGCCCTGGGTACCTAGGGTACCATTTACCAGGGGCTTACATGTGGCAAGAGATGCCAATTGGGTTTAGGCTTTAGTACAGTTTTTAGGGAAGGAACACAGGCCCTGGGTACCTGATTGGCAGGGACCCAGGGCACACCAAGGAAAAGTGCATCAGTTATCAGGCAAAAAGTGGGGGGGTTACTGCAACAGAAACCCACTTTCCTACAAGCGTCCCTCAGCAAATACTGCAAACGTTTGCAGTTTGGACAGATTTGTGGCTTGGTGCACTCCCTGTGGCTTTCAGCCCCCTTGTCGGAGGTTTTGCTGTTTGCACTTTCCTTAGCCTGGCAAGGCCTTACCCTCTGCATCGTTAAAAGTTAACTTTCAGCCATATCTGCTTTTTGTAGTTGCCAGATCAGCCCTTACTGTTTGTTACCCGTTGTGACACTGTTTCTTAAGGGCTTGCAATATTTGTTTCCTCCTACTCCTTTAATCATGCCCCAATGGGACCTAAAATTTGGTCCTAAAGTTCCTCATGGGCTCACAAGTTGAGCCTCTGCAAAATTGTCCGCTCAGACTCCTAGCTCTCAAGACTGCTTTCTTGGCGGCCATTACATTAGCCAGAAGGGTCAGTGAACTTCAAGCTCTTTCAGTTAATCCTCAGTACATCAGCTTTTACCCAGACAAACTGTTTTTTCGGACACAGGCCTCTTTTCTGCTGAAAGTGGTCCCTCCCTTTCATGTCGACCAGAACATCATGCTGCCAACATTTTTTTGCCCGTTTCATCCTCCTGAGGAAGAGAGACTATCGCCTGGACCCTAAAAGAGTTATCTTTTTCTCATCGTTCTCACCAAAGAACATCGGGTGGACAATCAGTTCTTTATAGGCTTGCGGGCCCATTCCTCCAGGGCCAAGACTGCTGCTACTGCATTAGCATACGGGTACCTGTCCTGGACCTCCGTCAAGCTAGTACGAAACACTATTGCTTACATCATAAGGCACTATTGCTTGGACAGACCGGTCCATTGAGACAGGCACTTTGTCTGTTCGGTCTGCCAGGATTTTCTGGTTTAAGTTGTTCGCAGACCTACCTCTGGGGAGTTATTGCTTGGGTATCTATACTACGGTGAGGAATCTGTGGTTAAAAGTTTGATGAAGAAGTTACTTACCATTGGTTATGCTTTTTCTTGTTGAGACTGTCACCATAGATTCCTCACCGAGCCTCCCACCCTCCCGATTCGGTGATATGGGCTCTTCACCCTAACATCCTGATCAGATTCTGCATACTGGTCAAACAGTCTAACGTGGCTATGTGTTTTTGGCACAGAAATAGTCCCAGAAGAAAGTGATGTCTGTGTGCCAGGGTAGCCCCTATATAGGCCCCACCACGCATGTCACTTCCGAAGCGGATGTGGAGCAGATCAACGCCATCTATTGGCATGCAGAGGCTCTGCTCCAGATTTTCCAGATCCAATCTGATGTCTTGGAAGTATGCTAAGGTAAGAAATATGTTATTTGGAGTCTGTACCAGAAAAAAATGCATTACCAAAGGTAAGTAACTTTTTCGTCAAAGCCAGTACACCTCTACTGGTGGATTGTTATTATCTGGTCTTAAAGCCTGTAGACCCTTTGTGTTACATGGAAGCTTACAGATTACCATAGTAGGCAAGTGTTTTGGTGTCGGTTGCTCCTCTGACAAACCTTGGCCGTAGATTAGCACTGTGAGAATCCTTGTTAGACCTGCTATGTCTGGGTTCAATATTGATGTCAACTCTGATTTTTGACATAATTAGAATATTGGAATATTGAGAGCTCCATTGAAAACAATGGAGTAGTCTGGGCTTAAAATGTCTAGTATAAGTCTTCTGCTCAACACTCCAGTGCTTGTGTCTTTCTGTTTCTCCCTTTTTTTATTTAGAACATTCCACCCTTGGTGTGTAGAATGTACTAAAAGCCTTACAACCTGTCTGCCTTTGGCTATACCAGTTGTTAAAGGCCCTCATCGTCGTTATAGGCCCAGGCAATACGGCTGTATTGTAATTTTATGACTATGCCCGATGGTCGACTTGTGGGCAAGCTCGTGCTCAATTCAATAGGTCTAAGTTGGTCATAGATGCAAGCCAATGATAAAGGCTGTAGGCCTGAATTGGTTAGTTGGGAAAAATGTCAGATGTCGTAGCTCTGAGCTATGGGTTGGAATGCTACCCTGAGCGATTGCCAGTAGTTAGAGGATTTGTACACATTCCTCCCATCAACTTTTGTATATTTATATGGAAAAGCCAATCCTTCGAACGGTGATTTATCACACTGTACATGCACACTGTACTATATCATTGCACGATGATTGTCCACTTCTGTGTTAAGTTTTTTACTCATTTATGTATATCTGAAAGAGACACGTTAGTGATAGATTCCTTACCTTAGAATATCCCCAGGCGTCAGACTGGATCCGGAAAGTTTTTCGCTAGCAGTACCCCTGCGCGTCAGTAGGTGGCGTCGTGCGGTTCCGCGTCCGTCGCTGGCGTCGTAAGTGCCGAGATGACGTCACGGAGACTACTTAGGCGCCACCCATGCGCGCTGACGTCAGTTCTTTCTTTTCCTGCGCCAGTAAGCGCAGATCCGGTTAGAGCACGTACCTTAGTCACTTTTTGACTACCTTTTTTGAGACTTTTTGTCTCCTGTTGGTTTCCTTGGTGCATGTAGGGATGCCTGGATTTAAGTCTTGTGGGGCCTGCCGTCGCAATATTTCGGTGGCGGACCCCCACGATGTCTGCCTCTACTGCCTGGAGACCGACCACGACTCCCGGTCCTGTCGGGCCATGGCCCGAAGGCCTTGAGAGAGCGACACCGGAAGCTGCTGGAGGTCCGGCACTCGTCCCCGCGCCGTTCCCGGTCCAGGGGACGTTCCAGAGAACGCTCGCGGGGCCACAGTCATCGCTCCTCGGGCTCCAAGTCTTCACCCTCGGATTCGGGTGAGAGACGACACAAAAAGAAGTCGAAGAAGCGTGTTCGCTCTCTGACGTCCCCCCGTCGGTCCCCGGAAGCGGACGAGGGGGACAGGGGCTTTGCCCCGGCGGCTCCTTTGGAGCCCAAGAGTCCCGCGGCCTACCCGGGTCCATCGGCGACTCACGCACAGGTGCAAGAATTTCTTGCTACCATGGACCGCCTTTTTAGGCCTCGGGCTCCCGCCGGCGCGCCCTCGGGCCCCGCGGTCCCGTGTCAGGATCCTGTTGGACCGTCGGCGCCACCGGCGGATCCAGCTTCGGCGCCGTCGGCTGTGGCCACGGCGCCACAAGGTCCATTGCTGCCAGCTCCGGCCCCAGCGCCACCCTCGGCTCCGCCGCCGCAGTGGATGCCATTTGTCCCGCCCTTGCCCAGGTTCCAGGACCATTTTGCTCCTACCTGGGATCCGCATTGGGACACGGCGCCGGTCCGGCCCCGGCCGACGCCGTTCTCGGCGCCGTTCCCAACGCCGTTTGTCCCTTCCCCGGCTCCTGCCCTGCCGCCACGGTCGGTGCCACATTTGGCGGAGGTGGAGGACGACTGGGAGGGGTCCGAGGACCCACTTGCTCGTCAGTGTGACTCTGAGCAGGACTGGGCGGATGATTTGGGGGACGCCGGCAACATCGACGTCTCTTCGGACCCGGGGTTTGCCTCTCCCCCGCCTACCATGGAGGAGGGCGCCTCCTACACGGTGGTGCTCCGTTGGGCAACTGAGGTTCTTCACCTTGACCTCCCTACGGTGGCCCTCAAAACTAACCTCCTCACTGAGGTGCTCCAGACGGCGTCCACTGCGTCGGAGCCCCTGCTGCCATTTAATGACGCCCTCACGGACGTCTTGCTGGGCACTTGGTCGCGGCCTGCCACAGGGGCCCCGGATAAGAAAGTCGCCAGGCGTCATCGCCCGGCGCCGGGTGACCCCGCTTTTTGGACCACTCATCCTACGCCTGAGAGTCTGGTCATCCAAGCTTCGACGTCACAGAGTGCCTTTCCCACGGCTCTGCCGGATAAGGACTCCAAGAAGCTGGAACAGTTCGGAAAACGTTTGTTCTCTTCGGCCAGCTTGGGGCTGCGGTCAGTGAATACCGCCTGCATATTGGGCCGCTATTCCCACGCGGTGTGGGACACAGTTGCGCAGGTGTTACCTCAGTGTCCTGAGGAAACCCAAGCTGTATTGTCCCAAGCCATTGCAGAAGGTAAAGATGCGGCTAAGTTCGCCATTCGGTGTGGTTTAGACACTGCGGACTCCTTAGGTAGAGCGATTTCTATGACTGTGGCGCTTCGTCGCCACGCCTGGCTCAGATCTACCGGGTACTCGCCAGATGTCCAAAACTCACTCATGGACATGCCCTTTAATGGCACTCGCCTGTTTGGTGATAAGGCCGACAGTGCGCTGGAGCGTTTTAAGGACTCGCGGGACACGGCCAAGTCCTTAGGTCTTTCCACGAGAAGCCCAGCCACTCCTGGTTTTCGTTCCTTTCGTGGCCAAGGACGGGGCACCCAGGCACGTTCCTTCAACAAGCCTGTGCAGAACCAGCCTCAGCCGGGCTGCGGACGCGGTTTCCGCAGGGGCGGTCTGGGAGTCAGCGTGGGGGTCAGTCATCCTCCGCCCCCGCCGCTTCTACCTCCAAACCTTCCTAATCCGAGCTTTGGGGGGCACCCCACGCCAGTGGGTGGCAGGGTCCGCCATCATCTCCCCCACTGGCACGCTATCACATCGGACAAGTGGGTGTTGCAGATCATCCGCAAGGGTTACGCCCTTCCTTTTCAGTCCACCCCTCCAGCCATGCCGCCTCAGTTCCACCGCGTGTCGGGGGACCACTTGGCACTTCTCCTGCAGGAAGTCACGGCCCTCTTGGCCAAGGGGGCCATCGAGTGTGTTCCTGGGCCGGAAGTAGGGAGCGGTTGTTATTCCCACTACTTTCTGGTCCCCAAGAAGGACAAGGGTGGCTTGCGCCCCATCTTGCACCTCAGGAACGTCAATCGCTTCCTCCGGAAGGAGAAGTTCAAGATGTTGACTCTAGCTCAGGTCTTGGCTGCCCTCGACCCTGGATGGTAGCGTTTGACTTGCAGGACGCATATTTTCACATTCCCGTCCTGCCGGCCCACCGGCGTTACCTGCGGTTCACGGTAGACCAGGAGCATTTTCAGTTTGCCGTGCTCCCCTTCGGCCTTACAAGTGCCCCTCGGGTGTTCACGAAGGTGATGACGGTGGTCGCAGCTCATCTGCGCAGGTCAGGGGTGTCAGTCTTCCCCTACCTCGACGACTGGTTGTTGAAGGCGGGCTCGCCCCAGGCAGTTGTCACCCACCTTCAGACTACGGCCGACCTGCATTTGCTGGGGTTCTCCATCAATGTGCCGAAGTCGCACCTGAGTCCCTCTCAGAAGCTCTCCTTCATCGGAGCGGTTCTGGATTCGACGCTGTTTCGGGTTTATCCTCCCGAGCAGCGGGTCCGGGATATTCAGGCTATGATTCCAATCTTTTAGCCGCTATCCTGGATCTCAGTCCGGATGACCCTTCAGCTCCTGGGCCTGATGGCCTCCTGCATCCTGCTGGTGCAACATGCCAGATGGCATATGCGGGCTCTGCAGTGGGACCTGAAGTTCCAGTGGGCACAGCATCAGGGCAACCTGTCCGATCATGTCCAAATCTCGGAGGGCACTGCACGACATTTGCAGTGGTGGCTCACGAATCGCGATTGGGTCAATGGCAGATCCCTCTCCCTTCCCCAACCGGAGCACACAGTGGTGACGGATGCGTCCCTCCTGGGATGGGGTGGCCACTTGGGAGAGGCAGAGATCAGAGGCCTTTGGTCTCCGGCGGAGTCCCGGCTCCATATCAATCTTTTGGAGCTTTGGGCGATCCGGCTTGCACTGAAGGCATTCCTTCCCTCTGTCCGGGGAAGTGTGGTGCAGGTGTTCACGGACAACACCACCGCCATGTGGTATTGCAACAAACAGGGCGGGGTGGGGTCCTGGACCCTATGTCAGGAGGCTCTGCGCCTCTGGACATGGCTGGAACATCAAGGCATTACCTTGGTGGTTCAACACCTGGCAGGTTCTCTCAACGCCAGGGCGGACGAACTCGGCCACCGGTGCTTGATGGATCACGAATGGCGTCTGAACTCGGCCGTTGCGCAAGGTCTCTTTCTGCAGTGGGGAGAGCCTTGGTTAGATCTATTCGCCACCGAAGAGAACACGCAATGTCATCAGTTCTGCGCGTTGGAATTTCCAAGGCGGCACTCGCTTGGCGACGCTTTTCGTCGCGTGTGGAGTTGCGGTCTGTTGTACGCCTTTCCGCCTATACCACTTCTGCCCAGAGTGCTGAAGAAGATTCGGCGCGACCGGGCCCAAGTCATCCTTGTGGCTCCGGATTGGGCACGAAGATACTGGTATCCCGAGCTACTCAACATGGCGATCGATCCCCCGATCCGACTGCCTCTTCGGGAGGATCTTCTGTCGCAGCAGCAGGGGACGGTCCTACACCCGAACCTGTCCAGCCTCCACCTCCATGCGTGGAGATTGAGCGGCGACAGCTGATTCCATTCGACTTGCCTCCTGCAGTCTGTGATGTCATTCTGGCAGCCAGGCGTCCCTCCACTAAATCGGTATACGCCTGCCGGTGGAACAAATTTGTGGCATGGTGCACAGCTAAGTCTGTGGATCCCCTTTCTGCCCCTCTTTCTGAGGTCCTTCTGTTCCTACTCTCTTTGGCCCAGCAGGGCTCTGCTCTGGGCACTGTCAAAGGTTATCTTTCGGCTATCTCCGCCTTTCTTCGGCTTCCAGATCAGCCTTCTCTCTTTAAGTCCCCGGTTGTTAACCGTTATCTCAAAGGCATTACACACACGTTTCCCCCCGTGCCTTTCATAATGCCTCAATGGGACTTAAATCTTGTCTTGACCTATCTGATGTGCGCTCCTTTTGATTCCCTTCATAACTGTCCTTTACGCCTTCTTACTCTCAAGAGGGCCTTCCTGGTAGCTATCACCTCTGCCAGAAGAGTGAGTGAGCTCCAGGCTCTTTCTTCTAAACCTCCTTTCCTTTCTGTTCATCCGGACAAGGTGGTTTTAAGGACCCGTCCTTCTTTCTTGCCAAAGGTTGTCACGCCCTTCCACATCAGTCAGACCATCACTTTGCCCACCTTCTTTCCGCCTCTGCATCCTTTAAAAGAGGAGGAGAGGCTCCACCGTCTGGACCCAAAACGTGCGCTTTCCTTCTATCTGAAGCGCACACAACAGTTCCGGGTGGATGACCAGCTCTTTGTTGGCTATGTGGGCGCCAAAAAAGGTCGCGCCGTGCACAAACGCACCATCTCTCGGTGGGTCGTTTTGTGCATCAAAGCATGTTACTCCTTGGCTAAGAAGGAGCCTCCTGTGGGGCTGTGTGCCCATTCTACCAGGGCAACAGCAGCCACTACTGCCTTGGGACGCGGCGTCCCCTTGCAGGATATTTGTCAGGCAGCCACTTGGGCCTCGCTGCACACGTTTACCAAGCATTACTGCCTTGACAGTCCAGTCCGGAGAGACGGCTTCTTTGGCCGTTCTGTTCTCCGTGACTTTCTGGTGTAATCTATTCGCAGACCCACCACCGGGGTTGGTATTGCTGGGATATCTATTCTAAGGTAAGGAATCTATCACTAACGTGTCTTTCAGATGCACAAGTTACTACTTGTGTAACAATATACCTGTAAGAGACATTAGTTAGTGATAGATTCCTTACCGCCCCACCCATCCTCCCCGTTCTGCGAACTGATTTCTAGGGTTAAGGTCATCCCTTTCAGGGCCCTAGTTTCATGGCACCAGTGGTCAGTTTCTTGCATGGCTCTGCGTTCCTGGCGTGGAAAGTCGTGTACAGAACTGACGTCAGCGCGCATGGGTGGCGCCCAAGTAGTCTCCGTGACGTCATCTCAGCGCTTACGACGCCAGCGACGGATGCGGAACCGCACGACGCCACCTACTGACGCGCAGGGGTACTGCTAGCAAAAAACTTTCCGGATCCAGTCTGACGCCTGGGGATATTCTACGGTAAGGAATCTATCACCAACTAATGTCTCTTACAGATATATCGTTACACAAGTAGTAACTTGTGCTCCACGCTTATGCCTGCCACGTTTAGGCAACATTTTGTTATACTCTCAATTCTTTTAATTTATTATACATATGATTGAGTTTAAGTGCATGTTTCATTCTGGATGGATGAGTGGGTGAATGCATGAATGAGTCAGTGAGTGGATTAGTGAACGCATGAGTGCAAGGATGAATGTTGGAGTGCACGTGTCACGAGTGTCTAATCTCCGAAGTGACTGAAGAGGCGCTTTCAGTAAGGAGCTAGGCCTTTTGACATTGCCAGTGCATTTGTTCTTGTTACTGTTTACTGTTCGTTCATAGCTGCCTGACACGTTTGCTGACTGCTCAACTTAGGAATCTCTCTAGCCTCGCATTGGTCCAAAGGCAACATGACGATGGAATGTCTTTCTCTCCTTTTACCTCTTACCGGACAAGGTATTAATGCTTCACACTTCTGAGATCATGACTTGGTGTCAGGCCAGTCCGTCTGTGAAAGACTGATTCACTTAAACAGAACAAACATTTGCAATGCAATAGGTCTCGTATTTACGCGAGTTTGAGCTATTGGCATTGTAAATGACAATGCCTTTTATTTATGTTTTGGTTTTGAAAACTTAAATAAAAGGCATTGTTATTTACAATGTCAATAGCTTAAACTCTTGCAAATGCGAGACCTATTGCAATCCAAATGCTTGTTTGAAAAGTGCCCCATGCCGCACTTTCACTTTAATGTCGGCTACTCCCCTTTCTTTAAGATTCGGCTCATGTAAAGAAAGATGCGGCGTCATTAAAGTAAAAGTGCGGTATGGGGCGCTTTTAAAAATAAAAAGTATTTGATAAGCAGCATAGCGTTTGCAAAAGTGCTGCGTCGTGCAGGGAGCATTTTTGAAAGATAAAGCGCATCCTCTATGATTGGGTACCGCGCTGTCCTGAAAACAGGGTGGGTTAGGGAGAGCCTGTTGTGCCTGCAAAAGCAGCCAGATTAAAAGACATTAAAGAAAATAGTGCTCACAGACTATAGATAAAACAGACCGTGTAACTGCACAAGTAAAAAGTCCAGTCCTCATGGGAGGTTACAAATGCAGACAAGGCATTACTAAGGGGGGGGGGCTAACCAGCTTACTAACGAATCAGGAGCAACCATTTAGAAAGAGTAGTAACAGGAGCCAATTGAAAAGATGGGCGGAGAGTGGGCGGAGCTTCACGTCCATACCTAAATACATCATGCCTCACAGAGCAGTGCATGCACTGGCCAGGCTCGACCTAAAATTGGAAGTTTACCCAAATCTTCCTGGGGCTGCTGCTACACTAGCTTAGTAAACCGAAGAGCACAGGGAGCACCGTTACACCTGCTGTTTGGAGGCGTGGTCTGATAGGATTGATGTCATACTGATAACTCTTGGGGAGGATGAGCCATGCCAGTCTCCTCCTAATTGTGTGTAACATTCACAGCCAGCTTGTGCTCGCCAGCTACTCGTCAGCGGAAATGAGGAGTGAAGACAAACCTACACAATAAGGACTCTATACATTTTCGTTATTTGCACCTTTGTCAGTGCACAAAGGTGCTCCAAGTGGCCTATGCTGGACAGAACAGGTTTGCATCTTCTCTGCGCCATAGTTATTGGCAGAGATGTTGAGATGCTCCAGTTTGTGACGTCCATAAAATAGTACTTTAAAACCATCACCTCCCGAGAGAGAAGTTGCCACTCCATTGATTTTTGTTTTTCTTTATGTGCATTGTACTGTTGTTTTCATTTTATATACACTGTTTTCTTCATTGTCTCATTCCAATTTTTATTTTTTTACTCCCTTAATGTGCTAGTGCAAATACAGGGTAAGTTTATATTCACTTCTCAGGAATGTGTGGCTGTGTATCCAGGAGCTGTCTGGAAACAGTTCTCTTTTCTAATTGTATGCAAAGCTTCAACTAATCTTTCTGCAAATTCACTTCTGGACCCTCTCCTGGGATCCGTCTTGATACGTCTGTGTGTTTCCCTTCTTTGTCTGCCTCGCTGTTTACGGAAATGAATATTATCCAATTGCATGTTGTGGATGCCTATGAATGAGTGGCAAGAAATCTGAATACAACTTGCCTTTTGACGGCTCTCGTACTAAAATAAGTTCTAGATAAAAAAGCATCCGAGAGTTCTTTTCTCTAGAATGGTTTCCTTTTCGTGCATGATGTGTTTATCTTGTAATATCTGCATTGGTTTCCGGTAATTTAACACAACTATGTGCATGAATATTTCTGAAATGTCGTTGCAGCGTATTTCTAAATTATGCCCACTTTATTGTATTTTATTTAATTGCATTTGACACGATTTTAATTGAGCAGAAAGAACCCTCTTATACTTACAGGACGTTTGAGCACCCATATATCAGACACTTTCCCCAGAACTGACCTTAGGAAAAACCTGTCTCAACGCATCCCAGGACATTTTTGGCACTTGTCCCTGATACGGGCCTAAGGGGACACTTTATTGGCGTTAAAGCTGTGACTGCAGTAATGCAAGAGTAGGTCACAGAGTCATACTGTGTAATCTTGCTGGTTAATCATCGAAAAATTAAAACAACAACATAGTTCTACATCTGTTTCTTCTTTAGTTTATACAGTGTAGCAAAATGAAATTTTAAAATCGTAAGCAAGCTCCAGAAACCTGCCGCTGCTCTAGCGAATATAACACCACCTTCTGAGCTGTCCACCCTTTGTATTAAAAAGATCTAATCTAAAACGGGACCGATTATGAAACCACACTTGGTGGATACTGTACCAACTTCGAAATCCCCTGTGTCATCTCTGGTTGAGTATCTACCGATTTCTGGCTCTTGCCTTTGTGAAGTGTTCCAAAACAGCTGCCCCACAGGCTCGCCTCTTGTGATGTGTCCAGCCAGATGTGTGCAGAAATTAGCTCCTTTAATAATTGTTCAGTGAAATTCTGTAAATTTCCAATCGTTCCATGGATACAGGACGGCACCTTAAACGTGGAAAACAGCAGTTATCAAACTTCTCGAAAATAAATACTACCATAGACCCTCGGAGTCTGATACATTTCGGCCAATATCATTCTTTCCTTATGTGTCTGTCTTGCTCGAGAAAGTAGTCTTTCAACATCTACAAAAGTTTGTGGAGAAGAATGATAATGGCCCTCTGCAAGGAAGATGGGTTTCACCCAAGTAGAAACATGGAACTTGCAGTGGTTCCAGTCTTGGATGGTTCATGTAGATTGATGCATGCCACATGTCTGGCAGCCTTTGACACCGTAGATCACAATATTTCAATGACAAGACTAACAGAAATCTGAATCACTGCCTTAGACTTGCTAAAAGACTTCCTTCCAGACCTCAGCAAAAGATCCATCCTCCACCTTATTCCTATCACTCTGGAACAATTAACTGCAGGGTCTCACACGGTTCTCTTTTTTTCCTGCTGATTTTCAACATTTATTTGCGGCCTCTTGCAAAAATGTTTAGAAAAAGGGGACCATTTTTTTTGTTTACTTAAGATACACACTTCATTTTTGTCCCTTTATTTCATTCAAGAGCAAACAGCAGTCCCGATTCAATTTTATCTGACAGTCTGTCACTAGCTGCTGTATGTCGACAGACTCTGTAAAATGAAATCCCACCAGGACGAAAGTGTTCCTGACAACATCAAAAATAACTGTAAATGAGTAGTGATGGTCTTCCATTAAGGGCCTCTACCATCCTCTACCATCCTCATCTGCGCTGAAACTCCATTTAGACACATATATCAACTCTGATTTAGGGCTTCAGACTTCCGTCTCTATGGCCACTAAAAGTTGCTTCTAGCAACTGAAAACCTTGCATGCAGTAATGCCATTTCCTGATAAAGAGCAAAAGGCCAGAAGTATATATTTCCATTTTAAAAAAGTGGTTGCACAAAGCGCGGATAGGATGAACGTAAGACATTAATAGAGCTCACAGTTTGACAAAGTGATGTAGCTAGTGCATTTTTGGCATTTCCTCTTGGATTACCGGCAAGATTTTGGAAGGTGTATTACATCTGGGGACTAGAGTAGAACGTGAGGAGCAGTAGGTTTATGCTGGTCTTTTTCTTGTCACAAATCTGATTATTGCCTCCTAGGTAGCCTTCGGTTTTTATCTCAAACGTCAAATGGAATCTAGATATTTCAAAGTTATAATCTGAAATAACGAATCTAGCTAGAATTTAAATGTTGGGGTAGTCCAAAGGGTGCTTTGTCGAAATGGAACCTTTACTTCGTATGACACTTACTCTTCAGTCTTTCCAGCGCAGGTAAATACCAAGCAGGTAAGTGATTCCTTGTGGGTTTTTACCTTTACCACATATCCTTTTCCTCATGGGACATTCCTCCACAGGTAAAAGTGTGAGTAAAGATAAAGGGAGCTGGTTGGGAGGGGCGCTGGAGTGATTTAAGGGTGAGTAGTGGAAAAGGGGGGAAGGGACGGTTTTAGACTTAAGGGTGAGTAGTCGGAAAGGGGCGTAAGGGTAATTTTAGGGGTGAGTAGTAATAAAGGGATTATGTGTGAATTTAGCCCAAAGGGTGGGTATTGGTAAAAGGGGAAATAGTTGAGTTTTAGGAAGTTTTAAAAAAGGGATTTTGGCAAATCGCCCACAAAACAAATTCCACAAAAAAGGGTGGTTTGGGGAGTTAACCCACTGAACAGACCATGGGTTAAAGGCATGAGTTGTAAAGTCCTGTGGGGTATTTCAATGCAGTGTAAAGGTCAACCCGTTGTAATGTCACTGAAGTAAAGGCATGCAGGGTAAAGACTTGCGTTGTAACGTTTGACGTCTGATGTTCCCTTTCTCAGCTTCAGAATGTGAAATCCGATAGTCCCAAAGATTGTGGCTCAAGAAGCCACATGGAGCTTTTTCCAGTTTTATTAAAAAAACAGCATAGGTCCTGTCATGTACACAGTACAACCTAGATACACAAATTGGGAAAAACCATTGTACTAGCAGCCTTTATATTGAGGATGGTGTAAATTGTAAGAAAGTGTTCATATATAATTAGTTTGGAAGGTTTCAAATTTAAAGATAGTGTTAAGATAATAAGCTATACAGTAGCATATACAGATGTCAACATGTTTAGTGTGTTTGACTTCTGCCACCTAGTGGGTGGCACATGAAACTGCCTTAGTTGGATGCTCTTCTGTTGGTATCCAAGTAGATACCCTCTCATTCCACTCCCTAGTGAAGTCTAGACAGCATTAGAGTGGGTACGCTGCAGTGCAGCCTCTAGTAAAGCTCTGTAATTACTGTGAAGTGCTGCCAGAAAATGTTTCCAATGCAGACTCGTTTTCAAAACGCGTGGAAAAACTCTGGCAGAGCTAGAGCAGGCACAAATTGCTGACTCTTATTTACGTTTTTTTTCACTTGGTTATGGAGGTCACAAACTTCAGGATAATAACTCCATCATCACTGAGGGTCAAAAGTCACTTCCTGGAATATATTTCCTTTGTTTATCTTCCATTGGATTAATTAAAACAAGCGTCTGCATCACAGCCTTTCTGGAATGTCTAGCTTCTCCCTAAAATGCCTCCTCCTTCAGAGGCTGGTGTAGAAATCCTGTTGCCTCTCCAGTACTTTGGTAGCCTTTTCACTGTCAAACCAAACATGTGCATTGGTAGAAAGTACCTGATTTGTAGCTCAATAGGTAGCAGTTTAGTATTTTTCTCCATTGTCCTTTTTGCACTTCTTAGTCCTCAAGAGGAGCCAATGTGAGCAGTGACGTCCTTGAGTCAGAGCTAGCTCCAGGTAAGACAATCTCTGGCGACTCTGCAGGCTATCTCTGTATCATGGAAACAATGCAGCGAGGTCTCAATGCGAATATTGGGCCAGATCTAATTTGATCATGATTTAAATAGCATCTGATGTTGCAGACATCTAAAACGTTGCTCTTTGGACAATCATTCAATCATCTGCAAGCATGAAACTTCCTTTCTCTGTTTCCTACCTTTCTTGTAAGCCCACATTCAACTAACCCTGTCGTGTCAATACAACTTGCAATTCATAAAAAATTGAGCAGGTCTGAAGTGAAAACATAGATTAACATTCCCTCGATTTGTGCAGCTGCTTGATAGAACTATTAATGCAGTGTTCCACCTTCAGCCTTGGTGCGCTGGCTTTGAAGTAGTCCCAAGCTGAGTGAAGTCATGAAGTAGGACAGACCAATTAATGTGCGAATATCCTGTTACACATGCCTCTGAAAGTGCCTTTTTTCTTATCTAGGTCAGCCATTTTGATCAACACCTCCTTGCAACCAGTGAAGTGCATTGAAAGTCCATTATAGCCAGGACAATAGCTAAATGAGGGATAATGTTGAATTTTTCCGGCTGTTTATAATTGTCACATTAAATAAATAAGTTGGTATTTTGAAGAAAACCCTTTTTTAGTGCACTAGGTACAAGATAATTTACAACATATTGCCGGTTATAATAGTGTAAAT
Source organism: Calotriton arnoldi (assembly GCA_963921515.1). Taxonomy (NCBI): domain Eukaryota; kingdom Metazoa; phylum Chordata; class Amphibia; order Caudata; family Salamandridae; genus Calotriton; species Calotriton arnoldi. Next base: position 1,156,335 of record CAWUFW010001987.1, on the reverse strand, counting down.
GAGTGGTACTAAATGAAAAACCAGTCTTGACTGTTTTCATGGGTGCCCAGGTCTCAGCAGACCTCAGGGCTCTGTTTGTTTGACCGAGAAGAATCTTCTCTGCAAGTTAGGAGGTCTCAGAGTCGTAAACATACATGTGTGCAAGGCGGCAAAGACACTTCTCTTGGAAGACACTTATCTAGTCTGACTCCTTTCAATAAAAGTCATACAGTCATACAAGTATCTAGTGTCATTGGTGTATTTTTGTGGCTTCCTGGAGAGAGTACTTGAGAAAAGTACATTAAAAGTAAGTAAGCTGCAATGTGAAATGTAATGCCTATAATTTGCCCAGACAGCCCTCATGAACAATGCCTCTTCTCATTGTAGGCATGAACTGCTCGAAGAAGCCCGAAGGCAAGGTCTACCGTTCGCACATTGGGATGGCCCTACTGTGGTGGTATGGTTAGAGGCAAGTGATCGTTTAAATATTTCATCATATTGTTTGCTCTAATATAGCTGCTGTTACCATTTTCCTAGTAGGTTAGCACACTTATATTTGAAGGGTACGAGGACACGTTCTTTTCAGCATCTAGAAATAAACCAACCTAAGCCAACAAAAGTGTTTTGAGACTGTTTTGCTCTAAACTGTTTTCATAGCAAACCTAAAATCTTGTGTTCATCTCTTACAAAATATTCTGTGCCCATCAGTGCATGGTCACATGATTTCACAATCTCAGCTGTGAGACAGTTTTAAGAAATAGTCTCTGCAAGTTTAGTCACGCTTTAGTACATCCCCAGAGAGTTTTTAGTGTTTTGCAAATCTTTTTTTTTTCTTTTCTGCATCCCATGTCAGAAAGGTTTTATTTAACATGTTAACTGATGACATCCAGGGTCATTTTAACTTTTCCTGCTAATAAACGTAAATGAGAAACATGATGTAGAAGCTTGACTCTTTTCTGTTCTTGGATCATTGGTAACATTGTAACATAGTAAGTAACTAATATATTGACAGACAAATCTGTAAAGTCATCAGCTTTGCAGGGTATGTGTTTTTTCACCTTTGTTGATATGAGCCGTTTTGTTCAAATATCTGAAATCTGACAAATAATTTAAGATGGCATATTGGGAAGGCACTAAATATTTTTCATTAGTCTAGCGTTATATTTTGAGATCCCTATATTCCTCTTAAGGAATTCCTGTTGGTCTGCATGAAATTTTGTGGTTGTTTGAATACTTCTCTGCTAGGCTGGGATTTTGAGGGCGAAAGATACTTCAGTCTGTTTCGGTTATTCCTGTAGGGAATCCTTCGAGGCAAGTGAGTTAACTGATGGTGGCTCTAGGGTACAGATTCAAAGCCTAGCGCCCACCAATCCACCCGTTCCTGACTGTTTGGTGCACCACTCTAGGTGGAGTAGGGATGGCTATGCCTTTGCTACCCATAGCATGATAAATGTAATCTTTCAGTGATGGTGTATTGTCACTTCAGTCATTTATGTAATATGTAAGGCCGTTACGTATCTGGAACGTCTGCATTCTCAGATCGTGTCTGTCCTTCTGTGATATATACCCTTCCCTATGCCATTTGGTGAAGTTTTAGATCCCTTGTAATGTTCTTCAAACTATCAGTAGTTAAATAACTCCGGTATTCTTCAGAAGGATATGGTTTCTTCAAATTTTCATTTTGTTCTGGAGTGTGTGCAAGCTTTGTAGTTTTTCAAGCGTGCAGCCTTGCAGTTTTGCATATTGATGTATCAGTCTTGAATTAAAGTGTTCAAAAAGGTAATTCTTTTTAGAATAATTCTTCTATAGGTAATTCATGATCCGACATCAGCTGATGGTATAATCTTTTCACCCTGCTTCTTGTTTCATTAAGTAGAAATTGGGTTGTTGGTTGACTGGGTTGTGAGCCCTGCTCAAGCAGCTACCACAATCTTTGTCAGGATGAGGCACAAGCCAACCCTAAATTAACCTGCGCTCAACCCTCTGGTAGCTTAGCACAAAGCAGTCAGGCTTAACTTGGAGGCAATGTGTAAAGTATTTGTGGAACACTTCAAACAGTAATAAAGTGAAAACATCACATAAAAAGCATCCTGCACCAATTTAGGAAAATAGAACTTTCTTTAATAAATAAAACAAGACCAAAAAAACATCGATCCAACCAGTACAGCTGGAGATCAGCAGTTTCATACTTTTTAGGAAAAGTAGCACCAAAAAGCACAAAGTGACAACTCTGGATTTCTAGTTGCACCGGAACTGAACAAAGTCACAAGTTCAGGCTGACTGCGATAGAGTGCGGGCCAGCTACAGGGACCCAGTTAGGCCTGCTGAACAGAGTGCCTTATCCTGGTTTGCAGAGCGTTGCGAGGGTCTGCATTGAAGATGTATCACACAGTCAAAGCGATGCGTCGGTTCTGAGATGCGGTGAGGCTGCAATGTGAGGGTCTGCGTCAAGGATCCTGTCGACAGGGCTTGCGATGAGAAGTCCGGCTTCTAGGATGCAGCGTGCAGTCGGGGCGATGCATTGGGACCGAAGAGCTGCGAGACTGCTATGCAGAGTGCTGAATCTTCGTCAAGGCCGCGGTCGACAAGAGATGCGAGGGATTGCGCAAAGATGCATTTCGCAGCAGCAGCTCTGATGGGATGCGATGTGGGTCTTTGAGGCAGCTCCAGTCCACGCAGCAGTGGCGATGCGTTGGTTCTGCTCAGGTTTGCGCCACGCAGCAGAGGAGATGCGTCTGTTCCGTTGGATCCACAGAGGCTGGCAGAGCACCTTATGCCCACTCCCGAGGGTCCGGGACTGGGGTGGCACCACTTAGCAGGGTAAACTCACAGATGGCAGAGACCATGTGCAGGTGAAAGGTTGTTGGAAGCTGTTATGTCCCACGTTTTCTGACACAACATCAGACTCGGATAGTGATCACTCCAGTCAAGACAATACCGGTTTGGGCTTTAGTACACAGCCGTCTACCTCAATCCAATCTTTTTTAGGACGAGGCCCCAAGTCATAGAGAGGACAAGGGAGGAACATGAGGAAAGGATGGCACAGGAACCAATATACACGAGGATACAGACAAACCTGGAACCAATATTACGAATGGTAGATTCTTCTCCTAGTAATTCAGAAATTGTTCCAATCTTTAATTTATCATCACGTGCTAAATGAAACTGAATTGAAGGTTCTTAGTTATGGCTTGTTTTTTTGTACCTTCACATAAAAATGATGCTTTTACTACTATGATGGAGGTATTCCATTTCTTTAGGTCTATTAGACTAAAGTACTATTTTTCTGACCACCCTAATTTATCTGTGCCAGATACCACTGGACTTCACTCTCCCTCTACATTGGATCCTGCTTCCAATATGTCTAAAGAGATGATAACTTTGAAAATGTAATATTAACAGAAAATAATTTGCTATTCAAAGAACAAAAATATGGAAATACAATCTGACCAAATCTCAAAACATTGCATTTAAAATGTATCAACTCACAGAGAGATTGTAATATCTGCCGTCAAGGTGGAGGCAAAGTGCTGCAGAATAAATTTGACTATGTCAATAAAGCTCTGAGATAACTTCACAATCCTTTGTATTATAAGAAGCTCAACAGGGATCTCACCGCTAACATCAATTTTACACTTTACCCAAATTCATAAGGATGATAGGAAACCACTGGGACGCCCTATTGTTGCAGGGTGTCAATCTGTTCTCCAACCTTTGGCACAATCTAAACTTTATTAAACCCTTTGTTTCCCTTCCCAAATCCTATATGAGGGACAGTCTTGCTGTGATTACACAGATTGAAGGAGAAGTCTTTGAGGAAAATCATGATTTCCTAGTTACTATGGACATAGAAAACATATATACGAACAATCCACAATGTGAAGCCTTAAAGACTAGATTGTATTCTTGAAATCGTTCGAGACCTCATCAAATACCCACAAGTTTCATCAACGAATATGCCATAATAGCTTTAAAGTGGCACTACTTCACTTTCAATGGGGAGTTTTAAGCGCAAGTAAAAGGTGTGACAATGGAAGCAATTCTTAGATATAGCTAACCTCTGTGTGGCAGCATTTGAAGAAAGAACCATCTTTAATGACAACAACCCTTTCAAAGATAACATTAGAAAATGGTTACGCTACATTGATATTTTGATGATTTGGATGGGTTCCTTTTCCTAATTATTGAAGTTTCATCAATAGTTGAATAACCAGAATCTACAGTTTTCTCCAGAACACAACAAGTATTTAATTAATTCTGTGGATATAATGATCACAAGTGGTTCAGGCACCATATACACATACCTATATACCAAACCCTCCGCAAGAAATACCCTGTTGAATTACAATAGTCATCACCCACAGAATCTTAAAGACAGTCTTCCGATTGGGCAATTTTTACGATTCAACGTAATTGCACCCATATGGATGACTATTGTAAAGAAGCCAAAACTACTATCTAAATTGGTTTCCTGGGGGTATCCCTACTGATTGGTGAAACGCTCACTGAAACAAGCATGGTACTCCGACAGGGATTCACATCTTAAGGTCAAAGAGAAGCAATCAGTCTTGTTTGGTATGTGTCGCCACGTTTGGTGCTGAATCAAACAAGATAAAAAAAATTATACTAAAAAACTGACATCTATCACATTCTGAAACATTGAAATGGGATAAACCCCTGTTTACCTTCAAAAGAGCATGCAATCTACGAGACAGAGTGCTGATGTACAGCATTCACTACAACCTATGTAACAAAATAATGTATTGTAAATGGTAAGGCCATACAATTGAAAATCTTTTCGAATTGTGGTTCTAAAAATGTCATCTATTGTATTGAATGTCACTGTTCTCTAAAGTATATTTTGAAAAACACTTAGGAAGTCCAAAAGTGTGTTATGCAACACCAGTCTAGGATTAGATGCAGTGTTCTCAATGCTCCTTTGATTGATCACTATAAAAGTATGGCACGTGCTGCACACAAAATGAAATTGTCTGCTTGAGGTTATGAGGTGCTCAAAGAGAGGATCTGATGTGGTCCCCTAACTCAGAATAAAGGAGAACAGATGGATCAGTGAGGCGAATACTGTCAAGAGAAGACTGAACCAGCAGATTGAATGGTTTCCCTTATTCACACGATAATGTGTTTCTCTTAGACATTCCCTATTGATTGAGTTTGATTTGTGGTATTTTTATGTAAGTTGGGAGGAATCTCCGGTCGTAAGGCCTTGGCTCATTTTTTTGAGTTGTTTGAGTTACCTGGCTTTCTTTGGCTTTTAGCTATTCTCAAGGATCCCTTGCCCCTGCCCTCACACATTATTCTTGTTTATGACCTCTGCAATTCTTTTGGGTCATCTATGGTTCCCCATGCATTAACTTTTTGTAGTTTTGCTTAATGTTTCAGTATTCACATGTTACAAGATAGTGATATTTGTTGTTTCTGTTTTTCTTAATTGGACTTTTGTGTATCCTTGACTTTTTGTTATTGAAATTGTTGAGTTCTATTATTTCAAGATGGTGCGGTATTCGCTTTGCATCTGTCTACAGCGCGCACTCCAGGAGACGGGCCTCTAATGAATACACGTTGTTAAACATCCCCTTTTTGACTTGTTCGTCCTTCACTTTGGAGGACGGCTCTGGCGGTTCATTTATTTGTTGCTTTCTACAATTAATGGTTTGGTCCCTTTTGTGACCTCTTGGTTCAGTATTTGTGGGCTTTTTAGCAATGGTTTACTTTGCCCGTCCATTTCAAGATGTTGTGACTATGTTTTGATAGCTCTATATGGAGCGCAGGGGGCAGAGCCTCCCACGAGCATGCACTTTTTAGCGTCCTTGCTCTTTAGACTTGGTTCCTTGTTTTGTTCCCCTTTTCTTGGTCCTAAATTACTTAGAATGTGCATCTGCCCCATAGAGTTGCATGAAAGGACAAGACAAGCTCTGATATATTTTGACTTCTGTTAATTTTGGTAAGCTTCAGGTTTGGTTTTGGTGTTGGTTACACACATGGACCATTTTCTACTTTTTCTAATTAGGTGTTTCCTTTGCTTTCATCACAGATGTGAGTTTTTACCGCCTGATGAGACTTATACTTGTTTTAAATGGCACTAGGGTATACACTTTTATTTGTGTTTTCACTTATTTAGAAGGTTTGTAGGCACCTTGGTGTTCTTTTTTTAATTTTTTTTTTATTGTTTGTTTAATTTGGCTGGATACAGCTGGACTTGTGATATTATAGCACACTGTGCGTGAGGGGTCCACATTTCTCTCTTTCTCTGGCGTACCAATTTTTTGGGATGTTTTCTTTCGTTTTAGTTATCTTGGGGTTTAGTTCCACTGGGCCATTCTATCATCTTTTGTGTCCTGATAGTGGTCTCATGGAAAGTTTTGCCTTTAGAGACCGAAACTTCAACAGATCAACGCTAACATACACTAACGACTACACGTGCATATGCATCTTTTGGTGAATGAGAATGGACTTCTTGTCACTTATGGATATTTTGTTAGATTGATATATTGTTCCACATTGATCACTCTGTACAAACAAATCTTTGTTAGGTCAGTGTGGTTGATGACTTTTTATAGTATTGAAAAAGAACCTTTTTTGAATTTATATGTGATATGACATATGCTATACTTTAAAGTGTCTAGTAAATATCATTTGTAATTACAAAATTGTCTTCATGTTGGTACGCCTTATTATAATTTGTATTTTTATTAATTTGAGAAGAGTTGGATGAATAGACTAACCTAATAAGCAATCAAATAAGTGCATAAGTGACTCCTTCAAGAATCTTGTGTTTTGTTAAATTCCTAAAAGTGACATTTTCAAAATTGTAATTGAACATCCACTTTACTATAAGTTAGGACTTTTCATTACAATTCCAGAGACACTAAACCTGAACTGGTTATCTGTTCCCATTTGAAAATTACACTTATGAAATGTAATAAGGTATGTTATCCTATAGGAGAGGTCGGCCTTGCAGTAGTGGAAAACGAATGTGAGTATTTATCTGAAAGAGACACGTTAGTGACAGAATCCTTACCTTAGAATATCCCCAGGCGTCAGGCTGGATCCGGAAAGTTTTTGCGTAGCAGTACCCTTGCGCGTCGGTAGGCGACGTCGTGCGGCTCCGCGTCCGTCGTCGTCGTCGGGACTTCCGGGATGACGTCGCGGGCAGTACTTAGATGCCGCCCCTGCGCGCTAACGTCAGTTCTTCTTTTTTCCGCGCCAGTAAGCGCAGATACGGGAAAAGCAGTGCCCTAGTCATTTTTTGACTAACTTTTTGGTGATTTTTCACTGTTTTCTTCGAGTCATCTCGGCTCCACAGTGTCGGTAGGGATGCCCGGCTTCAAGCCATGCGACGTCTGTGGTCGAATGATGTCGATCACAGACCCGCACTTAGAGTGTCTCTACTGTCTCGGCCACGACACGAAGTCGTGCTCCGACTGCCGGGCTTTGCACCCGAAGGCTTTGCGAGAGCGGTCTCGAAAGCTCTTCGAGGTCCGGCAGTCGGCTCCGTGCCGAGCCCCGGTCACGCAAGAGGTCGAGGGGCCCGGTCGCGGAGTCCTCGCCGGTCATCGGAGTCCAAGTCTTCGCACTCCTCGGGTAAGTCGAAGCACAAGAAGTCTAAGAAGCACCATCGCTCTAAGACTTCGCCTCGCCGGTCTTGCGACTCGGCTGAGGCCCCTGTCGGCACCGTCCCCGCGGCTCCGGATGTGCCTGTGGCGCTGCCCCCGCATTACCCGTCCTTCCCGGGTTCGGGGGCGACTCCGGCCGAGATACAGGAATTCCTGTCGGCCATGGCCCGCCTCTTCGGGCCTCAAAGCCCTCCGGTGCGCCTTCGGGCCCGCGGGCCCTAATGGGATTGCCCCGGCGCCGCCGGCGACTCCGGTCCCGGCGGCGCCTGTCCCACCAGCCTCGCTCCCGGCCCCGGCCTCGATCCCGGCTCCGGTGGTACCGCAACCCCCATCGACGCCGGTTGACCTAACCACGCCTCCGCCGACGCCGATGTCCCCGGTGCCGTTCCTGACGCCGCCCGGGGCTCCGGGCGGCGTCGTTCCCCGGTTCTCTCCGGATCCGGATGCGGCGTCGGACCGACGACGCCGGTTCCGGCGCCCATGAGACCTAGGGTCCCGGACGTCCCTCCTCCTCCTTATTTTCAACCGGAGGAGGACCAGGAGAGCTGGGAGGGGTCGGATGACCCTCTCACACAGCAGTGTGACTATGATCAGGACTGGGCAGAGGAACTTGGGGATGCCAGTGGTCTGGACACTTCCCCTGACACTGGCATGCTGTCTCCTCCTTCCGTGGCTACGGAGGAGGGAGCAAATTTCGCAACGGTGTTGCGTAGAGCAGCTGGAGCCTTACACCTCCAATTGCCTACGGTGGCTGTCAGGACTAACCTCCTGACGGAAGTGCTTCAGCCGGCAGCTACCTCCTCGGAGCCATTGCTGCCATTTAATGATGCACTTTCTGACGTTCTTTTGGGCACCTGGTCCAAGCCCGCCACAGGGGCTCCTGTGGATAGGAACGTGGCCTGACGCCATCGCCCTGCTCCGGGCGACCCCTTGTTTCTCTCTCAACATCCCACCCCCGAGAGCTTGGTTGTCCAAGCCTCTGCCTCCCAAACCGCCTTCCCTACCGCCCCTCCGGATAGGGAATCCAAACGCCTGGATCAATTTGGGAAGAAGGCCTTTTCTTCCTCCAGTGCTGGCTTGCGGTCCGTCAAATGCAAAAGAAACAATTGATGGACGGAATGCTGGACAATGCAAACATTCACCCCCAGTCACAAAGATCTGGGTTAAATCCATCATTCTTTTGCTCACCACACCACCCCAGTTTGGACCCAGCCATATGCAAATCAGTCTTGACCCTGTTCCTTGTGGGAACAGTCCAGCCCGAACTGCCAAGCCAGGTCCTCTCTGGACCGGAAACAAGCATCCTGGGACCGGTTTCAGGGCATCACCCTTCTTCAGCCAGGCTAGCTTGAATCCAGTGGTGTAGTGAGCACGGGACCCACGTCTGGGCATACCCTTCCCACTTAGGGCGACAAATGCAAAAGAAACAATTGATGGACGGAATGCTGGACAATGCAAACATTCACCCCCAGTCACAAAGATCTGGGTTAAATCCATCATTCTTTTGCTCACCACACCACCCCAGTTTGGACCCAGCCATATGCAAATCAGTCTTGACCCTGTTCCTTGTGGGAACAGTCCAGCCCGAACTGCCAAGCCAGGTCCTCTCTGGACCGGAAACAAGCATCCTGGGACCGGTTTCAGGGCATCACCCTTCTTCAGCCAGGCTAGCTTGAATCCAGTGGTGTAGTGAGCACGGGACCCACGTCTGGGCATACCCTTCCCACTTAGGGCGACAAATGCAAAAGAAACAATTGATGGACGGAATGCTGGACAATGCAAACATTCACCCCCAGTCACAAAGATCTGGGTTAAATCCATCATTCTTTTGCTCACCACACCACCCCAGTTTGGACCCAGCCATATGCAAATCAGTCTTGACCCTGTTCCTTGTGGGAACAGTCCAGCCCGAACTGCCAAGCCAGGTCCTCTCTGGACCGGAAACAAGCATCCTGGGACCGGTTTCAGGGCATCACCCTTCTTCAGCCAGGCTAGCTTGAATCCAGTGGTGTAGTGAGCACGGGACCCACGTCTGGGCATACCCTTCCCACTTAGGGCGACAAATGCAAAAGAAACAATTGATGGACGGAATGCTGGACAATGCAAACATTCACCCCCAGTCACAAAGATCTGGGTTAAATCCATCATTCTTTTGCTCACCACACCACCCCAGTTTGGACCCAGCCATATGCAAATCAGTCTTGACCCTGTTCCTTGTGGGAACAGTCCAGCCCGAACTGCCAAGCCAGGTCCTCTCTGGACCGGAAACAAGCATCCTGGGACCGGTTTCAGGGCATCACCCTTCTTCAGCCAGGCTAGCTTGAATCCAGTGGTGTAGTGAGCACGGGACCCACGTCTGGGCATACCCTTCCCACTTAGGGCGACAAATGCAAAAGAAACAATTGATGGACGGAATGCTGGACAATGCAAACATTCACCCCCAGTCCGTCAACACCGCTTGCCTTTTGGGCCGATACTCCCACTCTCTGTGGGATTCGGTGGCGCTCGTTTTGCCCCAGTGTCCTGAGGAGGTCCAGACACTGCTTTCCCACGCCATTGCGGAACGAAGGAATGCGGCAAAGTACACCATCCGTTGTGGCCTTGATACCGCCGACTCGCTGGGCAGATCGCTTGCAACGACAGTGGCGCTGCATCGCCACGCCTGGCTGAGGACAACTGGTTTCTCGGGTGATGTCCAAAACACACTCATGGACATGCCCTTTGATGGAGTCGGTCTTTTTGGTACCAAAGCAGACCATGCGCTGGAGCGTTTTAAGGACTCACGGGCTACTGCCAAGTCCCTGGGCCTTTCTGCTGTGCGCCCTCCGCTAACCTCTGCTTTTCGCCCCTTTCGTGGCCACGGGAGGGGCGCCCAATCACGTCCGCTGCCCAGCCACCGGCCCGCGCAGCAAGCGTCTTCGCGTGGCCGAAGACGTGGCTCCCGCCGTGGCGGGTTAGGCAACCAGCGTGCGGGTCAGGCCACCAACCCAGTCCGCGGCCTCCAAGCCCTCCTAGTCCTTCCTTTCAGGTGCACAGCACGCCAGTAGGGGGCAGGGTCCGCCATCACCTTCACCACTGGCGTGCCATCACCTCGGACAGGTGGGTTTCGGACATTGTCCGAAGGGGCTACTCCCTCCCCTTCGAGACCACCCCACCAGCCATGCCACCTCAATTCCACCGCATGTCAGGGGATCACTTGGTGCTTCTGCAGAAGGAAGTCACGGCACTCTTGGCCAAGAGGGCCATCGAGCATGTTCCCACCCCAGAAGTAGGACGTGGTTGCTACTCCCACTACTTTCTGGTGCCCAAGAAGGACAAGGAGGACATGCATCCTATCTTGGACCTCCGGAACGTCAATCTCTTCCTCCGGAAGGAGAAGTTCAAGATGCTCACCCTAGCTCAGGTCTTGACTGCCCTCCACCCTGGAGACTGGTTGGTAGCGTTGGACTTACAGGACCCTTATTTCCACATCCCCGTCCTGCCGGCCCACCGGCGTTACCTGCGGTTCACGGTAGGCCTCGAGCATTTTCAGTTCACCGTGCTCCCCTTTGGCCTTACAAGTGCCCCTCGGGTGTTCACGAAAGTGATGGCGGTGGTCGCAGCTCATCTGCGCCGGGCAGGGGTTCCAGTCTTCCCCTACCTCGACGACTGGCTGCTGAAGGCGGGCTCGTCCCAGGCAGTAGTCTCCCACCTCCAAACTACGGCCGAACTCCTGCACTCGCTGGGGTTCTCCATCAATGTGCCGAAGTCACATCTGATTCCTTCTCCACAGCTCCTTTTCATCGGGGCAGTTCTGGACACGACGCCGTTTCGGGCCTATCCTCCCGAACGGCGAGTCCGGGATATTCAGGCTATGTTTCCCATCTTTCAGCCTCTATCCTGGGTTTCGGTACGGATGACCCTGAGGCTGCTGGGCCTTATGGCCTCCTGCATCCTGCTGGTCGATCATGCAAGATGGCATATGCGGGCTCTGCAGTGGGACCTGAAGTTCCAGTGGGCGCAGCACCAGGGCAACCTGTCCGATCACGTCCAGATCTCGGAGGGTACTGCAAAACAGTTGCAGTGGTGGCTCTCGAACCGGCAATGGGTCATGGGCAGATCCCTCTCCCTTTCCCAGCCAGAGCACACAGTTGTGACGGACGCGTCCCTTCTGGGATGGGGCGGTCACATGGGAGAGGCGGAGATCAGAGGCCTCTGGTCTCCGGCGGAGTCCCGGCTCCATATCAACCTTCTGAAGCTCCGGGCGATCCGACTTGCACTCAAGGCATTCCTTCCCTCTGTCAAAGGGACGGTAGTGCAGGTGTTCACAGACAACACCACAGCCATGTGGTATTGCAACAAACAGGGCGGGGTGGGGTCGTGGACCCTATGTCAGGAGGCTCTGCGCCTCTGGACATGGCTGGAACATCAGGGCATATTCCTGATGGTTCAACACCTGGCAGGTTCCCTGAACGCCAGGGCGGAGGAACTCAGCCGCAGGTGCATGATGGATCACGAATGGCGTCTTCACTCTGAGGTGGCGCAAGGTCTCTTTCAGCAGTGGGGAGAGCCTTGGTTAGATCTGTTCGCCACCGAAGAGAACGCGCAATGTCAGCAGTTCTGCGCGTTGGAATTTCCAAGGCGGCACTCGCTCGGCGACGCTTTTCGTCGCGAGTGGAGTTGCGGTCTGTTGTACGCCTTTCCGCCTATACCACTTCTACCCAGAGTGTTGAAGAAGATTCGGCGCGACTGGGCCCAAGTCATCCTTGTGGCTCCGGACTGGGCTCGAAGAGTTTGGTATCCCGAGCTACTCAGTATGAGCGTCGATCCCCCGATCCGTCTGCCTCTTCGGGAGGATCTTCTGTCGCAGCAGCAGGGGACGGTCCTCCACCCGAACCTGTCCAGTCTCCACCTGCTTGCGTGGAGATTGAGTGGCGGCAGTTGATTCCTTTCGACTTGCCTCCCGAAGTTTGTGATGTGATTCTGGCAGCCAGGCGTCCCTCCACTAAGGTGGTATACGCCTGCAGGTGGAACAAGTTTGTGGCATGGTGCACAGCAAAGGCTGTGAATCCCCTCTCTGCCCCTCTTTCTGAGGTTCTTCTGTTCCTTCTTTCTCTGGCCCAACAGGGTTCTGCCCTGGGTACCATCAAGGGCTATCTTTCTCATGTGCGCTCCCTTTGAGCCTCTACATAACTGTCCTCTTCGTCTTCTGACTCTGAAGACAGCCTTTCTGGTGGCCATCACCTCCGCTCGGCGGGTGAGTGAGCTCCAGGCTCTATCATGCAAACCCCCCTTTCTGTCTGTCCATCCAGACAAGGTTGTTCTTCGGACGCTCACTTTGCCACTGGATTCAAGATAGCCTGGCTGATGACGGCTGTAAGCCAGAAACCGGTCCCAGGATGCTTGTTTCCGGTCCAGGGAAGACATGGCTTGGCAGTTCGGGCTGGACTGTTCCCATGAGGCACAGGGTCAGACTGATTTGCATATGGCCATGTCTGAACTGGGGTGGCGGAATGAGCTAAAGAATGATGATGGATTAAACCCAGATCAGTTGACTGGGGGTGAGTGCTTGCAATGTTCAACACTCCGTCCATCATCCCCTTTGGTTTTACTATGTTCTTCGGACGCGTCCGTCCTTCTTGCCAAAGGTGGTTACTGCCTTCCACATTGGGCAGACCATCACTTTGCCCACCTTCTTTCCACCTCCGCATCCTTCCAGAGAGGAAGAGAGGCTCCACCGTCTGGACCCAAAACGTGCGCATTCCTTTTATATCAACCGCACACAACACTTCCGGGTGGATGACCAGTTCTTTGTTGGCTACGTGGGCGCCAAAAAAGGTCGGGCGGTGCACAAGAGAACCATTTCCCGCTGGGTAACCTTGTGTATCAAAGCCTGCTATTCTTTGGCTAAGAAGGAGCCTCCTGTTGGGCTGCGTGCCCATTCCACCAGGGCAACGGCTGCTACCACGGCCTTAGGCCGCGGTGTTCCGCTGCAGGATATCTGTCAGGCAGCTACGTGGGCCTCGCTGCACACGTTTACCAAGCATTACTGCCTTGACAGTCAGGTCCGGAGGGACGGCTTCTTTGGCCGTTCTGTCCTCCGGGACTTCCTTGTCTGATCTTTGTTCGCAAACCCACCACCGGGGTTGGTATTGCTGGGGTATCTATTCTAAGGTAAGGAATCTGTCACTAACGTGTCTCTTTCAGATGCACAAGTTACTAACTTGTGTAACGATATATCTGTAAGAGACAGTAGTTAGTGACAGATTCCTTACTGCCCCACCCATCTTCCCCGTTCTGCGAACTGATTTCTAGGGTTAAGGACATCCCTTTCAGGGCCCTAGTATTTTTCAGACACCTATGTCAGCTTCTTGCATGGCTCTGCGTTCCTGGCGCGGAAAGTCCTGTACAGAACTGACGTCAGCGCACAGGGCCGGCGTCTAAGTACTGCCTGCGACGTCATCCCGGCGGTCCCGACGACGGACGCGGAGCCGCACGACGCCACCTACCGACGCGCAAGGGTACTGCTACGCAAAAACTTTCCGGATCCAGCCTGACGCCTGGGGATATTCTAAGGTAAGGAATCTGTCACTAACTACTGTCTCTTACAGATATATCGTTACACAAGTTAGTAACTTGTGCTTCACTACTGGGACATGACCAACTTAAAAGTATATGTCCTACTTTGTAAGCACATTGCACCCTGCTCTCTGGGCTGTCCAGGACCTACCCTAGGGGTAAAAGGAAGAAGGAAGTTTGAGTCTGGTAAAAAATTTGCTTTGCCAGGTCGAAATGCAGTTTAAAACTGCACACACTCAGTCTGCAATGGCAGACCTGAAACATGTTTAAAGTGCTACTTAAGTGGGTGGCACAATTAGTGCTGCAGACCGACTATTAGCATAGGCAGGGACACTTTCCTAGGGATTTTAAGTAAATTAAATATGCCTATTGGATATAAGACAATCTAACCGGTTTTGGGGAGTTAGCACAAGCACTGTTTAGCAATGGTAAAGTGAGCAGAGTCCTAAAAGCCAACAAAAACTAATTCAGCAAAAATAGGAGGAGTGAAGGAAAAAGGTTTGGGGATGACCCTGCAGAAAAGGCCAAGTCCTACCTTTCTTATTTAAGCTTCTTTCACCATTGTAGATTCCCTTAACACAGAAAACAAACCCTGACTGGTGCTCCCTACTAGGAACCAACCCTGTGTGACTTGTGATCTCAAAGATCACAACTAGGTGATCCAAGGATCAGAAGCCACAATGTTACCAATCGCTTTTTTTTTTTTTACCTCACTGTGGATAAACGTTATAAAAATGAGTGTCCCATTGAGGTTGTGAAGCATAAGGGATGTTCTGAAACAGAATTTAAAGAAATAAGAGGATTGTTACCTTCACTTTTCAGAATCTTAATTAGGGTACAGTTCTTTGTCACCAGTTGTTGGTCCATGATGGAAATACCCTTAAACCCACACTTAGTTTGGTAAAATATGGCACCATGTTGCTTCTTCTGCAGCACTACCATGATCCCTCCGCACTCCTTCGCTGGCTTGCCAGAGCTGTGAAGCTTTGTGACTGTGTAGGTACTGGAAATACCCTGCACCCATAAGGCTTATGCTAGATCAGCAAGTACTGGAGGTGTGTGTGGTAACTTGAAAACAATTATTGCACAGCCAGCCATATGTTACCTCCCTAAGTTAAATAATTAGTTACTGCCAAAACAAATCTATGTAATGTCTATATTTATGCACTACACATGTGCAGTATGCCTGGCCAAGTAAATAATACTACATATATATACATGCATGGGTTTATGCTTTGTATATGAATGTATGTATATATGTTTACATATACGTATGTGTTTGTCTACATACATGTTCTTTGTTCCAGTGTGATTTTTACTCTCTTGAGTGTGTAGTATTACTTGTCTGATGTCTTACATTGTAATACTGAACCTTCTCTGCAAAGACAGCTGGAAGCTGTGATTCTGAAGCTCCCATCATTTGCACAATAGTCCTGTTATCCTCTGCTTGGGAGGTGTCTGCCCCTGCTTGTTGATCCTTCCAAACAGAGGTTAAGGCAGAGGCTAAGATTGTATAGCAGACAAACTTGTTCCACAACTGGATCACTTGTGCACCACCAGGTGAGTGGTGAATTTGTACAGCACTCTGCGGGTGTGAGATGTAGATGTTAGCAGGAATTGTTTGCTAATGAGCTAGTGCAATTGCATGAGGAAGCAAACATTGCTGAACATTTTCCAGGTGCTTATTCCAAATCTTCCCATTCAGCACCAGACCATTCTTTCCAGGTGTGTAGTTTCTTAAACCTGTAAGAAGTGTGGCTTCTAACATAGTCACTCGATTTTATCTACATGTCAGTCTCTGACCTTGGCAAGGTGAGTGGAGGAAACAGTTGGAATCCCAAGAGAAGCTGCATGAAGAAATGTTTAAGGTTGCTTTGAAGAGTATACCTCTTGTGACAGCTAGGAGTACAGAAAATTAATAAGAACTCCTGAGACAACTGACAAGACCTGCATCCCTGTGCATCTAGGGACATGCCACCTCTCTAGGTGGCTGGCTCTTCTGATCCTTGGGTAATTCCAGCATCCTGTCCATCAGCTTACACGTGTTTGTCAATAATCCAACTCTATTAAAGTAGGAGCTATAGGTACCTGCTTATATATAATCATAATGATCAGGCCCCGCTTCGAACTTCTTACTGATACGACTTACAAATTCCTTGAATTTTACAATAGTCCTATGTGTTAGCCTAGAATGAAAAAACTATAATTTACAGATTGGGATTCCATGCTGCATCAGAGAGAGACAGAAGTCACTTCAAGTGCTGTTACATCTGATTCTGACAGTCCTTGCTGTAACTCTTCAAGGGCCTCTTTTCTGACATTTTCCTTTTGTCCCTACTATTATTCTTGCCCACCAAATGCTCGGTATCAATTTGCCCTCCTGCCCCTTACTTTTTAGGCACCTAATCTGCTCATCTCAAAATGTGTTTTCAGGGTTTGCCAGATGGTAGAAAGCAGAAGTGCTGATTAGAAAGTTTGAGTGATAAGCTACGCCAGTCCTCAAAGTCCTCTGCAATCACCTTTATACTGATTCAAGTAAATAAATCCGGTTTTACATATGGGTGCTAAATCAGGGAATAGTTGATTGCAGCACTCTAGATTGAGGGTCTTATATGTTCGAATTGTCAACAGAATTGTATTTGTTTAGCATGTTTCTATGCTATTCATATAGTAAATGTCTTCACCTTGTAAGCTCGCTCATCTGCAACTCGTGGCAAACTGCTATTATATGAATTATCTGTCTTCCCATATTCCTTATATCCTCAATGAAGTCTGTTTATCCTGACTTGAATAGTGTATAATAAGAACTTGACAGCCTAGTTTCTCTAATCTATTTCTTGCCTCGTTTGACAGCTTTGGGTTGGCATGCCTGCCTGGTATGTGGCGGCCTGTCGAGCAAACGTTAAAAGTGGAGCTATTATGTCTGCATTGTCGGATACTGAAATACAACGAGAAATTGGAATTAGTAACCCTTTGCATAGGCTAAAGCTGAGACTTGCCATTCAGGAGATCATGTCCTTAACCAGTCCATCGGCGCCACCCACATCGAGAACGGTAAGAGTAATTAAGAAAGCGTTGAATTCCAGAGCTATTATTTTGTATGTTTAGTTTCAGGTTTTAGAAGTCCATTTGCTTAGTGTTTTTGACTTTCTAATTGAAACAATCATTTCTTTGATAATGCTTGTAATATTTAAGAGATAAAGAATAGGTGGCAATTTGTATTGCATTAAATTGGTAGTTGCCAGTAGACAATTTCTTAATTGAAACGATTATTGTAGTGGTAATTTCAAATAGCCAGTTTTGTGATTATAGAACCACTTTTAAATTTCAATGTTAAAAATTGGTCTGAAAAAATGTTGTAGACAATTGTAAAGAATTAGCGTCTTAAGACATAGGCAGAACGCTGGTTAAGTCTCCGTGTTTCTGCAGAAATTTAAACCAGAAACCTGTTAATCAAAAGTTTTTTTTCTGAAATATGCATTTTGTTCTAAAGCTCATTTGGTCTATAACTCACTTTCTGATAAATGACTAGCATCATTGGCACTTGACTTTGCGCGCAATATGACAGCCTGCAGCTTAGTTCTACTCTACCATGGTATCTTCTACATAGCCACTCAATTGTTAGCAGATTACATAGTTTTTAGTAGCATGCTGCGATCAATGCAGTAGGGGGGACAAAAGGCTCACTGTGCATTTGATGCTAGAAAGGCTAGTCTAGGCCTAGTCTGCACAGCCATTTTAGTTTTCTTTTATCCCGTGATCATACGAGGCTCACTGGTTGTCTGGCTTCTGTTTCAGACTTACACAAATATTTTATGGTGTTTCTCACTCAGGTTTGTAGATGCCTCTTTTTAGTTCTATATTATTTGTCCTTGAATATATTGTCAATGGGAAGGTTTGTAGCTGGTTGTAAACCATTGAGGGTTTCCTTAGCTTATAATTCATATTTGTTCCTGCTGCTTTTATTGTGTTATTGACATAATTCATTCTTTTTCCATTTGAGATATTGACTACACTCTTATCAAGTTAAGTAGTTCTTCCAGGAATATATTATCCAATGACATTTATAAGGACGTGTATTATTTGCCACCTGCTACAGAAGCAAAGAACTAGTTTCACAGGAAATTAGGGTATTGCTTCATGTTGCATAGAAGGCAAGTGGTACTGATCTCCTTATGGATTTGACGTCAACAAGAATACTCAGTCCTACTTTCTTTTGAGGTGTGCATGTTCTATTCTGACGTTAGTCCGTCATGTCTAAATGACCCTCAGATTCCCAAAAACTCCTTAGCCTTTCTTCTTAGTGACTACTTCCTAAGGGAAAAATAGTGTTATTTAAAAGCTTAAATGGAGCACACTGCTAATTTATACACACCGAGGAGCCTTTGGTGCTATGCTAGTTGTGAAGTTGGGCTATAACTGCTTTACTAGACTGAAGGTAGTAGTTTTTCAATGTGCATATAGTATCCGTGTATTCCACAGCTACCAGTTAAAATGAATTGCCTCCTTGCAGAAGTGATGTCTGAGTTTCAAATAATTGTGAGCATCTGGGCACCAAAAATGAAGGCTGTAGGTCGGGAGAGTAGGGTGTAGGTTGGGAGAGATAGGTGTAATTTTAGCATTAGAAATTTCCAGAACTGGATCTAAACCATATTTGATTAATGCATAAACTGTTCAAGCAATTGTGCTCCAATGGGTGGACAGTAGAAAAAGTAAGGGTGTGAGTGTGGGGGTTATTTGAAACCAGGTTTTAGAATAGTAAACAAAAAGAAGGGGGGATACATGTTTCTTTAGGAATTAAACCGTTTTCTTTGACCACTACACTGTGGTCTCTTTGACTATTTGCCCATATCTGTACACCCAATTTCTTCCCTTTGTTAAGTGTACCTCTGGTTAACTGGTCAACTACCAGATGCCATCTTGCTGTGAGTTTTCCTGTCTGGTGTTTTAGGATAAATTTTCAATTAATAAACTACTACTACTAATGTCCTAAGGAACACAGCATATTTTAGGTCTCGGCTTGAATCTCTGACGAGGAATAACCAATAGTCTATGGCCGAATTGCGACCAGTGTGGTAATTTTCTAAGCGACCTATGTACTTATAGGTCAGTTGCAAATTAATAATTCATAGTGCGTCACAATTCGACCTACCTCATAAATATTAAGGTAGGTTGCAAATTGTGAACCACTAGGAATCACAGCCATAACAGGAATTGTGGCCTGCTGAGGTCATCAGACCAGCATTGCTGTTATTGCTTTTAAATAAAGTATTTTTATTTCTTTAAATACAACCCGGTTTTCTTACAGGAAAACTAGTGTGTTTAATCAAAAAATATGAAAAGTGTAATTTTTATTATTTAAGAGTAGGCAGTGGCCCATTGAACCACTGCCTACTCTTAATTTTTTTTTTTAAACATTCTTAAAGGGAAGGGGGTCTCCTGGGGACCCCTTCCCATTTGCTAATGGCTTACCACCTCCTTTGAGGAGGTAGTAAACTATTAATGTTTTTCTACCAAAATTCAGTCGCAGAACATTAATGCATACCATTCCAATTCAGTATTTGGAAGAGAAGCCTCAAACATGACCCTGCCAAATTCCAAATAAGTATTTTTTCGCAAACCAAAATTGGGATTCTGTAATGTTACCGAATTGCATGTGGATTTGATACATCAGAAAAGGCTTTTTAGGTCTCGCCCTGAAAGCCAGCGCTTCAGCGCTGGCTCTGGGCGAGACATTTTGTAGTGTGGGCTTGCAGAAATGCGACCACAACTTTTGGCTGGCCTAGAGCATGCGAGAACGCCCGCAGTAACGCGCATTTCTCGCATGCTCCAGGCCATCTGCCTTTGATGTCACTTGCTCCTCCCCCTCCCCCACCACAGAGCGCTTCTCGGGGCCGCGCGGCCGTGTCACTTTCACGGCTGTGCGTCACTTGCTCTCCTGCTCCTCCCCCCTTCCCCACCACAGAACACCAACCCAATTAGCCTATTGTGAAGCTTCAGCGCCAGTTCCTTTAAATCAAACTTATTGTCACTTAAGGCAGTTTTCTGCGATGTCCCGCTGCTCAGACCGGGGGTGTCTGGCTCGGTTTCACCTCCGATCATAAAAGCGCTCCACCGTTGCCCCGGGGCACAAGCACCGACTTCCTTCGGGGCTCCCTTGGTCTTTGTGCACTGTGCAGTGCCACTGGGGCCAAAGCAGGCATCCATACCCGTGTGCCTTTGTGGTGGGGAGGGAGTGTCCTCATGTCTACAGTATTCATTGGGGCCACTGTCATTACCTGTTCCCGGGGCTGTACTTTGTCGAGTCAGAGAAGGAACAGCAGCCCGTTCGTGTTATAAGGGTGCAGTAAATTAACATTATGGGCCCCTTTATCGCTGCCTTTCTTATCACAAGGAAACGTTTTCTGTGAGTGACCTGATGGGAATCCACATGCGGACTTATGTTCGGCATTATTGACCTCTTATCTCTGGGAACACGCCTTTGCTTCGACCCCATGTCATAAAAGTTTGTTTTGTGTTTGCGTGGGCGTGCTCTGAGCGCTGGAAACTCACATGAGCGCGCACGGTATTTCATCTGCTTGTGGCCCCAACCGGACGCGCCGATTGTTCCAACAGTGATTGGTGGGTTGTGAGGATTATAATCCGGTCTCAGTCAGCTGGACCCATGACTGGAGCTGCTCCTGCTACAGAAGGGCACAGTGGCCAGTCCGCCTCTGAAGATATGAGATCTCACTGGCTGAAGCTCTGTGCCTCATCCATTTCTGTTCTTGCCAAACTGTTCTGCAGTGCAATAACCTAAACACCACCACTAGAAAACGGTGCTTTGTTCTGAGATTAGAACTGTTCCTTAATAACATGTAAATGAATTTTGTACAACTAGCTGCACTTTGTAGGTGAGAGGCACAATTACTGCCATTTATTCATATTTCATGTTTTCCACGCTACTCATTCATGCTTGTAAACAAACCAATGTATAAATGAATCAGGCGCAAGTGGTACAGGGAGCCTGGCAAAATCTGAGACTACCCTTTATAGGGAAGTCTCCTCCCCCCAACAAATGCCCACCCCCTACTCCCTCTCTCTCGCTCTCTCACTACTCCCCCTCTCACACACCGCTCTCACTACTCCCTCTCTCACAACACTCTCTCGCTCTCTCACTTTTCCCTCTCTCACACCACTCTCGCTACTCCCTCTCTTACTCTCTCTACTCCCTCTCTCACTACTCCCTCTCACACCACACTCTCGCTCTCTCACTTTTCCTTCTCACACCACTCTCTCGCTCTCTCACTACTCCCTCTCTCACACCACTTTCTCGCTCTCACTTTTCCCTCTCACACCACTCTCTCGCTCTCTCACTACTCTCTCTCTCACACACCACTCTCTCGCTCTCTCACTACTCCCTCTCTCTCACACACCACTCTCTCGCTCTCTCAGTACTCCCTCTCACACCACTCTCTTGCTCTCTCACTACTCCCTCTCTCACAACACTCTCGTTCTCACTTTTCCCTCTCTCACACCACTCACTCGCTCTCTCCCTTTTCCCTCTCTCACACCACTCTCTCGCTACTCCCTCTCTTACTCTCTCTACTCCCTCTCTCACTACTCTCTCTCACACCGCTCTCTCACTACTCCCTCTCACACCACTCTCTCGCTCTCACTACTCCCTCTCACACCACTCTCTCGCTCTCTCACTACTCCCTCTCTCTCACACACCACTCTTGCTCTCTCACTACTCCCTCTCACACACCACTCTCGCTCTCTCACTGCTCCCTCTCTCACACCACTCACTACTCCCTCTCACCCCCCTCTCTCGCTCTCTCACTACTCCCTCTCACACCACTCACTACTCCCTCTCACCCCACTCTCTCGCTCTCTCACTACTCCCTCTCTCACACCACTCTCGCTCTCACTACTCCCTCTCTCACACCACTCTCTCCTCTCTCACTACTCCCTCTCTCACACCACTCTCTCGCTCTCTCACTACTCCCTCTCTCACACCACTCCCTCGCTCTCTCACTACTCCCTCGCTCTCTCACTACTCCCTCTCTCTCACACCACTCTCGCTCTCTCACTTTCCCTCTCACACCACTCTCGCTCTCTCACTACTCCCTCTCTCTCACACCACTCTCTCGCTCTCACTTTTCCCTCTCTCACACCACTCTCTCGCTCTCTCACTACTCCCTCTCTCTCACACACCACTCTCTCGCTCTCTCAGTACTCCCTCTCTCACACCACTCGCTCTCTCACTACTCCCTCACACCACTCTCTCGCTCTCTCACTACTCCCTCTCTCACACCACTCTCTTGCTCTCTCACTGCTCCCTCTCTCACACACCACTCTCGCTCTCTCACTACTCCCTCTCTCACACACCACTCTCTCGCTCTCTCACTACTCCCTCTCACACCACTCTCTCGCTCTCACTACTCCCTCTCACACCGCTCTCTCACTACTCCCTCTCTCTCACACACCACTCTTGCTCTCTCACTACTCCCTCTCACACACCACTCACTACTCCCTCTCACCCCACTCTCTCGCTCTCTCACTACTCCCTCTCACACCACTCTCGCTCTCACTACTCCCTCTCTCACACCACTCTCTCGCTCTCTCACTACTTTCTCTCTCACACCACTCTCTCGCTCTCACTACTCCCTCGCTCTCTCACTACTCCCTCTCTCTCACACCACTCTCGCTCTCACTTTTCCCTCTCTCACACCACTCTCTTGCTCTCTCACTACTCCCTCTCTCACACCACTCACTACTCCCTCTCACACCACTCTCGCTCTCTCACTACTCCCTCTCTCACACCACTCTCTCGCTCTCTCACTACTCCCTCTCTCACACCACTCTCGCTCTCTCACTACTCCCTCGCTCTCTCACTACTCCCTCTCTCTCACACCACTCTCGCTCTCTCACTTTTCCCTCTCACACCACTCTCTCGCTCTCTCACTACTCCCTCTCTCTCACACCACTCTCGCTCTCTCACTTTTCCCTCTCTCACACCACTCTCTCGCTCTCTCACTACTCCCTCTCTCTCACTACTCCCTCGCTCTCTCACTACTCCCTCTCACACCACTCTCTCGCTCTCTCACTACTCCCTTGCTCTCTCACTACTCCCTCTCTCTCACACCACTCTCTCGCTCTCTCATGCACTAATCCAGCATTTCTCACATTGCTCACTTCAGCTCTTTCAGCACAGTTTCTTTAACATAACCATTTTAAAAGTCCAAACTGCAAATACACACTCCCCCTCTCACACCACTCTCTCGCTCTCTCACTACTCCCTCTCTCTCTCACACCACTCTCTCGCTCTCACTACTCCCTCTCTCTCACACACCACTCTCTCGCTCTCACTACTCCCTCTCTCTCACACACCACTCTCTCGCTCTCACTACTCCCTCTCACACACCACTCTCTCGCTCTCTCACTACTCCCTCTCTCTCACACACCCCTCTCTCGCTCTCTCACTACTCCCACTCTCGCTCTCACTACTCCCTCTCTCTCACACACCACTCTCGCTCTCTCACTACTCCCTCTCTCACCACACTCTCGCTCTCACTTTCCCTCACACACCACTCTCTCGCTCTCTCACTTTCCCTCTCACACCACTCTCTCGCTCTCTCACTTTTCCCTCTCTCACACCACTCTCTCGCTCTCACTACTCCCTCTCTCACACCACTCTCTCGCTCTCTCACACCACTCTCTCGCTCTCTCACTACTCCCTCTCACACCACTCTCGCTCTCACTACTCCCTCTCTCACACCACTCTCTTGCTCTCTCACTGCTCCCTCTCTCTCACACCACTCTTGCTCTCACTACTCCCTCTCACACACCACTCACTACTCCCTCACCCCATTCTCGCTCTCTCACTACTCCCTCTCTCACACCACTCACTACTCCCTCACCCCATTCTCGCTCTCTCACTACTCCCTCTCTCACACCACTCTCTCGCTCTCACTACTCCCTCGCTTTCACTACTCCCTCTCTCACACCACTCTCGCTCTCTCACTTTCCCTCACACCACTCTCTCGCTCTCACTACTACCTCTCTCTCACACCACTCTCGCTCTCTCACTACTCCCTCTCTCACACCACTCTCTCGCTCTCTCACTACTCCCTCTCTCACACCACTCTCTCGCTCTCTCACTACTCCCTCTCTCACACCACTCCCTCGCTCTCTCACTACTCCCTCGCTCTCTCACTACTCCCTCTCTCTCACACCACTCTCGCTCTCTCACTTTCCCTCTCTCACACCACTCTCGCTCTCTCACTACTCCCTCTCTCTCACACCACTCTCTCGCTCTCACTTTTCCCTCTCTCACACCACTCTCTCGCTCTCTCACTACTCTCTCTCACACCACTCTCTCGCTCTCACTACTCCCTCTCTCTCACACACCACTCTCTCGCTCTCTCAGTACTCCCTCTCTCACACCACTCGCTCTCTCACTACTCCCTCACACCACTCTCTCGCTCTCTCACTACTCCCTCTCTCACACCACTCTCTTGCTCTCTCACTGCTCCCTCTCTCACACACCACTCTCGCTCTCTCACTACTCCCTCTCTCTCACACACCACTCTTGCTCTCTCACTACTCCCTCTCACACACCACTCTCTCGCTCTCTCACTACTCCCTCTCTCACACCTCTCACTACTCCCTCTCACCCCACTCTCTCGCTCTCTCACTACTCCCTCTCTCACCCCACTCTCTCGCTCTCTCACTACTCCCTCTCACACCACTCTCGCTCTCTCACTACTCCCTCTCTCACACCACTCTCTCGCTCGCACTACTCCCTCGCTCTCTCACTACTCCCTCTCTCTCACACCACTCTCGCTCTCACTTTTCCCTCTCTCACACCACTCTCTTGCTCTCTCACTACTCCCCCTCACACCACTCACTACTCCCTCTCACACCACTCTCGCTCTCTCACTACTCCCTCTCTCACACCACTCTCGCTCTCTCACTACTCCCTCTCTCACACCACTCTCTCGCTCTCTCACTACTCCCTCTCTCACACCACTCTCGCTCTCTCACTACTCCCTCGCTCTCTCACTACTCCCTCTCTCTCACACCACTCTCGCTCTCTCACTTTTCCCTCTCACACCACTCTCTCGCTCTCTCACTACTCCCTCTCTCTCACACCACTCTCGTTCTCTCACTTTTCCCTCTCTCACACCACTCTCTCGCTCTCTCACTACTCCCTCTCTCACTACTCCCTCGCTCTCTCACTACTCCCTCTCTCACACCACTCTCTCGCTCTCTCATGCACTAATCCAGCATTTCTCACATTGCTCACTTCAGCTCTTTCAGCACAGTTTCTTTAACATAACCATTTTAAAAGTCCAAACTGCAAATACACACTCCCCTCTCACACCACTCTCTCGCTCTCACTACTCCTCTCTCACACCACTCTCTCGCTCTCTCACTTTTCCCTCTCACACCACTCGCGCTCTCACTACTCCCTCTCTCTCACACACCACTCTCTCGCTCTCACTACTCCCTCTCTCTCACACACCACTCTCTCGCTCTCACTACTCCCTCTCACACACCACTCTCTCGCTCTCTCACTACTCCCTCTCTCTCACACACCCCTCTCTCGCTCTCTCACTACTCCCACTCTCGCTCTCACTACTCCCTCTCTCTCACACACTACTCTCTCGCTCTCTCACTACTCCCTCTCTCACCACACTCTCGCTCTCACTTTTCCCTCACACACCACTCTCTCGCTCTCTCACTTTTCCGTCTCTCACACCACTCTCTCGCTCTCACTACTCCCTCTCTCACACCACTCTCTTGCTCTCTCACACCACTCTCTCGCTCTCTCACTACTCCCTCTCACACCACTCTCGCTCTCACTACTCCCTCTCTCACACCACTCTCTTGCTCTCTCACTGCTCCCTCTTTCTCTCACACCACTCTTGCTCTCACTACTCCCTCTCACACACCACTCACTACTCCCTCACCCCATTCTCGCTCTCTCACTACTCCCTCTCTCACACCACTCACTACTCCCTCACCCCATTCTCGCTCTCACTACTCCCTCTCTCACACCACTCTCTCGCTCTCACTACTCCCTCGCTCTCACTACTCCCTCTCTCTCACACCACTCTCGCTCTCTCACTTTCCCTCACACCACTCTCTCGCTCTCTCACTACTACCTCTCTCTCACACCACTCTCTCGCTCTCTCATGCACTAATCCAGCATTTCTCACATTGCTCACTTCAGCTCTTTCAGCACAGTTTCTTTAACATAACCTTTTTAAAAGTCCAAACTGCAAATACACACTCCCCTCTCACACCACTCTCTCGCTCTCACTACTCCCTCTCTCTCACACCACTCTCTCGTCTCTCTCACTTTTCCCTCTCACACCACTCTCGCTCTCACTACTCCCTCTCTCTCACACACCACTCTCTCGCTCTCACTACTCCCTCTCTCACACACCACTCTCTCGCTCTCTCACTACTCCCTCACACACCCCTCTCTCGCTCTCACTACTCCCTCTCTCACACCACTCTCGCTCTCACTACTCCCTCTCTCTCACACACTGCTCTCTCACTACTCCCTCTCTCACACCACTCTCGCTCTCACTTTTCCCTCTCACACCACTCTCTCGCTCTCTCACTTTTCCCTCTCACACCACTCTCTCGCTCTCTCACTACTCCCTCTCACCACTCTCTCGCTCTCTCACTACTCCCTCTCACCACTCTCTCGCTCTCACTACTCCCTCTCACACCACTCTCTCGCTCTCACTACTCCCTCTCTCTCACACCACTCTCGCTCTCTCATGCACTAATCCAGCATTTCTCACATTGCTCACTTCAGCTCTTTCAGCACAGTTTCTTTAACATAACCTTTTTAAAAGTCCTAACTGCAAATACACATTCCCCCTCTCACACCACTCTCGCTGTCACTACTCCCTCTCACACACCACTCTCTCGCTCTCTCATTACTCCCTCTCACACCACTCTCTCACTACTCCCTCTCTCACACCACTCTCTTGCTCTCTCACTGCTCCCTCTCTCACTACTCCCTCTCACACACCACTCTCTCGCTCTCACTACTCCCTCTCACACACCACTCTCTCGCTCTCTCACTACTCCCTCTCACACCACTCTCTCGCTCTCACTACTCCCTCTCTCACTCTCACTACTCCCTCTCTCACACCACTCTCTCGCTCTCACTACTCCCTCTCTCACACCACTCTCTCGCTCTCTCACTACTCCCTCTCACACCACTCTCTCGCTCTCACTACTCCCTCTCACACCACTCTCTCGCTCTCACTACTCCCTCTCACACCACTCTCTCGCTCTCACTACTCCCTCTCACACCACTCTCTCGCTCTCACTACTCCCTCTCACACCACTCTCGCTGTCACTACTCCCTCTCTCAAACCACTCTCTCGCTCTCTCACTTTTCCCTCTCACACCACTCTCACTACTCCCTCTCTCACACATCACTCTCTCGCTCTCTCACTACTCCCTCTCTCACACCACTCTCTCGCTCTCTCATGCACTAATCCAGCATTTCTCACATTGCTCACTTCAGCTCTTTCAGCACAGTTTCTTTAACATAACCTTTTTAAAAGTTCGAACTGCAAATACACACCCCCTCACACCACTCTCTCGCTGTCACTACTCCCTCTCTCTCACACCACTCTCTCGCTGTCACTACTCCCTCTCTCTCACACCACTCTCTTGCTCTCTCACTACTCCCTCAAAAACACAGATGAATCTTATTGTGACCATGATTACTGCAGTAGGCGGTTTAGGATACATATGATATTGGTTGGAACAGGAGCGCTTCCTCGCAGCTTTCCTCCATCTACTCGCCTCCAATTTCAGCTATTTAGCCGATGAGAATGGCCATGCGTGCCCAAGGGAGCTCTGTGGACAAGACTGTGTGAGCAGTGGTCAGCTTCCGAACCCACCCTCTGCATTGTTTGTTCATGCAAAGCTCGATACTGAAGGAGGTTGAGATGCGACATATTTAAAAGGCTCCATAAACATAAATGTGTTTTCTGTGAGCGCAATAAACAGATTATTATTATCGCTGAGTGATATTTACAATCTACACTTTACTTCTAATAGATGGCAATATTTTGAAGCAGAAAGAAAGGCATTTTTGAAAACTAAATTGTGGGAATGACCGGATTAACAGGATAATGTGCTGCATGGCTAAACGCTTATAAGGTCCAAAAGGCGAGACCTATTGGCTATGCCAATGCTTGTTTTTACGTTTGCAAATGGCCCGATTCTGCAAATTTGTAAGAAGGCTTCATACATCTGGCCATTAGTTATTCCACCCATTTATTTTCAGAAAGCTCATGTATCCATATCCTAGATAGTAAGTAGACACTTGTGTATCCTTATAGCTCACCTAAAATATACATTGTGGTGTCCTCTATATAACAAGCATTGGCATAGCCAATAGGTCTCGCCTTTGGGACCTTATAAGTTTTTAGTTATGCAGTACAATATCCTTTGTGCAACAACATTAACTGTTGCATGGCTAAACACTTATAATGCTTCCTTTTCCTTAAGGGAGTATACACCTTTCAGTGGCTAATGTTCAGCCTATGAACATGTGTCCAAGATTATGCTGCCTTATGAACACGGATCGGTGTTTTGGCGGACACCAGATGTTGTTTAGACCTATAGTATGTCCTCTAGAGACCATTTTGCTATCTCAGATACCTGTATTCAGAGATTTGACTGCTTCATCAGGGTCAGCCTTTAATGTTAACCCACATTGCCACCAAATATAACTTTGTGGTTCTTAAGCAGCAGACACAGCCTGGCCATCTATGATCTAGCAGTAAGGAAGTTCTCCTTAGTGTTCCTGACAGCAAGTAGCTTTATCAAACCAGCTCATCTTCTCATCACAGTGGGTGCTTTCAAGTTAGTTCTGCTGAACCATCCTTCATAGCTTTATGATGGATTCTTGCATGTTTTATTTATTAGAATTATAATATTTATAGATTTCTATCAATGTTTGTTTTTAAGTAGGCATTAGCATTTTGCGTTAAATAATTAAACATTTTTAATGTACTAAAGAAAAAAATTAGCTTTGAAAATACAACCTGAGAGTTCAGTTCCTGAAATGTACATTGAGCTCCTTCAAATGCAAAAACAACAGTTGATGGACAGAATGCAGAACAATGTCATACATTCACCCCAGTACAGAGATCTGGCCCTAAATCCATCGTTTTTTTGCTCAGCATGCCATTCCAGTTTGAACCCAGCCATATGCAAATCAGTCTTGACCCTGTGCCTCCTGGGAACAGTCCAGCCCGAACTGCTAAGCCAGGTCCTCCCTGGCCTGGAAACAAGCATCCTAGGACCGGTTTCGGGGTTTCACCCCTCTTCAGCCAGGATAGCTTGATTCCAGTGGCATGGAGAGCACAGGACCCACGTCTGGGCATACCCGTCCCACTCGGGGTGACAAATGCAAAAACAACAGTTGATGGACAGAATGCAGAACAATGTCGTACATTCACCCCAGTACAGAGATCTGGGCCTAAATCCATCGTTTTTTTGCTCACCATGCCATTCCAGTTTGAACCCAGCCATATGCAAATCAGTCTTGACCCTGTGCCTTGAGCTCCTTCAAGCTATGTTTTTTGTACGACGGTTCGGTAGACATGCAGAGCTGTTCCACTCCTCATGCATTAACTGTCTCATTGTCCAGATCTCTTTTAGTTTCTCGTGGTCCAATCCTTTTGCCATTAATTAAACCTTACGCTTCTGGTTAATATGAAGACTATTGATGTTAGCAGCCTGTTACAAATAGCCTTTATGTAGGTCTTAAATTGTTAATATGAAAAAATAAATATTTTCTCTGGGCATGCTCTGATTAGTTTTATATCCTCCAGGCTCAGTCATCCTGTTATCCTTGTAAATTTATCAGTAGCATTTTGATGCAGGCGACCACTCTACTCTGCTAACCTATCTGATGGAGCTTGGAATGGAGTACTTCGCTCAGGACTGAAGTTTTTTTGACAAAATATGAACCAAGTTGGAACACAGTCATTTAGTTTGGCAGAAAACCTATTCAGTTTGGAAATCCTCTTATTGAGTTTGTCTGAGGTCTGCTCGGTGCTTGTGATGTATTGTGACATAACTCACCAGATAGCCTCTTCAAAGAATGCCAAAGGAACATTATGGAATGCCTGTTGGCGATCCATTGTTATATCCACAGTGGATGACCAAGTATTTACATGTCTCGGATGGGACTTGTATCCTGTGATAAGACACAACGTTGGTACTGTTAAATGCTATACACTAGCCTTGCTACTCTAAGCCATAGCTACCAAGCGTTGGGCTTAAGGCTTTACAAACGAGCCTCCCTGGACCCAAGACCGTTTTTGAGAGTTTATTACAGCTGCACAGCCATACCCTTTACTGAAGAAAATAAACTTGGACCCGCTGAACCCTGACAACTACAGACCCATTACAAATGGACCTTTCCTGGGCAAACTGATAGAAAGAGCAGTGTTCGCCCAGATGTCACAATTCATTGAAGAGAATGACATACTTTCAGACTTCCAAACAGGATTCCGTCCGGGAAGAGGCACTGAATCTGCCCTCCTTGCCATCTGGGATGACCTGAAGAATACAGTTGACCGCAACAGGGTTGCTGCGCTACTCCTCTTGGACCTCTCGGCTGCCTTTGACACGGTTGACCATGACACTCTGAAACAAAGACTCTATGAAGCCGGCATAGAGGGAACTGCTTTAGACTGGATCGCGTCCTACCTTCGAAACAGAACTAATGTCATCCATACCCCACCTTTCTCGTCCAAACCGTACTCCACAAAAGCAGGGGTCCCTCAAGGTTCTATCATCTCGCCCATGCTTTTCAACATTTACATGAAGTCATTACCAGTAATGATCAATCAATTTCACCTCACGTGCTATAACTATGCAGATGACACGCAAATACTCCTTCAACTGGAATGCCCCAAAGACATTGGAAAATCACCAATTTTCAGCTGTCTCAGAGCCATGGATCAGTGGATGACTTGGAGCCATCTCAAATTGAATACTTCAAAAACGGAAATACTCACGTGTGGCGATTGGATACATTACAACCCGCTTGCCGCATGGCCTAATGAACTGGGATCACCACCTAAAGTATCGAAGGAAGTAAGAAACCTCGGAATGACCATGGACTCCAAGCTGTCGATGAATGCCCAAGTGGACAAACTAGCAAGATCAAGCTTTGTCACTATAAAAACGCTGCGACAAATTTTCCCTCATTTGGGATTTCCGCACAAGGTCCAAACTACCATCTCCCTTGTTCTGTCCAAACTCGATTACGCCAATAGCCTCTACCACGGATCACCTTTAACAACCATGAAAAGACTACAACGGATTCAGAACTCGGCTAACAGACTACTCTTGCATATCAAACCGCGAGACCACATCTCCCCTGCCTTGAAAGCCCTGCATTGGTTACCGGTTGCCAGAAGATCCACATTCAAGCTGCTTTGTATCACCCACAAAGCAATACATGGAATGGGACCGCTCTTCATCAGAAATAAAATCACCAAACACATTCAACAAAGGAACCTCCGCTCTAAAGGAGCATCTCGCCTCAAAATCCCAAGATACTAGAAAAAATCCATGGGTGGCACATCCTTCTCTGTTCAAGCAGCCAAACTATGGAACTCTTTACCCCCCCAACATAAGATCCACCGACAACCACCTTATCTTCAGAAAACTACTCAAGAATTGGCTCTTCCCCCACATAAGCACCATACGCAAACAGAAATTTACAGCATATCCCTCTGTATATAAGCATTTGTTTTCACTATAGACATGTACCTATCTTTGTGTATTGCTTTGTATAAACATGTAGAATAATTATGTTGTTGAGAGAAAAAAAATAATAATAAATAAATAAATAAAAATCATCTTTGGTCGACATGTATTTACTTCCATTGTGCATCTATGTACCTTCCATGTACTTGGATCTTTGTCTCTGTTACTTTTCTCCTGAAAAAGCATATCCAATGCACTACCCTATTTCTCATCCTGTGCCTCTATCAATATCTTTAATCTACATATACTTACCTCCTTTATGTATCTATATACTTTCAATGTACTTGTGGATCTATATATTTATCACTTTCTTCTAATTTAGCATTTCCAAGGCACTACCCTATTTCTCAGCCTATACTTCTCTCAATATCTTCTAGCCCAACCTTCTGACTCATCTCAAACTTCTTTCTCCTACTCTTTCCAATGCACTACCCTATCTCTCATCCTATACATTTATGAATATATCCTCTACATCCACACTCTCATTTATCCCAAACCCCATACCACTACTATGATCCCAAAATAACCCTTTCTAGACTCTCCTACTCTACCCCTCCTTGCATCATCTGACACCTCTTTTACTATACCGATCCCCCAAAACAAACCTTTCTAAACTCTTCCCTCTGACTCCTCCCCTCCAAAACTCCTTTTTACTCATCCATCCAAAAGCCTCCTCCTACTGCTAAGACCTAAAAAAAAAATCCTTCACTCTTTTATCCCTCCACTATCCCTTTCAATCACAATTAACAGACTAACATGTTCACTTCTCAAATTCCATATTCAACTATACTAATTCACCACTAATCCTTTATGGGTTCCAGAGTAGCGTGCTACTCGCCAATAAAGCGTCTCAACACCCCATCAGGGTTACAAGCGCTATATAAATGCAAACCTTTTCCCTTTTCTACCATCCCCAACCCTTCTCAATCCAAATAACTGACTAACATATCCACCACTAAAATTACTTTCATGTTTCACCATACTAATTCAACACTAATACTTATGGGTTCCAGAGTAGCGTGCTACTTGCGCTTCAAAACCCCATCAGGGGTAGCAAGCGCTATATAAATACAAACCTCTTTCCCTCTTCTATCCCGCCACCTACCCTTCTCTACCCAAATAACTGAATAACAAATCCACTACTCAAATTACTTCATATTTTACTATACTAATTTTCAACACTAATCCTTAATGGGTTCCGGAGTGGCGTGCTACTCGCCAGAAAAGCGCTTCAACACCCATCAGGGGTAACAAGTGCTATATGAATGCAAACCTTTCTTCCCTTTTTATCCCTCCGCTATCCTTCTCACTCCAAATAACTGACTAATATCCACCACTGAAATTACTTTCATATTTCACCATATTAATTCACCACTAATCCTTTATGGGCTTCCTGAGTAGCGTGCTTCAACACCCCATCAGGGGTAACAAGCGCTATATAAATACAAACCTTTTTTCCTCCTCTATCCTTCTGCTATCATTCCAAATCCAAATAACTGACTAACCTATCCACCACTTAAAATGTACTTGCATGTTCACTATACTAATTCAACACTAATCCTCTATGGGTCCCGGAGTAGCGTGCTACTCGCCGAAAAAGTGCTTCGACGCCTCGTCGGGGGTAGTAAGCGCTATATAAATGCAATTACAATACAATACAATACAATATTATACACCCATATCCTCACACTTTGGGTAGAGTCAGAAATGTGTCATAATCTGAGCCTTGCTAGAATTCAAACCCTGGCATAATGAGTGAGGATATTATAAGAGGTCCGATATGAGAATGCTGGTACAATTTGTCACCTCATTGTAAGTAGATTTTTGAAACATTCTATCCCTTTGTCAAGTAGATATTTTATAACCTTCCACACCCCTGACCCCATCTTCAGGGAGTCCCAAAAGACATCTGTAAAGCAGACTAATTTCAGCAAGACCCTAACTCTGTAGTATTTACTTGAGTGCAGAGGTCACAAACTGTTCAGACTGTCTCATAAGGAAAAACGGGAAAGTGGTTAAGATTATGTGCAACTCGTTCACTACAAAATGTATCCAGCTGTCATGCATTTTACTGTCACACATTTTGTGGTCTTCGAAGGATTCTTGTGCTAGGATGTTTATGCTGTCCCCAGGTTATTTTCTAGTAGCTGAAACCTGCCACAGATCCCACTGCCTCATAGTTTTCAATTGTTAAAATGTGATTGAAAAGCTGTTTCCCCGAGGGAGAACTCCGTTTCACCGCTTGCAAAACCATGAATTTTCTAGATCAATGCATGATGTTCTGATGCCATCATGTGGCCACTTTTAATATTGCAAGCATCGGTATAAACACACTGGCATGTTACTGCTTGCACTCGTGCTTGTGCTGGCATCCACGACAGCGAGCAGCGGCGCGCAGGCCATATGTTTTCAATTAGCACGCGCGCCGCTGCTCGCTCCCGCAAGGTGGATGCCAGCACAAGCACGAGTGTGCTTGAAAAGGAGCAGACCGATTTCTAAAGGTCATCTCCTAGAGCTACGCATGCGCGCTGCCTAGGCGAGACCTAAAAATGTTGGTGCAGATCCTTCTTGTTATTTTCAGACGTGGCCTAATGTAGATGTTGAGTACTATTAATGCGATTTCTGCTAAATGTGGAGCTCAGGTTGGAGATGTAACAATTCTCTAAGCCCTCTTTCATCACGCCTGACAGTGGTTAGCTGGGAAAGAATCGAACGTTTAGTATGTTGGTCTAGAAGAAGCAAGTAGTCTGTCATATCTTGTGTTACAGAGACATCCCAAACATAGGGATATTTTGTTTGTTAAAAAAGGCAAGTGTGCCATCATACAAAATTGTCCTGAATGGTGGCCGGCCAAGAAACCAGATTTTTTGCAGTGGATACTTTTACCGAAATATTCCTCACCTGTTGAATAATCGCTGGCGAAAGATTGGATCTGGAAACTTCAAAGCTCCCAAAGCCGGTAAGGGGTGCTGTCTCCTCGTCAGCACCGAAAGTGACATCTGGCAAAGTCACAGAGTCCATATAGCTCCCACCCGCATGTCGACCTTCAGTTCTCTATTGTCTGCGCCATCAAATTACATCTGGAGCTCGCACCTCGGCACTTCAAAATGTCTTCTAATTTTGTGTAGGGCTAGGAGATGTATCTCTCAAAGTATCATTTAAACAAACCCTGTAGGGACTGTGAGAGACAGATATCCTTTACAGACCCTCACTC
The DNA here is from genome assembly GCA_963921515.1 of Calotriton arnoldi. Lineage (NCBI taxonomy): Eukaryota > Metazoa > Chordata > Amphibia > Caudata > Salamandridae > Calotriton > Calotriton arnoldi. Next base: position 1,121,133 of record CAWUFW010001987.1, on the reverse strand, counting down.
TATATGCCTGTGCTGCCTGGGGTTGAACCAGGAATCCAATTTAAGCCAGTCCTACTGCAGTATGCATACTATGTCAATTAAAGAGAGGGTGGCCAAACAATTCACAGCGCAGGTCTGTGAGGACAAACTAGGCCGGTGTAATTTTCTGGCCAGCTCAATGTCACCAACATCGCACTCTCAAGCAGGCACAAGAAACATGAGCGCTCTTTTTTATAAGGTACATGACCTCTGCATACTCCGACTCTCACATGATTGTCATCCTCTGAGACAGAGTTAGTATCCTTAGACCCCTCTGAACTATCACGCTGTCAGATTCTCATCCGACACTAACACGTAGCCAGAGTCTCAACAGGTATAACCCCAGATGACTCTGCATCAATGCCAGCATTTTCTAACTTCTTCCCCCTGGAGTCAGATCACCATTTTCAGGCTTTTCTCCAGGACAGCAAACCCCTCTGGCCCGCCTTCGGGCCACCTGGGACTTCGAGACGTCCCTATGTTAATGCCCTTTGTGCCACACCAGTATTGTTCGGTGCAGACCTGTCTCCCTCCGATGCTGTACCACCTCACTTCTTTCCAGTAGAGCACTACATAGCACTGCCTCCAGTGCCAATCATGGCTCCCAAGGCCGCAGATGCCGCCTCCTCCAATTTCTATGACTGCACCGGCACCAAGCTCTGCACTGCTCACCCCTTCAGATTCAGAGCTAGTACGTTCTTTGGAAGAACTTAAGTCCAGTAGTAAGGCCCAGAAGATTCTTGAGGAGGAGAGATGCCACCAAGAAGTAGCTCTTTCATATGACCAGCCCTGCAAGACCGCCCTGGACTCCCTTAAAATTTGAGGCTGACCAGGGTTCTCCTGGCCCAACCAACATTGGAGTTCCCTGGGCTTCTGCCAGTGGTTTAGACATCTCCACTCAGCTGGAGGTGAAGTTTCCTTCTGTCCCTCTTCCTTTGGAGGTCATATTCTATGGTACGAAAGGCTGCTAAAATGTTCAAACCACACCTTCCTTTCACCAATTTTCACAGTGGTCCGGACAGAAACATGATGGATTGTGTAAATTCTCGAATTATGATAAATTTCCTACTAGATTTATTTGAAAAGGAAGGGTTTCCCAAAAGCCATAATAACATACAGTTGAGTGCAACTGACATCAGTAGAGATGCATTAATTTTTGGTAAATCATGTAATCGAACACATTCACTCTTTAGTTTAATCCTCAAAGCAATGGTTTGTTGAAAGACGGATTGACTGCACAAGAGACAGAGTAGATGGTCAGTTCTTTGTTGGGTACTGTGGCAATAGGACGGCAACGTAGTCCAGAAGAAGTCATTGTCTCACTGGATTTATTGTTTGTATCAAGATGTTCTACACCCTTGCTAAAAAAGGAACTGCCTGAGTGACTCAGAGCTCATTTTACCAAGGCCAAATTGTCATCCTCAGCTCCTGCAAGAGGTGTCCTTATTGTGGAGATTTGCAAGGCGGTGACATAAGCGTCCTTGCACACCTTTGCTAAACACTGTTGGACTTGGACTCGAAGGAGCGTAGGGACTTGCATTTTGCCAAATCTCTGTGGCAAGATTACCACATCTAAGAATCCAGCAGCCAGCCTCCTTGTGCTATTGCTTGGGAATCTATTCAATAGACAAGGAATCTGCAGGTAGAAGTATCCAATAGAAGAAAAAATGACTAACTTTCTGTAACTATCTTCATGGTGGATACTCCATCTCCCTGCCGATTCCTCACTGATACCACCCATCTCCCTGTTGACGGATGGATATGCATGGACAATTAAAGGTTCCAATTAGTGTGTTGTACTGCACTTTATCCAGTTGATGCTACTCCATCTGTTAACCTTTAAGCAGTCAGACAAATCAAATGAAAACTGATGTTGATAAGCCGAGAAGTGTGCTTTATGTGCTTGTCGACATCACCAGGCTTCACTTCAGCACTCACGCAGCATCAGCACCCCTACCAGATTCCAGAGCTTTGAAATTTACACATCCAGTTAGACATCTGGGATAATTCAACAGGTGAGGATTCTGCAGATAGGTTGTTGGCCTTACCTCAACATATGTGCTGCATGAGAGAGTAATTTGGGATATTTTTTAGTTTCAGATGACCCTGTGTCTGTATTTAAATACAGGTATTTGTGTACAGGCATTTCTTTTTCTGATAAATAGTAATTCATTTAGTATTGGGCAGAAAGTTAATCTACCAACTTTGTGTGAGTGTCACGATTGGAATGCCATCCATTTATCCCCAATGTATACTTTACGTTCCACTGAACTTTGAGCTGCACAGTTTCACATGGCAATAGTAGAACAACCGATAGGATTGTACATTTCATTGTTTTAAACCAGCTCAATTTCAGTACAAGATTGTACATTGAGCTCAAATTCATCCTATCAAGAGTAACCTATTTTTGAGACCTAGAATTTGAATATCTGTGGATACTGGTTCATTAAGAACACATTCCAGCTCCTACAAGATCTAGGCATTTCCACAAATGAGGGCATAACCTCAGTCTCTGTGAAAAGTAGATGGTTATCTCAAACAATCTTTGATGCTCAAGTCTGCTTGCATCAAAGCCTTGAAATATTGTGAGGTCCATGAAAATTAATGTAGTGGCAGAAGGTGGGTAAATGCTTTGGGGGGCCTCTGCACTGACAATCTGATGTTTGTTTTCTGTTTCTCCTAGTTTGATTTTGGAACATTCTGCCCTCAATGGTTGGAGTTTTTTATTAGCAATTTAACCCTTCTGCCTTGAGCGATGTTGTTGTTAAATGCCTTTTCCCTTGTTCTAGGCATAAATAAGTACCTTCAGTTGCATCCTGGTCCTCATTGACAATTTTCTTATACATTAATGGCATTGAGGATAAGAGCCCCAAAAGATTTCCTTGATGGCAAGGCACAGTCCAGCATCGGGTGACTAGTAGGATTTAGCCACTGCCTCGTCTGACTGCTTTTATTGTGACAGCATTGTACTGGCAGAAAAGGGTGTTTCTTAAGAGGAAAGCAGCTTTAAATTTGATCATATTTTTAAATGTCTTTCTAATCAGGATTGTTGTATAGTATATCGGTTCCAGATCTCATCTCTATTGGAATTTCTAACTTAATGTGGTAGACTTTAGTGCATTCATACCTGCTTCTGGATAAACAGTACAGTCACTACTTGCCACAAGTTGAAGAAAATAGTGGGCGAATTTCCAACCTTTTCAGGGAAGCTAGGATCTAAATATTTAGTGGTATGCCTATTATTCCAATGGGTAATGACTAATCGGGAAGCAAATGGCATTGCATCACAATACAGCATTATTGAAAGTTGCTTCATGGCTTTCAAGTTCCACTCCATTGAACTCTTCCCCTTCCTCTCAAAACACATGCTCCCCAATTAATGTCTTAAGGAAGACATGTATCCTTTTAGTGTATGTTACAACTTAGTTAGGAAAAATAATTTTTATTGTACATTACCAAGTTTTAACGTAGACAATTTTACGTTTCTTTTAATACTAAGCTGTTGAAACAGTTTTCTTGTCCCACTAATAATTCCTATTCCATGCAACCTAACCTGTCATCTCTCTGTTACAATCTTCTCATGTGAAGGAGTTTCATTTTAATCTGGCTTAGTGTAAGCATGCCCCATTTGTGCCAATACATAATGTTGGATCCTCTCAACTGGCAAATTAGCGGACGTCACTCTAGCTAGAAGAGTTTTTGATTGTGACAGTAAGGTTAGTTGACAGTAGTTCATACAATTAAGAATGTTATTACAATTCACTCCCATTTATATGCCTGAGGGTCTTTCAGATTTCCACATCAATCTGTGACTGTATTTTGTAGCTTTTGTGTAATACTGCAGCTTCCTACTGCAGGCAGATTGTTGGCATGCTAAAATGGTTTAGGGAGCACCTCTTTGTAGCTCACAGACCGACTGCAAAGTGCAAAGGATTTTCACTGAAAGGCGTCTTACAGAAGATTATCATTTTTACATCAGATTTTGATGTCCGAAAGTCAGTTACTTTCTTCCACATTGTGATATCACTGTCTCTGCAAGAAAAAAGCAGCAAAATACAGACTTGGGTATCTGTTACCTTGCTAAGATATGCAGAGTATAACAGTGAAAGTCCAAACCTATCTTCTTTCATTGTCCCCTGAGTCTAGGGTGGCAAAGGAGTTATCTGGTTTCTAAATGTTCTCCTGGTTTCTAAATGTTCTCCTGAAAGATACTGTTATTCATATTTGTTGAGCGCACGTACACCAGGTTGGTTTCTTAGTGCTAAGGTAACAGGAGCGCATCATGCTGCACATGATTTTAGTCATATGCCTGTTTAAAGAGCCATGTTTTTAAGAGTTGCCTGAATCTAACATAGCTGGGTGTAGTTCTAATATCAAGAGAAAGGGAGTTACATATACGGGGGGCAAGTACTGCGAATCTGGTACCACCTGTTTTCTGCATTTGGGGATTGTCAGGAGATTCGCATGGATGGATCTTAGGTTTCGATTGAGGATGTATTTTTTAAATTCTGGCAGATATAAAGGCTGGGCTTCTTCCGTAGAGGGACTTAGAAATGATACAGCCAGTTTTGAAGACCGTCCTTTGTTCTCTCCGGAGCCTAGTGTAATTTTCTCATCAGCGAGGTGATGTGGCTGGGCTGTTGAAAAATTAGCCTGGCTGCCTAGTTTTGTGCCAATTGAAGTATGCGATTGAGGCCTTTTAGGAGTCCCAGATAGAGAGTTTGCGCAGCCTATATGAGAGATTACTAAGGTGATAATAACTGGGACGAGGGCTTTGAAGGAAAGGAATTTGGCGACTTTTCCATATTCTACAGAGTTGCAAGACGCAGGATGAGGTTACTGCTCCTAGTTGGTTTTGTATAGAAAGATCCTTGTCAATGAGGACCCCAATACTTTTTACTGATTTCTTTGGCTTAGAGCGCCCATTGCAGGTGTCCAGAATGAAGGATTCCACAAATCGTACTTGTTTTTGGTGATAATTTCTGTTTTGTCAGAATTTAATTTTAATTTATTGCTGTTCATGCAGTCACGAATTTACAGCATTGTATTTTGGAAAGCTTCCTATTATTCCGGGGAGTTGTCAATGTTAAAAAGAAACTGCATGTCGTCATCCTAGTTTTAGATTTTGACATTCATTTTTATAAGGGAGTGCACTAGGGGGTGAATATACAGGTTAAAAAGATGTGGGGACAGGGGGGATCCCTGGGATACTCTGCAGTTCAACTGAACTTTGAGTGAACTGAAGGGAGACAGCTGGACCGATTATGAGCTGCTCTTTGGAAAGGAAATGACCCAGTCAAGCACTGTGCCCTGTAAGCCTGCGGCTCCGACACGGTCCACCAAGAGATCTTGGTCGACCGTGTCGAAACCAGTCAATCGCTCCAGGAGGACCAGCACCTCAGTGATCCTGTCCCCGTCTGCTGCTCGCATTTCATCCACTACAGAAAGAATGACCGCTTCAGTAGAATGGGCTGTCGGAAAACTTGCATGGTGAGGGTCAAGGAAATTGGACTCTTCTAGGAAAGAATAGAGGTGTCGAGCAACATGTACCTCTACAACCTTTGCTTAGTAGGGGAGTGAAATGGGATGGTAATTTTTCAGGACTAATGGGTCTTTGCCTGATTTCTTTTAGAGCCGAACCATTATAGCCTCCTTAAAGGAGCGAGGGACTCTCTCTTGATTGAAGGACAAGTTTAGAAGGGAGATGGCCGGGTCGGGCAATAGAGAGAATATGGTTTATACGACCTGTGGGGGACCAATATCATTTCATCCCGACTTAATTTTTGTCAGGAAGCCCACAAGGCAATCCTTGCTGATAGCGGGAAAACGAGATAGTGAAATGGAGTTAAGTTGCATTGAAGTGTGAGCTAGGAGGAATGCTGTATTTTATCATCTTGATCTTGTCAATGAAGATTTTAAGGGCATCGCATAGGTTTTGAGTCGGTAGGATGGTTAACACCACTCTGTTGAGGTTAGAGAGTTCAAAGCAATTCTGAAGACCTATGATTTATTAAGAGTTTAAGATTTTATTCAAGAGAAAAGCAGATATAGCTTGCATGATTTTTTTGATTTTTTATATATACTTTAAGGTGTTGTGTAGACTTCCTTTTTGTCACTCGAATAATTGTTCAGCCATTTTACGTTACGCATGGGGAAGTCTGGCTAATTTGAGGTCTTCTGAGAACCATTTAGACGCATCATGACGTCTAGCCTGTTTTGCTTTGCAGAGGGGAGCATGCGTATTACTGGCTACTGTTAGCCAAACGGAGATTATTTCCTCGTAGCTAATTAAGTTCTCATTTAGGGGTTAGGGTGATTCCCAGTGAGTCACAGAAGGCGTTGAGGTCTACTTTGGTCCAGTTCCTGGTGAGCATTCTAGGACATGGGGTGGGGGGGGAGTTTAAGAGAGGTCAGATCAGTCATTGAGAATTTAATTTAATAGTGACCCAACGATACGCAGAGACTGTGAAATTGGATCTAAGTAGATTAGTGGACCAGACCTTGTCCCAGTTTGTGACCTTTGGTATGAGTGGATGAGTACACGTGTTGTTCAATGTTTAGACTGCTAAGCAGGTTGGTTAAAACTGTGGCTGTTCGACCACCGGTTTCCTCATTTGCCTAATAGTTGAGTTCGCCAATTAGCAATATTTTTGCATGGTCGATGACTAGAGGAGAGACTGACTCTGCCGGAAGTTGTGGGAAGTGTTGCATTAGCCTGGCGTTCTGTCCATGAGGACGCATATCAAAGGGGAGGTTGGAGAGTCTAGTTGTTTCTTGATCGCTGCTGCTGCCATACCTCAACCTATTTATTGGTTTGAAGTAAATAGAAGCCATCAGTTAACCATGTTTCGGTTAAGGACAGAATATCGTGGATTCGAAATCAAGTAGGTGGAATATTTCAATTTGGTGTTTGACCACAGAACGGGTTTTGAGGTAAGTGACCGGGAGTTGGTTGGTATGAAACTTGTGAGGAGTATGAGCAACATTTCTAACCGAGGCGGCGACTGGCGTTAAAATAGATTTGACCGACTCTATGGCTGGGATATTGTTGTTCAGTAGACCTAGATTGTGTAGGTTTGGCAAGAGAAAAGGGTTTAATTGGTGGCTAACAGGATAGAGGCATCTAAGATGGTCGGAGGAGTATGTACGTTTTTGGGTATAATTGCTGGCCGCTGATGGCTGTAGACGGGCAGCGTGCCCGCTCAGCTGCTTCCATTAAATGGCCAGGGAGCTCTAAGAGGATCAGCCCACCTCGGCGCGGATTGGTTCCCCCAAAATCAAATTTAAGATGCAGTAGCGCGAATTCAGTGCAAATTTTTAAATGCAGGCAATACTATAAAGTGCTTGATTTTTAAAACTCTTAAATCTTTACAACAGATTACTAAAGTACTACAAGTGTGGCTGGTGCGGCTGCTAATACCACTGCGTCCGCACAGCTGCCTCCATTAAAACCAATCTAAGATGTAATAGCGCAAATTCAGTGCAATTTTTAAAATGCCAGTAATGCGATAAAGCCCTCGATTTTGAAAACCGATAAGGTGCAATTCAGAAATCTGTACTACAGATTACTAAAGTGTGGCTGGTGCGGCTGCTAATAACAGCGTGTGCGCGCAGCTGTCTCCATTAAATGGCCAGGGAGATTTAACAGGCTCCTCCCACCTCAGCGCTGATTGGTTTCCCCAAAATCCAATATAAGATCAGATAGCGCGAATTCAGTGCAATTTCGTAAATGCCAGTAATGCAATAAACCTCACGATTTTTAAAACGGATAAGGTGCAATTCTTAAATCTTTACAACAAATTACTAAAGTGCACTTTAGTGCATTCATACCTGCTTCTGGATAAACAGTACAGTCACTACTTGCCTCAAGTTGAAGAAAATAGTGGGCTATGAATCTTAAACACTTGTTGCTGGAGAAATAGTTACTTACCTGTAAAAGTAGTTTGCTCGTATGGATATCTTCAACAAATACAGGTTCTTCTGCGCCGGCATTCTTAGATTTATGAAATAAGAGGTAATTCTAGCCTCTTCCTCTTTCCTAAAATAAAACTAAAATGGCAATGCAGGAATATGTCTGGAACTTTAAATTGCCTTTCTAGTACAGTAGCGACCACACGTTAGTCCCCTAGATTGTAAAAGTCTCAAGAAAGGTTTTCTGGTCAAGTATAACATCAACATCCCTTCAGTATGGAAGAACATACACACAGGTATGCAGATCTGCATGCAGATCTGCAAAAGATTCCCACCCTGGATAACGAATAATGATATTTACAGTTTTGATTGAAGAAAATATTATACTGTTTTTATTACTAGGCATGTAATAGATTAAGCAGTGATAAAGTTGTGATTTCAGGTGTCTTTCCCTCCCTTGATTTTATACAATAATCATAAAGTTACGTGTTGATCTTTGTGGAAGCCTCTGCTGTCTTACACTGTTAAGAGGGATTCTTGATAACATGAAACTAAAGTATTGAAGGGCACAGACTCCATCCAATTGATCTGAGTGCAAAAAATTGCATTCTTTAGCTTCTGGTTCCAATTAACTGAGATGAACCCAAACATTTTCATTAAATCAGTTCATGTGTCTTATTTCTCTTAAAAAGAGTTTATGGCAATCGAAAAATGTATTTATAGTGAATGTTAAAGCAAGTTATGTGACATTGAAATCAATTGAAAATGCATTGTTATAATTGTTGCCTTGTATTAATATTAGACGATTTTGTTCCTTTTGCCATGACGTGACCTACTTCATTGGCCTACTGCTTTCCCTTTCTATGTTTTAATAAAATTATTTAAAGCCTTAGACAACCATTTGCTTTTTCCCATGCCTGCTCCTCATGTGTACCTTTTTGCTTATGTATTCTGCAACCTCTCCTCTCTGTTACTGCTACCCTTTCACTGGATTTGATTGATTGACTTTTGGGCATGTTAGTCCACTGGAAATGTCTGGTTAACACATGAAGAAATGGAAAATCTCACAGCTTCACCACAAACGGTTAGTCCCAGCAATGCAGCTTGTGTTCCTTGAGTTCTTTTTCTGCTGTTTTGAGTGCTTAGTGTTTGCAATAATCTTTATACCATCCTATTTTGGGGTTTCAGTTACTCATTGTTGTTTTTCTTGGCCTATGTGCAATTCGTTTAAATTATGGGGCTTAATGATTAACTAGAGACAGTTATTGGCACGTCTTTGTAAAACCAAATGTAAAAATATTTTTTGCTATACATTCCCATTTAAATATTTATGTAATTTTTCTCCATCTTGGAGAAAGGCTGAAGATTTTTATAATTCTTGGCCACCTTCACTCACATCCATTTGGCACTATATAAATTTGTCAGCATAAAAAAATAAACCTAGTTCAGATAAATAATCTAAGCATGCAGCCTCATACTTTTCGCCACATAGGTTACATAATTTATTTCTGTTTGTACTGTTCAAACAGCTTGTTGTATCCACTTTGCATGTTTCTTGTACTATGCTTGCATTTAATGGTTTGGCTATAAAATTTAATCTGCACTTATGTTTGAGATTGGCTGTGTACTAATATTGGCACCACTAACAGTTGTATGTTCTTTTGCATTCTAACCCGCTTAACATCAGGAAGATGAGGAGGGAAGCTGGGCACAGGTTTGACATTTTATATAATATGTTAAATATAAAGATGCAATCAGTGACCTTATGCCATATGTGATATTTCAAAACATTTCACATCACTTATTACTGAGCTCTGTTTTCACCATTATCACTAAATAGGTGTTACTTCCCTCTCAATCACCTCACTCACATTATTCATCATGGCTGTCATTGATAGAACTTGGTGATTTCCAATCACACGGGTTAAATGGCTATCTTTTGGTAAACTGTGTTCTTTTGTTAAATTCTGTAAGAGATTTAGCCTTCGGTCTTTTTTTCATTTGGTCATTGCACATTTCAGAAAGGTATAGTAGTGTTCTATTCTATTTAACTGTTAAAAAGAAGAAAAGTCTAATAAGACACAGATCAAGAGTACTGTGCTTCCTCTTTAGTCATGACCCTCAATTCCCTCTCCTATTGGTCAAAGTAATCATTGCAAAAAACTGGGGCCTTCCATCTAAGAGGCTTGCTCCTCAATCTGGTTCTCAAGCTACCTTTGTACTCCTTCATGAGTGTGAGCATGGATACAAACTCTCAGGAATGGACAGGTGCCAGACCCATACTGTGAACACCATTTTACTGGTGACTCTGCTGATCCCTACTCATTCATATTGCTGCTAGTGCTACTTGGATGACTGTCCAGAGGTCAACTATTCTTTTGTAGGATAGATTATTAGAATCCACCCATGGAGAGCAAGTTGTTACAAGATAAGCACTTTCATGTTTGACGATAATATGAACAACAAATGCTTATCAGCTGAGATGATTGATATGTTTTCCTTTTCTTCCTTAACCCTCCTGACATTAAACATAGAAAACTCTCTACTTCATCTAATGCTGCACGAGGTAAGACAGAGAAAAACAAACTCAGTCAGAAAGACAATCTTCTAGACTCTCCTGTTTGGTTTCATCTAGGCTGCACAGCTGTTGAGTGTTAAGCTGTTGCTTATGTGAGAGAAGATGAAATGTCAATGGATATCAGTCACCCTCCTAGGCAGGTTTCCGAAGATTATACTAGGAAGTTGATAGAAACAAACAGACTTCTTTGTAAACGCGCCTGTGTTCATGTCGCATGTAGGTGCATTTTTTGGGGGATTACCATGTTGCAGGTAAGCCTGCCAATCATGCCCTCACATAGTATCGACAAATATCACTTCTTATGAAACATAGCAGTCAATTTCCAATCACTCTGTTTTGACAAACTTTCCTTTGGAGCTTTATAAACTTCATGTGGGGAGTGGAGGATTGGTCCATCAGTGACTGAGTATCCAATAGTGTTTGACATTACCAACCTCTGCACAGGAGGAAGACATCTGACTGTGTGGAAATGTGAAAAGTTCTCAAAGATATTTTGGATTTCTACTGATCCCATCAAACAAATAGAGCTGACAACAGCAGTACCGGTCAAAAGGCAGTACTACTTTTTTCTGTTTCTCACCGAATTGAACTGATGTGAATTAATAAAACCTTCTAAGGGTTATATTCACCTTTCTTGTCGTAATCAAGAGACAGTAGACCTACCATCCTAGTCGAGGGGTCTCCAACCTTTTCTGTATAAAGAACTGCTCATGTTGATTGAAAATCATCCCGAGTTACTGGTATTATAAGAGTTATACTAATGGTCACACCTGGCAAGATTACATTAGTGGACACTATATGCAAAATTACCATGATGGAAAAAAAGGTAATATTTGTAATAAGTCTCCCAATGCCACATGATTTGTCATTCAAATATCAGCTGTAAATATATTTTGAAAATTCAGCCATTGTTCTCCAATCCTCAGCTTATGACTTCTGAAAATATACATATTTGCCTTGAATACACCATTTTCAGTGTAGTTATACAGATATATTAATGCAACTAATCGAAAGCTTCTAATTTAGTAGGCTAGGCTACACACAGGAGAGCTACTTACAGGTAGCCGGCGAAATACCAGTAGCTTACGAGCTACTCCTTGGAGAAGGCTGTCCTAGACATTCTTCCAACTCTTCAATCGCTTCTGAACAAAGGAGCCTTTCATTAAGATTACCTTGAACCATACCCTGCCTCCTAATTCATGTGGGAACTGCTGGTGAGCCCCAGATTTTCCCTTATCTGAAAACCGATTAAGGGTTACTCAAAGTTCATTCTCTTAGGGCAAGAATGTTAGGAAAGTGCACAACCGGGAGAAGGCTGGCTTGATGAAAGCCTCTTTGGATGACTTGAGATGCATGTGTTTTAAAAAAATCCATGGATTGAACTTCAAATGTAATGCTTAGTCTGCCCAGGCTTTCAGAACATATTTGGAGAGTCCTTTTTCGTTGAGATCCGACCTCCTTTTATTGAATATTTGAATGTTCTGATGGATAGTTCTACCTCAAGAGTCCTCACCTTTGAATATACCAAGCGCCAGTCTGAATTCATAAACTTCTCACGTAACTCTCCGATGCCGGTAGGGGGCGCTGACTCCATATCTACGGTGGAGCCATATAGCACCCATTCTCGAGTCCTGACATGAGTTTTGCTTTTTCTATACCTTTCAATATGAATCCAGAGCTGCTCTCCTCAACCCTGAGGTGAAGAGATTTTGCTCTCTGGATATGGTGCCGTGCTTGGGACATATCCCAACCAAAGTAGCCAGGGTTTTAGCCCCGCTACAGCAGCAATGGATAAATATCCATTATAGACTCGCACAGTCACTGCTTGTGGTGTCTCGGTTTGCGACACTACTCGTCGTGTGACCTATGCCTCCACATGAACCCCAAGGCCATCATACAGCGGGAGGCCATCAAAGAGTGGGAGGCCATGTTCTTCATAGCCTGCAGCAGAGATGACTGTAGGGGGTTGTAGAAAGTCGTGGAAAAGTTCAAGAACCAGAACAACATTCAGATCATTTTCTCCTTCATCCCGGTCTACTGTCTCTTCGAAGGAAACTAGGAGATGCCTTTGGAGCTCCATTGCAGTCCAGCCTCTAGTCCATAGGGTTCCTTCTGATGCCACCTGGCTTTGGCCCTCTGCTGGTCTCCTTGTCAGAGCCTCCTGCTTCGACACTTAGCCCGGCATCACCTACAATGCCTTTTTTGGCTAGGTCTCTGTGGCGCCCTTATGTCAACCACCATCACCTCCACCTCCAACCCAGCTTAAAGAATCACTCTTACGACCTGTTGGAGCGAGGTCTAGAAGAAAGTCTCAGCGTCTATTTGAAAAAGTAGAACACCATGAAGAAGAATCTAGTGCCCAAAAGCAATATTACGATGCCATGCACAATGCTTTTGGGTCAGACTCGTATAAACAGTCCCAAGATGGCCAAGGAGAAGCAGATTACTCTGACCGCTTACCCTCTTCTGACTCTTCAGATATACTCACCCTTCTTGCCAGTGAGCTGGAAATATGAACCAGCACCTGCATGGCTTCCTTCCATGCTGTGCTTAAGAAGCCAGCTGATTTGTTGAAACTCATTCAACCCTTTGTGGGATATCGGACAAACATATTGACTTATAGTCAAACGCCATCACTGTAGAGATCTGCTTCCATTTATTGAAGAGGTAGTAAATGATCCGTGGTTTAAGCCAACTTCGTGACCAGTGGTAAACAGAATAGTAGCACGACGTTGTAGTCCCCTGGAACCCTGCCTTTTTATCCTAGTGTCCCTTGTCGGGGAGCTTGGTGGTCCAAGCCTCCTTCACTACTATGTCGAATCGGGATGCTGTCTCTACCTACCCCATAGACAGGGAGTCGAAAAACTAGAAGGTGCAGGAAAGAGCTTTTTGGTTGGAAACCTAGCACATCACTTTCGGGAGGCTGCCCCAATGCCTTGCAGAATATTGCAGCATTGATGGTCTCCATTTTACCAGAACACCTCAGGTAATTATTGGATTTGATATTCCTGCAGCTAGATGCACCAAAACATTTCTAGAATATCTTTTTTCATTGAACCTACCTTAAATAAAAGATTGTCTAGTACATTGTTCTCCAGAGAACTTTCTATAGGCCTACTTTTGTCTCTGGAGTAAAGCTTACCTTCTGTGGAAACAGATCCAGTTGTTTGGTCTGATTACTATCCTATTAGTTTTTTAAATTCATATCCTCGTGCACCCACCATTTCGACATTGTGAGGAAAATTTCCTGTAAGGAATAGGCTAAATATTACAACAGAAGTTATCAAGGGTCAGCTCGGCTACTGTGCCTCCAGTATCAATTTCAGATGAATATAATGGATACTCTAACTGGATTATTGAAGCGGTTAATAACAATGCTCGTGGGCAACTCTGCGTTCAACATTAGTGTGAGATTGTGGAAACTATTCCCCATTTTTCCTGCTGGGAACTAAAAAATGTAGCTGACCATTACTACTTTACTTGTATCCCAATTGTATATTGGGACTGAGGTCAATAGAAAGTTTAAAAATGCTTTTCTAGCCTGATGTTTTTTAACACTCAGCCAGAGCCACATTATGAAGTATCCCAAGGAAGAAGCCACTTGAACTATTTAGATCATGTGATTTGGAGGTGGTCTATTTGTTGTGGGATTTAGTGACTCTGAGCCTCTTCTCTAGTTGGGTGGTAAATCATTTCAGGCTGAAATTCCCCATTTTCTTCTGGGACTGAATTTCACGTTGCTAGGTTTTAACACATGAAATTACTAGATACCAAAGGAGATGGAATATAAGCTCTATATGTAACCTAGTAGTGGGGAAAACAGGCAGAAACTGGAGTGGTAATTCTGTACCCCCATGTTATTTTCTATCTTGGGCCAAATACTCCTTATTTTACAATAATAGCAGGATGATATCACGCAGAAATGGTTATTTTGAGGGGCGTGGCCAGCCTACAATGGGGCTGGACGTAAGCTGCTGATGCTCCGCGTACCGGGTCATCGTGAAGGCAGTGATCTGGTGCCCAAAGGACCATTCATTGTGGCAGGGGGGGGCTTTAGGACAACAGGATGACTCTGAGTTGCACGGAGCAGGACCGGACCTGTGGTGCTGGCATCCGCTACGGCCGCGGACCTCGCACAGCATAGAAACCGCAGCCTGCGGCATACCCACTTCAACAGATGCAGCAGGGACTCCCCTACTCGGGGGACAGAGCGTATGGCGAGGAGGAGATTCTGGCAACGGGAGGACCTGGAAAGCTCCCCCACCCATATCTGCTAACATGATTTGCTCTCCAACCCAGCGCTATCACCTACAGCAAATTGGTGATGGCCTGTGGCTGATGGAGGGTGGAATAGCCAAAGTCCCTAGAGAATACAGCATGGATCAAGGATAATGGACAACCCGACCCGAAATCTGGTGTGGCTCCTGCAGTAGCGGGACCTCCTGCTGTGGCTATAGAGCCAGGAGCTGGTTGTGCTGGTGGCCCTGACTGAGGGGGTAGAGCGACCCAGGGCCCTGAAGACGGGGCTTCCTCTAATGTGAACAGGCCTGAGGACTGCCCCCTGGAGGGGCTGATATTGGTACAGTGGGGAGAGCTCCTTCTGGTGCAATTGAGTTGCCTAGTGCATAGACCGCTGGCCTTATATTGTTCCCGGGCCGCCTGCCATGTGACCGCTGGGGAATCTGTGGCTTGCCTGACTCCTGGCCTTTAAAGAGGGCTTTGACATACAGTCCAGATATCTGGAGATCAACCCTGGTCTTTTCCCGCCTTGGCCTGAGTTTCTATGGGTAACTTTTGTGGCAGACCTTCCGAATGAGGAGATATGGACTGAACACTGCCCACTGGACTGTGCACTACACACGCCAGATGCACGAAGACATAAGGTGAGCTGGGGGAGCTTGATCCACCAGGGGGACGTGGTGGGGCTCTTGGGAAGGTTCGGTTGGAGCTGTTGCCCCGGTGGGCTTTTCCACCTTGGGCTGAGGAGCTGGCCCAGTTGATGAAGTAGGGGTTCCGGGGTGGTTGCTGGCCAGACCCCTTGGGGGTACCTATGGACCCTAATGCTAGGTGGTGCCCATGTTCCTTGCCCTGGTGCTCTTCAACCCGGAACAAGACACACTACGACCTTGTGAAACGATGGTGCACAACAAACGCACACAACTAGACCCTTTGCTGGCTGAGCAGAATGACCAGCCACACCAAGCACTGCCTGCTCGCCCGGAGTCGGCTAATGGCCTGGAAGCCCGCATATTGACCATACTTGCAGCTATGGGGGAGGGACCCCAAGTCGGCACTAGATGCAGTGGCTGTTGACCTCAGCCTACTGAGAGTAGATCGTAACCTGGCCGAAAAAGTGAAAGAAACTGAAAAGGAGGTGCTGCAGCCTAAGGTCGCGTACCACGAGAAACAATTGCTAAAGCTGCGGCAAGCGGTGGAGCTGCTGCATGACAGAGTGGAGGATGCGGAGGTCCGCTCCCGCCGCAATAATCTACGGATAGTAGGCCTCCCGGAACGCAGCAAGGGGCACTGCATGAAGTTCTACATAGAATGATGGCTTCTACAAGAAGTCATGGGAAGCATGACATCCAAATTCTTTACTGTTGATCTAGCCCACAGAGTACAGGGTAGTGCCCGCCGAAGCCAGGAGCACCTCCCCGGTCAGTGGTCATCAACCTCCTGAATTACTAGGACAGGGAAGACTTATGGGTAGCATATAAGACGATCTTGCGGAGACAACTGATTGCACGACGGGCAGGTCTCGGGTAGGATAGGGAGCAGGAGTGTCTGTCGCTTGAGGTGAAACTAACGCAGCTTGAGGCAGAATACGTGGCTGCCCCTACTTGAGAGCGGGCCCTTAAAGTAGAGGAGATCAGGCGGGAATACACTGCCTTAGTGGGACAGGAGGCACGAGCACAATTTCGGGCCACCGAGGGAAAGCTTTACGCAGTGGGCAACAAGGCAGTCAAGCTTCTGGCTTGGCTGGCCAAAAAGGAAAAGGGGCAGAAGTGGGTCAGTGGGATCCTATCGGCGAGCTCACAACGTAGGGACACCCCAAACAATTGCACAGGTATTTGTCCACTACCTGGAAAAGCTGTATCAAAGTCAAACCACTGCTGACCAGTCAGATCTAGAGACCCTCGTGGGAGACCTCCTCACCCCTCGCCTGGATCCAGACCGGGTTGAGACAATAGAGGGTAAGATCATGGAGGCGAGGGTGACCACGGCCATTTCCCAGATGAACTATGTGGAAACCCCGGGCCCTAAGGGGTTCCTAGTAGAATTAATCAAAAGTGTAATGTCAAAAGTCGGGAAACCTAATCTTGCCATGTTTAATGCGGCCAGAGACGAGGGTGCTCTGCCACCTGATCTCCGGGAAGCAACAATTGTCCTAATCCATAAAGAGGGAAAAACGGTTGACGATTGCACATCCTATAGGCCAATCTCCCTGATTAATACCGAAACGAAGATTCTAGCCAAGGGCCTAGCAAAACCGCCTGACACAAGTACTAGACACCCTGTTTAACCCGGATCAAGTCGGATTCATGCCCTATAGAGCCACGTGGCATAAACTGAGGAGACTGATGGGTGCCCTGGTACCCACTGAACGACTGCAACAGTCAGTGATCCTGCTGGCCTAAGGTGCCGAAAAGGCCTTTGACTCCCTGGAATGATCTTACATGACAGCAGTCCTCCAGAAAATGGGCTTTGGTCCATACTTCTTATCTTGCATTAGCTTACTTTATAGGGAACCGGTCGCGAGGTGCCACTCTATCAGCTCGCTTCGGACTTGCCCGAGGTAACAGGCAGGGTAGCCCACTCTCGCCCTTGCTTTTTGCCATCGCTCTTGAACCATTGGCGTCCTGGACTAGGGTAGACGCACAGGTCAGGGGCCTTCGATGGGCCCTGGACTGGGAGGATGTTATCTCAATATATGTCGATGACATCCTCCTCTATTCTGCTGACCCCCATGCTGCTGCAGAGCATTTTAGAGATACTGACAGTGTTCGGATCCTGTACAGGATTTTGTTCAAGCTGGCTTAAATCAGTGGCCTTCCCGCTAGGGGTAGCAACTCAGGCAGCAGTAGGAGACAGCCGCTTTCAATCGGTGACCCAGTGCTTCCGATAGCTGGGTATCTATGTCATGCCCAACCAAGAACTATTTATGCAAGAAAATCTGGAAAAGATTTTAAGAGCCTATCGGGATGGTGTTGACAGATGGAGAAAGCTGCCACTTTCTCTCCTGGGCTGAGCAGCCCTATATAAAATGATCTATCTACCCAAGTTCTTATATGTACTACAGAATACTCCATACCCAATCCCGGATGCTTTTCCGCAAAGTAGACAGTGTGACACGAGTATTGCTCTGGGACCGGGGGATTCCCAGAATCGCCTTGTCCCTACTGACTAACCGGCAGATGGAGGGAGGTATTGTTCTCCTGAACCTCCAACGCTACTACAGGGCCTCACAACTTCTAACAGTCAACGACTGGGCCTTTTCATCACATCAGGAGCCCTCACTATATGCGTATCGCTCTGCTATGACCCCAGAGGGATACCAATGTCCTGGGGCAGGGGGCTCCCAACCCCGACATACAGTAATTACCATACGGAAAAGAATAACATGAAAACTAGGATAGTGGGGTAGGGTGACGTTACAGACACCCTTCTGGGACTCGACCTACTGCACGGCCTAAGAGATATAGAAGGGCCATCGTAAATGGGACCTGTTGGGAATTTCCCACCTGGGGGATGTCTGGAGAGAGGGAGAAATAATGGCTCTTAAAGTGCCAGCGGAATACGACCTCTCCAAAAGCCAATTCCTGCAATACCAACAATTGAGGTTTTTACTCGCGAAGTGTGAAGCGTTACAGGGGGAGATTGAGGAAGAGTCCCTATTGGAGTGTAGGGTGCTGGGTTCCCCCCATACGAGTCATGCAGGGTCCCATATCTACTTCACATTATTGCAAAATAGCCTTCCCTCAATAGAGCCATTGTGGGAAAAATGGGAGGGGATCTGCGCAGACTAGAGGACAAAGACTGGACTCAGGCATGTGAGTACCTGAGAGATGTAGCGATGTGAGCAGGTTGCCGACTGATCCAGTTAAAAATCCTACATGGGGCATATTAAGCCCGGACTTGTTTGTTTCGTATGGGTAAGGCACAGGATGATCTGTGTCCCAAGGGATGCTATATGAGAGGTATCTTAATCCACACACTATGAGACTGTACAAAGCTGGTGACCTACTGGGAAAGGGTAGGTGAACGAATCCCAGAGACTTTGTGTGAGGAGGTGAAGCTTTTGTCCCAATTAGTCACAGAGGGAATTTGGGGCGAACATACGCTGGACCGCTACATCCTACTCTTTTCTAACCTGTCCTTGATGGTGGCCCGTAGTGATATTTTGAAACACTGGGGGTTCTCTCACTCCACCCACACTGCAGGAATGGGAGGAGGATTTGAACTGGTGCATGGGAAAGAATTTGGGGCTCAGGGAGAACATGGAGGGAAGAGGCTGGGTGATGAAGAAGGAAGAGGCCTACCCACATTGGGGAAGGACTGGATACTCCCTACAAATAAGGAGACCGAGTCTCGGACCTGATACCCTGGGAGGAACACTGTCTGACCCACCGACGCCGACCCTGACCGGACCCATAAGATGTGATTTCTTGTAATAAACATGTATGTGGCCTACATGCCCTTGGAAGGTGGGTAGCTGAGGGGGTATGATGTTTGAATCTTTTCAAAAAGAAATAGAGATTCAAAAAACAAAAGAAGAAATTGTAATTTCAGCTGCTTGTTTACCATCCCAATATTACAGTGCAGCCAATGATTGTGCTCTCAAAGTTGTTTCATTCAACATGGCCCATGACAGTATTGATGAAAATAGAATGAGTTGATTGGAATTCTAGGGTGTATTTTTATTTTTAAAAAGACCTAATTGCTGCATGTGCTCAACTTGATCATTGTTTGTGTTTTGTTGGTTTAAAAAAAAAAATCTTAAAAATAATACTTATTATCGCTAATGAGTTATTACATTTACCATGAAGTGTACTTTGAATTATTTCCTAGTTTGTACCTAGGGTTAATACAAGGAGAAACAAGCCAAATGCTTCTTTGTTTTGTAGAATAATGTTATTGTCTGTGCTCTGATTTTTGCCCATCACCCTGCTTGCCTTTACACCATATTGAAGGTTAAAATATTCCCTGAGCCACTGCAATAATGCAGCAGGGGAGCACAAAATTATGTGGCAGAGTTGACTAAATTATGCAGCACAAAAAGGAAAATTATGTGGCATAATGTGAAATCTTTTGTAATTTTTACACATGATAATATTGTCTGGGCAAAGATTTCACCTCATTAGTACCAGTTTAACAACCAAATACAGACATAAGCAACTGAAAGATGACCAGTTCACTTTTGGGAAGGGCTCTCAACTGCACATAAACAAGTTGCCATATTTTTTGTAACTTTTGATCCGTTCGCGCTAGAAACAATTTTTTGGGGTTGAAATCTGCAGATTATGCAGCAGATGATGAATTAAGTGCCAATGTGGCAAATCGAGGAGTTCCAGTGGCCCTGAATATACGCCATTGCATTCATGTAATAGGGGTTCCTATAGTCCAAAGACTTAATTGAAAGATTGATAAAAACGTCTCAATTGAACTCTCATTCAATTTGATCTTCATGATGTGTGTAATTCAAACAATTACCGCTTCCTGTATTGTTTGCAAGAGTAAGCAGTATCCCTTGTAAATAACCTCTACCCACTCTGTACACAAATTAAATAGGGTTTAGGTAAATGCTAATTAGATTAAGGAAACCGTTTTACTTATATTAATTTTAGACATGTGAATTTCAAATTTCTTAAATGGATTCTTTTAATGTCAAAGATTATTTCCGCATTTGTCAAAAGTCAATGTTTTATTTGTTCACTTTAATACCAGGCTCAATAAAGTTGTCAGTCGTTAGTTTTGTCAACATCTCGCTCAACCTGATGAAGAGATGTGTATCAGCCGACTCGGCAGGACAGTAGTGAACAGCCCTGCAGTTGTTACATTTCTTAAGATGATCATGAACAAAGTTGCTTATCTAATACTTTAGGTTTGAGGTTAAATGGTAGTTTTTTTCATTATAAAAACATAACAGTTGGCACTCAAAAGGCATGATCATCCAAAATATGAGCTAGACTGGCAAAAAACATTGTTTTGACATACGTTAAGCTACTAAAGTCTCAGCACACAATTGCATAACCTATCTATTCTAATGTGTATTCCTTTCTACAACACTTTGTAATGGACAGCCCACATCACTATTCAGCTCACTACTTACCTTCTTTACTTAGTGTTTATTTTAGGCAGTTTCACTTATTCATAACTTGCACAATGCCAGTTGTAATTATATTCCAGACTTCCAGACGCAGTGCTCATGCAGTATTGCCCTTTTTTTTTTAGTGCAAATGACTAACATTTGTAAGGTTCTTGGTAATACGCACATTTGAGTGAAAAATGCATCATATTAAACAATTCTCTTAAATAATGTAGTGAACTTGTCATGCAATTCTCAAGTTTTTGTTTTCAAAGTGAATGTTTGCTAATCTTTATCCATTTATCCCTGTTGATAGACCTTGGCATATGGTGATATGAATCATGAGTGGATCGGCAATGAGTGGTTACCAAGTTTAGGGTTACCTCAGTACCGTAGCTACTTCATGGAATGCCTAGTGGATGCTAGAATGCTGGATCACTTAACAAAAAAAGATCTACGTGGACAGCTTAAAATGGTTGACAGTTTTCACAGGTACAATTAGTATGAAATTAAAGCAGTTTTACAGACTTGGGGCATATCAATGATGGATTATTGACATGGGATTTTGTTCTCTAACAGGAACAGCTTACAGTGTGGCATTATGTGCCTACGAAAGTTAAATTATGATAGGAAAGAACTTGAGAAAAGGAGAGAAGAAAGCCAGAACGAATTAAAAGGTAATGCTCCTTTCATTTCTCATCAGTTAATCTTGTGATTGTTGGGTTTTGCTCTGCGCATTTTTGATGGATACATATAACTGCAGATTTCTTTGGTGGTTGCTTCCTTGGCACCATATGACCCTGTGGGATCCACTTCGGGCCCCGTACTGACTCCGGTACAAGCTTCTCTGAAAGAATGGCGCTGGGCTCTTCCTTGTACCGACACCACCAGTTCCGGAAGAGGATCCAGTGGTGATTCCAGACTCCATGAATTTCACAGTCTTCGAAGTCTTTTCATTGTCCTCGGTCCCCTAAGTGTTCCAGGGACCCACCGCACGTCCTTTTAAGGGGCCGTTCCCGCGGGCGTCATTCAATCAGGGATTTGTGAAGTTCACTACTCAGCCGTGATGCACTCAAGGCGCTGTCATTCACCTTCGACATCCGCAGGTAAGTCTCGGCACCGGCGGTCAGTCTTGGGGCTGTCGCCTACCTCTGATCCCCACTCTTCTGTTGTAGTGCAGAGGCATGAGTCCGCCCGTCTCCCTACCTATCCTGGGACTGGAGCGTATTTGACCCAGATGAGACAATATTCTCAATTTCTTCTTTCTGTTCTTGGGTCGTCAACTTCCTCTGGAGTGCCCTTGGGCCCCACAGAAGTGCATATGGCCGTGCCTGTGACTCCGCTGGTGAGTTCTCCCACTGTTTCAGGTCAGCCTCTTGTGTCTGACACCTCAGCTGCACTGGTACACAGCCCATTGCAGCTCCCGGTTCTGGTCTTCTGACTCCGCTGTCGGCATCGGGCTTTTGTCTGCCGGCTTCGACGGTGATCCCTCAACGTCAAACGATGCTCCCTCCGGTGTCGAGGTGTCACCTTCTCAGCGTCGACCGGCTACGGTTACGGCATCGGATGCGGCACCGATGGAGTCGACCATCTCAGACTCCCTTACTCTGCTTTTTCTTTCTGAGGGCAATGGTTGTGGAAGTACTACAGAAGGTGTGGTGTGTCCTCCTCCTCCAATTCCGGAGACGGTACCATCCCCTATACAATCTGGCTGGTTACTTGACTTTGGTGACGCCAGTGGCTTAGAATCTTCACCAGCCTCCCGTCTCCTCCTCGTCTTGCTAAAGAGGCGAGTTCCGCGCCGTCGGACATGCTCTATCGAGTTTCGATTGCCCCAGGTATGCACCTTTCTTCAGTGGAATTGTCAACAGACCCCTTAATTGGTGTTCTACACCCTGCCCAGTCTAATGTTGAGCCTGTACTTCCTTACAGTGACTGTCTTTTCGACCTCCTGTTCAGTGCTTGGACTAAACCTGAAACAGGGCTCCCTGTGGATCACTCAATTTCTCGCAGGCATCGCCCGGCCCCGGAAGATCTCTCTTGTCAACTTGGATGTCTCTCTATTAAAAGCTTTGTGGTTCAGGCTGCTTTAGCCACACAGAATATTTTCTTCTGCCTGTCCCTCCGGAAAGGGAGGCCAGGAAATTTGATGCTTGTGGTAGGCGTATTCTCTTTTAGCGCTGGTCTGCGCTCTCTGAACACTTGTTGTGTGCTCGCACCCTCTTCCCACGCCTTATTGGACTCCGTGGAGCTCCTCTTGCCTTCACTTCCGGAAGAAGCCCGGACTGCTCTTGTGCCCTGGTACTAGATGGGCAACAAGCTGCCACACTTGGCATCCGCTGTCTAATGGATTCTACAGATTCTGTTGGTCGGGCTATGGCCTCTTCCATTGCTCTAAGTCGGCATGCATGGTTACGTACTTCCTAGTTTTTAGATGTCTGTGCAAATTGCTTTGATCAACATGCCTTTTCATGGCACCTCACCTCCCTTTTTGGTGCGCACGCCTACTCCGCTTTATGCCGTTTCAGGGATAGTCATGCTGGTACGGAGTCCTAACTCTGTTGTTGTACTAAGGTCGTCGGATACAGTTGTTTCCCCTGGTTTCAACTCTCCCGCCTACCTAGGATGAAGTACTTCTCTCCCCTCCAGGAATACACCCAGTGTGGTGTTCCTGCTTTCTACAGGTACTTTTCGTCTCATTTATGCTCTCTTTGACAGGTTTTGTTTCCAGCCATCTGGAACTTATCTTACTTTGCAGTCTCCTGGGAGTCTGTACTTTGGCTTCTTCACCGCTCTAATCTTCCTACCAGAGTGCTCACTATCTGTTGCCCTTCGTTTCTGCCAGCCCTTCATTTCATGCTAGCTGTCGTCGTCGTCGTCGTCCTTCTTCTTCGCTGTCGTCATCTTCGTCGCTGTCGTCTTCGTTGTCTTCTTCGCTGTCGTTGTCTTCATTCTCTTTTCCTTCATTCTCTTTTCCTGCTGCCTCCTGCTGGCATCCTTCAGTCGGTGGTGTTGGTTCTTGAAGGGTTGCCCTGGCTTTCCTGTAGTGGGCAATGTCTTCCACTTCCTATTCTTAGGTGGCATTGTCTTGCTGTTTTCCAGCCTTGTCTTTCTGTCTCCACCTCAGTTACTCTCGTAACTTCTTCGTACCGACTGTCGGATGTATTATCTCTGTCCTCCCTTGGTTACTTCAGTTCCTGGAGCACCCTTCATCCTCCACTTCTCGTCCTCCCGCTCACTGGCGGAGTATGTGGGTTACCTTCGGAGTGGATATACTTTTGCTTACCCTGTATGACTTGTGTGTCTACGGGAATTTCTATGGTTGTAGAGGTCTTTTACTTCTGATATATATATATATATATATATGTGTGTGTGTGTGTGTGTGTGTGTATATATATATATGTGTGTGTGTGTGTGTGTGTGTGTGTGTGTGTGTGTGTGTGTGTGTGTGTGTGTGTGTGTATATATATATATATATATATATATATATATATATATATATATTCACTGAAAAACCATAAGGTTTTAGGGACAGTTATAGTTAGTTGGACATTGCACTCGTACAAAACCCGTGAAATTCCCCCGTTATAGTTAGTTCAGGTAACTATAACTCGCGCCCTGCAATGCACTGCTGATGACGTCACATATTACATCACTCATGACATGGTCAGTGACATCACTGATGACATCTCAAATGACATCACTGATGACATCATCCAGTGACTGTGTGTTTCTGTAAAGATTAAATATTTTTAATATATATAGGGAAAGGCGTATTGAAGAATGAGTGGGTGTATAAGTGTCTGTATGGATGATTTAGTAGGTGCGTGACTAACTTGATAAGTGAGTGATTAAACGTATCTTACTGAATGCATGGGTTAGTGACTAAACTGGGTGAATGTCTGTATCCGTCTGTCTGTTGCTGTGTAAGTGGTGCATGGGTTTGTAAATAGCTACATGAGTGTCTATATGAGTTATTGATTGGTTGTCTGAGTATCTGTATGGGTGCCTGAGTGTTTGTGTGGGTGGGGGTGTGTGCGACTCTGTGCATAGATGTGTGAGTGGGTGATTCACTGGGTGGATGGTTTCAAGAGTGCATCTGTGATAGGCTGTATGGGTGGGTAAGTGTGTGTAAGAGTGTGTTAGTGAGTGGATGTATGTCCCAGTGGTACATGTGTGAGTAACTACATATGTGAAAGGCAGTATATATGTGTGTTGGAGTATATAAATAGCTATAAGCGAGAGTGTGTGATTGTGAGAGTGACTGTATGGATGAGTGTGTGCTTGTATCAGTGATTGTATAAGAGCGTAAGAATGTGCTAGTATTTGTATGAGTAAGTAAGCTGGTGTGTGTGTATAACTGTATAGGTGAGTAAATGGCAGTGTGTTTAATTATTTGCATGACTGACTAGGTGTGTGAGTACCTCTATGGATGAGTGGCGGTGTTTGAGTGTCTATATAGGAGTATGAGTGCATATGATAGTCCTGTACTGAGTGACCATAAGTATGAGTGACTGTACGGGTGAGTGAGTGGATGTGTGTGTGTAGACCTAAGAATCAGTGAGTGGGTATGTAGTTATTGGTGTTGGAGTGTCTATGGTTTTGAGAATGGCAGTCTGTAATTTAGAGTGGGTGTATCAAAGGTTATATTAGGGTGTGAGGAGGTGCATTAAATTCTCACATGGATGATGTCATCAGTGATGTCATTTGAGATGTCATCAGTGATGTCATCAGTGATGTCACTGACCATGTCATGAGTGATGTAATATGTGACGTCATCAGCAGTGCATTGCGGGGCGCGAGTTATAGTTACCTGAACTAACTATAACGGGGAGTTTCACGGGTTTTGTACGAGTGCAATGTCCAACTAACTATAACTGTCCCTAAAACCTTATGGTTTTTTCAGTGAATTTCTAAGGTTTTTAAATGCTAATTTCTAACTATAACGTGCCTGAAACCTATGGTTTTTTCAGTGAATTTCAAAGGTTTTTAAATGCTAATTCCCTACTATAACGTGTCTGAAACCTATGGTTTTTTCAGTGAATTTCAAAGGTTTTTTAATGCTAATTCCTAACTATAACGTGTCTGAAACCTATAGTTTTTCAGTGAATTTCAAAGGTTTTGTAAATGACAATTTTTAAATGTATTAATTGTTATATTTATTTTTTTGATACTGATTTACATTTTTTAAACTATTTATTTTTAGATATTTTATTTTTTAAATTACATTGTAATTACATTATACATTACATTACAAAATATACTTTCTCAGAATGAATTACTTTAGTTTAAATACTTTGCAAATAGGCAATAGACTTTTAAGTACAGTAGTTACAGTTGTTGCAATGGGCAACACAATTTAAAAAACAAAGCAACATTGAGCTCAATGTGAATTTCTAGTTAAATGCAATTAGTTACTTTATGGATTACTTTTCTAACCACAGGACTGGATCCTAGATTCAGTCCTGGGACATCTCCTGTAAACAGTTGAGTAAAAGCGTTTTGGTTACAGTAGTGATTTTTAAGGAATATTATTGTATTTTAAAAGTTGACACTTAGAAACTTTTTCATATATAATCACCAATGTTATCCTATGGGAGGAAATTCACTTAGCAGGTAAGTAGTGTTATCGTTACTTTTTCTTACTCAGTGGTCGATCCTGGAACCAGCACTGGTGCATCTCCTGTAAACAGTTGAAAGAATGCGTTTAAGTCACACAGGCGATTTTTAAGGAATATTTGTAGTTTGTGAAAATCGACACTTTGAAACTTTTCTGCTGAATACCAGACAATGGATTCCTATGGAAGGAAATTCAAGTTACTGGTAAGTACGGTTAGAATTACTTTTCAGAGTCAGTGCTGGGCTAAAAGATGCAGCACTGGGTTCTCTCCTGATAACAGGTGAGTAAATCGGAATTCGTATTTCGGCTGATTTTAGAGAAATATTATACAGTTCCAAAACTCCACACTTAGAAGAATTTCCAAGTGAAACCAGTCAATGTTAGCCTATGGAAGGAAATTCAAGTTACTGGTAAGTACGGTTAAAATTACTTTTCAGGACCAGTACTGGGCTGAAAGATGCAGCAATGAGGTCCCTCCTGATAACAGGTGAGTAAATCGAAATTCGTATTTCGGCTGATTTTAGAGGAATATTTGTATGTTTCAAAAATCGACACTTAGAAACTTTTTCAGCAAAAAGCAGGCAATGATATCCTATGGAAGGAAATTCAAGTTACTGGTAAGTACGGTTAGAATTTCTTTTCAGGATCAGTACTGGGCTCAAAGATGCAGCACTGAGGTCTCTCCTGATAACAGGTGAGTAAATCGGAATTACGTAGTTCGGCTGATTTTAGAGGAATATTTGCACAATGGTGAAGGAAGGGGTGGGGCCTAAGGTGACATGTCTGCAAACACGCCCTGTGGCTCGTTTTAAGTTGGACAATTAATTCCTCTTCAATCCCGAGGGTCCCTAGGGGCCAACTAGCCCACCAGGTACCTCCAGTATGCGCCAGAGGCTGCGTTGCAGAGAGGTGTTCAGAGGCCACGCCCCTTTTACAACACTCTGCAACGCAGCTCCGTGGCGCTTACTGAGGTACCTGGTGAGCTAGATTAGCTAGAGACCCTCAGGATTGAAAAGGAATTTATTCCCCATCTTAAAACGCGCCACGAGCCTGTTTGCACACATGTGCCTGAAGCCCGCCCCTCCCTTCACCACTGTGCAAACGCGCCCATGGCGCGTTTTAAGTTGGGGGATTAAGTCCCCTTGAATCCTGAGGGTCCCTGGAGTCCAACTAGCCCACCATATACCTCCAAAAAGCGCCACAGAGCTGCGTTGCAGAGAGAGTGTAAAAGGGGCGTGGCCTCTGTACACGTCTCTGCAACGCAGCCCCTGGCGCATACTGGAGGTTCCTGGTGGGCTAGTTGGCCCCAGAGACCCCCAGTATTCAAGGGGTCGTTCCCCCTCTGCAAACGCGCCAGGGCGCGTTTGCAGAGTGCTGACAAAGAGGGCGTGGCCTCCCGCGCGATGCCGGATTTAATTTTTTTTAAAAGGGGCTGTGTGGCCCCCTTTTTGTAATTTTTGAGCCCTGGGGACCCCATCCCCCAGGGCCTGACCTACCTTAAAAAAAAAAAAAAAAAAAAAAAAGGACCGGGAAGGGGACCGCGTGGGCCCCCTCCCGTGGCCAATTTCGACCCGGGACCCCATCCCCCGGGCCATTGCCACCTTTTTTAAAAAAACATTTGATGGAGGGGGCTCGTGGCCCCCTCCTAAGGCCTCCTTAGGCCCGGGGACCCCATCCCTCGGGGCTGGCCTTTTTTTTTTTTTAAATCATTTTTGGGGAGGGGACCGCGTGGCCCCCTCCCGGGCCACTACTTGCCCGGGGACCCCATCCCCCGGGGCTGGCCCTATCCTTTTGGGGTCCGTGGGGGACCCCAACTCCCCACGGACCCTGCCGGCTCCCGCCTCCTGCGGAGCGGCATTGCTTTCCACATGGGGAGCTGCTAATATGCAGCTCCCCATGTGGAAAGCTAATTCTGCTTTAATTTTGGAAGCGAGAGCAGCTTTCCTGCTCTCGCTTCCAAGATTCAAAGCAGTTTGTAATGACAGGACGGGAGCCGCGAGTCTCCGTCCTGTCATTGCAAGCAGCAGTGTCCCGGGGTAGGCACCCGGGACACTGCAGGAGCCGGCCCTGGGGGTGGCGGTCCCCAGGGCCATCACTGGCTCCAGGAGGGGGCCGCGCGGCCCCCTCCCATTCAGTGCACAGCCCCGGGAGGTGGTGGTCCCCGGAGCTCGGGAGTCCAAACGGACCCCATTTTTAATTTTTAGTGCCCGGGAGGTGGCGGTCCCGGGCGTGTGGGGGCTGGAGCCCCCACACAGGTTAAAAATTAAAAACAGAAGCCCGGGGAGGTGGCGGTCCCGGGGCAGCAGGAGGGCAAAGAGCCCTCCCGCACCATTTTTGTTAAACCCCGGGGGGTGGCGGTCCCCGGGGCTTAGGGGCCCTTAGAGGCCCTCCATACATAAATTAACCCCCCACCATGCCCCGGGACTTGGCCCACCCGGGGGCAAATTGACATCGAGCGCGGAGACCGCGCTTCCATTTTTTTTTCGGCAGGGTCCGCGCACCCTGAGCGTATCCTGCCGAATTTTTTTATTTTTTAAATGCTTTTTTTGCCCAGGGGTCCTTGTGGGACCCCTGAGCAGGCCTAGGGGTTAGGGTGTTTCTACCCTGCCCCCTTTGCTTGCACTTGTTTCTGTCCCTCGGTTCTACCGAGGGACAAAATAACTGCCAACACTTCCTGAATCGGAATGTTGACAGCCAGCTGACAGCCAATTAGCATGCAGCTCGTGATCGGGAGGGTACGCGGACCCTACTCGGCCATAGATATATATGTGACTTTACTTGTGAATTTCTCAGGAACTACTGAGCGGATTTACACCATTTAAGCAAAAGGCACCAGTCTGAACCAAGGGCTACCTCTTTGCCAAATTTGG
Source organism: Calotriton arnoldi (assembly GCA_963921515.1). NCBI lineage: Eukaryota > Metazoa > Chordata > Amphibia > Caudata > Salamandridae > Calotriton > Calotriton arnoldi. The sequence goes on along the minus strand of CAWUFW010001987.1, from coordinate 1,091,830 downwards.
TGTAATTCCGTTCAGCAGTTCGAGCTGTAGCTGCGACTAAAGGTTCCTATGGAAAAATGAATGGGAAAACGCGTTTTGGGACCCCCTTTTTCTCGGCCCCGCTTGACGAATCAACCCGAGACTTTCAGGGTAGGAGCGGAGCGCCCCAACAAGTTAGAAACTTTCGCGAAGATTCGTCAACCGGCGCCAACGTTATTTCAAATAGAATGTCGCGGATTTCCTATGGATAATAGGTCCTAACTATAACTATCTACTGGCGACCGCCAGTAGATAATATATATATATATATCTCTCAATCATGTGATCAAGGCAGGCAACTGCCGAAACGTGTCATGGCGGAGATGTTTTAGTGTGAATAAAACTTAAAATTGCACTGAACCTAGGTCCACTCTCGTTTTGTTCCTGTGGAGAGGAATTGTAGTCATCTGGCCTTCTATACGGTGTGCGTCACTGCATTTTTCCTACGCCCTTCTTGGTGACCTGGTTTAGCCTTCTTGGTTGCCCTTGTCGGTTTCCTTGCTTCTCTTCAGTGAGTGTCTGTTACATTCTATCAGAGGATGCCTTATATACTTCAAGGTTCTCAATGGAAGAGCGGTTTCTTTTACCATTCTTGTTGTTTCCTAGCGATGCTCTTCAGCATTCATTGTTCTTTCTCTTTTCGCCATCATTCTATCATTGGAGTTCTATTTTTTTGAAATCTGTTTCTCAGGATAGTTTTCTCGACGATCGGTGGGTGCTTTTTATTCGTTGTATGTGTTGCTGCACCTGAGCACGTTGTTTATGCTCCTTCCATTTGTTTTTGGCATGGACTTTTGGACTTGGTCCCTTTTGCATTCCCTTTTGGGTTGCCTCTTTTCCTAGTTCTATACCGTATTCTTACAGTTGTATAGCTTTCCACCCCATGGGCTCCCATAGTCCTTCTTGGAGATCAGTCCTCACGGTGAGCAGCTTGCATCACCTATTATTTTCAGATAGCCTTGTCCCTTTCTATCTTTTGGACTGACTTCTCCTATGTGGGGATATTTGGTGAGGTCAGTTTGCAGCCCCTTCTCTAAGGATGCTATTTCTTGGGCATCTGATTCTAAGATAAGGAATCTGCGGATAGTTGTCTCTATCAGATGGACAAGTTACTTACCTTCGCTAATGCCTTATCTGGTAAAAACAGGATCTAGCCGCAGATTCCTTTTTGACCCACCCATCCTCCCCTCTCTGCGAACTGAGGGCCTTGTTGTCTCCTAGATTCCCTCTTTGCATTTTACTTCTGTTCTTTTATACTGTACTTATTGATGCAAGATTTTCCCCTTTTTGGCACACTATTGCCAGAGATTGTTTCTCTAAGTAGCTCCGATTTGTTAGCGCAAAAATAGTCACAAAAGAAACGGACTTCGGTGCTTCAGCTTATATGGCCACAGTTGACATCACATCCGGGAGACAACATTGCTACAGAGTTGCTCAACGCCCTCTGCCAATGCGTAGAGTTACTGCTGGGAAAGTTTCTGGATCCAGTCTGGTGCCTGGGGAGGATTCTAAGATAAGGAATCTGTGGCTTGATCCTGTCTCTACCAGATAAGGCGTTACTGAATGTAAGTAACTTGTCCACTCGTGCAGGTAGCAAGAGAATAAGGTTTAAGAAGGTGTTGCCATGCCAATTGCAGTGAATAATACAGAGTAGTTCTACTTTTACTCATGTCCTCCTTTTAAGTCTCATACTTACAAATGCATGTATATTTTCCGAATGAACTACAACCATGATTTGGGCACGGAAAGAGAATTAAGAAACGGATGTCAGTCCACAGCACTAATCTAACTTCTTGGCACTAGTTTGCATAATATGAGGCTAGGATTTTTGTCTATTAAATTCAGGTCTCCAAAGGCATACTGAACCGAAGATGATATGCAATGGCTAATGGGCAGCTATTAGATAATTAAAAGAGCCTGCTCTTCTGTTCCAGTTCATAAAAAGATCGTACAGTGAGGAGCAAGAATGGAGGCCAAGATGGACCTCAGAAATATCACAGTTGTTTGTGCTTTTAACCCAATTACTTCAATATTTCTTAAGCCTTACTTTTTATCCAGAAGTGTACAAAAGAAGAAACAGACACATCACATCCAGAGCACTAAGTCATGTGTCTTTAAAAGTTTATCTACAATAGGTAAAGCTTACTTCAAAGCTGAGGATTCGCTCTTGGTCACTTTACATCTTTACATTTTTGTGGGATTCATCAGAGCAGTAACCTAGATAAACCATTTGTATTGTTAAAATTTTCCATTCAACAGATCTACTTTGTCCTTCCAGTCGGGGTATTTCAAAACCTTTTGTTGTCAACATTTATCAATATAGGAGCTGACATTCTCCACTTTTGACTCCTCTAAATACTCCAGCTAGGGTGATGGCCAGATAGCAACGGAGGATGGGTTTTCTGTCTATTCTGCCTGTCTGCTGATCAGGGCATGCCAGCTTGCAAGCACCCTTCGAAGAGAAAACTCATGATCGTTCCAGTAGAAACAGTTCTAGCTTCTTTCAGCTTAACATTCTAAAGCCTCTAGGCCTCCCAAACATGGCCTTCTAGAGTTGATACAGTACTTAAGATGGATTCACTCCCAAAAAAGTGCCAATAAAATTCCCTGGTTCTTCCTCTGCCATTTCAGGTGTAAAGAGGTGCCTATTGTGTCATCCAGCTGTCCTTGTTCTCCTGCCCAAGGGTCATACAGGGTGCATGTTGGAGTTACAGGATATTTAGCCACTCCACGAAAGACCCTACATACGTAAAGAACAATACTCCTACTGATTCCATGACTGTCAATACAGCCAGAAAGAGAAAATGCACCCTCATCTATTGGCCCGTCTCCTGACAAGTAAAGTAAAAGAATAGAGATGATGATGAGGAGGAAGACTAAGAACAGCTGCCACTCAGTGGTACATTGCTAACTCTAGTGCCCTCCTGAACAGATATGCGCATCAGCAGTCAAAGAATGTTGACCGCGTGCAACATCTCCCACATCAATAAAGAAAGAGAGCAAAGGCAATAATACAGGAGGGTATAACTATTGCCAATACCTGCCTGAAATCTACACTAGATGCAGCAGACACAGTTCGTATGCATATGTGTACTGATGCCAACTTTAGGAGACCTGCCTGAGACTATCGGGGTTTATACAGGATGCACAGTCATCAGTTTGCGCATTACGGGAGGAACCATGTTTGTAGTGACAGTAGATGATTCCCTCCAATAAATGGAGAAGAGCAAAAACAGCAAAGGGGCAGGGCTCTAGTGATGGGCTTTAGCCCAATACACCACAGACCAATTCATGCTAAAGATCAGCACGAAGAGCACCGTCCCACAGTGGCAGTGCCTCTTGATGCTCAGACAGCAGGGCAGAGCCAGAGGAAAGGGACAAGACCCCCAAGAGGGAAATCCCAAATGGAAATCCCTCGACACACAGCACTGTGTAGGAAGCTTCTTCCAGGAGAAGAGAGAAATCAGCATCAACACATGGGCACTCAGCATTGTAAGACCATTATTGCATAAAGTTAGAACGCAGACCACTGGCTATAAAACAGAACATGCAAATAAGAGAAGCTAATTTGCTAGCAACAAGAAGTGGAAGATCTCCTACACAATCGGGGAATAGAGGAGGTGACAAGGGGATAATGTCACAAGGGGTTATACTCTACTTTTTGTTTCTGATGCTGAAGCCTATCCTGGACCTCAGTTTCTTGAACAGGTTTCTGAAGACCCAAAAGGTCAAGATGATCGCACTGCAAGAAGTCATCCCACTCTGGAAAGGGTACTACATTGCAACCATAGACCTCAAGGATGCCTAACTGCACTTTCCGATGAACAGCAGACATGAGAGATACCTCAAGTTTGTGGTAGACTATGTACATTACCAATCAGAGTGCTCTCCTTGGGATAAAATCAGCACCAAGAATGTTTACAAAATGTCCTATAGTAGTAGGACCACACTTGAGAAGGAAGATGTTACCCCTACCTTGACTACTAGCTTTTAAAGGCTAATTCGCTAACAATGTCAAAGGAGCATAAAGATAGTGATGCAGACTATACAGGTTGGGATTGAATTCTCCCTAAACTCTCAAGAGGGAGAGGTTTTCTTGGGGCAATACTAAACTTGAGAAAGGCCAAAGCACTCCAGTACAAAAGAGGATTTTGGAATTGACAAAACAAACTCGCCATTACCAGAAAGGACAGTCTTACAGTGAGAACTATGTTGAAACTGATTGGTATGAATACCTCTAATTCCTCAGGCCTGACTCTACAAAACCACATGAAGTCAATCAAAGATTGGCTTTAGAACTAATGGTCCGAGGCAACTGGGATGATCTAGGAGTTGTCACAGAGAAAGTGTAGAGGGAAATACGATGGTGGAAAATCAAACATCACAATAGGCAGACCTTCCCAGCAATGAATTCCTTCTGCAACCATTACTGCAGATGCATCCCACACAAGATTGGGTGCACATCCGGGTCAAGGGAGTCCCTTGGAAGCAGTGAAACACAAAGATGTGCTAGAACTAAAGACTGATTACCTGGCACTGAAGGCCTTCCACATTCATATCCAGGAGAAGACAGTACAAATACAGTCTGACAACACAACAAATATGTTCTCCTAAATAAACAAGGGAAAGGTGATCACATGTTCTAACCAAACTAGTACAGGAAGTATGGAGATGGTAAAGACAGGCTAGGAGACAAGCAAGCACGTCCACGAGTGGGAGCTCAAACAAGAGATAGTGCAAAGAATCTTTCACGAGTGTGGCACACCACAAGTAACCCTCTTTGCAACAAATAATAATGCAAGATTCCAAAACCTTGGTTACTCCAGTATTGGAACTTTCATAGATTCCTATGCTTGAATCATTCCCGGTCGTCGAGATGGGAGTCCCTGGTAAATACAAATTAGCCCTAGAAACCATTACAAAAGAAGAAACTAGGCCCAGCCCATTCTAGTTTTGTAACCCATTCACCTCTTTTTGTAAAAGAGACCAAACAGAATGAACAACCAATCAGATCAGCCTCACCCTGTAGAACCTCCCTGAGAGAACCTCAGAGCCTCAGATTTTCTACTGCACGTTGTGCAAGGGAGTCTCCACTGAGCGCTGCTCAGTTTTTTCCTGTTTCTACAGTTTTTCAGCTATTTTCTTCAAGGCCAGCTTGGGATTTTTGTCAGAATGTCTGATAAGGAGAAGAAGGCCCTCTTCAAAGCTTGTGCCACTTGTGCTAAGAAGAGGTTGTATGTGGAGGACAGGCATAAAGACTGTACTTACTGTCTGTACCCGAACCATAAGCCAACAGACTGCAAAATATGCCGCACTTTTTCCACAAAGACGCTGCGAGACCATGAGGGGCGTCTCCTGACCTGGCTCCAGAAGCTCAAGTCAAGGAAGGAACCAGTCTCCAGTGACAGTGAGGAGTCGTCCTCTGCTATATCTTCCAGAAGGTCTGTGAAAAGGGGTAGGGCTTCCCCTTCACCTTCTAAGGAACGTCCTGGTAAGACCTCTCATAGGTCTGGGGGGCAGAGTCCTGGCGAATCTCCTCACCACGGTGTAAAGGAGAGGGAAGGACTGTCAGCAGGCGCGGTATCCCAGAGGAAAACCAGCTCGGTTCCTCCACCGTCTCCTCCAGCGGCTCCAAAAACCTTCAGAAAGCCCTCATCTCTATCTTCTGAGGTAAAACCTGTAAAAGACACTCACTCGTCGACGACGTTGACCAAGACTCCGTCGACGAAATCTTCAAAGGTACACGTGAAATCGTGTGATTACTTCACCGCTGGCTTTGACTCTTCAAGATTCAGCGTCGACGACTACAACACCAGTGGTCGCTGTATCGTCGTCAATGGCATCGATGACGTCGAGGATGGTGTCGACGGCTACCACGTCGACGACAACGACGACGTCTGCTGTGGTGATGACGGTCTCATCGACGCCCATTTCTTCGTCGGCGGTTTTCTCATCGTCGTCGACGCTCCCGTCGACAACCTCGTCCACGACGGAAAAAGTCACCATTTCAGTCAGAAAACGGCGCATTACACCTGACATGACTTCCCCTAGGAGGGTGACTCCTCTACCTCCTGCACTTCTACTCGAAGAAGAGGAATCTGAAGAAGATGAGGGGCCGTTTGGCTATGCGAATAGCCCCTCTCAACTACATGTCAAATGTCAGGACTCGGATCTCGAATATGTGGAAGAACAGCAATATGATCCTTCCTCGAATTATCAGGGGGGTCTACCACCAGGAGATGGTCTCTATGCCGTCCTCCCTTCTGGCAGATTTGCAGTCTATGCTGGTGGACTATAGGAGGAAACACAGGCTCCAGCGGTGGTGCCACTTTCAGCTGTTCCTCCTGCTCACCCTGTTACACCCCAGTTGCCACCGCCAATGCCTCAACCTCTGCCGCTAGCCCCGGATGTACCACCTGTTGTGCCTCTCATTCAGGATGACACCTCTGATGAGGACCAAGGCAACGTCACTCTACCTGACCCAGACACAGAGTGGGAGGACTTTTATTCCTGATCCGGTTTCTCCATCGCCAGCACCGGTGGATTACCCCCTGCAGATATAGGGGGTTTCCATAAGTTAATGGAGAGGGCTGCTAAGAGATTTGAGCTGCCCATGCCCACGGTGCAGTCGGAATGTTTTCTTTACGACTTCAAGGAACCTTACAAAAAAGCTGTTCGATCTATTCCGATTGTTGGTCACGTCTGGGATGAAGGATTGAAGGTGATGAAGAATCCTGCCACGGTAGTCCCGGTACTACCTCGGCTTGAGGAAAAGTATAAGGCTCAGGAGGATAGCCCCGCCTCTTTGGTCAGTCAGCCTAAACCGGACTCTGTCATCTCTCAGGCTACCCAAAGAAAGTCCCGGAACCCCTTTGCTCCTCTCACAACAACTCCAGATAAAGAGGGCAGGCGCCTCGACAATGCGGGCAAGAGGTTCTCTTCCATGTCTAGCCTGTTGGTTCGGGCTGCGAATGCCTTGGCGATACTGGGTAGATACGATCGCCAGATGTTGTGCGACCTTTCCCCCATCTGGACCAGTTACCGGAAGACGCAAAGACCGAGGCAAAGAAGATTTTGCAAGAAGAGATGACATCGGCGGAAGTCATTGACTGTGCAATGGACATTGCAACGATTGCGTTCCGCTCCCTTGCGGGCGCTGCTGTCCTTCGTCACCAGGGCTGGCTGCGAGCTACGTGGTTCCGTCCTGAGGTTCAGAACAAGATCCTGGATCTTCCCTTTGACGGTGAGGCACTCTTTGGGAAACATATTGACGATGCGCTCCAGGATATTACAAAGGATACAGAGACCGCAAGATCTTTAGGGACTCTGCAGTACCGGAAGGTCCCCTTCCGTGGAGCCAGAGGGAGAGGTAATGCCACATACAGAGGATACCAGCAACAACGGTATTCCTCATACGGATCAACCTCGCAATCGTACCGACCTAATTATAACCAGAGGCAAAATCAATCCTTCTCTTTCTCTAGGTCGAGTAACAGAGGGAAACAAGGTGGCCAGGGGAGGGCTCCTCTAAGCGGCAATAGCGGCTTGCTGGCTCTTCCTACTGTTCCTTCTCCTCCTGTTACATCAGTGGGATTCAGGATATCAAATTACCTCTACAACTGGCAGCAAATAACATCGGACCGTTGGGTGTTCGACCTCATTCAATGCGGCCATACTCTGGAATTCGTCCATGCTCCACCATCCAAGCCCCCTCGCGCCACTACGTCGAAACATCTACGTCTTCTTCGGTTGGAAGTCCATCAGATGCTCCTCAAAGGGGCGATAGAGCCGGTGCCTCTCTCTCAGCGGGGAGAGGGATTCTACTCCAGGTGCTTTCTGGTCAGGAAGACGTTAGAAAAGTGTCGCCCTATTCTAGATCTGAGGGAGCTCAACACCCATCTCATCAAACAATCTTTTTGCAGCGTGAATCTTTCTGGATTCACTATGCTGTGCATTATTCCGCCATCTAGTGGTTGGGTCTGGATTCGTAGTATTTCTTCTTTTTTTTTCTTTTTTCGTGGCCCAGGTGGGCGTCGACATACCACCATTTGGTGTCCTTCGTGACGTCGACGCACTTCCTCCGGAAGCTCCCACCTTTGGTCGCCATCTTCAGATTCTTTTTTCCGCCGTTGGGTCTGGATCGTTACCAAAGAGTTTCAGAGCTTTGGAAGAGGAATCAACAAGAAGAGAAGAAAATCGACGAAAATCAAAGTTTTAAGCACACCAGACTACAGGTCAGGTAACCGGGACGACGAGGAGAAGGTTTTCGACCGAGATCTCGGCGTTCAACGGAGAATGCGCTCGCAGGGGGCTCCCTGAGCGCTGGGATGGACAAAACGCCTTTCAAGTTTTGCACCAACTGCAACCACAAATACGCCCAGAAGGACCAGCATCCAGTCTGCAACCTCTGCCTGCCGCTCGACCACAACAGCGAGGACTGCAACGCGTGCTCGGCGTTCACCCCCAAGACACTCGAGTAAGAGAGAGGCAGAGAAGGGCGAACCACACCATGCAGGGGCTACCTCCTTCGCTCCGAGACTTGGGCCTCTCCAGTGGAGAGGAGGACAACATCGCCGAGGGACCGGAAGACTGCACGGTCGTCGAGGTCCAAAAGAAGACGTCGAATGAGGTAAGGGAGTCGTCGACCCGCAGACACTCGAGCGACACTCGAAAGGGTGAAGCTAAAGCCCCGAGCGACACTCGTAGGAGTGAAGCAAAGTCCTCGAAGGGAGCATTGCCGCCGAAGCACTCGGCAAAAGCAACGGCACCCACGGACAAACAGCCCAGCGGATCCTTCGAAAAGAACTCCCAGTGGGCGAAAGCCCGCGAAAAATCTAGGCCGTCGAAGGATGCCCTCGAAAAGGACACCTCGGCGCCGAGAAAAGTAGGGCCAACAACTAGTTCGACGTAGACGACCTCGAATCGAAGCGCTCCAACCCTCTTCGCCGAACAGGCCACCGAAATGGAGAGGAAGAAGAGGAGGCTCGAGGCCAAAATGTCGAGCATCCTACAGCGGAAAAGGGACTTCGACGAGAAGATAAGCCAATATACCATCCCGCCGAAACCCGTGCTCGAAGTCGACTACGAGGACGCCGAACCTCCAAAAACGCCTGAACCGGTCGAGGAACAGGAAGAAGCCCTGTATTATTACGAGGGCGAGGACAACGAGGATCAGCAGACCTACCGGGAATTGACGTCCTCGGACGCACAAGACTGGGAGTGGCAGGACAGCGACTCCGAATTGCCGGAAGAAGGGGTAGACACATACCCTTCGAGGCCTTCACCGCCAGACGACATAGGGATAGTCTAAAAGGCTGCACAAACATATGGAGTAAAATTAGAAGAGGAGAAGCCCAAGGCATGTTTCCTCCTGGAAACTTTACTGCCACAACAAACTAGGAGCCAGTTCCTGCCCATGCTCCTGTGTGTGCTGGACCAAGGAAGGGATGCCTTTGAAGAACCAGCAGTATGCAAAGCAGTGACTCCAAGAACGGAGAAAAAGTATAAGCATTCCTCAAAGGATCCTGCGTACATCCAGGGGTCAGTGCCAGCCGATTCCATAATTACAGCAACGGCTAGGAAAAGGGCCAATGTACCCACAAATGCCGGACCACCTCCAGACAAGGAGAGTAGAAGGATGGACCTCACGGGGAGGAAGGTGGAGCGTAGTGCGGCAATCCAATGGCGCATCGCAAACTCCAACGCCCTGATCAACAGGCACCCATACCAGCACTGGGAGGAAATGGGGCAACTCATAAAGAATCTACCAGACCAGTACCAACAAAGAGCGGCTCACCTGGTAGAAGAGGGCAAAAGCATGGCGAATACATGTTTGAAATCGGCCTTGGATGCTGCGGAGACGTCCAGCAGGCAAATGATTGGAGTGACCGAGAAAAGACACGCATGGCTCAGAATTTCAGGATTTAAGCCAGAGGTACAAAACAACATCCTGAACACACCTGTTAACGGGGAGCAACTGTTTGGCACACCAGTTGACGACAAGTTAACACACCTCAAAAAGGACAATGAGACAGCGAGGTCCATGGGAGCGCTGCAGTTCAGAGGGATGAGCAGGGGTACACCCGCAAGAAGGCCAGGGGGTAGGGGAGGCAACGTGCCTACCACATCTCACCAAATGTTCCAACAGGGCTATCAAGGGAACAACCAAGGCCAGCAGCAGCAGGGACAGCAGCAGCAGAACTGGCAGTACCAGCCACGGGGCCAGTCCTTCGGAGGGCACGCAAACGGACGAGGACAGACTCGAAGAGGAGGCCAACAGCCCTCCTCCAAGTGACTTCACAGTGAAGCAAACACCCACCCTAGCAACACCTCAGGGTGGGCACCAAGACATAGAGGAAAGCAGAAACCTGACGTTCCACGAAAATCAGTCCCTCGAACACACAACACCAGTAGGAGGCAGGATAAAGGACTTCCTCAAGGAGTGGAGGAAGGTCACAACAGACAAATGGATACTAAACATCATACAATACGGATACTGCATAGAGCTAGAAAAACAACCTCCAAACAGAAAACCAAGAAACAGGGCACACTCGGCAAAAGAACTTTCGCTCTTGCAACTAGAAGCGCAGGAGCTGCTCTGCAAAGGGGCGATAGAGGTGGTACCGCTCAACCAAAGGAACAAGGGGGTTTACTCCACTTATTTCCTCGTGCCAAAGGTGGACGAAACACTTAGACCTATCCTAGATCTCAGGTTCTTGAACAAACTCATAAGAACTCAAAGATTCAAAATGGCTTCCCTACAGGAGGTAATACCACAGATGCAACAAGGAGATTACATGGCAACTATAGTTAAAGGATGCGTACTTACACGTCCCCATCAAGCACAAACGTCTACTAAGGTTTGTGATCAACCAAACTCACTACCAGTTCAAGGTACTGGCGTTCGGACTCAAACCCGCACCAAGGGTGTTTACAAAATGCCTAGCAGCAGTAGCAACCCACCTACGAAGGCAAGGAATACACGTATATCCCTACCTCGACGACTGGCTCGTAAAGGTAAGTTCATACAGCCACTGCAAAGAACACATCCAGCAGGTCGTACAAATACTGAGCCAACTGGATTTCTCAATTCATTGGAAGAAATCGTCAACCGAGCCGGAGCAGATCAAAATCTTCTTAGGGGCCGAGATCAACACCATACAGGCCAAAGTGTTCCCCAGCAGGAAGAGAACATTGGCGATACTGAAGAAACACGTCTTTACCGCAAGGAGCAAGTTCTGACAGTGAGGACGGTGAGCAAGCTGATGGGAATGATGGCGTCATGCATCCACCTGGTCCCAAATATTCGACTACACATGAGACCATTCCAAGAATGGATACAGCAGCAATGGTCACAGGCCACAGGGAGTTGGGAGGATCTAGTGGTTGTCACACACGCAGTGCATCAGGAAATGGCGTGGTGGAACAAGGAAAACATATCACAGGGGGAAACCATTCACACAACCAACTCCAACAGTGACCATCACAACAGACTCCTCCCAGCTGGGGTGGGGCGCACACATGAACAAACTCAAGGTGAGGGGTCTATGGTCGCAGCAAGATGCGGTCAGACACATCAACTACCTAGAACTAAAGACTGTGTTCCTAGCCTTAAAAGCATTTCAGAAGCAGCTGTACGGAAACAGGGTGCTGATCCAAACAGACAACACAACTACCATGTTCTACATCAACAAGCAGGGTGGAACACAATCAGTAGCACTGTCAGGGCTAGCACAGGAAATATGGAGATGGGCCATTCCACTAAGGATAGACCTACTAGCAATACATCTCCCAGGGAAGGACAATGTGGAGGCAGACCGACTCAGCAGGCAGACGTCGGCATCCCACGAATGGGAGATCAACCAACAGGAAATAAAAAAGATATTCCAAAAGTGGGGAACACCGCAAAAAAAAGACCTATTTGCAACACACCAGAATGCAAAATGCCAACACTTCGCATCCAGACAACCAGACCATCGGTCACAAGGGAATGCGCTATGGATAAATTGGTCAAAGACATTTGCATACGCTTTCCCCCCGATACCACTGATACACAGGGTACTCAACAAATGCAGGATCAGCAACATGACACTAATACTCATAGCACCTCAATGGGCCAGACAGTCCTGGTTCTCACAGATAGTGGAGATGGCACAAGAACCAGCACACAGGTTCCCAAGAAGAAGGGATCTGTTGACGATGCAGAACGGAAAGGTGCTACACCCAGAGCCAGACAGCCTCAGCTTAGCAGCATGGCTCCTGAAGACCTAGAATTTGCACACCTCAAACTACCAGCAAGTACTATGGCTGTACTCAGGTAAGCAAGGGGGCCTACCACAAGGAAGTGCTACAGCGCAAAATGGAAAAGGTTCTCCCAATGGTGCATCAAGGAGAAACTACAATGGAAAATCACTAGGGAATCAACAGTACTAAAATACTTAACGCACCTGCTACAAAGCAAACTAAGCTACACGTCCCTACAGGTGCACTTAGCTGCGATAGTGGCCTACAGAAGAGGAGAAACAGGGAAAAGCTTCACCTCCCAAGTTGTGAAGAGATTTCTGGAAGGAGCGAAAAGAATCGCACCCCCAAAGAGGATGCCAGCACCAGCATGGAACCTCAACGTAGTGCTAACTCAATTGATGAAGGCACCCTTTGAACCTATTCACAAGGCTACACTGCACATGCTCACACTAAAGACAGCCTTCTTAGTGGCTATCACGTCGCTACGAAGAGTAAGCGAGCTGCAAGCGCTAACACTCCAAGAGCCCTACTTGCAAATACACAATGACAGGATTGTGATGAGAACGGACCCACACTTCATGCCAAAGGTGGTGTCTCGGTTCCACATAAACCAAACAATCCAAATACCGAGTTTTTTCCAAAAACCTACAACAAAAACAGAAAGGGCGCTACACACACTGGACGCCAGAAGGGCTGTAATGCACTATATAGAGAGGACAAAGGAGTGTAGGAAGACAAAACAGTTCTTTGTCTCCTTTGCCAGCAGTTTTCTGGGACGATCAGTCACCAAAAATACAATTGCACGGTGGATTGCACAAGCAATTCAACTCTGCCACACTCAGGCAGTTACAAGGAGCAGCTCAAGCTCACTCGGCAAGGAAGAAAGGAGCAACAATTGTGTTTCTAGCCAACACTCCTATTCAAGACATTTGCCAAGCTGGAACATGGTCTTCAGTGCATACATTCACTAAGCACTACTGTGTGGATATTCAAATGAACAAGGAAGCGCAAGTGGGACAGAAGGTCTTACAACACATTTTCAGTAGCCAATGCTCATCTTCCACCCAACCACCACAACAAGGACAAACCGCTACTAAGTCTATGCACAGCATAGTGAATCTAGAAAGATTCACGCTGCAAAACGAATAGTTTCTTACCTGTCGGTGTAGTTTTGCAGCTTGAAGACTTTCTGGATTCACTAGCGATCCCACCCTCCTCCGCCAGAAGGATGAGACATGAGGAAAAGGATTAAAACAGAAATGAGACTTAAAGGTTAAAAGAAGAGAAAGAGTAACACAAAACAAGAAAAAAGAATCCGAAGATGGCAACCAAAGGTGGGAGCTTCCGGAGGAAGTGCGTCGACGTCACGAAGGACACCAAATAGTGGTATGTCGACGCCCACCTGGGCCACGAAAAAAAAAAAGAGAAGAAATACTACGATTCCGGACCCAACCACTAGATGGCGGAATAATGCACAGCATAGTGAATCCAGAAAGTCTTCAAGCTGCAAAACTACACCGACAGGTAAGAAACTATTCGTTTCGGATGGTGTCTCTGCAGGACATTCTTAGTCTTCTCAACTCAGGAGATTTTATGGCCACACTGGATCTGGAGGACGCATACTTTCATGTACCCATCCATCCAGCCCACAGGAGGTTTCTACGCTTCACAGTAGCCAAGAGCCATTTTCAGTTCAAGGTCCTGCCTTTCGGACTCCGATCTGCTCCGCGGATCTTTACAAAGGTGTTCGCTCCAGTGGCAGCGTTTCTACGGAAGCAACAGCTTCAGGTTTTTCCCTACCTGGACGACTGGCTGCTAAAGGCTCCTACCAAGCACGCAGCGAAGGACGCAGTCAGAGTGTGCACGTGCCTTTTCGACAGTCTCGGTCTAACTCTCAACGTGGAAAAATCATCTCTGTCCATCCAGGACAGCTCGATTCCTGGGAGCCATCCTGGACACGTCCCTCAACAAGGCTTCTCCGACCCTCGAGAGGCAAAGAAAGCTAATGTCCATGGCCCATCTGCTGTTAAGAAGACAGTATCTTTCAGTTCGCCTCTACAAGTCCCTCCTAGGGACAATTTCCTCTTGCATCCCTCTAATACAGAGGTCTTCAAACTTTTTTGATCTGAGCCCCCCCTAAGCAAAATGTTTTGAATGGGGCCCCCCTCCAAAACTATATGGCAAGGATTTGGGGAGTGGGAGGAGTAGGGATGATCACAGAGGGCGGGGATCATGAGATCATTTCAGGCTGCGTTTCCGTAGCTCAGAATCCACACTAAATGTGGGACTTATAAAAAAGCAACAGCATTAAACAAGAAAAGAATTCACCCAAAACACTACTGCACGTAATTGGGGTTCTGTAAGCACCAATGCACTCCACCTGCTTCACTAATGATGGCTGTAGCCCTGAGAAGCAGGCTATCACCTCTTCTTTCACTCCTTCCCCTTTTGTCTGACCATCACTTCAAACTCGAAACAAGTCTTTTCTTTCTGAAAGAAAATGAGCTTGCATGCTGCCCCCATTTTTGTGCCAAGGACCCCATCTGCCCTAACACTAGCAAAGAAAATGAGCCCGCATGTCCACTTTGTATTGCAAAGCATTCATAATTATGATGCGGTGGGCCCCTGGACAAAAGTGTCACTGCACCGGTTTCACTAAGGATAGGATTGTTGTCGTCTCTGACGTTTGTTAAAATGAGCTCCCATCTCACATCATCCCTCTCCCTCCCATCTCTGTGTCCCTCTCCCTCTTTGATGCCCAAATCAAAGTGAGGGTCTCCTCTGCCTAAGTTTTTCCCCTCCCTTGGACCATTGTTTCAAGGATCAAAGAAACACTGGCACAGCAATTATGGCCTGCAACTGCAGCACCAATGAACCCTACAGCTCTGCGAAGCAGGCTGTCTACTCTGCCCACTAAACAGGGCTATTACTTCTAGGCTAGATGCCCAAAGCAGGCTTTCTGCTGCTTTGTGGGAAAAAACAACATAATCAAAAAGTACATTTAGCCCCCTGCCTCCCTCCCTTGTTGCTTGGGCCATGTTACATACATATATAACTCTTAAATGCACACAAGCACACACACACGCACACACACGCGCACACACGTGCACACACACACGCGCGCGCACACACACATGCGCGCACACTCCATATGTTTTACTCTCTTACATGCACACAGGAAATAACACTTACAAATACGTAGCTTTCTCTGAGACACCCATAAGCACAAACATTTTAAATAACCCAGTTGTTTCCAACACAGAAACACCTACTCACAGAAAGAATCTGAACCAGAATACATTTATTGTATGATTAATTAAAATTACAACAGAATATCTTTCAACAGTAAAAAGCAAGTAAAACGGAAGAAAAACCCCCACACGATTTCCCACTGGAATACAGAGGAAAGCAATCCAACCCTTAAAAGAGAAATCAACAATTCCTTAATGCCGTTTAATGGCTGTATCTATGGTTTTCAATGTTTACAATAACTCCTCACCATTTAAAACGATATATTTGACCGACCATATCAAAAGCATACCTTCCTCACACTTTTCAATGGGCTTTAACTGCTGCATGTAAATGAAGACAGCCTGGAAACGCGCCTTTCGCGCTTCCAGGCTATCTTTATTTACATGTAATTGCAGACTCATTGGCGCCCCCCTGGGAACACATTCACGCCCCCCCAGGGGGGCGCGCCCCACAGTTTGAAGACCTCTGCTCTAATACCTCACTGCAGGTTGCAGATGCGTCCTCTCCAGGAGGAGCTGGACTTGCAGTGGCGCCAAGTCGACGGATCCTTCGAAGACAAGGTCGTTGTCACAAAATCCATGAGAGACGCCGCATCATGGTGGATAAACGAGGAGAATGTGTCTCAGGGTCTATCCTTCAGGGTCGTTCCAGCTCCTCAGATAATAACTATGGACGCCTCGCTGGAAGGCTGGGGAGCGGTACTGCAAGACCTTCATGTGAGTGGCCGTTGGCTACCCCAACATAGTCTTCTACATATCAACCTTCTGGAACTCAGGGCGATTCGTCTGGCATTACAGGCTTTTCTTCTGCAACTGCAGCAGTCTGCGGTTCTGGTCCGTACAGACAATACCACGGCCATGCATTACATAAATAAGGAAGGCGGCACCAGATCTCGTCCTTTGTCGCAGGAAGCCCAGAGGATTTGGGAATGGGCTATCCAGCAGGGGATATCGCTCAAAGCGGAACACCTTCCAGGTGTTCTCAACGAGAATGCGGACACGCTGAGCAGACTGAAATCAGTCAGCCACGAATGGGAACTGGACCAGTCCACTCTAGAAGAGGTTTTTCGCCTATGGGGCAGGCCCTCCATAGACCTCTTTACCACTTCGGAGAACAGGAAATGCCGGTTTTATGCAAGCAGGCTTCACCATCCGGGATCACTGGGGAATGCGCTTTCTATGGCCTGGTCAGGCGCATTTGTTTACGCTTTTCCCCCCATTCCGCTAATTCCCGGGCTTCTCAGGAAACTCAAAGCGGAACCTTGCAAGATGATCTTGATAGCTCCGGCGTTGCCTCGACAGTTTTGGTTCACAGAGCTTCATCTCCTCTCCATGGACCTTCCACTTCCACTGCGGCCGATTACTTCGTTGCTCACAATGTCTCCGGGCCAGGTCTGGCACCCGGATCCTCAATCCCTGCAGTTGTCGGCATGGCTCCTGAGCACTGAGAGTTCCTTGGTTTAACCCTCTCAGAAGAATGTAGGGAGGTACTTTCTCAGGCTCGAGCCCCAAGTACAAACCAGACGTACCAGTTAAAATGGAAGCGCTTCTGCATTTGGTGCCAACAAGAGGGTATCGATCCTCTTTATTCTCAGCCACATGAGGTTCTTCCGTACATTGTCATTGGCTAAATCAGGGCTGGCTCACTCCTCCATCAAAGTCCATCTTGCCGCCATCTCTCGCTACAGACGCACGTCTTCTGGGCCTTCCCTCTAGTCGGCGAGGATAGTTGAACAGTTTTTCAAAGACCTTTATAGAGTCTTCCCTCCTGTCAAGCCTCCGCCTCCTCTTTGGCACTTGAATTTGGTTCTCACCCAGCTCATGAAGTACCCCTTTGAGCCCGTTCACCGGGCGGACTTGAAATTCCTCTCCTGGAAGGTGGCTCTTCTGCTAGCTTTGACTTCGGTAAGGAGAGTGTGTGAATTGCAGGCTCTCACCATTCAGGAAGCTTTTCTACAATTTAAAAAGGGGACAGTGATTCTTCGGACTAACCCAAAATTCATACCGAAAGTACCCTCAGACTTTCATTTGAATGAGCCAGTTATACTCAGGGCTTTTTTCCCTCAGCCTTCTACTCCGGCAGAAAAAGCACTTCACTCACTAGACATTCAGAGGTGCTTAAAGTTCTATCTTCAGCGTACTAAAGATTTCAGGAAGTCTCCTCAATTGTTTGTCTCTTTCAGCGCCCCCCGTAAGGGTTTTCCCCTTTCCAAGCAGGGGATTGCTCGTTGGGTGGTCAGCGCTATCAAATATGGTCACAGAGCAGCGGGCAAGCCTCTTGAGGGTCGAGTCCGGGCTCACTCTACAAGGGCCATGGCTTCTTCAACAGCCCTCTTCGCCGGAGGTCCTATCCGGGATATCTGCAGGGCAGCGACCTGGAGCAGTACTCCTACTTCTACAAGGCATTACTGCCTGGATTCTTCTACGCAGAGTGACACAGCTGTGGGCTAGGCAGTCCTGAGGAACCTCTTTCATTGAGTGGTGAGCTTTCCCTTTCTACCCTCCTGCCGTTTTTTCTTATTATTCTCTTTGCACATTTTGACTGTGTGTTTACTTGTTAACTCATGGCTATTCTTTAAGTGTGGGTAACAACAAGGACGGGAATGGAGGGTCCAAGGGAAAAAGTTTAGAGACCTGCAAGGAAAATATCCCCTATTTATATACACTAATAACACAACAAATCCTCGGGTCTAAAAAGAAAGTGATGTGTGACAAATACTTATAACAGTATGAATTCTGACAGCAAATCTCCCACGGGGAGAGATCCCTTTAAGGACGAATACCCTCACTCACCATAGGTGACATGCTTCATCATATGGGTTTCTCCTCCCAGTGGAAAACCTGGTTCCACTGAGGGCTACAACTTCCTCAATGGGAGGAAGGAGCTCAGGGATGTTTTTATGTAGAAGATGCTACACTAACTGGGATGCTAAAATCCCATGGTGGATCAGGTTAAATGAAAATGCAGTGCAAAAACAGGGAAAAAGGTGAATTAAAACTACCTAGTGGAAGCAAAACAGACAATCTTTATTCACTTGCTCGCACTGGTAGGGTTAAAAAGCAGTGCAAACAGCAGTATGGAATTAAACTGCTGAGTTTTGACACAAGGTCGACATGTTTCAGCCTCAGTGATCTAGATAAGTATCTAGGCTTTCGTCAGGACCAAAAAGGAACTACAAAGCTGCTGCTAAAAGTGAACAAATGTGTAAGAACGAAATGTGTAAGAAAGAAATACTAAACCAGTAATCCTATGTTTTCTTCGGTATTACTGGATATACCTATAGGGATATAAACAGACACAAACATGTACCAAGTCAGAAAGACGGTCTGTCATAAGTGACACACATCGTGAATTTGTAATAAAAAGGATTAAACATATCCTGTGAGCAACCGTTTACAATTGGGCAGAGAAACTCACCCACATTTTTGGATATTAACCCTCACCTCTACCTGGCGACAGCTCAGGAAAGGCGGCCCCGCTCTAGAAAAAAACAAGGTCGTGTCATACATTGGTGTAATCATGCTGACACTGAACTAAACAGAAAAACATAGGCAAATGTCCAAAGATTCAAACATGAAACAGTACAGTGAAACTCCAGTTAGGGAAAAAGCCTGTAAATATAGGCAAATCTGTCTGCTGGGCAGTGTCAAACCTGTATGATAGTAGGACAACCACATCTACAGTTCTGTACCATTATTATGAAGGTGGCAGTCAGAACAGGAGACGGAGACAAAGAGTCGCTGTAGGGGAGGGACCGGTCAAAGAATACTGAGATCGGTCCCGTTTCACAAAGTTTATCCACCGCTCTGCAGAGGAGAGCTGATGGATAACCGGGTCTAACAAGCGGATAAGAGGTTTTCCGATCGGTATCCATTATGTAAGTGTGACTCATGTTGAAATCGGTCCTCGTAGAGGAACCAATAGTGAGCCCAATGAACAAAGGGAAGTACATCTAAAAACAAGAAAGGCATTCCTTTCTAATAGTTTGGGGGCATCCGCTGTAATCAAGCGCACACACAAAAAAAAGCTTAAAAAGCTTAACTCCGTACGTACTCCCGTGCGGGGTTCCTCAAGGTTCATCATTGAGCCCATCTTTGTTCAACATTTGTGTCTGAACTGGCTCCCTTGGTTCAACATTTCGGCTTCAATTTGACATCATATGCCGATGATACTCAGATTGTGGTAGAGGTGCATAAAGACCGAGTCTCGCCTGCCACACAATTTCAGAATTGCATGAGGGAAATTAGTCATTGGATGGGAAGGCATTGCCTCAAACTAAATTCGGATAAAACCGAGGTGGTTATTTTTGGCAATCCCCGACCTATGTGGGATGACGTATGGTGGCCGTCGGAAATCGGAGAACTTCCAAAGCCAGTAGAAAAGGCTAAAAACCTTGGGGTGTTGATCGACAACAAACTTATCTATTCCCAGCAAACCAATGCCACAGTCTCAGCTGCATTCTACTTGATAAGAAAACTGAAGAAGATAACACCCTACATTCCCCTAAACCTTAGGAGGACGGTGGTAACAATGTTAGTGTTATCAAAATTAGATTACTGTAACGGCCTCTACCCTGGGTTACAGAAGCAACACCTGAAAAAATTACAAATGGTACAGAATGCCGCTGCTAGGCTCTTGCTGAATTTACCAAAATATCAATCCATCTCGGAAGCCATTCGGAAACTCCTTTGGTTACCAGTGGCACAACGCATTATGTTTAAAGTACTGTGCCTGGCCTATAAGGCACTGAACAATACTGGACCAGCATCACTAAAAAGCTTTTTTTCCTGGTACCATCCAGGTAGATGTCTAAGGTCTACTAACGCCAGGTTGATGCTGGTACCCAGAATTGGAACTGTGAACTGGGGAGGTCGAAGTATAAGCTAATGTACAGCCAAACTCTGGAATACTCTCCCAGCAAGTACAAGAGCGGCCAATTCCCTCATCTCCTTCAGAAAAAATCTGAAAACTTGGTTGTTTAACTAACTTCTGCTTAAACTCTTTTCTTCTCTTCTGTCAAGGCTATATTAAGGTCCAGCGCCAAGACACCTCCGGGTATTCGTGCGCTTTAGAAATCACGCTAACATAACATAACATAAC
Organism: Calotriton arnoldi; assembly: GCA_963921515.1. Taxonomy (NCBI): domain Eukaryota; kingdom Metazoa; phylum Chordata; class Amphibia; order Caudata; family Salamandridae; genus Calotriton; species Calotriton arnoldi. The sequence continues at coordinate 1,071,217 of CAWUFW010001987.1, read as the reverse complement.
TGGGCGCTGGTTACTCACCTATCCGTCGGTACCCCATCGTGGTACAGGAGCTGCAGCCGGAGGTACCGAACGGACTGCGCAGCCAGTTTTTAAATAGTGTACAAATTTCAGCGCTGTTGCGGTGCACCTGTGCGAGGCCCTGTAGGAGGCTACCTGCAGTGCCTGAAAAGTTTAGAGCACCTGACTGTACCACACGTCGCCTGTGGTTACACTGTCTTCCTTGCGCTTGCGCAGTTCAAAAATGAGAGTAAGTAAAATTACAAAGAACTGCAGAGCAATAGTCAATAGTCTCTATCGTTAGCTCCACAAGACTAATGCCTCACTCATGCATCAACATACGAAGTGTCTCTTTCAAATTCATTGGAGCTTTACACTTCGCGCTGCTTACATCATCATTTCAATTCACCATAAATCATGTATTATGATATTGACTATTGCTCTGCAGTAAAGCAGACCTTTGTGAAGTCACTTGCAAGCACGCTGGACGGTGCTGCATAGTAATTAATTTTATTATTTTATTTTTCACGGCCTTTCACTATCAAATGGCCTGAGTTGTAAAAACAATTGTTGGTGGTCTTCGTACACCTTGTGCATTTTGCGAGTCTATGAGCGGATTGTAGTAGTCGGGGTTCTTTGTAATTTTACTTACTCTCATTTTTTAACTGCGCAAGCGCAAGGAAGACAGTGTAACCACAGGCGACATGCGTGGTACAGTCAGGTGCTCTAAACTTTTCAGGCACTGCAGGTAGCCTCCTACGGGGCCTCGCACAGGTGCACCGCATCAGCGCTGAAATTTGTACACTATTTAAAAACTGGCTGCGCCGTCCGTTCGGTACCTCCGGCCGCAGCTCCTGTACCACAACAGGGTACCGACGGATAGGCGAGTAACCAGCGCCCAGTGTGCGCTTGATTACAGCGGATGCCCCCAAACTATTAGAAAGGAATGCCTTTCTTGTTTTTAGATATACTTCCCTTTGTTCATTGGGCTCACTATCTGTTCCTCTACGAGGACCGATTTACAACATGAGTCATACTTACATAATGGATACCGATCGGAAAACCTCTTATCCGCTTGTTAGACCCTGTTATCCATCAGCTCTGCGGAGCGGTGGATACACTTTGTGAAACGGGACCGATCTCAGTATTCTTTGACCGGTCCCTCCCCTACAGCGACTCTTTGTCTCCGTCTCCTGTTCTGACTGCCACCTTCATAATAATGGTACAGAACTGTAGATGTGGTTGTCCTACTATCATACAGGTTTGACACTGCCCAGCAGACAGATTTGCCTATATTTACAGGCTTTTTCCCTAACTGGAGTTTCACTGTACTGTTTCATGTTTGAATCTTTGGACATTTGCCTATGTTTTTCTGTTTAGTTCAGTGTTTGCATGATTACACCAATGCATGACACATGACCTTGTTTTTTTCTGGAGCGGGGCCCCCTTCCCTGAGCTGTCGCCAGGTAGAAGTGAGGGTTAATATCCAAAAATTTGGGTGAGTTTCTCTGCCCAATTGCAAACGGTTGCTCACTGGATATGTTTAATCCTTTTTATTACAAATTCACGATGTGTGTCACTTATGACGGACCGTCTTTCTGACTTGGTACATGTTTGTGTCTGTTTATATCCCTATAGGTATGTCCAATAATACTGAAGAAAACATAGGATTACTGGTTTAGTATTTCTTTCTTACACATTTCTTCCTTACACATTTGTTCACTTTTAGCAGCAGCTTTGTAGTTCCTTTTTGGTCCTGACGAAAGCCTAGATACTTATCTAGATCACTGAGGCTGAAACATGTCGACCTTGTGTCAAAACCCAGCAGTTTAATTCCATACTGCTGTTTGCACTGCTTTTTAACCCTACCAGTGCGAGCAAGTGAATAAAAGATTCTGTTTTGCTTCCACTAGGTAGTTTTAATTCACCTTTTTTCCTGTTTTTGCGCTGCATTTTCATTCAACCTGATCCACCATGGGATTTTAGCATCCCCGTTAGTGTAGCATCTTCTACATAAAAACATCCCTGAGCTCCTTCCTCACATTGAGGGAGTTGTAGCCCTCAGTGGAACCAGGTTTTCTACTGGGAGGAGAAACCCATATGATGAAGCATGTCACCTATGGTGAGTGAGGGTATTCGTCCTTAAAGGGCTCTCTCCGCGTGGGAGATTTGCTGTCAGAATTCATACCGTTATAAGTATTTGTCACACATCACTTTCTTTTTAGACCCGAGGATTTGTTGTGTTATTAGTTTATTCTTTAAGTGTACCAGAGTGTTATGGTTTCCTCTCACTTGTATGTTGATGCTTGTATTTATTAAAAAAAAGAGACAAAATGTGCTCATAACTGCTAGCTACTCTGATTCAAGCATGGGAATCTATGAAAGTTCCAATACTGGAGTAAGAAAACAAGTTACTTACCTGTAACTTTGGTTCTCCAGTATTGGAAACTTTCATAGATTCCCATGCGACCCACCCTCCTCCCCTGGGAAAGCTCAGACTTCGGCAGTCTAGTATTCCTTTTACACCACGGCTACGAAAATCTGAGGCTCTGAGGTTCTCTCAGGGAGGTTCTACAGGGTGAGGCTGATCTGATTGGTTGTTCATTCTGTTTGGTCTCTTTTACAAAAAGAGGTGAATGGGTTACAAAACTAGAATGGGCCTATGCCTAGTTTCTTCTTTTGTAATGGTTTCTATGGCTAATTTGTATTTACCGGGGACTCCCATCTCGACGACGGGGAATGATTCAAGCATGGGAATTTATGAAAGTTTCCAATACTGGAGAACCAAAGTTACAGGTAAGTAACTTGTTTTCTTCCAGGTACTCACATGCTGTCCAAGGGGAATGCCCTGGTGATATACTGTCAGTCTTTGCATTCACTCTTCTTCCAGTTCCACTGATACCACTAGTGATAAGCAAGTACAGACAGACAATCATGATGTTCATAATGATAGCACCACAGTGGGACAAACAAACATGGTTTTCAGACCTGGTGGAAAATTACTCGCCTTACAAGACTTATTGACAATGCAACAGGATCAATTTTGCCAGCCAGCCTGAGTATAGTGACATGGTTCCTGAGGTTTTCGTATTCCGACACGTGGGACACACCCAAAGATGCATGGACATCCTGAGGGAGGTTGGGAGGCAACAACACACGTCATACCGCTAAAAGGAACAGATTTGACTGCTGGTGCAGGAAAGGGGAACTAACAAGAGACACTACAATAATTAGATACTTGACACCTTTTAAATGAAAAGCTTTCACGCACATTGATTAAGATACATCAGTCAGCAATATTGGAATACACAATGGACATTATAGAAGGAGTCTCTTTGAGACACCAGTCATCAAAAGATTCTTAGAAGGAGCCAAAAAAAAGTCACCACCGAAGTCTCCACCCACAGCAATGTGAGAACACAATTAATGAGAACATCATTCGAGATGATGCACAAGGCAGGGCTCAAATGTAGAACTCTGAAGACCTGTAGGCACTCGCAGTACAATGCACTGCATGTGAATCCAGAAAAGATTCACATGGCAAAACTAAAAGGTTTCCTACCTGTAAAAGTAGTTGTGCAGCTTGATGAATTATCTGGATTCACATTCTACACTCGTGCCTCCCAGACATGAGGTGCGAGCTTGAATTAAGATATGAAATGTGTAGAAGGAAAATAGATCAGTACAGGTCACCCACCAACAAGGGAAAAAAGAATCGAAAGTTGGGGACCACGCACTGTGGCATTGTGGGTGCACATCTGACATGAGGGAGTGGCTATACCCCGGCTTGATTAATTCCCAAGAAAAAGACAGAGGAGGACAATTCTGAACTAGATGGCAGCATAATGCACAACATGACTACGGAACTACTCCTACAGGCAAGTAACCTTTCTGGTATTGTACTACATTTTTCTGAATACTGTAGAAATCCATGTTTTATTTCATTAGCAAGTCTATATTTTGTAATTTCATGTATGTTATGAATGTGCACTAACTTAGAATTAGTCTGTTTTATTGTATTTCTTAAAACTGTTTTGCTATGAATTTTCACGATTCTATTTTACCATGCACTCAATTGGCTCGGTTTGGCATCTGGACAAAATTTTTACTTACCAAAAGCCATAAATAAAGTATAGTTGGAATTCTTTCTATATTGGTTGGAAACCTTTGCATATTGGTACGTTTATTTACTCAATTCTTTTGTAACTGCAAACTTTGTCTAATGCACCTTTTTTATTGCAGATGTTATTGTGTGGAGTAATGACAGGATGATACGCTGGCTTTTATCAATAGGCCTTAAAGAATATGCAAATAACCTCTTAGAAAGTGGAGTGCATGGAGCACTTGTTGCCTTAGATGAAACTTTTGACTTTAATACCTTGGCTCTTTTATTACAAATACCCACTCAGAACACGCAGGTAATGACTGTTGCTTATTAACTTTTCATGATGTACATTGTGCTGTTTTCATAGTAAGATATGTCCATGCAGGTTATGGACTACCAGCAGACATGTAGTATTTATGAGCCTATTTCGGACTCCTGGTACCCAGTCCGGCTTTCCTCCTTTTCAGTGCCTCACCCTCTGCTTAGCCACTATTGAACGGCACCAGCTCTGGCAACTCCACAGAAGGTTTGATGGAAAATAAGGAAGAGCGTAGATAACGGGCAAACCATTCTGTAGTGCAAGTGACTTTAGTTATCCGGCAGTAATGGTTAAGAATCGCCTTCATTTTTTAATAAATTTCTTTCAACCCAGCTTCAGATACTCAAACCCATCCCTACTTTTAAGCTTGGGCATGCTTTATCCAGCTCTTAAAAGATCTTTATATATCACATTTAGACTAGCCACCCTGCCAGTGAAACTGTATACTAGCACCTGAAAAAAAGGAGGAAGTAGCTTGTCCACCTGCGGATATGAGTTTGGGGGGGATAGAATATGCAATGCATTTTATCATGCTCTGCTCATTTTCCCTGAAGCCTAGAAGAGACTGCCTTCATCCACTTTTTATTGCTCATGGCATAAGACAATGTAAGGATGCCTTGACTTTATGCATGCGCACAGACTCCGAACTAATTTTTAACAGGTCTCCTTGTATGCGGCTTGGAGAGTAACTACTTAATTTCATTACACACTGTCAACTGTGAAATCTAGGGTCTTTGTCAAAATTCCTGCCTTATCTGTTTGTGATTGCACTGCCTAAAGTTCACAACAAAGTTGTTGTCCTTTGTTTTTGTCAGGAAATAGGGTTTTTGTTATACATTGAGGCCTTTCTTATAATTAAAGTATGTGTGTAGATATATATATATATATATATATATATTTGTCCACCAATTGATTCGAGGGCAGCGCGCAACACGGCCGGTGCAGTTGGGCGAGGACGAAACATTCCTCGTAAAAATTTCTCAACAAAACAATAAGATGCACTTGCCACCATCACCAATGCGTTTCGACCTCTGGGGTCTTGTTCACGGTTCACAGACCGTGAACAAGACCGCAGAGGTCGAAACGCGTTGGTGGCAAGCTAAAAATTAGCTTTAACAAATCCCTGGAGTGCGTTGTATTGTTTTGTTGATTGATATATATATATATATATCAATCAAAAAAATTTTTTTTTTTTTAAGGACGTAAGTATTTTTTATGTGTTTTCAAATGCCTAATGGTTGTTGTTGATGATGTATTGTATATTGTCTAATGCATAATGGTCGTTCATCATGTATTGTATATTGTCTAATGCTTAATGGTTGTTGATCAAGTATTGTTTATTGTATGCCCTGCTTGTGACAGGCTGACACAATATAAAGCATTCTGTATTCATGAACTTGTTGCCTCATTTATGATAGTCTGACTTGAGTCTTTTCTCTTCAAGTCACTAGATTAAAGCTGAAATTCAGCAGACTTTAAAAATTACAATTTCTTAACTTTTGAGTTTTCTTCCAGCCTTACCTAAATGTGACAACATCTTGCCACTAAAATATCTGTTAACTCGAGCCCTTTAGAAAGGGTCTGCAAAACTACATTGATACCAGAGGGCCTTGACAAAATCCGTTTTAAAAGGTTTTTTTTTTTTACTGTTATACCTATGTTATGGACAGAGCTGTGAAATTGGTATTGGTGCAGTCATAAGTTAGTGCTAAGTGGATATTTTTAAGCCTAGAAATAGCCAGCAAACGTCTGAAAATAGGAACACCAGTGGCAGTTCCTTTCTCTGTACTCTCTTCTTTACTATGTGCTTAGAACTATTAGAAATCCAATTTGGTGTTTTTGAGTTTTGTTTTTTTTGTCTGAAAGGCAGACACATTCCACTCTGTGCTCTACTAATCTGTTGAATTCCATTTCATGGAAATCAATATTTTATGCATCAAACTATTAATACTTGGAAAAATAAAGGTGGGCAAAAGTTTAATGGCCGATGAATTTGAAGAATTGCTATATCATAAATTTAACTGGCTGCTGAAGGTGAAGTACTTCTAGGTTTATTACTTTTGATTAGTTTGTAGTTTTAAAAGTTAATCACTGTTTACATGTATGTTTATATCTACATGTTCAGTTAAATTCCTTATTTTAGGCCCGTGCTGGGTTGCAAGGAGAATTTAACAACATTCTTGCAGTGGGAACAGGGGACACTATCCTGCCTCTGTTGTTGGGAGAGCCGCGGGTTGGACTCCGGCCCAAGAACACATCATTTAGCCCTGAAGGGGGGGCTTGGCTTTACTTAGTGCTTCTAAGTGTGACTTGTCACCACAGGAGGCTATCCTATCTCTGTTTGTTTTTGGGAGAGCTGCTGGAGGGTACAACTCCCAGAACACATCGTTTAGTCCTGGAGAAGGGGCTTGGCTGTACTTAGTGCTTTTAAGCGTGCCCAGGCACTGCGTGTGCGGGACGCGCATGGGGGCGTGCCTAGGTCATCACCTGAAGGAGGCAGGGCTGGGCTCATACCACCACCAGGATTAGTACATTGGCCGCCTGTGAGAAAGTGCCCTCTTTCTTGCATGGTATGCCCCCACTTTTTGCTGAATTGCTGATGTGCTTTGACGGAGTGTGCCCTGGGCTCCTGCCAATCAGGTTCCCAGGGCCTGTGTTCCTTCCCTTAACTGCATTGAAGCCTAAACCCAATTGGCATCTCTGGCAACAGGTAGGCCCCTGGTAAATGGTACCACTGGTACCCAGGGCACTGTGACCAGAGAAGGCCTCCAAGGGCTGCAGCCCTTATTGTGCCACCCTTAGAGGCCCTGTACCCTCACACTCACACTCACACTCTGCCTTTGCAGACTGCGTGACTTGGTGCAGAACAAAGTGAAGAGTCGACATGGCACACATCCCTGTGTGCCATGCCCACAAACCACTGCCCTGGCATACATCAGTCACCCCTCTAGCTGGGTGCCCTATGCCAGTGGTGAGGGTACAGGTGCATGAGCCCTGTACCCCTACAGTACCCAGGTCCATTCCTGGGCACTGTAAGTGCAGTGCTACCATTAAGAGTATATGGTACTGGGAGCTTGTCTTTACAAACTCCACAGCACCATAATGGCTACACTGAAGACTGGGAAGTTTGGTATCAAACTTCCCAGCACATTAAACCCACACTGATGCCTGTGTGGGATTTAATGTAAAATGCACAACAGAGGGCATCTTGGAGATGCCCCCTGAAACTCGACCAACTCCCAGTGACCTGACTGAGTGGCTGCCGAGGCTGCCACCACCAGACATGTTTCTGGACCCCTGGAGTCGGGAGCTTGCCGCTCTCGGGGCCTGAAACAATGCACATCCTGGGACGAGGTGCCAAGCCTCCTCCCCCAGGATGGGCAGGGTTCACGAAGGAGAAGCTTCAAAGGCATACCGCCTTTGTGAGCCTCTCAGACCACTTGCTGTACTCAGCAACTGGTCCCCACTGGTTCTACCCCCACTTTGGGCGGGAGACCCGGCGGGAAAAACAAGTGAGGAAGAGAGGTGTGCCCACCTCTGCCAGCTCCACCCCTAAGGTGGGGAGGTGAGGTGAAGCACAATCTCGAGTCCCCGCCATCTTGAGGATGGGGGGACCCAGCCAACCAAGGACGGGCTCCTGCCCCCTCCCACTGGAGAGTGGCAGAGTAGGGGGTGTACCCACCCCAGGGAAGGGACCCATTGGTCCCTGCCCTTTACCTACATGTAACGCCCCTAAATTCAGTATTTAGGGGCACCCTGAACCTTCCTTTCTCAGATCCCGATTCCGAAACTACAAGAAGCAAGAAGGCCAGCCGTGCAGCTGCTAACAAGAGGACGACACCAACTGACTTGGCCCCAGCCCTACCGGCCTGTCGACCCTCGAACCTGCTCCTGCTAAACCCCGGCGTCTCCAGTGGTCAGCAACCTCAAAAACCCCGGAGGACCTGACTGCCTTGCTCAACCAAAGACTGGGACTCCCACGAGCAGTGGCTCTGCTCAAACATCTGCAACCCCAGGCCCCGGCCTGAAACCGCGGATCCTGCCCACTCTGCACCCGCCGAGCCCGGCCAGGGCAAAAGTGGACAAAGACCACGTGGACGTCCCCCCGGCGACTGTGACCAAGAATCCAGCACCCAAGGACTCACCTCGACGCTCCTGACGACGCCTGCAGCCTCAACACCATGGACCTCTCCAACCGCGACCAGCAGAGGGTAAGATTTCCCGACGCCTAAAGACACCCCGGCGCCCCTCGGCCCCCTGTGCCCAACTCCTGGGTGTCTACCCCACCTACAGCTTCCTAACTTGCCTCTCGAAGTGGTGATCGCACCTGAAGAATCACCGTCCCCGAGTTTGCAGCCTTTGTTCGTCTCGCAGCTTTCCCATTAAAATCCATTGGGTGCCCGACGGCCCAAAAGCCCACTGCACCCGGCTGCCCCAGTGCCGCCGAGGGTGCACCAACTACCCTGTTCGACTTCCCCACTTACCCTGAGTAAGTGACCAGGAGCTGTGCTCCAACAGCCGCGTGGCCTGCCTGCTTGCAGCCACCAACCAAAGGCCCCCTGCCCGCCATAGGCTAACATTGGGCCTACTCTCTCTGCACCTGGCCGCCCCTGTGCCGCTGAGGGTGCAACAACAGTACAATCCTGAACCTGGGAGACCCCTGAGTCTTGCCCCAGAACCTTAACTCTGCCAGCTGAGTACTTATCTGAAAGCCGATAACTTACATTTTCTCCATAGGGTAACATTGACTGGTTTTCACTTGGAAATTCTTCTAAGTGTCGAGTTTTGGAACTTTGAAATATTCACTAAAAATCGTCCGAATAACAAAATCGAAATTACTCACCTGTTCTCAGGAGAGATCCCAGTGCTGGATTTAGGTACCCAGCACTGACTAGAAAAAGTGATTACAACTGATTTTCCGATAACCTGATTTTTCTCCATAGGATAACATTGCCTGGTTTTTACCAGAAATTCTTCTAAGTGTCGATTTTTGCAACATACAAATATTCCTTAAAAATCGCCTGTTTAACAAAAACGATTTCTTTCAACTGTTTACAGGAAATGCACCAGGGCTGAGTCCAGGATCCAGCCCTGAGTAAGAAAACGTTCGTAAAGTAATTCTATTGCATTTTACTTAAAAATCCCATTGAGCTCAATGTTGTAGTTATACCAAGTATTGTGTTGCCTATTGCAACCCCTGTACCTTAATGCATTCAAAGTCTATTGTTCATTGAAAGTATTCAACAAACAGCATCTTATCTTGAGAAAGTATTTTATGCAAACCTGTGGTTCTAAAATAAAATAACAGTATATTTTTTTATACAAAACAATTGGCCTAGAGTTCAGTTCTTGAGTGTGTGGATTCATTTGCTGACTGAGTGTGTACATCAAATGCTGTACACTGTCCTCTGATACTGCCTTACTGCTCGACCAAGCTACCACTTAAGAGAGTAAGGTTCTATCTAACTTTAACCTCTGCCAAACCTCTGGAGACCCTTGGACTCTATACACACTGTACCTCACTTTGGTGCAGTATATATAGAGCCAGTTTCTTACACCGCCTTTGTTGATTTCATCGGAAGGTGAGATTTATCCTGAAGCCTTCTATTGTCTGCTTGTGACTGCATCTTCCAAAGACGCATTCCGTCACGATAGGGAATCCGAGAAGCTAGACCATCTTGGGAAGAGGATGTTTTCTTCCTACAGCTTGGCATTGCGGTCGGTGAATACAGCTTGCCTCTTGGGCCGATACTCCCATACCATCTGGGATACGGTTGCGCAGGTGCTGCCTCAGTGCCCGGAGGAGGCCTGGGCCGTTCCCCCCTTTGGCCTTACAAGTGCCTCTCGGGTGTTCACAAAAGTGGTGGCAGTGGTCGCAGTTCATCTGCGCAGATCAGGGGTGCCAGTTTTCCCCTATCTCGATGACTGGCCGTTAAAGACTGGCTCGCCCCAGGCTATCGTCTCCCACCTCCAGACTACAGCCGACCTCCTGCACTCTCTGGGGTTCACTATCAACGTGCCGAAGTCACACCTGACTCTCTCTCAAATGCTACCTTTCATCGGGGGCCTATCCTCCCGAGCAGCGATTCCGGGAAATGCGGGCTATGTTAGCCATATTTCCGCTTCTGTCCTGGATTTCGTGAGAATGACTCTGAGGCTGCTGGGCCTCATGGCCTCATGGCCTCCTGCATCCTGCTTGTGGATCATGGCAGATGGCATATGCGGGCTGTGCAGTGGGACCTGAAGTTCCAGTGGGCGCAGCGTCAGGAAGATCTTTCTGAATACGTCCAGATCTTGGAGGGAACTGTGCACCAACTGCAGTGGTGGCTAACGAATCAAGATTGGGTCAGAGGCAGATCCCTCTCCCTTCACCAACCAGATATGGCAGTGGTGATGAATGCGTCACTCCTGGGATGAGGCGGCCACCTGGACGAGGCGGAGATCAGAGGTGTCTGGTCTCTGGCGGAGTCCGTTCTCTATATCAACCTTTTGGAGCTCCAGGCGATCAGACTGGCACTGAAGGCATTCCTCCCCTCTCTCAAAGGGAAGTGGTGCAGGAGTTCAAGGACAACACCACCGCCATGTGGTACTGCAACAAACAGGGCGGGGTGGGGTCGTGGACCCTTTGTCAGTGGAGCTGGACATGGCTGGAACATCAGGGCATATTACTGGTGGTTCACCACCTGACGGGTTCACTGAACGCCAGAGCGGACAAACTTAGCTGTCGGTGCCTGGTCGATTACGAATGGTGTCTCCATCCGGAGGTGACGCAAGGTCTTTCAGTGGTGGGGAGAGCCTTGGTTAGAACTGTTCGCCTCCGAAGAGGATGCGCAATCTCAGCAGTATTGCGCGTCAGAGTTTCCAAGGCGGCTCTTGCTCTGTGTCGCTTTTCGCCGCAAGTGGAACTTCAGCCTCCTCTATGCCTTTCCGCCTATACCACTTCTGCCCGGAGTGCTCAGGAAGATCAAGCACGACCGGGCTCAAGTCATTCTTGTGGCTCCGGATTGGGCATGAAGACTCTGGTATTCCGACCTTCTGAGCATGGCCGTCGATCCTCCGATCAGACTGCCCCTTCGGGAGGATCTTCTGTCGCAGCAGCACGGGACGGTTCTTCACCCGAACCTGTCCAGTCTCCACCTCCTTGTGTGGAGCTTGAGCAGCGGCAGTTGGCAGCTTTCGACCTTCCACCCAAAGTCTGTGATGTCATCTTGGCAGCCAGGCGTCCCTCCACTAAAACGGTATACGCCTGTAGATGGAACAGATTTGTTGCATGGTGCACAGCAAAGGCTGTTGATCTACTTTCTACCCCTCTTTCAGAAGTTCTTTGTTCATACTTTCTGTGGCCCAGCAAGGCTCTGCTTTGGACACCCTTAAGGGTTATCATTCAGCTATCTCTGCCTTTGTGAAACTGCCAGAGCAGCCCTCTTTGTTAAAATCTACCATTGTTAAGCTTGTTTCCTCCGTCTCCTTTCATAATGCCCCAATGGGATTTATATCTGGTTTTGACTTTGCTGATGTGTGTTCCCATCGAGCCTCTTCATAATTGCCCTCTCAGGCTTCTAACCCTTAAGACTGCTTTCTTCATTGCCATCACCTCTGCTCGCAGATTAGCGAGCTCCAGGCTCTTTCAAGCCTCCCTATCTGTCTGTCCATCCAGATAAAGTGGTACTTCGAACAAAAGGTTTGTTCCTCGCCTAAAGTGGTCAAGCCCTTTCATGTGGGACAATCCATTACTCTGCCCACCTTTTACCCACCCACGCATCCCTCCAAGGAAGAGGAGAGACTCCATCGCCTGGACCCTAAACGTGTGTTGTCTTTTTATCTTGATTGTACCAAAGACTTCCGGGTGGACGATCAACTCTTTATTGGCTATGTGGGTGCCAAGAAAGGTCGGGCAGTACAGGAAAGGACCATCTCTCGATGGGTTGTCCTCTGCATTAAATTGTGCTACACATTGGTAAAGAAGGAACCTCTTGTGTGGGTTACATGCTGACTCTACTAGAGCAACAGCGGCAACCACCGCTTTAGCACGCGGAGTCCCAGTCCTGGATATCGGTCAGGGGGCAACGTGGGCATCCATGCACACGTTTACCAGACACTACTGCCTGACAGGCAAGTCAGGAGGGACGGATACTTTGCCTGTTCGGTCCTCCAGGACTTCCTTTTGTGATCTAAGGTTTCAACCTCCTCCGGGTTAATATTGCTGGGGTATCTATTCTAAGGTAAGGAATGTACAACTAGTAGTCTCTATCAGATGAACAAGTTACTTATCTTCGGTAACGATGTATCTGGTAGAGACCTATTCTAGCTGTAGATTCCTTACCGCCCCACCCATCCTTCCCGCTCTGCCAACTGATTTCTAGGGATAGGGACTCCATTAAAGGGCCCTAGTTTTGACACACCAGTGGTCAGTGTCTTTCATGGCTCTGCGCTTCTGGCGTGGAAAGTCGTGTTAAGAACAGACGTCAGTGCACCTCGGACGGCGTCAATGTAGGGCCCGCAAAGTCATTCCGGCGTGCACGACGCCAACGACGGACACGGAGCCGACCGACGCCACCTGCAGGGGTACTGCTAATGAATAAAACTCTGGATCCAATCTGACGCCTGTGGGAATTCTAAGGTAAGGAATCTACAACTAGAATATGTCTCTACCAGATACCTCGTTACTCAAAATAAGTAACTTGTTTGTTAATTTCACCAATTAATTTGTGGCTGGGGAGTTAATTCGTTCTGCTCACTTAGGTTTTGCTAGGCCCAGCAATGTGAAGGTTTTGCCACTGGGTTACTTCTATAGAGACCTGGGTCCAAGGGATTGCGTCCCGAGGATTAGTCCTGTCTCTTTGCCGTCTCGGCCTGTACTCTATTCTGTCTCTACTAACAACCGCTTCTCAGCCTTGTCTGGGGTTTGCAATATTGATTGACTTAGTAACCCCACCTCGTAGCTCCTTAAAGTTAGTGATGCTGAGAGTTATGTACCCATTGATGTGTCCAGTACGCCATCTACTGAGTCATCTGTTTCTGATTCGATTATGGAGGCCACTCACAGCTGTCGCAATAGGCCTTCCCTCATTCCTTGTCACCATGATAACAAGGTACAATTGCTGAGTTGTAACATAGCGGGCCTTGCAGTTAAAGTTAATATGAAGTATTAGGTGGATTTTATTTCAGCATATGACATTATTTTACAGTAGACTTGGGTTCTGAGGGATCTTTTCTATGATGATTTGATTTGTTTTTCATCATCATCACTTTATTTCAATCACAAAGGATCATAAAAGTACACAGCACATACATCATACAAAACAGGGTCAAAGCAATAAAATATAAATAAAATCGACTCTATAAAAGTTCATATAAAACCACACAGGTTAAGAAAAATTTACATCATAAAGTGCTTTTCGTGCGCTTACTCCAAGATAAATGTCAGCTTCTGGACAATTCAATTAGCGTCACCATGGTAATAAATTAAATATCATGTTAATTTACAAAAATATGGGGCATCATAAAGTGCATTTAGTACACTTTATCCACAGTGCATGCCAATACTTAGACAGGCCAAAGACCACTATTCTATGTGTATCAGTACACAAAATTCTTAACACTTCTAGATAGTGGCTCGGGCCAACTAATTTACACAATGGTATTATCCATTTTTTCCTAAGAGATTTGTAGTTGGGGCAAAAGAATAGCAAATGCACGATAGATTCAGGGCTTGCATTTCAAGCTGGACAAGAATCATCAGTAGGGACATCCTTACACCAGTTTTTACAAAAATGTTTCGTAGGTATGGTCTTATAACGAAACTGAAAGAATAGTTTACGGGCCAGTGGGGGGACAATTTCATCCAATGTGTCCTCAAAACAGGGGGCAGATTTAAAATTAAGAAATTCAGTTGTCAAGCGACCCTCTGCTTTTACCAGAATTTGCGATGATGTTACTTCCCAAAACCTTTCTTTCAGCCTCGATCTAGATATTGTAGCCAGACTATCTGGGTCAGACCAAAACCCTTCAATCCCAAGCCTCCCTAGTAGGCCTTTTAATGTTCTAAACCAGGGAATTGAGATTATCGACGGAGACTTTAGTAGCTCCAAAAGAGGCTCCCGGTACGGCAGAAGTTCATCCACAGTCCACAACCTGTGCCAGAACATAATAAGTCTATAGCTTAATTTGTGTGCTAACTGCCTTTGCGCGAGATCCAGGTATAAGGGCACCAGCGGGGTGCTAACGGGTAAATCTACCAAGGATCTAAGAAAGCGGTTCTTAATTGTGGAGAGACAATTTGTCATTCCAATGTCCCACAGTTCGGATCCATAGAGGGCCCCACCCAATACCTTTGTATTGTAGATTTCCAGAGCGGGTGCAAGCTGTCTTGACAATGTTTGTCTGTGTATTTTAGTAATATTGGCAGTCTGATGTATGAGTTGCATCTTTACTTTCTCAATATGTGCCACCCAATTAATTGTTGGTGTCAGACATATGCCTAGGTAATCTTAGGCGTCCACTCGCTCCAAATTACTGTTACCTGCTAACACAGGGCTTTTGCTGGGCTTAGCCGCTCCTTTTCTAAAGATCATATATTTGGTTTTAGATTCATTTAGCACCAGCCCTCGCTCGTCACAGATTTTGATAAAATCATTTAAAAGCTGCTGTAGTCCCTGCAGCGATTTTGAAATTAAAAGAGTATCATCGGCAAAAAGAAGAGCAGGCAGTCTTTTTCCACCGATTTTTGGGGCATCACACCCATCTCTGTCTAAAAATTTAACAACATCATATATAAAAAGAATAAAAAGTGTGGGGGCTAAGACACAGCCCTGCCTTACTCCACACTGGACTGGGAAGGGATCTGTGACTTGGTTGCTCTCCCCACCTGACCTGTGCTGTGTTTGATGAATGCAATCGGATTAAAACATCTAAAATGTTCATTGGTATATTCTGCTCCTTTAAAACCCTCCAGAGATTTGCACGTGGAACTAGGTCAAAAGCAGAGCGTAGGTCTACAAAAGCCACGTAGAGCTTTCCTCCATTGACTTGCATTTACTTCCAATAAATACACAACAAACGGAAGGTTTGGTCCAAGGTGCTTGTTTTGGCTCGAAAGCCTGCTTGAAGATCACTCAGGATACTGGACTCTGTAATCCAGTCCTGTATCCGGTTTAGGATTTGCTTACAAAAGATCTTCTGCAGGGAGTCGATAAGACTAATGGGCCTATAGTTGGCTGGCCTCGCTCTGTCCCCCTTTTTGTAGACTGGGATGACCTCTGCATTTTCCCACGAGGGAGGAATGGGGGTACCTCTGAGGATTGAGTTGGTCAAAAGATTTATATAGGATCCCCAAAGTGCCATATCTCCTTGTAGAGATCATTGGGGATTCTATCTGGTCCGGGAGCACTGGCCAGAATACATGAGCGAATTGCTGCTTTTGTTTCTTCTATAGAAAAAGAGAGGCCTCTACCCTCTTTACTAAGCCCTTCACCCCGTCCCTGGGATACTTCTTCAGCTGAGGCATCCCTTGACTCATATAAAGAGCCAAAATATGCTACCCACTCCTCTGACTGTACTGTGAATTCAAGGGTTCTTCCGTTTCCCTTAAGCCAGTAGGCTGCTTTGCTCCAAAAACACTTGGAGTCTTTGGCTGAGAGGGCATTCCGTAGGGCAGACCACAGGGAGCCCTCCCACTCCTCCTTAGCAGATTCAATTGCCCGCTTATACTTTGCTCTACAGGCCACTGTCTCAGTACGTGATTTTTGTTTTACTGCCCTTATTAGCGCCTCCTTGTGGAGCCTACAATCCTTATTGTACCAGGCACCGTGCTGGGCTGGCCTCTGTAGTATACTATTGCTTTCCTTTTGGAGATTACACGAGTGTCCTAACAGTTCCCTTATCTCTTTGTATAAAAGCTCATGACTAGAGCCCAGTATCTCAACAATATTCTCAGTAGTCAAACCCGCTGATTCCTCCAGTAACAAGCAAACTTTACTCTTAACCGCTTCGAGTGCCCCCGGGTGTGCCTCCACCCAGTCCCATCTAATAGCCCTCTGATTATTAGTGATTGTTAGAGTACCTAGATCTGGGCATCCCCTTTTAACAGACTCAGCAGTATCCTGTTTGATAAAAATGAGAGCTAAGGCATTATGATCGCTATCGACCCTTTTAACCACTGCCAAGTCTGTGACTATATGCCAATGATTTAACGATACCAGGCAGTAATCTATCCTGCTTTCGTGGCCCGGCCTGTTAAAAGTAGGATCCCCTTTTGGGTCAGAAATTGTCCTTCCATTCGTGGCTCTCAGATCATGCTGCATTGTAAGGGCCATCATCTGGGCTCCTCTCTTGGTCCACCTTACTTGGGGAAGATCTAACTGTGGAATATGCCACTCTCTGTCCCAATCGTCGGTCAAGTCTGAGGTAATCGGGACAAGCGGTTTAAATGTACAGTTAAAATCACCCGCCACTAATACAGGGATGTTATCTACATAATGTGACAAAACAAGGTCTAGGGTGCATAGTGTGTTGGTTTCCTCCTGGGCCCGCAGCACTCTATTGTAGACATTAAACATCCTAATTTTTGGTCCACTATGAAAAGTGAGCTCTAGTGCTAGGATGTCATGGGAATCCACATGAAGGAGTTTAACTTTAGCCCCTAGGCCAATTTTCACCCACACTGCTAGCCCTCCTGATGGTCTGCCCAAATCTTTTCTTGTAGCATTGATAGCATAGGTAGAGAAGCCACTTCTATGCGGACATTGCAGACTCCAGGTTTCTTGGAAAAAGATATCAAAAGGATCTACAAAGGAACACCATTCTGGGTCCACCAATAACTTGGAGATTCCAGTCACATTCCATACAAGAACCCCTAGAAATTGGTTTACCAAGTCGCCCCCTTCTACACCCGCTGCACCCCCCAGAGGTAGAGCAACTGCAGCTCCGCTTCCCTCCAAAGAAGCGATCCCACTGTTCGCCTCTGGGACATTACCCAGATCAGCTGATAGAGGGATTTTTATTGGTGGGGGACTAGTGAGTAGCGTCACCGGGGAACTTGAGAATCCTCTCCTGCTTACAGGTGTCGTCAACGCCTCATACCAGGGTCAACTATACCCTCTCCATTCACCCATATTTGATGGAGGCAACCCTGTTGAAACTGGGCCATAAGTTGGAAATGGCAAACTAGTACGGGTTTCAGCAGTGTGTGTCAATAGAGGTCTGGGGGGTGCTCCAGCAGGGGGTCTACATCTGATGGAGATACAGGAATTTTCTGGAGGGATTGTGCGTGAATCGATTGACAATAGCCCACTAACAATACCTGCATCATAAAAGCGAACCTCAATCATATCCCAAGATGACCTCTGCATGGGGATTCTTCTTACCGATTTTATATCAACCCTTATGATTGAGTAGCAGTGCCGAGTGGACCTAAACCAATAGGTGACCTTATTCTTAAGCGAGTCCTCATTTTCAAAGCTCCTAAAAGGGAGTTTAGGAACTTCCGTGAGGTGGATCACCGCACAATTTCCCCTTACCCTAGATTTCGTTTAGACCCCATCCCATACCGCCCCCCTGTCCGAGGCGCGCGCGCGCGCACGCACGCACACACACACACACACACACACACACACACACACACACACACACACACACACACACACACACACACACACACACACACACACACACACACACACACACACACACACACACACACACACACACACACACACACACACCATTTCGAGGACGTCTAATCTATTCTGGCACTCAATATTTACAGTCGGTGTTATACTGTGGGCTATCTTTAGATCGAGTTCAGTAACTGTTATGCTATTTAAACATTGAAGGGATCTGCTGTGCCGTTTTTTTGGCCGGGGGCGGTTCAGATGAGGTAGCAATCACTGAACCAGAGACATTTGCAGTACTAATGGGACTACCATGTGAAGAAGGGTTTAATAAGCCAGAACTGGCTATATCCTGGCACTCTGTAAGGATGGTCTCTATCCTATCCATTGTCTCATGACGGGGCACACTAGAAGGCCTCTTATTAACCAGTGGCTGGGCCTTTCTTTTGCCCATCTCCTTTTGGATGCTCAACAGCTTTTTAGGGGCACTAAATACAACCAGAAGTGTAGTTCAAGAAAAACAAAGGCAAAACCAGGGCAAAGCCCGCCACCCCGCTAGAAGCACCAAGCAAAAAAGAGGCTGGTAGCAGTATAACACATGTAGCGTTAATATACAGGTGGTTTAAGAGGAGAGCACGAACCCACAGATTTAAAACCTCAAGTCAGTTTTTAAGAGTCACTTACAGTTCAACTACCAAGTCTTGTTACAGCCAGGGGAGGTGGCCCCACCACGCCTCTTCCTGGCGCTGACAGGCGCAGATGGGCCCGCCCTTGGCCCGAGCTTCGCCCGCGCGCGTCCCGCGCTGCAGGAGCCGCAAGTCACTTTTAAGCGCCTCCGGGCGCAGAAGTCGGGTGGTGGCGCCTCCTGGCGCAAAGCGGTCTGGGGCTTGAAGTCCCTAGGGCGGCTGTGGCTGTGGCGCTAAGCGACTCCCGCGCTGCGGGAGCCGCAAGTCACTTTTAAGCGCCTCCAGGCACGGAAGTGCCCTAGGGCAGCTGTGGCGCTAAGCGGCTCCCGCTTCCGGGCTCAGGAGTCGGGTGGTGGCGCCTCCTGGCGCAAAGCGGTCTGGGGCTTGAAGTCCCCTAGGGCGGCTGTGGCTGTTTTTCTGTTTCTACTACACCTTCTGTGATGAGTAGGGCTTGGGCTAGGCTAGCTGTTTGGATCTTTCCCTGTAGTGCGCTATTTTGCCCATCCCTACAAACAGTAGGCTCTTTCAGGCATTTACAGTCAAGTGGTCTAATACTCTAAGGTTAGTTTTAATTTTTTTTATGATAATTTTTCGACCAATGACAACCCCAGTTTTGTCTCCCTTTTTGATTTTATTGGGGAACTGGAACTCAGTTACACTGGTTTAAATATGGGCCTGAATATAATTTTTTCTCTGTACTTTAATGCAAAACTTGCCACTGAGGGGGAAGGTCCAGCTGGTCCTGATTTGTATATTTTTAATATTCATTCATCGGGTGCGCCTGCTGATTTTAGGGATTGTAGAGGGCCAGTGTTACTTCCCTACCTGCTCAAACATGATCTCTACGACACGTTTGAATGGGTTGCACCATGGTGCCTTAGGATTCCCACTTTAGTCTGAGGGGCCAGTTCATCCACTATTGACTATATTGTTGCCAGCAGGAATCTGATAGAATATATTGAGGATGGGGCGATCTTCCCCAGTATCTTCATTGACCACAACCCTCTTTCTATCACACTAACGTGCCCAGAGTATCGTCCCAGGGTCATTGTTGTAGTAGGTACCAACGTCCTTCGAGGAGCGATGGACTCAGGCTATTGTGGAAATCCTTCAATTTGAATGATGTCCTCCGTAGGCTTTGGGCCAACTATTTGAGTTTATTTTATGACTGCTTCAGACTGACTGATGATCCTAAATATAGCATGGATTTTTTTGTAACTCTAAGAAACACCATTATATTTTAGTTTTTTAATCCTATAGTTTGTGATAAGTAGCCAATCCATTCCTGATTTGATAAGGCCTGTAGAGAGGCCCGAGATGTCTGTATAGGGTTCTAAGGCCGCTCCTAGGGATCTGGAGGCTGTTGCAGCTTATAGAAGATATTATAAGGTAGCCATTTTCCAAAGGAAGGCCAAATAAAGAGAGGAGGCTTGGACCTCCTTGGTCAATTCTTGTAGGGCTAGAAACACTGGTTTGTTCTGGCACTAAGTCAAGAACAACAAAGCCCTACAAACTGATTCCAACTTGGTTTGTGTTAATATCAGTACAGATGCCTATGTCGATCATTTTAGATGTGTACCATTCGATTGATACCGCTAGTGGGACACATGATTCTAATCCATCTTTCTTTCCACTAGGCATAGAATTTACTGTGGATGAAGTAGCGGAGGCAGTGAAAGTCTCATACATAAAGCCCCAGGCTCGATGGGGTTCCCATGGACCTCTTTGAACTGGAGGTTGACTAACTATACCCATGTTGCATGTTAGAGTGGCATTCCTGGGTCATAGTGTCCAGCTATTATTGTGCCAGTCTTCAAAAAAGGTTACAGGGCTTTCCCAAGCTGTTGCAGACCTAGCTCATTAATTGATTTTACGGTTAAAGTTATTAGCAGGGTTGTTCTTAATAAAATAATCTTGATAACCGCATCATTTCCAACGTCCAATATGGTTTTAGATCAAGATTGGGTACCCAAGAACAGTGCCACAACCTATATATGCTGATTAACAAATATACCATAGTGAGAAGTGGGTCTGTTTATCTAGACTTTATCAACCTGACCTGTGCTTTCGATAGCGTTTGTCAGGTCCAAACTTTAGGAAGTGCTAGAACCAAAGGGGCTGGATTCTAGCTTGGTGTCTTATTTAAGAGCCCTTTATATGGATTTAAGCACCCCCGTTAGATTTGGGCCAAACAGCGAATGCAGTGAGAGCTTCAGCCTGGACCGAGGGGTTCAGCAAGGATGCGCTTTGGTGCCAATCCTGTTCCTCCTGTATAATAATTATCTGGATTCTACTCTCTTTTGCAAAAGGAAAGATATGCCAAGCATGAATGGGTGGAGTGTTCCCGTCCTTCTTTATGCTGATAATGCCATACTATTGTCTAGAACCCCCAACGGCCTTCTGCAATTGCTAAATACTTTTGTCAGCTTTATGGATGGCCTCTGCTTTAGTGAGAATTTGACCAAAACCTTTGTTATGGCTTGTGACCCCAAAAACCTCAAGCTGCGTAGCCTTGCACTTCAGGGAACTTTTATTGCTAGAACTCATGAATTTTTCTATCTTGGGGTAACTTTTGACTCCCAGGGGATTTGGGGCCCTTGAATGAGACAGAGGAGTCTCGAGTTCGGCTACCTTTTTCAGTTAGGCTTCCAAAATTGGTAACAAGCCCGTGGCTCCTATTGTTGAGATTTATAAAAGAAAGTGCCTCCCGGTTTTAACTTATGGCTCTGGTTTGTGGGGTTTTAAGGTGGCCAAATTTCTGCAGGACGAGGAGAACAGAGTCTGTAGGCATATTCTTGACATTTCGGCATTGTCACCTACGTTCGCTGTCCATGAGGAATTAGGGCTTCGGTATGTAGCTGATGATATCCATTTGGCCACTATCGCTGCAGTTGGCCTGATGCCATTGTGAGCCTTCTAGTCAGGTTGGTTCTGTGCTCCTTTGGAGCGCTGTATGGTAACTTGGTGCTAAGCTGGTTGCTCTCGCTTTATGAGGCGTGGCCTTTACTATTTAGTCTGCACTACGCACTTTGGTTGATAACTATTTTCAGACTTTTTTTGTTAAACATTGATCTGATGGTTGAGCTTTTTCGATATGTGCTTTCTACATGTGCCATGACTTCAGTCGTTTCCTTTTATGCTTTTGCTTTGTTTTAAACATCTTTGTAAACTTTTAAATGTTGTACTGTATGTGCTTTTATGGTTTGTATTATGAACAGAGTTTAAGAATTAATTGAATTATATTCTGTATTCTTTAACATGTTGCTTAATTTCAATAGTCTGACTTGAGACTTTCTCTTCAAGGCACTAGATTAAAGCTGAAATACAGCAGATTAAAAAAAATTACGTTTACTTTTGAACGTTCTTTTAGCATTACTTAATTGTGACATGATCTTGCCACTAAAGAATCTCTAATGTTAACTTGATCCCATTAGAACGTGTCTGCAAAACAATATTGATGCTGGAGGACTTTGACAGAATCAGTTTTAAAAGGTTTTTTTTACTGTCATACCCATGTTGGGGACAGAACTGTGAAATCGGTAATGGTGTGTAGAAAAGTATCCCTTTTTGACATGGTCACCCCCACTTTTTTACTTAACCACAGAACCTGAAAACGATCCAGGACAGGGAACTAGAGGCACGGGGTATTAGGAGTAGGCAGCCTCCACCTTGAACTGATTACCACAAAAAGCCTCTCCTAGTTATTGACCTAATTGCTATAATGTCTAGGAGTTAAGTACGTGAGTACAGCGGATAGCTGTGGGAACATTTTAGGGGTAGAATACTTACCCAAATGTGGGTTCGCTCTTAGGCTATTATCTGGACTAGTCCAGTGCAGCTTAAATATAGACATGGACACCGATTTAGCATTCGGTGAGGAGAACTACGCAGAAATTCTTAGAACACCATCATTATTAGCGGAATCAGTGGTATCACAAGTTGTCCAGAATTCGGATGAGTGGGAAGCACTATCCACTAAGAAAAAGAACTGATTCGGACGACTTTACATGGAGCATTTATGACAGAATACTTGCGCAAGAATAGTGCCCCAAGAGGCCTGGTGGTTACTAATGAACCAAGACTTTTTCTCAATAATAAAATATTCCGGATTAACTGGTCTAGAATTGCATGGAAATGCACTAAAGACTGGTTAGTCCTTATCATTAATACAGCCAGGGAATTGGCTGATGCACTTCTGATTGAGATTCAACAAAGCGAGAGTAAACTTAAAACAATGGTACACCTAACTGTATTTAAGAAAAAATTGGACGAAATAAACAAAGATCACACTGACTATAAGGAATACCTCACCCAGTCAAAACTGACGAAACTCAAAAAAGATGTTCAGAAGTTTAGTCAGGAAACCACATATCCATATACTACTGACGAGTATTATGAGAAACCCCAGCAACAATATTCGGGTAAGAACCAACTTCGGTTTAGACCAACCCCACAGAATTGGACTTTCAGTTCAGGAGATGAGAGGAGCACAAGTGGAAGCAGCAGTGATGAGAGCACTGATGGCTATCAGGGAAGACGACAGCAGACCTACCGCAATCCTATGATGCAACCACCTATGCCACCCTTTGGTTTTTGGCAGCAACCCTTTTATCCTGCAGGTTTTGGTTTTCCTCAAGGTCCACAGCCTTTTTTATACAGAGGCCGAGGAAGGGGAAAAGGAAGAAAAAAACAGAATACCCGAGTACAATGGGAGGACCAACAAACAGTTGTAATGGGAACGAGGAGCAGAGGGAAAGGGAACGGTCCATCGACGAGCCGAGAGTAGCTAATATCGTCAATTTGAGCACACATACCCTTTCCACAGATGAAGAAAAAGTCCTCTCGAAAGGCCTAGGTTATGTACCTACACCGATGAATGATACGTTTACACTCAATACGGAATTGGCCCAGTTCTTCAGAAAAATTAAACTTCGCAACCACTTTGGCGACATAAGGGAAGAACAACAAGAGACGTCTACCTCTGGCCTGAAGAGGAAATCGACATTTGTTCCCCCAATTCATACTATTCCTTGCCATATACTGGCCTTCGAACAGAGAGTTCTGAAAGAAATAGAACAGATTAAGTTTGGCAAAGAAAAGGGCTTTCAGAACCTTACGAAACCAGAACGTAAGGCACTTGATCTGAAAAACAACAGCATACTTACCATCAAACCGGCTGATAAAGGCGGCGCAATTGTCCTGATGGACAAGACTATGTACAGGAATGAGTGTAATCGTTTACTTTCAGATGACACCAGCTATGAGATACATACAGAAGACCCTACACCGCGTTTGATGAGGAGAATCCAGTCTATGGTAAACGAGGCCTTGACTCAGGATTGGATCACGAAACAAGAAGCTGATTTCCTTGTCTGTGAGAACCCCAGGACACCAAGGTTCTACATCTTACCCAAAATCCATAAAGGAAGAACACCACCCCCAGGAAGACCTATAGTCTCTGGTATTGGGTCCATTTTGGAGCCCCTTTCGCAATTTTGCGATTGGTTCTTAAAACCCCTAGTACAGAAATCACCGTCTTACCTTAGAGACACAAAGGATGTACTGTTTATTGCGTGATTTACAAATCAACAAAACAGAGGATATCCTTATCACTATGGATATCGAAGCTTTATACACGAGTATCCCTCAAAGGCGCACACTAGAAGTAGTGGAAGAAATTCTATTGAATCTTGAGTGGAATTTCCTCACTCCTTGCCATTTCGTTATGGAATGTGCTGAGATTGCCCTTACAGAGAACTACTTTGAATTTGAGGAAACTATTTACCATCAAGTTACCGGAACATCAATGGGCAGTACCTTTGCCCCCAGTTTAGCATGCCTTTATGTCCATCATTTCGAAGAGAACTACATCTACAGTACTGATAACCCTTTCAGTCAACAAATCAAATCATGGAAACGCTACATCGACGACATCTTCATTGTGTGGCAGGGTAATGAAGAGACAGCAAATAGCTTTGTAGATTGGGTTAACACGAAAGACCATCATCTTAGGTTCACCCATTCCATCAGCAGGTCGAATGTTGTCTTTCTTGATCTAGATATCAGCCTAACAGAAGAAGGCATTAGCACAAAAGTACATAAAAAAACCTACAGATAAGAACAGTCTTCTATTATATGAGAGTTATCATCCCAAAGCATTAAGAGACAATTTACCAGTAGGTCAATTCTTGCGAGTACGCAGGAACTGTTCAGAAACAGAGAATTTCATGATTCAGGCGGATGAACTTGAAAAGAAACTTCTTGATCGAAACTACCCCAAAAAAATGATTAAAAAAGCCAGAAAAAGAGCTAGGAATCACAACCGGGAGGCCCTCCTTGAGGATACAAACAAAGAAAAAACAGATCGCCTTGTATGTGTTACCACCTACACACCGGTGTCTAATATGGTACAGAAAATCATTAAAAAGAACTGGCATATCCTGAATGGCGCAAATCACCACTGGGAGTCCCCTCTGTTTGCTTTCAAAAGAAGCAAAAACATTCGGGATACACTAGTACATGCCAAAGACCCTCCGCGAACAGAAGTCAATCAGATCACCCTGTGGAACACCCAGAGACCAACTGGTCACTATGCATGTGGAGGCTGTGTTGCTTGCCCTCTGACTATTACCACCAAAGAAGTAGATATAGGAACTGGAAATGGATGGAAACTGAACAGTTTTAGCAATTGCAATACAGAAAATGTGGTCTATCTCCTCATATGCCCCTGCAATCTCATGTATGTGGGCATGACTACCAGAAAGATCAAAATCCGTATTAACGAACATCGTAGCACTATCAGGTGCAAGAAAAGCAACACCAAATTCACAAGGCACTTTCTAGAACTTAACCATAAGGACAAGGACCTCAAATGGGTGGTTCTAGAAGTCATGAAAAAACATAAAATGGACCTGACTAGACCACTCCACATTAGAGAGCAACGGTGGGTGTACAGACTACGGACCTGGGAGAAAGGTTTGAACGACGACATTCCCTGGTTGCAGATGGCGCTATAAATCATGCACATTCATCACAACCCCTGGTTTTGACATTGAGCATTATACAGGACACGCACATTTGCACCCAAGTTAACCTTGTGCATCACGATGTAGCATTATAGAGTATGGCTGAGATTCTGTTTGTCATCCACACGTTTTACTTTAGACTCATATGACCCACATTGCT
This sequence comes from Calotriton arnoldi, assembly GCA_963921515.1. Classification (NCBI taxonomy): domain Eukaryota; kingdom Metazoa; phylum Chordata; class Amphibia; order Caudata; family Salamandridae; genus Calotriton; species Calotriton arnoldi. The sequence goes on along the minus strand of CAWUFW010001987.1, from coordinate 1,045,315 downwards.
AATACACTTGGAGTCTAAGACATCTATTGTGACACAGAGAATGCGTTACATATATTGCGATACTTTTAGAATAAATGACACAGAGAATGCGTCACATATATTGCGATATTTTTAGAATAAATAACTCCTACTTGTACAACGTCTGATAATATGCATACAACACGCGCAAACCGTGCCACAACAGATTTTAAAATACCACACTCTTATTATCTTGAGCACCTGTTATTTATAGACCTTTTAATCCAGCCGCTCAGGTTCTGAATGTCCCCCCGCCCTTTAATATGGGCAGATGTGACTGAAACCGCTATTAATCAGGAGCCCATAACAACATATATGCGTATAATGGAACAATTATGAATGTGTATGTATAAATTGGAGTAGGTAACGCGACTACGGTTGGCGTCGCTTAATTCACTGAAACCATGTCGAGCGATGCCACTCTTGAATCGCTGAGGAATAGAGTATTAAAGACCTGCGCATGCGCTGACTACACGCATCTCTATGCTGGGTGGAACACCTGAGCATGCGCATGCACTCACTATATACTTCTCCATACAGGGAGGGGCTGCACCATTCAACATTGCCGAGCACGGCCGTTTTCTGGCGCTGTGGGTCTCATTGGTTGTGCCATTTAACATTGCCGAGTACGGCTTTTTTCTTGCACTGTGGGTTTCATTGGCTGCCAGGCAGGTCAGGCGGTGACCTCCATGGCTACTTAGAGACACCGGATGCGCCATTTAACATTGTCAAGTACGGCCCCTTCGTTACGCTGCGGGTCTCATTGGCTGCCAGGCAGGTCAGGCGGCGATCTCTATGGCTATCCAGAGACACCGGATACCTGCCATTTATAGTTCAGGTGGAAGTAATAATTTTGGAGATTACTAGCTAGTTAACAATCAATACAGCTACGCCTACACTATATAAAGCGCTCTCTGCCTCCCCTCATTTACCGGCGAGGAGGTGAGACATGCAGACATAGGTGCAGCAGCGGGAGATCCCTTCAATAACAGTAAGAGTATGAATGGGGTGAATGGCTGTTTTTACGCACAATGTGCTTTTCCATTTTTAGCGGTTCTGGAGCATTTTGTCTAAGTCCCCTCGCTACCGGATTACTGTATCTGATTACTTTGGATGTTCTTCTTCTCCGTTTTCTCCATTTTTGTAGGGCATGTGAACTAAGGGGTCCTCCTTTCTCACTCTACCTATGGGGCAAGTAGGTCCTAAGGAATAGGGTAAGCTTTGGGGACCAAGCATCCCCCATTATTATTATTTTTGAGGTGCACAGATGACTGACACAGTTTGCTGCACTTATAGCCACTCACTGATTTTGGCATGTGTATGTGGCGTTCCGAATGACCTTCACTAATGATGTGATTATATTGCTATTCTTCCAAATGTTTATTGTCTTCTTATTTTATATAGGCTGGAATAATACAGCCGCAAAACTGTGGAGGGTGACCCTGATCACCCCACGTAGTGGATACCTCACCTACACTGAATGGTAAGGTAGGAGCCCGTTGGTGTATGATAGGTCCTGATGAATGCCACGGACCCGTTTGGGCCACTAGGCAGAAACATGTTGACCATTAGTTATACGGTGGGGGGACCACGATATCCCCAACACACCGATCATTTCTTTTAAACCCCATACAGATGTCAGTCATATTAAAAAGAGGTTTGACTTCCGTAATGGCTTTTAACTTCACTTTTTTGTTAAGGGCCCCCACTTAGTTTTAGAAGTGCATCCCTGTCTTCAGGTGTATGCCCGCCCTCTATCAAACCAAGTTTTTAGAGGGCGAGGACTGGTCAATGATGAAGCATGACACCAGGTGGTGTGTGAGACCAGTCTTTCACTTTTTGTGAGATGTCTACACTCATATGGTAGACATTATAGCAATTAGGTCAATAACTAGGAGAGGCTTTTTGTGGTAATCACCCCCACTTTTTGCCTGGTAATTGATGCAATTTTGGTAGAAGTGCACTGGGTTCCTGCTATCCAGGTCCCCAGTGCCAGATCTCTTTCCCTGAAACTGTACAACTGTTTCCCTAATTTGCAATACCTTTAGCACCCGCCCTAACTCCCTATTAAATGGTACCCCTAGTACCTAGAGCAAGGAGGCCAAAGAGGGTCCCTAAGGGCTGCAGCATGAATTGTGCCCCCCTAAGAGACCCTCAGCACCCACATGCAAACTGCCATTGCAGGCTGCGTGCCATGGTGCTGAGATAAGTGAAGACACGGCATGGCACACCACCTGTGTGCCATGCCAGCAGACACTGCATGCAGTATAGGTAAGTCACCTTACAGCCCTAAGGCAGGGTGCACTATATACTGCATGTGGACATATCTGCATGAGCAGATATGGCCATGTGATGGATAAGTCGATTCTTAGATATTATAAGTGGACAGGTAAGCTATTTGGAGTACATGTGCTGGACACTGGTATTTGCGAGTACCCCAGCTACATGATGGCTTCACTGAAACTAGAGATGTTTGGCATTAGACATCTTGTATTAATAAACCCACACTGATTCCAGTAACTGATTTATTAATACATTCACCCAGTGGGCACGAAAACCTACCGACTACTAGTGCACAGGCTGACTGGTGTAGATCAGCCTGTCACCCTAGGCAGGTTTCTGACCCCCTACAGATAAAAGTCTGCTCTCGCTAAAGGCTGAAACAATACCTGCTCTAGCCGGAGGTTTTGTCACCTCCTCCAAGCAGGATGACTCGGTGATCAGCATATCAAGGCAGGAGGCTTCAAAGGCCTCTGCCGCCTTTTATATGCGAACTAAGGCTTCCCTAGACAGGGGCAATGCCACCCCCTACCCCGGGCCCCCCTCAGGCAAGCATCACCTCTAAGGTGGGCTACCTGATGTGAACACGACTTTTAAAATACCCCCATCTTAGTTTTGGTGCAATTAGGCTCTCTGGGTCAGGGTTATGCCCACTTCCCACAGGAAGTGGTCATATAGAGGGTGTAGAAACCTTAAAGGTAAGTAGTCCATTGGCTACTACTTGTCACTCCCCATAATGCCCCTAAATTGAGTATTTAGGTGGCACCCCTGACCCCAGGAACTTAGATTCGACGGATCAAGAAGAAGAGGGCAAAAGAAGAGCCGCGAGAACTGAAGACTGGCAGTGGACGTTTGGCACCAAACCCTGCCTGCACCAAGTCTCAACAATCGTGACCAGCGACTCGCCCTGAAGCTGACCAGCATCCAAGAACCCCGGGAAACTGCCAGCCCTTTGCAAATTGTCAACAGTCTCCCTTGAAGTAGAGGAGCTACTCCCCTGCAGCCACAGGCACCGAAGAGCAAAGTCCGGTTCACCGAGTTGCTGCTCACCGGCCAGCCCGACATTGTTAAAGATTAACCCCTTCGCTGCTAGGCCTTTCCCCCTCCCCCCCCTGTACTAAGCCTTTTTTTGGCTATTTGGGGTAGTTTGCGCTTAGGCCCCTGTAACTTTTTGACCACAAAAGGTATCCGCGCCAAATTTGCGTCCTTTTCTTCCAACATCCTGGGGATTCTAAAGGTACCCAGGGTTTGTGGATTCCCCTGGAGGGGACCCAGAAATTAGCCAAAATACAGCTAATTTTTTTTTTGTTGGGGCAAATAGGGAAAAAAGTGCTGCAAATGAAAGCATCTGGGTTTTTCCCTGCAAATGGTATCAAAAAAGGGTTTGTGGGGCTGAAATCACCATTTTCCCAGCTTTTAGGGATTGACAGACTTTTGTCAGAAAACCAAAACATTTTTACACAGTTTTGGCATTTTTCTGGGACATAGCCTATTTTTGCTATTTTTTGTGCTTTCAACCTCCTTCCAGTTAATGGTAGAATGGGTATGAAAGCAATAATGGATCCTGGAAAGCTATACATTTTAGAGAAGTAGACAAAATTCTGAATTCAGCAAGAGGTCATTTGTGTAGATCCTTCAAGGTTTCTTTATAGAAACTAACAGTTAAATATAAGAAAAATTGAAAATGACTTGAAAAAAACAGCCTTTTGTGTCAGCGTTTTCACCTGAAACTTCTTCTAATTATGACAGCTCTTTGAAAGCAATATACCGTTACATCCGCTGGACCTTACTGGTTGTGGGGATATATAGGACTTGTAGGTTCGCCAAGAACCCGACGAACCCAGAGCCAAAAACTGAGCAGCGACTTGCAATGGTTTTTTATTATGTCCCGGGTATATAGCAATTATTCTGGGAAAATGTATACATGGAAAAATCGGTATGAAAGACACCTATGTATTTCTGAAATGGGAACAAATTATAGAGTTTAGAAACAGTAGATATTTGCACATTTCCGAAATTGGGAATACTCATACTAGCATGAGAATTATCGGTCATTTTTCAAAATGACTTCTTTTTTACACATTGTCTTTCATTTGGAAGGCAGAAATGCCTCGAAAGTCAATAGGTAATAACAGTTGCTTTACAAATCTGAATTACCCTAAGTCTCCCGATAAAAATGGTACCTCACTTGTGTGGGTAGGCATAGTGCCCACGACAGGAAACGGCTCCAAACGCAACGTGAACACACCACATTTTCACAATGAAAACTTACCCTTTTTTTGCAAAGTGCCTAGCTGTAGTTTTTTAACCCTAGCTCTGCTGGCACCTAGGGAAACCTAGCAAACCTATACATTTTTGAAGACTAGACACCCAGGGGAATCCAGGATGGGGTGACTTGACTGGCTCTCACCAGGTTCTGTTACCCAGAATCCCTTGCAAACCTAAACAATTGTCAAAAAAAACACATTTTCCTCACATTTCTGTGGTGGAAAGTTCTGGAATCTGCGTGGATCCACAAATATCCACCCACCCCGCGTTCCCCAAAGTCTTCCGAGAAAAATGGTACCTCACTTGTGTGGGTAGGCCTAGTGCCCGTGACAGGAAACGGCGCAAAACGCAACGTGGACACACCACAATTTCATAGTGAAAAATGACCCTTTTTTGGCAAAGTGCCTAGCTGTCGTTTTTTAACCCTAGCTCTGCCAGCACCTAGGGAAACCTAGCAACCCTAAAAAGTTGTCAAAAAACCCACATTTTCCTCACATTTCTGTGGCGGAAAGTTCTGGAATCTGCGTGGATCCACAAATATCCACCCACCCCGCGTTCCCCAAAGTCTTCCGAGAAAAATGGTACCTCACTTGCGTGGGTGGGTCAAGGACCCGCGATAGGTAAGAGCCCAAAACCTATTGAGGCGACATCAAAATTACCTATCACAAACCAACCTGGTTTTGCAAGGGGGGTCCCATGAGTTTTTGGCCCGGGGCTCGGCGGCCATCTAGGAAAACCTACCAAACCCACACATTTCTGGAAACTAGACACCCGGGGGAGTCCAGCGAGGTATGGCTTGCGTGGGTCCCCAACATTCTCCTACCCAGAATCCCCTGCAAACCTCAAATTTCGCTGAAAAAAATCACTTTTTTCTCAAATTTCTGTGTGGGAATGTTCTGGAATCTGCGTGGATCCACAAATTTCCTCCCACCTAGCGTTCCCCCAGGTCTCCCGATAAAAATGGTACCTCACTTGTGTGGGTAGGCATAGTGGCTGCAACAGGAAATGGCCCAAATCGTACTGTGGAGACTTCAAAATTACCTATAAGAAAACTACCTGGTTTTGGGGGGGGAGGGGGCACCTGAGATTTTGGCCCAGGGCTTGGCGGCCATCTTGGGAAAGTACCAAACCCAAACATTTCTGAAAACTAGACACCCGGGGGAGTCCAATGAGGTATGGCTTGCGTGGATCCCCCAACGTTTTCCTACCCAGAATGCCAGGCAAACCTCAAATTTAGCTGAAAAAAAAACATTTTCCACATATTTTTGTGTGGAATCACTGTGCCGGCACAAATGTCCTACCCCACAGCGTTCTTCTTAGTGTCCCGAGTAAAATGATACCTCACTTGGACTCCCCCGTGGCCAAAATCTCAGGTCCCCCCGCCCCCCCAAACCAGGTAGTTTTCTTATAGGTAATTTTGAAATCTCCACAGTATGATTTGGGCCATTTCCTGCTGCAGCCACTGTGCCTACCCACACAAGTGAGGTACCATTTTTATCGGGAGACCTGGGGGAACGCTGGGTGGGAGGAAATTTGTGGATCCACGCAGATTCCAGAACTTTCCCACACAGAAATTTGAGAAAAAAGTGATTTTTTTCCAGCGAAATTTGAGGTTTGCAGGGGATTCTGGGTAGGAGAAGTTGGCGGACCCACGCAAGCCATACCTCGCTGGACTCCCCCGGGTGTCTAGTTTCCAGAAATGTGTGGGTTTGGTAGGTTTCCCTAGATGGCCGCCGAGCCCCGGGCCAAAAACTCATGGGACCCCCCTTGCAAAACCAGGTTGGTTTGTGATAGGTAATTTTGATATCACATCAATAGGTTTTGGGCCCTTCCCTGCCGCGGGTACTTGGCCCACCCATACAAGTGAGGTACCATTTCTATTGGGATACTTGGAGAAATACTGGGGGGTTGAAAATTTGTTGTTACTTTCTGCAGCGTGAAAATTTGAGCACAATAATGCAAGGAAAATGTCAGTCGCATTTTGAGGTTTGCAGGACATTGTGGGTAAGATAACTTGTTGGGATCCACAAGAGAGACATCACCATGTACTCCCATGGGTGTTTAGTTTATGACAAAATCTTCAGTTGGTAGGTTATTCTTAGATGAAATGTACACCTTGGCAGAGAGACAAAAAAGACAAAGATTACTGCACAGCCATCTATTCCTCAAGCACACACACATACTGGTTGGATTTGGCACGATGGCGAGTGATGGTTCAGTATATAAAATTTTATTAACAAGAGATTTCACAAAAATGAAATGCACTGTCAATAATTGAAAGGACAAAAAACTGAACCAGTGACTCGCAGCTCGTGAGCTGTAAAGCCACGTCAAGGCACCAATCGCTTTACAGGCCATTCACACACCTTTCATACATGATACACACAAGACCATTCACACCACCAGGCACAAAACCAACACATTACAACATTCACAAAAAGGGACAAGGTACACTCTGCTTGACAAAAACAGAAAAGAAAAATTTGTCTACACAACCACCTATTCCTCAAGCACACATACATACTGGTTGGATTTGGCACGAGAGTGAGTGATGGTTCAGTATATATAGTTGTATTAACCAGAGATTTCACAAAAATGAAATGCACTGTTAATAATTGAAAGGACAAGAAACTGAACCATTGGCTCGTGAGCTGTAAAGCCACGACAAGGCACCAACCTCTTTACAGGCCATTCATACACCTTTCATACGTGTGACACATACAAAACCATTCACACCGCCAGCCGCGGGCCCAGCACATTACAACACTCACACCAGCAGACAGCGCCATTCAAGGGTCCATCACTTTCACACGCCCACATTCCTGACACAGCAACCACACCAGCTCACGGATGTGGTTGCTGTGTGTGTAGTGACCAGCAGCTAGTCACTACTCACACACTGCCAGCCAAGCGCCAGTCCACGCACACCACCAGCCAAGCGCCAGTCCAAACACACCGCCAGCCAAGCGCCAGTCCACACACACACTGCCAGCCAAGCGCCAGTCCACGCACACCACCAGCCAAGTGCCAGTCCAAACACACCGCCAGCCAAGCGCCAGTCCAAACCCACACCAGCCAAGCACCAGTCCTCGCACACCGCCAGCCAAGCGCCAATCCAAACACACCGCCAGCCAAGCACCAGTCCACGCACACCGCCAGCCAAGCGCCAGTCCACGCACACAGCCAGTCAAGCGCCAGTCCACGCACACAGCCAGTCAAGCGCCAGTCCACGCACACCGCCAGCCAAGCGCCAGTCCACGCACACCGCCAGTCCACGCACACCGCCAGCCAAGCGCCAGTCCACGCACACCGCCAGCCAAGCGCCAGTCCACGCACACCGCCAGCCAAGCGCCAGTCCACGCACACCGCCAGCCAAGCGCCAGTCCACGCACACTGCCAGCCAAGCGCCAGTCCACGCACACTGCCAGCCAAGCGCCAGTCCACTCACACCGCCAGCCAAGCGCCAATCCAAACACACCGCCAGCCAAGCGCCAGTCCACGCACACCGCCAGACAAGCGCCACTCCACGCACACCGCCATCACATTTAGGATTTTTTTTATACAAATAAGAAAACACAAACAAATTGCAAATGGATACAAATCTACTAACACAAAATCTGAAACTAAATACACTACACAAATGTCAACCTTGAAACTGAACAAAAAATATTAAACAATAGAGGCCAGGCAGTTCACTTTACCACTCATGGATGCTCCCAAAAATTCTTTTGCGTGTGGTACATTCTAAAACAAGCAGGCATACACAGCCCAGGGTTAGAAGGACACTCTGGGCAGTACATACGAGTCTCCTTCCGCGTACCTCTTCGCCAACAGACTCTACATCTCCTACTGGGAAAGTCTTTTGAGGGTGTGGGAGGAATGTGATCAGGAAAGTGGCGATCTTTCAATCTAGCAACATCCTCCACCACTCCAACTCTAGGAACACTTGCCTGTTCCACTAAAACAAGGCTGCCTATTACAGACTCCTGAAACTTAGCAAAAGTCATCTTGGACTCAGAACAAGAATCCTTGAATACAACAAAACCATTAAAGGTTGCCAAGTGGAAAAGATGGATAGCCAACGTCTTATACCAAATGTAAGCCTTACGAAGAGTAGCGTAAGGTTCCAACCTCTGATCTACTCTGTCAACACCACCCATGTGCCTATTATAGTCTAAAATGCACACAGGTTTGCGTGCTTCAGCAACCTGACCCCAAACAGTCACAGGTGAAGTGCTTTCATCATGGATGGTAGTCAGCATGTAGACATCTCTCCTGTCTGAAAACTTCACAGCTAGAAGATCCTTGCAACGCACTGCACTGTCCCCGCACAAGCTTTTGACAAACTAGTTCTTTAGGGAAACCTTTACGGTTAGAGCAGATTGTGCCACAAGCAACAGTGTCCACTTTGGCCAATTCCTTGAACAACCGCACAGCAGTGTAGAAGTTATCTACATATAAATGGTGACCTTTGTTAAAAAGTCCTCTTCCAAGTTCCCACACAATTTTCTCAGTCACTCCAAAAGTGGACGGACAACCAGGGGGGTTAATCCTGGATTCCTTACCGATGTACACCCTGAAATTAGAGACATATCCAGTCCTACTGTCACACAGCATATACAGCTTAATTCCATAGTGTACCCTCTTACTAGGAATGTATTGCCTAAAAACCAAGCGGCCCTTGAACAAGACCAAAGACTCATCCACTGCTATTTCTTTCCCTGGAGCATAGATCTCAGAAAATCGATCTACAAAGTGATCAATGACAGGCCGAATCTTAAAAAGACGGTCACACTCAGGGTGATCTCGTGGTAACGCTAAACCATTATCGACAAAATGCAGCATCCGAAGCAGAAGCAAATACCTATCACGACTCATGACTGCCGGAAATATAGCCGTTGCCATGAAGGGACTAGTAGACCAATATGAAGACATTGATGGCTTCCTTAGCAAGCCCATCAAAAAAGTTAGACCCAAGAACTTCTTCATCTCTTCCAGATTTGTGGGAGTCCACCGGGTAGCTCTAGAATGGGGCTTAAGGCTGGCACTGTTGTCCCTCAAAAACTGTTCGGCATACAAATTAGTCTGCTCAACAATCTCTGCCAAAAACACATCGTCCATAAACAACTGAAAAAAATGTATCGGCAAAAGGTTTTCTGTATTCACTCTACACCCTGGAACACCAGTAAAGTCTGGCAATGCCGGCTGCACCATGCCTGGGGCAACCCAGAGGTCATCACTTCCAACTGGAAGCCTTGCAGCCCCAGGCTGCAACCCAGATGCCTCTTGCGGCACTATACCAACGGGAAGCCTTGCAGCCCCAGGCTTCCGGCCAGATGCCTCTTGGTGCACTATCGGCACATCAATGTCCTCCTCTAACGCAGGCACTTCATCCGCACTAAGAGTAGCTTCATCCGCACTGAGAGTAGCTTCTTCATCCGATGATTCCATGTGGAGAGAAAACTCACTGCCTGAATCTTCCCCGCCCACCTCTGCCTCAGATGCAGAGTCAGTCTCTGAACCATGGTCAGAGGAAGACTCAAAAAGCATACCAACAACCTGCTGAGCAGTAATCCTGCGGCTAGCCATTATCCTTACTAAGAAAGGAGACTGCACAAACAAGTCAACAACAACCAACACTGTGCAAAATAAGTAAGTAAAAAAAATGTGTGCCTTTATCACAAAGATCTATATACTCAAAACCTATATGATTCACTTGCAAGAGACAGCTACACTCACCAGCACCTACTCTGCAGAGACACAGCAAAAACGATATCCCACTAGAAAGAAAAAAACAAAACCAATTACTCACAAGACAACAAAATACACATCGAGCACAAATGCAAAAAGTTTTTGACTCAAAAAACTGAAGCCAAACATACTGCTATTATTACACCATTTGCAAAAAACACATTCATGTAGAGAAATGAAAAACATTTACATTGTACACAAAAAAGTCTCTTACCAGACTCATGCAACTACACAAACAGCAGAACCACCAGTAACGAAACCGCAACCTGGAACAGTCTAAAGAGCAAAACCCTTGAACTAGAACAAAAAGGGAGAAATAAAGCATTACAATTGCAATTCACAAGAAATAAAACAATTAACATTATAACACGCTATGTCACTACCCAAATGGGGGCAGAAAGGCCAAATAAACTGGCAGATCTGCCCCCTGGGGGGGCAGAATACACATTAAAAAAATATGTCCCCTGGAAGCGACCCTTGCCCAAGGGGTCGATTCCAATTTATTTATTTTTAAATCCCTGGCTCTAGTGGGCTTTTCTGCACCCCACCCCCCTGGGGCCAGAAACACCAAAAAATGCAGGCGATCTGTCCCCAGGGGGGGCAGAAAAGTCTTAAGAATTATTTAGGCCCATAAGGAAGCGACCCTTGCCCAATGGGTCACTTCCATTTAAAATTTAAAACACTTCCTGGTGTCTAGTGGGGTTTTCTGCCCCCCCTGGGGGCAGAAAGGCCAAATAAACCAATCTGCCCCCAGGGGGGGGGGGGCAGAATATACTTTTAACAAAAATATGGCCCCTGGAAGCGACCCTTGACCAAGGGGTCGCTTCCAATGTAATAAAAACAAATTCCCTGGCTCTAGTGGGCTTTTCTGCCCTCCTTGGGGCCAGAAACGCCAAGAGAAATCTGGCGACCTGTCCCCAGGGGGGGCAGAAAAGTCTTAAAAATAATTTTCCCCCATAGGAAACAACCCTTGCCCAAGGGGTCGCTTCCATTTAAAAATTAAGAAACTCCCTGGTGTCTAGTGGGGTTTGGGGCAGAAAGACCAAATAAAAAAACGATCTGCCCCCAGGGAGGGGCAGAATATACTTTATATATAAATTTGCCCCCTGGACGCGACCCTTGCCCAAGGGGTCGCTTCCAATTTAATTAAAAAACAATTCCCTGGCTGTAGTGGGCTTTTCTGCCCCCCTGGGGCCAGAAACGGCCAAAACATTGGCCGATCTGTCCCCAGGGGGGGCAGAAAAGTCTTAAATTAAATTTGCCCCCATAGGAAGCGACCCTTGCCCAAGGGGTCGCTTCCTTTTTGCCAAAAAGACATCCCTGGTGTCTAGTGGGGGCATTCCTGCAGCACGATCGCTACGCTGTGCGTGATCCTGCCGCAGGAATGCCCTGCATTGACACATCAGGGGAGAGGAAATACTCTTTCCTTTCCCCCGATGCCTCAATGCTTGTGCATCTGGCCCCCCTGCCCCACCGGAGCACCAAAACTCACCCCTCACTCGTCTGGACGCCTGGAAACAAATGGTTTCCAGGCGTCCAGCGCTTCCAGATGACGGCGCGCGCTGACGTCATGGGATTGCGTGGGGGTGGGGTCGGGGGTGGCAGCGGAAGCTCTTCCGCTGCCATCCCCCTTTGTGGCAACATGTTGGGCTGCCCATGGGGGGAGCGCCAGCGCTCCCCCCATGGGTGGGTGCCATGACGGAGTGGTTCCGTCTTGAGCACAGCCCAACCGATGCTCATGACGGAACCGCTCAGTCATGAGCATCGAAGGGGTTAAGGCAGCTGACAGGGGACATGAGTGTGGCTATAATATATAATATAATATTTAAAAAATTTAGTTTTGCAAGCTGCACCGAACAAAAAGGCGCAGCCGCAATTGTTAAAGATGAAAGCGTGCCTCGCTGCTTAAAATTAGGTCGTGTGCAGGGTGTAAGCGGAAGAGATTGTCGTGCCTGCAACAGCAGCTAGGAGAAAGTCATTAATAAAATAGTGCTCACAGACTGTAAATAAAACATACTGAGTTACAACACGTTACAGGGGCAGTCCTCATGGGAGATTACAAAAGGAGAAAAGGCAGTACTAAGGAGGGACTACTAAGCCTGTTCACGAATCAAGACACCATTTACAAACAACAGTAAGAGGAGCTAATTGAAAAGATTGGTGAAAAATGGGCAGAGCTTCAAGTCCATACCTGAATACAGCATGCCTCAAAGAAACCGCGCAAACGCTGCCTAGGCGAGACCTAAAAAGTACTTACTTGATAACAAAATTCTTGGTATCAAAATTTACATAAAAATATGACTTATTTTTCGAAATTGGTCTCTGATTTGTTCTTGAGTGTCTCTCATTTATTGTCTCTGAGTACAACAAATGCTTAGCACTACCCGCTGATAAGCTTAACTGCTTGCCCACACTACCACAAAAGAGATCATTTGAGTTATCATTTGTGCCTCTGTAAACCAACTGGGGTTTGCCTGGATTCTTGAAACAGTGTACCTTGTTTTGATCCACTATATAAAGAACCAGCTTCCTACATGGTGCAGACATAAGTTAGTGCTAAGTGGATGTTTTCAGACTTGGAAATAGCCAACAAACTTCCGAAAACGGACTTACAAAATAGGAACACCGAAGGCAGTTCCTTTCTCTGTACTCTCTTCTTTACTCTGTGATTAGAATAGGACTATTGGAAATCCAATGTGGTGTTTCCAAGGGTTTTTTGTGTTTCTGAAATGTAGACACATTCCACTCTGTGCTTTACTACCTCTACCATAAATTTAACTGAAGGTGAAGTATTATTAGGTTTATTACTTTTTATTAGTTTGCAGTTTTAAAAGTTAATCACCATTTACATGTATGTTTATATCTACATGTTCATTTGAATTCCTCTTCTTTATATAGGCCCGTGCTGTGCTGGAACGAGAATTTAACAACATTCTTCTAATAGGAACAGATCGAAGATATGATGACGTAAGTTGACCTCAATCAACATACAGATGTCTAATTGTTATATTTAAAGTGTGTATTTCAGAAAAAAACGATGTTTTTTTTTTTTTTTAATTGTTACAGATAAAACACTGCATTTCTTGTTCTTTGACTTATTTTGCTCTGATAGTTATCTTTGAAAATCAGATGTCTTTTACAGGGACTGCTAAGTGTTTTTTTATTTTATTATTTTAGCTGTCTTTTGTGAATATATGTGAAACAAAGTGGACTCTTTAATTGCAAATGTTCATTACCAACACATAAAATAGAATATTTCCCCATAGATTTCTGATGGCCTGCTGTTTTTGTAATTAATTGGCATTGATCTTATCCCATGTGATCCAACAGAGTAAAATGTAAGCTGCAGTTTGAAGGTCCAGCCACAATACTAAAATATCTTCATTCACTCCTGAATGATGGTTGAAGATGGAACTTCATTGTGGAATTCTGGAAGGAAGGAAACTTGATCAAGATCAAAACAATCCAGCTACATGTTTAAATTAAATTGTGAAAATTATTACGTAACTCTACAACCATTGGCAAAAACAATAGGTAGGGCTCGCCTCTGATGCTGGGGTGCAGACCTATGTGCCTTCTCTTATTTTGTTTTGTGGCCACCTTGGAATTTTTTTTTTTTTTTTTTAAGTCCGAAGAAAAAACATTGAGAAAACATCCGCTGTGCATGTTACATGCGTGGGCTGCCATCTTCTAATAGTTTCAAAATGGGTCAAAGATGGCCACCCATTGATGGCAGATGGGGAAGGGGTACAGGGGATTTAAAGGAAAAAAAAATAATAAGTTTTTTTTAAACCTGGGGTAAAGCAGGAAGCAGAGTAAGGGGTTTGTGTAAATAAAAATAAATAAATGGAGAGAAACTAAGGAGTTTGTAGAGAGGCTGTAAAGTTGGCATGAGAGTATCATAAGGAGAATGGAAGACGGAAATGGGAGGGGGCTGCTGGTTGCTAAGAGAGTTCTTAAGAGACATTCATTACCCACTTTGGGTCTCTTCAGCAAGTCAGCTTAAAGCGCAACACTCTTCGTGCTTGGCTTTTTTGCCATTCAGAAATGCATTTCCTGATTCTAAATAGATTCCTGAGAGATCTTTCATCACTCTTTTAAGATGTCATTAGTGGGATCAACCCCTCGGCAGGCTTTGGAATTGAGACCGCCATAACAGGCTATTGCTGGCCTTTCTCATGTTTTATTCTGCCATCGGGCTCACTTGCCTGCTGACCAGTTACAGGTGCGCATCCCAAAAAAACTGATGCTGAAAAGCCAGGAAGCCAAACTGTCCTAAAACAATATATAAGTGCATTGAGTAACTGTCTCAAGGTTAAGGCATTGGAAAAGGGGCCAGGTCTTGAGAGAATGGCTTATTTGTGGTGAGGGTGTGGAGAACACTCCACTTAAGTTTTGCCCCTCTTGCAAAAGTAAATTCTCATAGTCGAGCCAAAATTAGGTCTGTAATTTGTGTTAACCCAATGACCACAATAAAAGTGGCAGCCCTGATGCAATAGATAGTGGAGGTCACTGCACAGATATGCAGCACCAAGATTCTACAGAGTCCTCCTTTTGTGAAAACCAATTATGTTGTAGGCTTGGACTCTAATGAAGACTCTGGAGGAACTATTTAGTACTAAGGAGAACCAGGGAGAGCAGTGTCCTGTTTCTTTCCCCCAATGACTCCAACTGCGAAGGCGAGAATTTTTCTGTGGCCTTATCAAACTAACAGACCCAGGACAAGTTCTACTGTGAGAACTTTAGGGCTCATAACCAAGGACCAATCATAAATCTCCTGGCATCAGATGGAAACTCTGCAAGTCCATATAGAGGATCTTTACTGTTAGTATCAATCTCAAAAAAGACCCTCAAGTCCATGGTAACATCACAGAGAGATTATTCCTTGCCCAACCAGCCACTGTTGACAGCTTTCGGCACTGAAAGACAACCTTAACACCTAATACTGTAAAGGCATTCCATCAAAAGCCTAACATGCAGTTATCATTTCTGAAGGGCTCCCTCACATCATATTGTACAATTGTATGATGCGGTAGTGGATTAACATTGTAAGGAAATGCTTCTTTTTCTATAGTACCCCCTAAAGTTTGGGAATGATGCTGCTGATTTTTTGACTCAGAGTGCACAAAGGTCTGCCAGCCAGACAACTGTGCCGCTGCCCTGACCTTAAAATGTGTATGTTTGATTGGCTTTTACCCAATTGGCATAAGTTTACTTGTAAATCCATAGTTTATGGTACCCAGGGCCTGTAAGTTAGAGGGTCACCCCAGAGACTGCAGCACTGGTTGTGCCACCCGGGTGTGACAAAGGTAAAACATGGCTCCCAGTCTGCCACTGCAGACTGGAAGAGCAATTTTAAACTGCTAACTCGGATTTGCCATTTAAAGCAGTGGCAATGCCCTCTCCCTCTTTTTATGTATGTCACCCCTAAGGTGGGCCTATCGAGCCCTAAAGCAGGGTGCTGTATGTTAGAAAGTGGAACATGTACTTTTACATGTTCCAGCAGTAAAACCCCACAATTTTCGTTATTACTGTGGAAAAGGCTAGTAGCCCCATTGGCTAGTGCAGTTAGACTGACACCTCAGCCCTGGTAACTTCTCACTGGGATAGGATGCATGGCATGACACGATGGCTGCTCGGACGCAGTAGCCCTGAGCTCCGGCAGGCCCCACGTCCCCAGACATCCTGGGTCCAAACCAGTGTGGAACTACAGGAGCAGACTGGCAAGGAAATAAGAACTGGAGGGTGGCATAATAGGGGGTGTACCCACCCCAGGGAAGGGACCCATTGGTCCCAACCTTTTACCTACCTGTAACGCCCCTAAATCTAGTATTTAGGGGCACCCCTGAACCTTGCTTCCTCAGACCAGAAGAAACTACAAGAAAAGAAGGACCGAACAGCTGTGCCGAAGCAAACAAGAGGAAGACGCCCACTGACTTGGCCCGAGCGCTACCGGCCTGTCTCCTCCTCGAACCTACTCCTGCAAAATCCCGGTGTGTCCTGCAGCCAGCAACCTCGAAAACCCCGGAGGACCTGCCTGCCTTCAACCACAAAGACTGTGTCTCCTGTGAACACCGGATTTGTTCATCTCCAACCTCTGGCTCCGGCCGGACACCGCGAATCCGCACCACTCTGCACCCGCCGTTCGAGTGGGCAAACACCACGAGGAGGTCTCCACAGCGATCCTGACCCGAGATCCGGCGACCCCTGACCTTCCTCAAACCTCCAGGCGACGCCTGCAGCCTAAATCCGGAAGGTCCCCCAGACCGCGACCAGGAGCTGGTAAGAAGATCCGACCCTAAAAGGCACCCCTGCACCCGATGCCCCATAGCCTTGGGTGGCCAAACCGACGGTGCCTAACCAACCCCCAAGATCCCAACTTACCTCTCGAAGTGGTGGTCGCACCCAGAAGACCTTCATCCCCAAGCCTGCAGTGCCTTTGCAAACCAGAGGTTCCCCATTGCAAACAACAGGGCGTCCGACGTCGAAACAGCACCCTGCACCCGGCCGCCCTAGTGCCGCTGAGGGTGCACCTTTGTTTCCCCATTTGCCCTGAGCTAAAGTCCAGGTGCTTTGCTCCCACAACCAAGTGGCCTGCTCGTCAGCAGCCACCAACCGGAGGCCCTCTATCCCCCATTGGATAACATTGGGACTCAGCACTCTGCACCCGGCCGCCCTAGTGCCGTTGAGGGTGTAACGAGAGTGCTTCCCTGACCCTGGGGTACCCCTGAGTCTACCCCAAGATCCTCAACTCCCACTACCGAATACTTACCCTAAAACGGATAACACTATTTTCCTCCATAGGATAACATTGACTGTTTTTCTTGGAATAGTGTGGAGTTTGAAAACCTAAAGAAATTCTTTAAAATTGTACTATTTAACAAAAACGCTTTTACTTACCTGTTTACAGGAAATGTCCCAGTGTAGTATCCAGGTATACTACACTGAGTAAGAAAAGTAATCTAAAAAGTAACTTACCTGGTATTTTACTGAAAAGCCCATTCAAGTCTATGTACTGTATTTACAAAGCATTGCATTTCTCTGCAACAATACTGTAAGTCAAAACAAAGTGCATATACCATTACAATCCAACTGTACATTTACTGCAAAGTACTTATCACTTACCTGTGCCAGGCTTGCTTGGCTCTAGGAAATAAAATAGCTAAAAGAATATTTTTATACAAAAACAATTGGTCTGAAGTTCAGTCTTTGAGTGTGTGAATTCATTTGCTGACTGAGTGTGTACAACAAATGCTTAACACTGTCCACTGATACTGCCTTACTGCTCGACCACACTACCCCAAATGGAGAGTAAGGTTCTATCTACTTTTACCTCTGCCTACCTTTTGGGTTCCACTGGACTCTGCACACTATACCTCACTTTGGTGTAGTATATACAGAGCCAGCTTCCTACATTGGTGGATCAGCGGTGGGATATAAAACTGTGCATTTGTTGGACTACTTGATCACCTCCTGATCACACGACAGAACTCTTAAATTGTCTTTAGAATTCAGATTTTTTTCAAATTGCCATTTTTTGCAAAATTACTAAAAGTCTTGCTAGGGCCTTGGTTAAGTCCCTGTAGAATTTTAGAAAAATAAAGTCACTTTAGCTAGGGTTAGAAAATGTTTTAACAATGTTCAAAACAAGAACCCAGCTGTTAGTGAAAATTACCACAATGTCATAGAGGACCTGGGTGAGGAGCTTGACCTCACCCCTTACCTTGTCATTCAAGGAGGTAAGGTCCCTATGTAAAATTAAAAACATAGCCACGGGGTCCCATCCCACCAGACAAAAGCTCCAGGAGCTGTTGGCTGGGTATGCGAAGGACCACCCATCTGAAAATGGTGAAAACCAGTCAGAGGAAGAGGATGACAAGGTAGATCAACCTCCCCCACTTCATAGGGAGAAAAGGACCCCAGTGGCCCTGACTCCAAGAATCAACCTCTCAGAACCTAGATCCCACACAGGTGGATCAGGCACTACTGAGGACAATTAGGAAAGCCTCAATGAGGAGGACAGCCTTTTAGCAAGGTTGACCAAAAGACTGGATCTAGAGACCAGGTTGCTGGCTCTAGAGAGCAGAGATGGACCTAGCACCCGTCAATGGTGGCAGCAATTTACTGAATAAGGATAAACAGCAATCTTATGATCCTAAAATCCCCCAAGGCATTGTCCCTAAATATGAAGAGAGTGATGATATCACAAAATGGCTCACAGCTTTTGAGAGGGCTTGTGAAATGAGAAAAGTGAAGAAGTCACACTGGGGGGGCACTCCTTTGGGAACTGTTCTCTGGTAACTGCGGAGACAGACTCCTGACCCTTTCTGGGGCAGATGCTGGGTCTTATGACCTCATGAAGAGAACTCTGATTGAGGGATTTGGACTCACAACTGAGGAATATAGAATTGGATTCAGGGGTGGGCTCACAAAACCCAAAACCAATCCTGGATTGACTTCGTAGACTACTCCGTTAAAACACTAGATAGTTGGTTAACTGGACACAATGTGCATGATTTCAATGGACTTTACAATCTGTTTATGAAAACATATTTTAAGTAATTGCACTAATGAAAAGTTACATCAGCATTTGGTAGACCTAGGTCTAATTTCTCCCCAAGAATTGGGAAAGCAGGCAGACCACTGGGTCAAGACAAGGGTGACAAAAACAACCACTGGGGGTGACCAAAAGAAAGGGGTTACAAAACCTCCCCAGGGGAAAGGTGGTGAGAATCCCCAAGATAAAAAGCCTGAGTCTTCTAAAGGGCCCCAAAAACCTGCACAGGGGGGTGGGTCCCAAAACTCTTCCCAGTCCAATAATAGGTACAGGGGAAAGAACTTTGATCCTTTAAAGGCCTGGTGTAGCAACTGTAAGAAGTTGGGACACTTAACTGGAGATTCTGCTTTCCCAAACAAGAAGCCCCCTAGTCCTACTACAGCTACTCCTGGTGTAGCAAGTCTCCAGATGGGATCAACAGTGTGCGAAGAGCAAATCGGGTTGCACACTGAAGCAGTTCTAGTTTCAGAAGGGGAAGTTGAGTTGGCCACTGTAGCTGTGTGGCCACCCAACTTAAAGAAGTATTTGCAATACCCTTGGATTAATGGAACTAGGGTAGAAGCTCTGAGGGATACAGGTGCCAGTGTCACTATGGTGAGAGATGCACTGGTTTCCCCTGAGCAATACTTGATTGGGAGAACTTACCCAGTCACCAATGCTGACCGTGTTACCACTACCCATGCAATGGCTACCAGCTGCATGTCTGCTTGGCAATGACCTGGAAACCTCAGCATGGGCCGAGGTTGAACTGAAAACCCATGCAGCAATGCTGGATATCCCTGAGATGGTGTGTGTAAAAACTAAAGCACAGAGCAGAAAACAGGGTGAAAAAGAAGTGTTGGAGCTTGAAAGTATGGCCACCTGCCGCTACAGCGCATGCAGCAAGGAGTACACTGGATCCTCTGGGAAGCGACCTCGATCTCTGCAGTAAGGAGTTGCCAACTTACATCTGACCCCCTACACAGTGGCACCCATTGCAGTGGAAAGTGCTCCACCCTCTGCATAGGAGACAAAGGCTGCAGACATCAATAGTGGTGGACAAAGAGGGCCCACACTGACATGAGGAAAGATAAACCCCCCTAGACCCTCCCAACAAGCCTGGATAGATAACTACACAGGGGGAACAAAGCGGGCACAGTGGAAAAATCCTTCTGAGCGGTGCCAGTTGAGCCTACAGTAGCACATATCCTAGCTGCCTTAGAACATTCACAACAGGCATTGGATTTGGTGTCCATGGAGGTCAACCTACTCAGAACAGGCCTCCATGAGGTCAGAGAAGGAGCGCAGGAGACCCATAATCTGTGAAGACTGCAGGAGGAGATAAAGGAGCAGAAGTTCAAAGTCCACTCACTGACAGCCACCTGGACTCCAGAGTGAAAGATGCACTGGGGAGATCACTTGGAAATAACTTTATGTTCGAGGCATGTGAGCTGTAGATCACATGCTTTGCATAGTCCTGCCATCTAGAGTTGGGGCCGGATGTTTGCTAGTTGTTTTTCTTCGAAGAAGTCTTTCCAGTCACGAGGTGAGTCGTCGACTCCTTTCGGTGATAGTGCACATGGGCATCGACTCCATTGTTAGATTGTTTATTTCCGCCATCGAGTTCGTACGTGTATTGCTGCGCTCCGGTTCGAAACCGTTCTTCGGGTTCCCCTCGGTGCGCAATCCACTTACTCGCATCGGTATTGTTTCGTACGCATATCCCACTTCTCCGCGTATCGTATCAGTCGAACAAAATTTCTATTTCGACCAGAAGACTCGTGAAAGGCCGTCAGGCCTAACCACGCTGGTCCACATCTCAGTCGATGGAACGACTCCATTCAAATTCTGTCCTCGGTGCCATGCAAAATATCGGCGCACCGATTCGCACGAAATGTGCAACTTGTGCTTATCTCCGGAACACAACGAACAAGACTGCGACGCGTGCAGATTGTTTTGATCGAAGAAAACGCTCCGCGATAGTCTGGCTCGACGTTGTGAAATGCAAAGCCAGAACGTTGAATACACGCCGGGTATCTTCAGCGAAGGATCCCAGCAAGAAGAATTCGATGCACAAGGGTCTGAAGAGCCTGTATCTATTCCGGAATCGGACTCTGAGATGGAAGACGACATACCGCAAGATAAACGTCCCGTAAGTACCGAACACCCCTTCACCCGAAATCCAACTCAGATCAAGCAAAAGGCTTCGGTTCCACCTCCGCCTTCGGGTCACAGTCGGCACCGAGAAGATGTTTCTGACACCCCCACTCCTGGCTCGGCACCGATGCACATCATTAAGCCTTCCCGCTCAGGATTGAGTCGGCCAAAGACCGGCACCAAGCCGAGACCTACGGGCTCGAATGCCGAAGACTGCTTCGGAGCCAAAACCCTCGATGCCGAAATCGAAAACGGCCTCAAAACCCAAAGCTTCTGCGCCGAAAAGTAATTCCACCCCGGTACCGAAGTCCTCTGTGCCGAAACTGAAAAATGCTCCTTCAAGTCTTCAGGATCCGATTTTCGACGTCCCAAATCTGACCCAAAACAAAAGGAACTTTACATTAATCCCGATACAGGACATCTTGTTACCAAACTGCCTCAGAAGCGCAAACCTGAATCAGAGGAAATACATTATACGATTCCTTTAAAGAGGAAGAATGTTGGTACTAACCCTTCTCCTCCATCACTTTCTCCTGCACATTCACCACCTTCTCCAGAATTAGAGCAATTACTTATCACACCAACTAACTCTCCACCACCATAGCCTGATGATGATGTTGGAGATACTCATTTACCTGTAGATCCCTGGAAAGACAATACAATACTGATTCACCTATGACCCAGACCCAGACCTTTACGCTGCAAAGCCTTCACCTCCCGACGACAATGTAAGGCATCTAGAATTACTTGCTAGAGCTGCAGAATATCATGGGGTGCAACTACACAAAGAATCCCTAGAAGAGAATTTCTTGTTTGAAACTCTGAGTACTACACATAGATCTAGTCAGACTCTCCCTATGCTCAAAGGCATGATGAGACATGCTGATGATATATTCAAAGACCCTGTTCGTGCTCGTATTCTCACTCCCAGGATAGACAAAATATAGGCCTGCTCTGTTAGATCCAGTCTTTATTAAGGGGCAGTTACCATTAGACTCACTGGTTGTCTTTAATGCCCGTAAACGGGCCAATTCGCAAACCTCAGGAGATGCTCCCCCTCCGGACAAAGAGTCAAAATTATTAGACACCTGTGGTAAGTGAGTAGCCGCCTAGGCCGCGAATCATTGGTGCATTGCCAACACTCAGGCCCTATTAGCCAGGTATGATAGAGCGCACTGGGACGAAATGGAGCAATTGCTTCAAATTCTCCCAGATGAGCACAAAGCTAAAGCTTCGGATTTAGTACAAGAAGGAAAGCTCATCTCCAATTCCTCTATTAGATGTGCTTTAGATGCTGCCGACACCGCAGCTCGAGAGATTAACACTAGTGTGTTACTCAGGAGGCACGCATGGTTAAGGATTTCTGGATTTAAACCTGAAGTCCAACAATCCATCTTAAATACTCTATTTGATAAAAAGCATCGCTTCGGGCCGGAAGTAGATCTGGCTTTGGAGAAAATGAAGAAAGATACTGAGGTAGCTAAATCAACGAGAGCCCTACAGTCTTCTTCAAATCATGGCTCCTTTCGTCGCTCCTTCTACCGTGGGCAGGGGGGAGTGGTGGGTCCAAGACCACATCCTCAGACAATAATGCTGCCTCGTACAAAGGCAACAATCAATCTTCCTCCACAAGAGGCTTCTTTAGAGGAGATATAAAGGGATCAATGGCAAAGGTAGGGGCAATGGTTCCACACCACATAATTCCCCTTCCGCTAACAAGCAGTGACTTACCTCTCCTTCCCCCGACCATTTAACACCTGTCGGGGGACGTCTTCTACAATTCCTCCTCATTTGGCAATCCATAACTACAAATGGGTGTTAGGAATTCTCCAACATGGTTATTGCCTAGAGCTTACCACCAATCCTTCAAACATTCTACCTCGTTCTCACAAAATGTCACCAGAACATTTACACAAGTCCACTCCCTTTTGCTAAAAGGAGCCATAGAGCCTGTACCGTTAAAATATCCCTGTATTTTCTAATCTCCAAAAAGGATGACTCCTTGAGACCTATTCTGGACCTCAGAGAACTAAACCAATACATACTGTCAGAACATTTCCACATGGTGACACTTCAACAAGTGCTCCCACTTCTACAGCAGGGTGACTACATGTCTACTCTAGACTTAAAAGACGCATATTTCCACATTCCAATTCACCCCGCTCATCGCAAATATCTCAGATTTGTGATAGCGGGTCAACATTACCAATTCAAAGTACTACAGTTTGGAGTCACCACTGCTCCCAGAGTATTTACTAAATGCCTGGTAGTAGTCGCTGCTCATCTGAGAAGATAGCACATCCATGTCTTCCCATACCTGGACGACTGGCTCATCAAAGCCAGCACTTACCAGAAGTGTCTCCATCACACTCAAGCCACAATCCACTTACTACTCCAACTAGGGTTTACAGTGAATGTGTTGAAGTCCCATTTGCAGCCTTCAAACACACAGACCTATCTGGGAGCCACCATAGACACTCAAAGAGCTCTAGCCTCTTCCCAGTGCAGCCAGAATTCTCAGTATTCAGTCTCTTCTCACTGAGTTTCAGCCCAACCAATCGTTACCTGCAAGAGTCTTCATGCAACTGATAGGAATGATGGCATCTTGCATCGTAATTGTACCTCATGCAAGACTTCACATGCGTCCCCTTCAAGAATGCTTAGCAAGTCAGTGGAACCAGTCGCAGGGTCAATTGCCCGATCTAGTGTTGGTAGATGGCCGCACCCATTGCTCCGTGCAGTGGTGGAACCCACAAACTTTATCCAAAGGGTGGCCCTTCAAAGACCCTGTTACACAGACCGTGCTAACAGCAGACGCATCGCTCACTGGCTGGGCTGCTCACTTAGACAATTACACAATCCAAGGATTGTGGAGTCTAAAGCACAAACGTCTTCATATAAATCACCTAGAACTACTAGCAGTGTTTCTAGCGCTCAGATCCTTTCAAATTCACCTCATAGGCAAATCTGTCCTAGTCCGCACGGACAACATGACAGCTATGTACTATATACAAAAGCAGGGTGGGTACACTCTCTCTCCAACTGTCACACCTAGCACAAGCCATTTGGAAATGGGCTATACACCACAAGATTTATCTCCTGGCAGAGCATCTTTCAGGAATAAACAATCAAATTGCAGATCTTCTCAGCGGACAGAAGCAGCAAATCCACGAGTGGAAACTTCATCCTCCGGTTCTCCTCCCCTACTTTCAGAAATGGGGATTTCCTCACATAGATCTGTTCGCCACAATGCAAAATGCCCAAGCTTTGCCTCCAGATTCCCACACCCGCTCTTCAAAGGCAATGCTCTATGGATGAACAGGTCAGGGATATTTCCTTACGCTTTTCCGCCTCTCCCACTCATTCCGCTGGTAGTTAGGAAGCTCAGGCAAACATCCCTCACACTGATTGTCATAGCTCCCACATGGGCATGTCAACCCTGGTTCACCACCCTGCTGGAGCTATCAGTTGTTCCACACCAAATGCTGCATCTCACCTCCAGTCTCCTCACTCAGAGCCATGGAGAAATCAGGCATCCAAATCCCAAAGAACTCAACCTGGCGATCTGGCTCATGAAGTCATAGTTTGGTTATTTACAATTACCACCAGACTGTATGAATATCCTAAAAGAGGATAAAGCCTACTACTAGGGCATGTTATGCAGCAAAATGGAAACAGTTTATCTAATGTAACAATAACAATATTAATCCTCTTGATGCTTCTGTGCAAAACATCTGTTACATTTACAGAAATCTGGACTAGCCTACACATTCATTTGCTTACATCTAGCAGCAGTAGCTGCATACTTACAAAACAGACAACACTTATCTCTATTCAGAGTACCAGTGATTAAGGCCTTTATGGAAGGATTAAAAACAGTGATACCACCGAAATTCCCACCTGCACCAGCGTGGAACTGAAACATAGTCCTTACAAGGCTCATGGGTCAACCATTTGAACCAATGCACAGGTGTCGATTACAATTCCTCTCATGGAAGGTTGCATTCCTCATAGCAATATCTTCACTTAGCAGAGTTGGTGAGCTCCAGGCATTAACTATACAAGAGCCCTTCTTTCAGCTTCACAAAGACAGAGTGGTTCTTCGAACCAATCCTAAATTTCTCCCGAAAGTAGTTTCTGCCTTTCATATCAATCAATGAGTTGAGTTACCTGTGTTTTTGCCTCAACCTGATTCTGTAGCAGTACGAGCTCTACACACACTTTATGTTAGAAGAGCTCTACTATATTATGTGGAAAGAGCAAAAGAATTTCGCAAAACAAAGCGTCTTTGCTGCTTTCTCTCCACCACACAAAGGCAATCCCATATCTAAATCAAGCATTGCAAGATGGATCGTGAAGTGTATCCAGACATGTTATGTGAAAGCAAAAAGAACTTTGCTAATACTCCCTAGAGCGCATTCTACTCGCAAAATAGGGGCTACTATGGCCCTCTTAGGGAATATTCCCCTAGCTGACATCTGTAAGGCAGCAACATGGTTTACACTGCACAGATTCACCAAACACTATTGTGTAGATGTGTTAGCGAGGCAACAAGCTAATGTAGGCCAGGCAGTACTTAAAACACTGTTTCAAACAACTACAACAACTACAGGCTAGCCACCGTTTTGGGAGTATACTGCTGTATAGTCTAAGCAAACGATGTGATCTACAGCTCACATGCCCCGAACGGATGTTACTTACCCAGTAAGCATCTGTTCTTGGCATGTAGAGCTGTAGATTCACATGCGCCCACCCACCTCCCCGGTCTCCTGTAGTTGTTGCAGTTCTCTATTCTCAACCTCTGCGGGAGAACAGTTTAACAATGGAGTCAATCTGCATGCGCACTTGCACCAAAAGGAGGAGTCGCCTTACCTCGTGACTGGAAAGACTTCTTCGAAGAAAAACAATTTGCAAACATCCGGACCCAACACTAGATGGCCGGAGTATGCAAAGCATGTGAATCTACAGCTCTACATGCCAAGAACAGATGCTTACTGGGTAAGTAACATGATCCCTTTGTGGGGTTCCCAGAGTGAGCCAAATGTGCAACAACGGAATTGTTCTTAGAGAAATGTGTCAAACACACTGTGAAACCAGAAGGCCTGTCCAAACTCTTTGCTATCGAGAGAGCACATCGCGCGCAGGCATCGATGTTGCCACATGGTGCACCACCCAGAACAGTCATTGCATGGATCCCTAATTATAAAGACAGAGACCTGTTGCTGCAGTGGCTCAGGAAAACGGGGGACACAAAATTTGAGAACCACAACATCCGAAAGTCCCTGGGTTATATACAAACTGTACAGGGTTTGAGAAGGTCCTTCCTTGTGGTCAAGGCTAAGCTCCGAGCCATGAATTTGAAATACATGCTCCTCTTCCCGGTCAAGCTAAAAGTGCTACACCAGGGGAGGGCCAACTTCTTCACCACACCGGAGGAGGTTTGGGCTTGGCTGGAGTGCAGGGCCGGATTTACACATGCTCTGACTCGAGAGGGCCGTACGCAGCCGAGAAACTAACAGACACATACAGTAGAGCTGCAACACCATACTGGACACCACCATTTGGCTGGTTGTTCAACAGTATGGCACATTGCGGATAGAAAAGAAACCCATGGACATAAGCTTGTGGGTCAATTCTGGGATGGATGGGGGAACCCGTCCATGGGCTGATGGACAGCGGAGAGATGCCCCTGAGACACGAGGATGAGAAGCAATGGAAAGGATACAGATGAGGGAGATAACAAGATAAACTGCCTGCCTTGCCAAGACTTGGAACAGAAAATAATTGCCAAATGACCACACCAGTGTGATGGGACCAAAACTCTACAATAATTTATTTCTCATAACGGACAATGTCAACTGCAGTGAATGGGAGTCCTAGAGGAGGGAGACAGGCGCAACCCGCCATACCAGCCCTTTTACCCTAGATGGTCCAGGTCTGCTGAGCGGCCCACTACCAGGGGATATCTAACTAGTACCTGTGACCTCAGCGGCACCATGTAGGCCACACCTTTCTGAGTACACGAGACCAGGCAAGTAACAATTGCTAGGACTGCTACCTTTCATTGTTTAACTGGGAGTTTTTAAGCCACTTGATCATTCAGGTGGCAACATAGAGAAACACAATTTGAAGGTTTTACACAGTCTTTATCCAGGACAGGAGGCAAAAGTTCACTTATGACACAGGAGACAGGCTGCGACACGAAGAGTTGCCAATACCGATGCAGGTCTGAAGTGGGTTGAAAAGTGGAAGGTTTGCTCCAAGTGGATGCAGGCAGAGGGACCCAAGATTATAACACACTCTTGACACTGAAACTGATCACGTGCAATGTCCGGAACTCGAATAGCTATGTTAAAAGACCTAGGATGCACTCATACATCAGGAGATGCACTGTCCAGATAGCGTTTCTGCAGGAAACACACCTAACCATAGACGAAGAGAACAATTTGTGACATAAGTGGAGGGCTCACTTGTTCTTTGCAACATACTCTGCTTACGTGAGGGGGGTGTTGATATGGATAGCACCTAGGGTACCCTGCCAACACAGAGGCTCAGTGGCTGATGTGGAGGAACGTTACATAATACTATATTACGGCTTGGATGACAGAGGTGTGAATGGTAAACACATATGGTCCCAATACAGACATCCAAGGATATTTTCAGAGTCTGCGATCATTACTACCATACATCAGTGTCCCCAGCCCACCACATGTGAATATTAACTACATACTGGACGGGGCAATGTATAGGCATCCCGCCGAGGGCCCGTATGAAACCGGGCAAACTCAGGCAGATGATGCGAAATATAGGCTGCATGGAGGACTGGACGGCTTTGCACCCACACACCAAGGAATTCTCATACCATTCCGCAGTGTATAATACCTCAAGTCATTTGGGCTCATTTTTATTCTCCCAGGCATTGACACTGCATATACAAGAGATACAGTACCTGGCCAGATTCCTCTCAGATCATTCTCCACTCCTCGCGTACAATAAAGAAATGCACAGAGCTAGGATCGCTACATGGAGACTGCCACGGAAGGCCACTAGTGACCCCCACATCCAGACAGGGAATTGGAAAAGCTATAGACAAATATATCGAACATAACTGGGAATCGACAGGGACGCAGAGGGATAGAATGTGAGGCCATTAAGGTGGTGCTAAGGGGGGGGGGGGGAGTGCTTGGGAACCAGCTATGACATTCGTAGACCTCTACAAACTAGCCTGAAATGAGCGGAAGACCGCCTGGCTGACTTAGAGGGCAGGCACCACTGCTGCGGACCTCCTGGAACCCCAGCGTGAAGTGAGCAAGACTGGGACGCATATGGCAGATAAGGGCGTACAGATTATAGGCAGCGACTGCATTCCCCGGGAAACAAATCCAGCTGAATGCTTGCCTGACTGTTAAAAAGAGGAAGACCCCCCTCCCAGTATCCTCACCTTGCTACACATAGACGGAACGAGATTGGTGACTCAACAAGCTATTAATGAAGCTCTGGGGGATTTTCTCTTTGGTGTGTACAGGAGGCAACTAGCACCATAGATTGAGGCAATTAACGAATTTCTGTGGGGCATTGTGATACCGAAGCTCTCCTGGACTCAGGAAATAGCCAGGAAGCTACACCCAGAGGAGTTGTTGGAGGCCATAAAGGGTATGGCACAGGGAAAGACATCGGGAACCAATGGGCTTCCATAAAAGTTATATTCCATGGTCAGGGTGAGGCTTGTTGAACGTCTCATGGACATCTACAACGAGGCTAGACAAATTGAAAGACTGCCTACCCCCACGAGGAATCTAAAATCATAATGCTCTCTTAACAAGATCAAGACCCAGAGGCCCTGAGGTCTTACAGACCCCTCTCCATGATAAATGTTGATTCTAAGATACTAGCCAACCCACTTGCTAATAGACTAAGCCAAGTAGTGGAGACATTGGTGCACAAGGGCCAGTGTGGTTTTGTCCCCGAGCGGAGCACTCGCATGAACCTGAGACGGCTTAGCCATGTGTTGCATGAAACTGCATGCATGGATATGTAGGAAGTATTTGTTGCCTTGGACCTTGAAATGGCATTTGACACTTTGGACGAGGCATTAAAGATTGCAGTACTAGAGAAAATGGGTATTCGACCAAAGCTCTGGAGCTGGGTGGGCTTGTTGTACACTGACCCTACGGCCAGAGTGCGGTCTGGAGGAATAATCTCCCGCAGCTAGTCTGTGAAAAGGGGTTCAAGGCAGGGATGCCCACTATCTCCATTGTTGTCCGCCCTGGCAGGCAAGCCATTGACAGCGAGCTGTGTTTGGGCTCTGGGGTGGTTGTCAGACTGGGAACAACAAACCATGTGGTGTTAATGTATGCAGGCGACACCCTTGTATGCCTGATGCGCGCTGAGATGGTGGTCCTTCACCTAATGGCTGAACGTCAGAAGTTTGGAAGAGTGTCTTGACTCCAAATCATTTGAGAGAAATCCTTATTATTCCCTCTGACCTCATTGGTGCACTGGGCGCCGGAAGAGTTACCAGTCTTGGGACGAAAATGGGAGACAGATACTTTTTGATATCTAGGGATTCAGGTGGCGCATACAAAGCAACAGCAACACACACTATGGGGAAAGATGTGCAGGGCCTGTGCAACTCGGTCTGTTTCTGGAATACCTTACCGCTTTTAGTAATAGGTAGGGTGGCAGTGGCGACCGTGGTATTTCTTCCACAATGCCTTTAAATGTTGCAGAATTCACTAGGCCTGATCCCCGGGACCACCTTTACAGAGCTGGACAGAAACAGAGTTCAGATGGCAGTATTGAAAAGTGACATAGAGGGGAAAGGCGTGGGCCTACAGGACATGGTGCTTTATTATTTTTTAGCTGCCCAGCTCCAATATGCAGCAATGTGATGCAAAGACGCAGAATACTGGGAGACGAGACTGCTGGAGGGTCTAATAGAACTCAACTCACTGATATACCGTACATAATGCTGAGAGTGGCTGGGATATGGTAGACCACGGTTAAGCGAGTCCTTTCTCGGTGCCCCATATTCTGGAGATCTCCCCCTGAAATGATTTCAACCCTGCTGACAGATTTACTAGAACATGTTGTTGAGGAGATGAGAGGAGGGTGGATGCACCATATATGGCGACTTATGCCCCGGAGACAAATTTATCCCTTTCACAGAGGCTAGAGAAGCGTTTGGCATAGGACCAGGCCAGTTTCTTCAATTTGCTAAGCTGGACAGAATGGCTAGAGAGTTGAGGCCGTGATTCCTGGACAGGCCTCAGGTGATCAGTACCTTGGACACACTTTTGGGTACCACACATACAAGACACTTGATATCACATCTCTTTAAGGCCCTCAAAACAGACTAAAACTCCCACCGACTGCCAGACTACCCTGGGAGAATGACTTGCCATTGACATAGAGGGACTGGGAGAGAGCAAGTGCGCTGGTACAGCACATAGCGAGCAACATCCGATTCAAGCTGATCCACTTCAATTTCTTGTACGGCATTGATCTCACACTGGAACGGATACACAATATAATCATACAGGTCACGTGACTGGGCATGCAGCCCTGTTTAAGAGTTCTGGTAGGAGGTGGGGACACACTTAAAAAGAACAGCCAGCTTTAGATAAAAAGAATAATCAAACACTGCCTGCTTAGGCTCCTATTTCTCGCAAAAAGAGAAGAATCAGCTAGGGATTCGCCTCCATGGGCTTGCTGCTAGGTAAATGCCTTTTAGCAATACACTGGTTATCCTCCAGAGCTTCTGCAGATGTGTCCTGCTGAAACCTTATGAGGGAATGGGCACTATCAGAGGAAAGACGAATGAGGGAAGTGCGCACAGACAAAGGAGTGGAAGATTTACAACAGTGGAGGCTTATGGAATCTGAGGGGGACGTCGACACTGAGCAAGAAGAATCACCGGGGTAACCAGGCCGCCTAGCATAACATGCTACATATGCTGGAGGATATCTATTTCGAGAGGATGGGAAGCAGTAGGTGCAACCACAAAACCTCTTATCACAATGTCTGACGAATAAGACTAGAATTGTAGAATGTTGCTTTTCTGTGTCACCTGTGCTATTGTGTGGGGGGGGATTGTTACAGTAGAGTCATGTGGAGTTTGAAGATGTTACTGAATATTGTAGCCTGGATCCCAGGTATGTAATTCAATAAAGGTATATTTAAAAAAAAAAAAAACTTCTCACTCGGTCTACTGAAGCCAGTACTGCTAGGTATCGAACAACTTGTAACATTAAGCCTGACTTGATACTGAAGTTGAAATTAATGTAATCTGTTGCTGTGTGCAACTTTTAAAAAGTAGGCACTTTGTTGCCCAAAGTCTTCTGTGCCCGTTCACGTTGCACACAGGGTCTGTCCCTGAGACAGCTTTCTGCCGTCCTGGGGGAAGATGTGTGAACGACTCCCAGGAAAGAACACAATAGAAGCCTTTGTGGGGTAGAGGTAATACCTCTCCCTGGCAGGAAGCTACACAGGTGTTAGTCCAAATGGTGAGCTACAAAGGAGAACCTGCCTTTGAAGGGCAAATGGGAAACCCTGGGGAGAGAGCTGTGGACCGAGAAGTAGTCCTAGGAAGACCCCTGTCGACTGCAGAGCATCTTCAGCTTCCTTGAACATCTTCAGCATTCTATATCTCTTGCCTCACGACCACTTCATAGAAGGCAAGGAGCCACTGATGCTGGAACTGGACTGAAAACTGTTTTTTCTCGAGGTAACGTTTTTTTTGGACCTTGTTAGTCCTCATGACTGGCTGCTTGCTGGAGTTGGTCACCTAAAGTAACTGCATTGATACTGAACTAGATT
Organism: Calotriton arnoldi; assembly: GCA_963921515.1. NCBI lineage: Eukaryota > Metazoa > Chordata > Amphibia > Caudata > Salamandridae > Calotriton > Calotriton arnoldi. Next base: position 1,013,487 of record CAWUFW010001987.1, on the reverse strand, counting down.
TTCTTGAAAACGTTTTTAAATGTTACAATAGTTGAATTTGCCAATGCTGGTTAGTGGTTAAGTAAAAGGCTGTGATTTACCTCACCTTGTCAATTCTATATCTCTGTAATCCTCCAGTGGATCTTTTACGTTTTGGTATCTAAAATTACAATCGTATCTAATCTATTTTTGTAATTTGGTGTCTGGTTTCTTGAGTGTCTTGTTTATTACTTCCATTGTTTTGCTGCTGTATAAAAGTTTAACACTTGTTCCTTTGTGTAAGCCTGACTACTTCAATCAATCAATCAATCATGTCACTTATAAAGCGCACTACATACCCGCGAGGGTCTCAAGGCGCTGGGGGAAGAGGGGGGTGGTGCTGCTACTGATCGAAGAGCCAGGTCTTGAGGAGTCTTCTGAAGGCCAGTAGGTCTTGGGTCTGTCGGAGGTTGGTGGGGAGGGTGTTCCAGGTCTTGGCGGCGAGGTGGGAGAAGGATCTGCCGCCGGCGGTCGTTTTCCGGATGCGGGGGACTGTGTCGAGGGCGAGGCTGGTCGAGCGGAGCTGGCGGGTGGGGGTGTAGAAGCTGAGTCGTCTGTTGAGGTAGGCTGGTCCGGAGTTGTGGAGTGCTTTGTGTGCGTGGGTGAGGAGCTTGAAGGTTATCCTCTTGTTGACAGGGAGCCAGTGCAGGTCTCTCAGGTGGGGTGTGATGTGGCTGCGTCGGGGGATGTCGAGGATAAGACGTGCAGAGGCGTTCTGGATGCGTTGCAGCCGTTTCAGGTGCTTAGCCGTCGTTCCTGCGTAGAGGGCGTTTCCGTAGTCCAGCCTGCCGGTGACGAGGGCCTGGGTTGAGCTAAGGTTTAACAGTCAAAACCTGACTGGTCCTAAAGGGGTTGGTACTGTATTGCACAGTGAAGTCACACAACTGCACCATAAAATACACCCCATTTTCTCACAAACACTTTCTCATAGAGACTCCTACAAAAATGGTGTATTGTACACTGTTCCTTCTAATGCTTCATTGCTCCAGTGAGACTTTCCAAGACCTAATAAAAGTCAGAGTGGTAAAACCAAGGGAGGACCTACTATTTAAAGCCGGCACACAGGGCCGACTGTTAGTGGCCCTGGGCTGCCCAAATCTCCTATAGGGTATATTGCCTGTAAAAGGCTTGGATGCAAGATACAGAGGATTCTCCACACCAGAAAAAGCAAGAACATTGATGCAGCAAGTAAAGTTGTCTTTTGGGAGCAGATAGTACTTTGCTAACTCAATTGCCTTTCTCTCAAAGTACAATAGACATCAGTGGGAGGAGAATAAATACCTGATGCAACACCCACCAGATGAGTATGAAACAAAAACCCCTAAAGACATTGATAAAAGACAAATCCTCTCCAGTGCAAATATTACATGTGTTTTAGAAATGGCAGACACATCCCTCCTCTAGATGAATAAACGCAAGCATATTGCTATGCCTACATGCCTGGCTACATATTTATAGCTTTCATCCTGGGGTATAGTAGCACCTCACTGGCTACAATTTGATAGGAAGCACTTCTTTTGGGCTACGGGTACACACCGTGTTAGAAAAAATCAAGGACCGAGACTAGGCTGTGCGTCCATCAGCATCCCAGGCGAGGATTTCGGAAAATGCAAACACCCAGCACCAAAAGCAGGTCCAAAAGCACCCAGCACTCTCCAATTCCACCAGCAACAGCAGCCGTTTGCAGCATTCCTACAGTCAAGTCAAAAATGACAATATAGCAGAGGTGCAGTTTGTGAAAAAGGGAGAGAAGACAGAAATGCCCAGGTCGGAGGCAACACTACTACCAAACAACCAACCTTCCATTTCCCCCCGACCACCCAGTAACTGTTGGAAGGGGTTACCACTGTTATACCTTATGGAATGGAATAGTGATAGCTGCCCCTCTTACTCTCACGTCTTGCCCACTTCTGCATCTGCAACCAAGCCTTGGCTTGTCTGTCATCCTTTCTCTCTTCTAGTACGCAGACAGTATTTCTGGTTCCTTTTCAGACTAGATGTCAAAATCTTATTCTATGGTGTTACACTGGGCTCCTCTTTGTGTCGTATACTGTTCAACATTTACGTTTCCCTTTGGCCAAGAACATCAACCCTTTCGATCTCAAGCTTGCATCCTGTACCGATGACACTCAAATTCCATTCAGACTTGACAATGATCTTTATCAGGGCCAAGGCAGCCATTGAGCCTGTCTCTTTGAGGTTTTCTTCCTGAAAGAAATCTAACGGCTGCAGATTAACACTGACAAAACCGAGGCATTGATAGTGTGTGGTCCTCAGTTTGGTGGCTCTTGGTTCTAGGACCACCCAGCTCCCTTGGACTGTGTACTTTGTGAATCCTCTTTGACTCCAATCCTTGCTCCTCACATTTCAAAAATCTCTGCCAAATGCTTCTACTGTATCTGACTTCCAAGTAAAATAATCTTTTCTCTCTCGAGTTCAGAAAAACACCAGCTCACTCTATCGTTCGTTCCCACCTAGATTACTGCACTTCCCTGCACTGTGACCTTCCTGAGAATCTTCTTTCTCGACCACAATCTCCAAAGGTTTGCAGTTCAGCTTATTTATAATCTAATCATGTGTAGGAAGCTGGCTCTGTATATACTATACCAAAATAAGGTATAGTGTGCACAGAGTCCAGTGGAACCCCAAAGGTAGGCCGAGGTAAAAGTAGATAGCACCTTACTTTCTATTTGTGGTATTGTGGGCGAGCAGTAAGGCTTTATCAGAGGGTAGTGTTAAGCATTTGTTGTACACACTCAGGCAAGGAATGATAGCACTCACTCAAAGACTGAACTCAGACCTATTGTTTGTTTAAAAATACTTCTGTTGTGGTATTTTATTTTTAGAACCAAGCAGGACTTGGTACAGGTTAGTAAAGCAATACTTTTCAAGGCAGGTTGAACAATACAAGCAAGCTGAATGAAAATGTCTTGTGTTTTTACATGTTTCAAATTCTTATGTTTTTTTTTTAAGTGTAGAATCTTTAAATACAGTTGTAATTACTTTTTGATTACTATTGGTTACTTTTTGGATTGCATTCAGGAATACTTTTTCTACTCCGTGTGTTATGCCTAGATATCACACTAGGACATTTACTGGATAAAAGGTAAGTAAAACAGTTTTTCTCAAAACAGTTTCTTAGGTTTCCATACAAAACATCCTCAACACCTAGATGTTTTTCAGAGGAAAACAGTCAATGCAATCCTATAGGAAAAAATAGGGTTAACGTTTTGCAGGTAAGTAAACGGTCTTGAGAGTTGAGTTTCTGGGGTTAGAAAAGGGTTCCCCCAGGGTCAAGGATGCACTCAAAAAGCACCCTCAGCGTCACTAGGGCGGCCGCGTGCAGTGTGCTGAGGCCCAATGTTATCCACTTGGGGATAGGAAGCCTCCGGTTGGTGGCTGCTTACGAGCGGACCACAAGTTTGAGGGAGCAAAGCTCATAGATGGGAGCTCACGGCAAAGGGGGATCCAAGTTATCACACAAGGTGCACCCACAGCGGCACAGGGCTGGCCTGGTGCAGGGTGCTGGATCGATGTCTGGAGCCCTTTTGGTTTCAATGGGGAGCTCCGATCAGAACAAACACTGCAGGCTCGGGCACGTAGATCTTCTGGAGGTGACCACCCATTTGAGAGGTAAGTTGGGATGTCGAGGGATGCCGGTACACCTTCGGTTGGGCCACCCAAGGCCCTGGGGCATCGGGTGCAGGGGTGTCTTTGGGTGTTGGGTTTCTCTTACCGGCTCCGGTCGTGGTTGGAGGGGGGGGGGGCCCCAGATAGGGGCTGCAGACGTCTTCGGGAGGATTGAGGTAGGTCGGGGATCACCAGATGCCAGGTCAGGATCGCTGGGGAGACCACCTTGTGGTGTTGGGCCACTCTAACTGGGGCCATTGGCGTCGGGTGCAAAGTGGTGCAGACTCGCGAATTTGGCTGGAGCCAGAGTCCGTTTCGTGAGCAAGTACGGTGCTCACGGGAGACAGTCTTTTTAGGGAAGGCAGGGCAGGTTCTCTGGGTTCTGGGGGGCTGCTGGCTGCAGGACATGCCGGGATTCCGCTGGAGCTGGTCGAGTTCGGGACAGGCCGGTAGGGCTGGGGTCAAGGTAGTTTGTGTCCTCCTCTTCTTCCTTCAGCACAGCTCTTTGGTCCTTCTACTTCTTCTTCTTGCTTGTCTGAGGAGGCAAGGTTCGGGGTTGCCCCTAAATACTACATTTAGGGGCGTTTCAGGTAGGTACAGGTTTGGATCAATGGGTCCCTTCCTTTGGGTGAGTACACCCCCTATTATGCCACCCTCGAGTGGGGGGGGGCATAAACTTCACTCTGGTTGGATGCCCCCCCCCCCCATCTTCAAGATGGCGGGGAATGAGAGTTGCTTCACCTCGCCTCCTCCACCTGAGGGGTGGGGTTGGCAAAGGTGGGCACATCTCTCCTCCTATCTTGGTTTTCCAGATGATTCTCCCACCCAAAGTAGGAGTCAGAATGGGTGGGGGCCAGTTGCTAGGAGCAGCAAATGGCTGGCGCAGCTCACAAAGGCGGCAAGCCTTTGAAGCTTCCCCTACGTGGACCCTGCCCATCCTAGGGGAGGAGGCTTGGCACCTCTGCCCAGGATGCACTTTGTTTCAGAACCCAGAGAGCGGGAGCCACTCGACCCAGGGGTCCAGAAACATGTCTGGAGGTGGCAGCTGGCGAGCAGCCAGTCAGCCAGGACACTAGAGTTAGGTTGTTTTTCAGGTGGCATCTCTAAGATGCCCTCTGAGTGCATTTGGCATTAAATGCCACACTGGCATCAAAGTGAGTATACTGTGCTAAGAAGTTTGATATCAAACTGCCCAGATTTCAGTAAAGCCATTATGGTACAGTGGAGTTCGTAATGGCAAACTCCCAGACCATATACTCTTTATGGCTTTACTGCACTTACAATGTCTAAGAATGGACTTACCAAAATGAATAAGTAGGAGAACACGCACAACGTTTCTTCTGTGATAGTTATCTTATTCAGTTTGTAGCGTGCTCAAGGGGTATCACTCTCTGACCAAAGAGTGTAGTATCCAATCACAATGTAGCGTCCCCTGATACGGTCCGTCCCCCTTAGCACTGCAAAAGCCCCAATGTCCTGGGGTTGATCGGTTTCCAAATTTCAAACATAAATGAAACAAAGAATGCTTCTCTGTGGATAGGCGGTGTTTATTCGTTATCGGTCTTCTTCAGATTTAGTTCAACACATTGCTTCATTTCAGCTATAATATGTAAATCAGATTACATTGTTAGATACAATCATACATCCCTTCCTCCATCCCGATGTATTTCGAGCAACGAGCTGTTCGTCAGGGGATAGTTGGGAACTATGTGAATCTTCCACCGCTCCGTAGCGCAGGAAGATTCACATAGTCCCCAACTATCCCCTGAAGAAGGGCTCGTTGCCCAAAATGCATCGGGATGGAGAAAGGGATGGATGATTGTATCTAACAATGTAATCTGATTTACTTATTGCTGAAATGAAGCGATGTGTTGATTTAAATCTGAAGAAGACCGATAACGAATAAACATTGCCTATCCACAGAGAAGCATTCTTTGTTTAATTTATTTTTAAATTTGGAAACCGATCAACCCCAGGACATTGGGGCTTTTGCAGTGCTAAGGGGAACGGACCCCATCAGGGGACGCTACTTTGTGATAAGAATGGACTTGGACACTGTTGGGGTACAGGGCTCATGCACCTGCACCCTCACTAGTAGTACAGTGCACCCAGCTAGAGGGGTGGCTTACCTGTGCCATAGGCAGAGGATTGTAGCCATGTCGACTCTTCACTTTGCTCTGCACCAAAACACACAGCCTACAATGGCAGTGTATGTATGCTAGGCGACAGGGCCTCTAAGGGTATCACAATATGTGCTGCAGCCCTTAGAGGCCCTCCCTGGTCACGGTGCCCTTGGTACCTATGGTACCGTTTACAAGGGACTTACATGTGGCCGGAGAGTTGCCAATTGGGTGTGCAACAGTACAGTTATAGGGAAAGAACATGGGCCCTGGGTACCTGGTTGTCAGGAACCCAGGGCACACTCAGTTAAAGAGCATCAACATCAGGCAAAACGTGGAGGGCAACCATGCAAGAAGGGGCACTTTCCTACAGTGTCTTCCAGACAGAGCATTATCGAAGGTAAGTTACTTGTTCGTTGTCTGATCCAAGTCTGTATTGAACTTCAAAGTATCTGGTTATTGGGACCATTGGTCTCGGAGTTGTTTGTACAGGACTTGTGGACCTTTTGCATCGGTTTCTATGAGTCGTTCCAAAATGACCCAGTCGGGGATCTATAGGTCTTCCTGGAAGTGATAGGCGAGTTGCAAAATCTAATAACGCTCAGTTTTGGCAAGTCGCAATCTGTCAGAAGTTATATCAGCATATAATTTGGACATGGCTAATCTGCGTTTACTGTCATTCCATATATAGATATATGGATATATAGGCTTTGATTTGGTTGTCTATGGATTTTAGTAGTTAGTGTGGAATGCGGAGTAGCGGCATGCCAAACGCATAATTAAATCGTGGTGCTCCAGTCATTTTAACAGTCCAGTCTCTCCCCATGGAGAGAGCTGAATGCCCTTTGACTTAGTAAAGTTTCTTTGCATCTTATCCATTAGTGGTGTTATGTTGGGGGCGTGGCACCGCTGGCTTAGATGGCGGATGCGTCTTGTTAGAGCTCTGCCATCAATCCCGCATAATCCTGTAATTTATTCGGTTAATAGCGGAACCAGGGACTGTGGCACAGTCGGGCAGCTGCAGAAAACATACTGAGGCTTGGCGAGCGACTGTGTTTTGTCTACATATGAAGATTGCGAAGTCCGAGACCCGGGCCAAGCTGAGCTGGGACACAGAGCCCTGAGGGGAAAGCTATGTGGGAGGAACCGACGTGCCCAGTGTCTTGTGAGCGGAGAGACGGGTCGCATCGAGAGTCCAGGCTGTGCACGCGGCCCCCTGTGCTGCCCCGTTGTGGACAGTAAGCCGAACTGAGCAACTGCAGAGGTGGGTAGTGCTCGGGCTCAGGCCGGTGGCAGTGATCTGCCCCGAGTCACGCGGCGGCGCCTTGCTGGTCATGGCGCGCTGGGCCTGAGCAGAGCTGAAGTGCGGAGCCCCGGTGTAAGGGCGCAATAAGTCCTATACGACCCTTGATTGTGCGATCTGTGGAAGTGGGCCGCGTCCTGGGGCTCGGCCGTATTGGCACCGGAGGCCGCTGCGACGTGCTGCAGGGCACGGCAGGCCACAGGGAGCGGCCCTGGCGGAGAGGAGGGACTCGGCGCGAAGCCAAGGCCGTGGCCGGACCCAAACAGAGGAGTCACGCCCTGTCGAACTAGGCCGCGGGGCAGCGGGCCTACAACACGCAGATTTAAATTGGACACGGAAAGCCCACCCCTGTAGAAATCAGCTGCAAGACCTGGTTAAAGTACTGGGCCAGTCAGAAGCATCTGGAACCTGAGCCCTCTGGCTCGATGTCACCGTGACTGAGGTGGGTCAAATTAATTAGAGTCACAGATTCAAGATATAACAGGACATGGCATGCTACATAGAGATGCAGAGAAGCGCTGATAAGTGACCGCGGTGCTGGGGAGCCCTGGACTAAGATGGCTAGTGCCACTAAGCTGAAACGAAGGGGAAGCACAATGTACAAGTCGATACGTTCATCCACACAACAGGTCCGGCTAGCATTCAAGTACTCCGTTCGAACAAGCACACCAAAGTGAGGCGGGAGCTCAGAACGTAGAGTGCAAGCAAGCATAGGGCTGCATTGAACTTCCGTGGAGACTTGAACTGGGGACTGGTCCGGTGGCGAGGCGGCGCCGCGCATGACTATGTGGTGGCTGTCTGGAGGCGAAAGATGCGGGGGCACTGGGTAAAGAGCTGTGGTGCTGTGCAGTTCCAAAACATGTGGGAGGCACACAGGCCTCAGGAAAGCGGAAGCAAGAGGTGAAGGCAATACCTCTGGCCTGCGCACTTGAGACTGGTCACACCTGGACAGCACGACCAGCAGTGGTGACGAGGAGTGACCAACCAAAAAGGTCCACAAGGAAGCACATGTCGGACATGGGCCCGCTTCGCTCCGGCACGGGTGGGCCCACTAGCCAGCTGCCACCGTCCTGAGTCCAGACAGTTAAGATGCCTGAGGCGGCGCCCACAGAATCCATTTCCAGCAAACTGGACGCAGTTCTAGCTGCAGTCGAAAGATTGTGGAACACATTGGAGCTAACGCACACCTCCCTAGAAAATAAGATACTGTAGTAAGTGATCTTAACCTTCTGCATGTAGATCACTGGAAATTGGCAGAAAAAACCCACACATTGGAGGTCGCAATGGAAGAGCTGTCTCCAAAGTCGAGGGAAGCCGAAAAGTGCCTGAAGGATCTGACAACCCGGGTGCGGATACTTGAACGCAGGGCGGAGGACACAGCAGGCCGGTCCAGACGGAACAACATCCGAGTAATTGGCCTACCCGAGGAAGGTAAAGAGGCAGCCACCTACGTGGAGAACTATATACAGAGATTGATGCCTGAAGGCGTGCTTACGAAACACTTAGCAGTAGAGCGAGCACACAGAGTTCTGGCGTGGCCACCTCCCCCAGGATCCGGACCCAGGCCCCTACTTTTCCGCGTTCTACACTACAAAGATAGGGACACGATCCTACAGGAGACACAGAAGCTACAAGTAATACAAGTTGCAAATAGCCCAGTTATACTCTTCCCAGACTATACAGTGGCAGTGCAGAGACAAAGACACTTTCTTAGAAGTGAAGCACCGCCTCCGCTGCCTAGACCTTAAATACTCTCTGCTGTTTCCTGCACGCCTACAGATAGTAGCAAAAGGTAAAACGCAGTTCTTTCATACCCCCACCACTGCTTGGTAATGGCTGGACTCTGCCAAGTTGGGGGGCAGAACCCCACCTGCGGACACACAAGGAAAATCACAACTGGGGACAATCCCAGGATTCCGCTGTGGGAAGAGACGCAAACGGCGAGGAGCACCTACACACCACGGCCCGAACGTAGAGCAAATGATCCTAGACCAGCTTAAGGCACTAAAAGTGGCAGCTGAACTCAGGAGCCACCGCAGTAACTCAGTGTCAGAGGACAGTCTTCTGGACCACGGAAGCGACGCAGAGTCTGTGGATGCGGCCTCTTGCTCTCAAGCATCCAGCACCCTACCAGAGGTCAAGCCATAAACAGCAGATTACATCATATAGTGGCACACTAGACTCAATGCTTCATCGACTGCTTGAATAGCAACAGAGGATATGCAAGTATAAAAGGACATAATGTTTAAAATCCGCTTATATGCTGTGCTATTGTAACCATGGTATAACACTGCACAGAACACCAGCATTATAAGAGCCAGAGTGGATACACAGGGCAGGTAACCAAGCCATAGACACCAGACATTAGGCTCAAGCCATAACCAGACAAGATCAGCAACAGCTCTGGTTCCCGCGACAGTCGCTATCACTCGAGGGACCCAGATCTTAATTAAGCTGACACCTGGCATATGCATTGCCCCACCCCAATAGACAACGTTGGCATTGGTTGAAAGTGTGGACGGTTGCACGTTGCAATTTCGCCCTTTTGGTGTTTTACACGTTAGCACATTTGTTTAGTTTGTTATAACACATCAGCACGATCACGCACACACATGATGTCAACAATAAAAAAAATCCCTTGACCCACCTGACATGACCCCTCCCACTTACGACAGTCTCGCTCCCGCGATCTGATACCTACCGAATCCTGCTTCACCACTGTGATGGTAGTCACTAAGGTTTGCACTTGCAATGTCCGGGGAATTCACACCTCCTCCCATAGATATTCAATATATTCCTATCTTAAAAGGCATCAGGCCCAAATAATTTTCCTACAGGAGACGCACCTTACTACCCACAAAATAGCGAACCTGCAGAGGTCAACTTTATGCTACCGGATATTCAGCCTTTTGCTCGTGGAGCGCTGGTCTGGATCAGACCAGGCACCCCCTTTCAAATAGTGGAATCAATGATATACACAGAGGGGGGCTGTACATTCTTGAAAAGGGCCGTCTGAATGGCAGACACATCAATCGGGGAATTGTGAAGCGCGCTACTCACCCGTGAGGGTCTCAAGGCGCTAGGGAGGGAACAGCGGGGTAGCAGCTCTGGTCAGTCGGAGAGCCAGGTCTTGAGGGTCTTCCTGAAAATGTGCAGAGTGGGGGCGAGTCTGATGTCGATCGGGAGCTTGTTCCAGGTTTTAGCCGCGATGTAGGAGAAGGCTCTTCCACCCGTTCTTGCTCTGCAGATGCGCGGGGCCTCGGCGAGGGCGAGGTCGGTGGATTGGAGGTTTCTCCTGGGTGCGTGGAAGGAGATTCTTTCGTTGAGATATTGGGTTCCTGTGTTGTGGAGGCATTTGTAGGCATGGGTGATTAGGCACATAGTTCTAGGATCCATGTATGCACCCAACACAGATCAGTCAACCTACCTGGACACATTGACTAGCAGGCTCTCCGACTGGCATTATATACCCTGACTGCTAGGTGGGGATTTTAACTGTATATTAGATATATCCCTCGACCAGTCCTTCCTCCTCTTCCTGGTACACCCACGGCAATAGCCATGAGGGCGTTAAAGACATGGGTAGCGCATTGGCAGCTCGTGGATGTCTGGAGACACCGAAACCCCACGGACATAGTATATTCTTATTACTGGGGCTTCCACGGGCTGCATGCTAGGCTGGGCAGGCTGCTCTGCTTGAAAAAGATTGTGACTGCAGTAACAAAGACTGAATATCTTGGTAGGACCCACTCAGACCACAATCCCCAAACTCTGCACCTGTCGTGGCATAACTGCCCCGCAGTCATCCCCAGGTGGCGCATACAGTCCGAGACGTTAGTAGATGAGCCATTCCTTGAAGCTCTTAGCACAGAAATTATGAATTACTTTTATGATAACACAGGCACTGTATCATCGCGACTAATCGAGTGGGACGCTTTCAAAGTGGTAAAACGGGGGTCACTGCCTAAATACGCAAACAGGTCTGCTAGACGCTAGAAAAGTGGAGGATAGACTACTACACCTTGAAACACAAGTTTATTTATTTTATTTATTTAGAAAGTTTTATAAAGCGCGAACATGACCCTTGCGGGTATCGGAGCGCTGTACACATGGTGAATGCATGAATAAACTCCGTACAATAGAGGTCAGCACAGTGACACCACCAGGAGTACACAATCAATATCGGGGACCTGGTAGTGGGCCACACTAGATCCATTTCTCCTGGGGTGTAAAATATTTCCTGTAACATTCAGCAAAACAAGCAAAAGTGAGCTTGACACAACATAATAAAATAATTGACAAAACTGTACGGTGAGGGCCCTCGGGTAAAATAACGACACCCAAACATAAAATAAATGGAGAACGCTATGTTAGGATAAATGTCAGGTCTGTCAAATGGAGAACGCTATGTTGGGATAACTGTCGGGTATGTCAACAAGGGGACATGTAAAAGAGAACACGATTATGCAGTTAATGATCATTCAGGAAAATCAATTTGGCCTGTTTCTTGAAAGAAGCAGTGGAAGGATTGGCTCTAATCTCAGTAGGAAGAGCGTTCCAAATTCTAGGTGCAAGGCCGGAGAAAGCACGTTTGTACGTACTTTTCTTCTTGAATTTGGGAGGTTTCAAGAGAAGTGTGGACGTACTTCTTAAGTTCCGACTCGAGCCAGAAAGAACAAGCTAGTTCGCCAGATAGGCCAGTGTGTTGTAATGCAAGGTTTTATATGTGAGGCAAGCTATTTTAAAACGAATCCTCGCTTCAATAGACAGCCAGTTAAGCTGCACAAGGTCAGGTGTAATGTGATCGTGTTTTTTGGAGCCTGTGATGAGCCTGGCTGAGTCGTTGAGAGTGGCTCTGAGAGGGGTCAAGCTCGCTTTTGGCAGCCCCGCAAGGGTCACCAGACCATATTCAAGACGTGCGATCACCAGCGATTTTACCGCAGGTTGTAGGCCTTCGGTCGGAAGGAAAGGTTTTGATTTTCTTGAGGGTGTTAAGATGAACGTTGGCACCCCTAATAGTGCCACTGATGTGAGCTTGCATATAGAGTAATTTGTCCAAGGTAATGCCTAACGATTTAGCAGAATCAACCACGTGAGGGTTGCAGTTAAGGGCTGTGAGTTGCTTTAGCCAGTCCAGGGTAGGTGCAGAGTGATTGTGGGGGGCAAACAGCAGGAATTCAGTTTTGAGGGTATTCAATAAAAGATGGTTCTGGGCTAACCATTGTTGAGTTTGCGAAAGAGCCTCATTTAAAGTTTTAATGTCATCTAGAGAGGAGATCTTCAAGTAAAGTTGCGTGTCATCCGCATACATGTGGTAATGAATGTTAGACTGGTTCAGAATGACAGTGAGAGGTTCCATAAAAAGGTTGAAGAGCGTGGGCGATAGTGCGGATCCTTGCGGAACTCCAATCCTGACCTGGGTACTGGAAGCAAGGGACTGGATGAGTTTAATCCTTTGAGTGCGGTTGTGTAAGAAAGAGGTAAACCACTTTAGGACCGGTCCCGCTAAACCCATCCTACGTTGTAGAAGATTAATCAAGGATTCATGTTTGATGGTGTCGAAAGCAGAAGACAGGTCCAGAAGGATCAGAAGACAAGGGACATTATGATCAAGGGATTTCAGAGCGTCATCCACAATGTGCGTTAGTGCAGTATCTGAAAGAGACACGTTAGTGACAGATTCCTTACCTTAGAATATCCCCAGGCGTCAGGCTGGATCCGGAAAGTTTTTGCGTAGCAGTACCCTTGCGCGTCGGTAGGCGGCGTCGTGCGGCTCCGCGTCCGTTGTCGGCGTCGTGATCGCCGGGATGACGTCGCGGGCAGTACTTAGACGCCGCCCCTGCGCGCTGACGTCAGTTCTTCTTTTTCCGCGCCAGCAAGCGCAGATCCGGGAAGAGCAGTGCCCTAGTCATTTTTTGACTAACTTTTTTGGTGAATTTTTTCACTGTTTCTTTCATATCGACTCCAAGGTGTCGTAGGGATGCCCGGCTTTAAACGTTGCGACGCCTGTGCTCGTATGATGTCCATCACAGACCCGCATCTGGAGTGTCTCTTCTGCCTCGGGCGAGACCACGACACGAAGTCGTGTTCCGACTGCCGGTCCCTAAACTCGAAAGCTTTGCGAGAGCGGTCTCGAAAGCTCCTCGAGGCCTGGCAGTCGGCTCCGCGCCACACCAAGCCCCGGTCGCGTGAGAGGTCGAGGGGTCGGTCGCGGAGTCCTCGCCGGTCGTCGGGATCCAAGTCTTCGTCGTCCGGTAAGTCCAAACACAAGAAGTCCAAAAAGCATCATCGCTCTAGAACTTCGCCTTGCCGGTCTCGCGACTCGGCTGAGGCCCCTCCCGGCACCGTCCCCGCGGCCCCGGACATGCCTGTGGAGTCGCCCCCGCAATACCCGTCCTTCCCGGGTTCGGGGGCGGATCCGGCCCAAGTACAGGAATTCCTGTCGGCCATGGCCCGCCTCTTCGGGCCTCAAGGTCCCTCCGGTGCGCCTTCGGGCCCCGCGGGGCCTGATGGGGTTGCCCCGGCGTCGCCGACGACTCCGGTCCCGGCGTCGCTCGTGCCTCCAGCCTCGGTCCCGGCTCCGGCTTCGGCCCCGGCCTCGATCCCGGCTCCGGTGGTACCGCAACCCCCATCGACGCCGGTCGACCTGACCACGCCTCCGCCGGCGCCGATGTCTCCGGTGCCGTTCCTGACGCCGCCCGGGGCTCCGGGCGGCGTCGTCCCCATGTACTCTCCGGCTCCGGACATGGAGCCGGACCGACGCTCCGCTCGACGCCGGTTCCGGCGCCGATGAGACCTTGGGTCCCAAATGTCCCTCCTCCTCCTTATTTTGAACCGGAGGAGGACCAGGAGAGACTGGGAGGGTCTGACGACCCTCTAGCACTACAGTGTCAGTATGATGAGGACTGGGTAGAGGAACTAGGGGATGCCAGTGGTCTAGATACTTCCCCTGACACTGGCATGCTGTCTCCTCCCGTGGCTACGGAGGAGGGAGCCAATTTTGCAACGGTGTTGCGTAGGGCAGCTGGAGCCTTACATCTCCGACTCCCTACTGTGGCGGTCAAGACTAATCTCTTGACAGAAGTGCTTCAGCCGACAGCCTCCTCCTTGGAGACTGTGCTGCCGATCAACGATGCACTCACTGACGTTCTTTTGGGCGCCTGGTCCAAGCCCAACACAGGGGCTCCTGTGGATAGGAACGTGTCCCGACGCCATCGCCCAGCTCCGGGCGACCCCTTGTTTCTCTCTGTCCACCCCACTCCTGAGAGCTTGGTTGTCCAAGCCTCGGCTTCCCAAACCGCCTTCCCTACCGCCCCTCCGGATAGGGAATCCAAACGCCTGGATCAATTTGGGAAGAAGGGTTTTCTTCCTCCAGTGCTGGCTTGCGGTCCATCAACACCGCTTGTCTTTTGGGCCGATATACCCACTCCTTGTGGGATTCGGTGGCAACTGTTTTGCCCCAGTGTTCTGAGGAGGTCCAGACACTGCTTACCCGCGCCATTGCGGAAGGTAGGGATGCGGCCAAATACACCATACGTTGTGGCCTTGACACCGCCGACTCGCTGGGCAGGTCTATTGCAACGACGGTGGCGCTGCGTCGCCACGCCTGGCTGAGAACCACTGGTTTTTCGGGGTGATGTCCAGAATACCCTCATGGACATGCCCTTTGATGGAGTCGGTCTTTTTGGTTCCAAAGCAGACCATGCGTTGGAGCGTTTTAAGGACTCGCGGGCTACTGCCAAGTCCCTGGGCCTTTCTGCTACACGCCCTCCGCTACCTTCTGCTTTTCGCCCCTATCGTGGCCACGGAAGGGGCGCCCAGTCACGTCAGCAGCCCAGCCACCGGCCCGCGCAGCAGGCGTCTTCGCGTGGGCGAGGACGTGGATACCGCCGTGGCGGTTCGGGCAACCAGCGTGCGGGTCAGGCCACCACCTCCAACCCGTCCGCGGCCTCCAAGCCCTCCTAGTCCCTCCTTTCAGGTGCACAGCATGCCAGTAGGGGGCAGGGTCCGCCATCACCTTCACCACTGGCGTCCCATCACCTCGGACAGGTGGGTCTTGGACATTGTCCTAAGGGGCTACTCCCTCCCCTTCGAGACCACCCCCCCCAGCCATGCCACCTCCATTCCACCGCATGTCAGGGGATCACTTGGTGCTTCTGCAGAAGGAAGTCACGGCCCTCTTGGCCAAGAGGGCCATCGAGCATGTTCCGACCCCAGAAGTAGGACGTGGTTGCTACTCCCACTACTTCCTGGTGCCCAAAAAGGACAAGGAGGACATGCGTCCTATCTTGGACCTCCGGAACGTCAATCGCTTCCTCCGGAAGGAGAAGTTCAAGATGCTCACCCTAACTCAGGTCTTGACTGCCCTAGACCCTGGAGACTGGTTGGTAGCGTTGGACTTGCAGGACGCCTATTTCCACATCCTTGTCCTGCCAGCCCACCGGCGTTACCTTCGGTTCACGGTAGGCCTCGAGCATTTTCAGTTCACCGTGCTCCCCTTTGGCCTTACCAGTGCCCCTCGGGCGTTCACGAAAGTGATGGCGGTGGTCGCAGCTCATCTGCGCCGGGCAGGGGTTTCAGTCTTCCCCTACCTCGACGACTGGCTGCTGAAGGCGGGCTCGTCCCAGGCAGTCGTCTCCCACCTCCAGACTACGGCCGAACTCCTGCACTCGCTGGGGTTCTCCATCAATGTGCCGAAGTCGCATCTGATTCCTTCTCCACAGCTCCTTTTCATCGGAGCAGTTCTGGACACGACGCAGTTTCGGGCCTATCCTCCCGAACGGCGAGTCCGGGATATTCAGGCTATGATTCCGATCTTTCAGCCTTTATCCTGGGTTTCGGTACGGATGACCCTGAGGCTGCTGGGCCTCATGGCCTCCTGCATCCTGCTAGTCAATCATGCCAGATGGCATATGCGGGCTCTGCAGTGGGACCTGAAATTCCAGTGGGCGCAGCACCAGGGCAACCTGTCCGATCACGTCTAGATCTCGGAGGGGACTGCAAAACAGTTGCAGTGGTGGCTCTCGAACCGGCAATGGGTCATAGGCAGATCCCTCTCCCTTCCCCAGCCAGAGCACACAGTTGTGACGGACGCGTCCCTTCTGGGATGGGGCGGTCACATGGGAGAGGCGGAGATCAGAGGCCTCTGGTCTCCGGCGGAGTCCCGGCTCCATATCAACCTTCTGGAGCGCCGGGCGATCCGACTTGCACTCAAGGCATTCCTTCCCTCTGTCAAAGGGAAGGTAGTGCAGGTGTTCACAGACAACACCACCGCCATGTGGTACTGCAACAAACAGGGCGGGGTGGGGTCGTGGACCCTCTGTCCAGGAGGCTCTGCGCCTCTGGTCATGGCTGGAACATCAGGGCATGTTCCTGATGGTTCAACACCTGGCTGGTTCCCTGAACGCCAGGGCAGACGAACTCAGCCGCAGGTGCATGATGGATCACGAATGGCGTCTTCACTCGGAAGTGGCGCAAGGACTCTTTCTACAATGGGGAGAGCCTTGGTTAGATCTATTCGCCACCGAAGAGAACGCGCAATGTCATCAGTTCTGCGCGTTGGAATTTCCAAGGCGGCACTTGCTCGGCGACGCTTTTCGTCACGAGTG
The DNA here is from genome assembly GCA_963921515.1 of Calotriton arnoldi. NCBI lineage: Eukaryota > Metazoa > Chordata > Amphibia > Caudata > Salamandridae > Calotriton > Calotriton arnoldi. The sequence goes on along the minus strand of CAWUFW010001987.1, from coordinate 996,808 downwards.
GAGTTGCGGTCTGTTGTACGCCTTTCCGCCTATACCACTTCTACCCAGAGTGTTGAAGAAGATTCGGCACGACCGGGCCCAAGTCATCCTTGTGGCTCCGGACTGGGCTCAAGTCATCCTTGTGGCTCCGGACTGGGCTCGAAGAGTTTGGTATCCCGAGCTACTCGGTATGAGTGTAGATCCCCCGATCCGTCTGCCTCTTCGGGAGGATCTTCTGTCGCAGCAGCAGGGGACGGTCCTCCACCCGAACCTGTCCAGTCTACACCTGCTTGCGTGGAGATTGAGCGGTGGCAGTTGATTCCTTTCGACTTGCCTCCCGAAGTTTGTGATGTGATTCTGGCAGCCAGGCGTCCCTCCACTAAGGTGGTATACGCCTGCAGGTGGAACAAATTTGTGGCATGGTGCACAGCAAAGGCTGTGAATCCCCTTTCTGCCCCCTCTTTCTGAGGTCCTTCTGTTCCTTCTTTCTCTGGCCCACCAGGGTTCTGCCCTGGGTACCATCAAGGGTTATCTTTGTGCTATCTCGGCCTTCCTCAGGCTCCCTGATCAGCCCTCCCTTTTCAAGTCCCCTGTTGTTAACAGGTTCTTAAAAGGCATTACACACCTCTTCCCTCCTGTTCCGTTTGTGATGCCTCAGTGGGACTTGAACTTGGTTCTTACCTTTTTAATGTGCGCTCCCTTTGAGCCTCTACATAACTGTCCTCTTCGTCTTCTGACTCTGAAGGCAGCCTTTCTGGTGGCCATCACCTCCGCTCGGCGGGTGAGTGAGCTCCAGGCTCTATCTTGCAAACCTCCCTTTCTGTCTGTTCATCCAGACAAGGTTGTTCTTCGGACGCGTCCGTCCTTCTTGCCAAAGGTGGTTACTGCCTTCCACATTGGGCAGACCATCACCTTGCCTACCTTCTTTCCGCCTCCGCATCCTTCCAGAGAGGAAGAGAGGCTCCACCGTCTGGACCCAAAACGTGCGCTCTCCTTCTATATCGACCGCACAAAACACTTCCGGGTGGATGACCAGCTCTTTGTTGGCTACGTGGGCGCCAAAAAAGGTCGGGCGGTGCACAAGAGAACCATCTCCCGCTGGGTTACCTTGTGCATCAAGACCTGCTATTCTTTGTCTAAGAAGGAGCCTCCTGTTGGGCTGCGTGCCCATTCCACCAGGGCAACGGCTGCTTCCACGGCATTGGGCCGCGGTGTTCCGCTGCCGGTTATCTGTCAGGCAGCTACGTGGGCCTCGCTGCACACGTTTACAAAGCATTACTGCCTTGACAGTCGGGTCCGGAGGGACGGCTTCTTTGGCCGTTCTGTCCTCCAGGACTTCCTTGTCTGATCTTTGTTCGCAGACCCACCACCGGGGTTGGTATTGCTGGGTGGGGTATCTATTCTAAGGTAAGGAATCTGTCACTAACGTGTCTCTTTCAGATGCACAAGTTACTAACTTGTGTAACGATATATCTGTAAGAGACAGTAGTTAGTGACAGATTCCTTACCGCCCCACCCATCCTCCCCGTTCTGCGAACTGATTTCTAGGGTTAAGGACATCCCTTTCAGGGCCCTAGTATTTTTCAGACACCAATGTCAGCTTCTTGCATGGCTCTGCGTTCCTGGCGCGGAAAGTCGTGTACAGAACTGACGTCAGCGCGCAGGGGCGGCGTCTAAGTACTGCCCGCGACGTCATCCCGGCGATCACGACGACGGACGCGGAGCCGCACGACGCCGCCTACCGACGCGCAAGGGTACTGCTACGCAAAAACTTTCCGGATCCAGCCTGACGCCTGGGGATATTCTAAGGTAAGGAATCTGTCACTAACTACTGTCTCTTACAGATATATCGTTACACAAGTTAGTAACTTGTGCTTCAGTACTATGCCCTGCTCTGAAACCGGGTTGATAGAGGTCTGAAGTTGTTGGGATCAGATAAATCCGAGTTGGGCTTCTTAGGGATGGGAATGACTTGCCCAATTTTGAGGCAATCAGGGATGCTCCCCTGCAGTAGAGATTCATGAATAATCCGAGACCAAAGAGGTAGAATGGCCAAGTTAAGGTGTTTAAAAAATTTAGCAGGAAGTGGATCATTGAAGTGATTGGCCGGTTTTAGAGTTGCCATCTCGTGGAGTAATTCTGTGTAATCTGGCAGGATAAAGGAATTCCAAGAGGCGTCATTTTTGGGAAAACAACTGAGGAAAAAGGAGACTGCCGAGGGAACCACCAGCTCCTCTGGAGATGTGGTGAGGATTAGAGGAGGCACCATGGGAGTGACATGTTGGAGCTCCAGTTCAATTTTCCTAGTTTTTTCAGAGAAGTGCACTGTGAAGTCCTCCCCGCTAGGAAGTGGAGTCACGGAGGACAGGTTTGGGTTGGAGGTGTGGTTTGCTTGTTTGATAATTTCAAATAGCATCTTGGGTCTGTTTTTGGCGCCGTCCAGTTGCGCCCTGAAATGCTCAGTTTTAGCAATGCGGATTTTTTTATTGTAGGCGCTTCTCATTTTCCTTAGCTGATAGAGGCTGGTGGTAGAAGGCTCGTTTCTCCAGGACCTCTCTAAAAGCCTACGTTTGCGGCGTTCGTCATTTAGGGAACCATTAAACCAAGGTTTGGATCGTTTGAGAGGAATCCTTTTAAATTGTTTTGGCGCAATGGTGTGAAAGATATTAGTTACAGTGCTAATGTAATGGTCAGATAGATCCTCCAAATTAGTCATGTTAGGGGGAGGCTGAAGTCTATTCATGGTGATGGAAGTAAGAGCATTGATGTTGACGTCTCATGTTGCGAGACCATTGTTTCGCTTTAAGAGGTTGTCCCTTTCTGCTAGTGGTCTTTTCCAGTATGTGGAAGGCAATTTGATGATCCGACCAGTCACAAGGTAGGATGTCCTTCATTTGAATGAGATTGTCTCTAGCAATAATGAGGTCAAGGGTGGCGCCTTTGTTGTGGGTGGGTCCCTTACAGAACTGAGTGAAGTTGAGATCGGAGAGGAAAGTCTTAAAGGAGCTGACTAAGAGAATTATTGGTGTCATTCCAATGGAGGTTAAAGTCTCCAAGGAAGATATGGTATGGCTGATCAGAACATGAGCTAATGAGCTCCATGATTTGCTCTATGAAGATCAAATTGTCACCAGAAGGATGGTAAATCGTGTGGAGCACACAGACAATCTTGCCTTTATTCAATTTCTGTCATTAGTAGCTCACAGAACGATGGCGGAGCCTTCTGAGATTGCTTTATGGTTAGGCTGGAGGCCATGCCACCCCCCATTTTCCCTGGCCGATCACATCGGATAATGACATAGTCAGGCGGTACTAAAATGTCAAGAACAGGGGAGGAGGCGTCATTGAGCCATGTTTCCGTGAGAATCAGTAGGTCCAAATCTTGCGCTAAGACGAGTGCAGAAATGTCAGCGGCGTGTTTCACAGCCGATCTGCAATTGAGCAGCATAGAATTAATGTGAGGGGAGGTGTTAATCTCTTAAATATGAGCAGTAGTTATTTGGAGTAGGTTTTCCTTATTAACCAATCTGGAGTTAACCGTGGATTCCCTGTCAGGGTCAGGGGAAATAGTGGGGATGTTAATAACGGAGTTAGAGGAGGCGAAAGACCCTGAACTACTATAGGAGAGTGCAAGAGCGCGGCTGTCTTCCGCCGACAGCTGGGGCTGAAACCTACGAGGTCTGTAGTGATGGTTAGGCAGAGGTCTAGAGATCCACCTGGTACTAATTGGTGCTCGGGTAAAGGATTCTTCGTCCCCATCACCGCAGACTCCAGGTTTGTTCCAATGCACATTCACAAGTGGAGGGTGTAGATTCCATATCCTCTCCATCTTCATGTAGAACTGTAGAAAGGACTGCAGGATCTCTTTGACAGTCAGGTGATCCTGCTTGAGGTCAGCGAACTTCTCCTCCAGGTAAGGCCCCTTAAAGCACTCCTCTGCATCCCCATTAAAAGACGAAGGGTGGGAATTCATAGTTTGTAGGAAACTGGCAGGTACAGTAGGACCCTTACCGCAGTTACAAGAGGGGCTAGAGTTCCGCTTGAGCGTGGATTTGTCATCAAACAAGTGACCGTAGACCCTCTATTGAGTCCACAACTCAACGAGAAAAGAACAGAACATCTCAAGTTACTGGAGAGACTGAGTTGTCTTAATTATATGGCACACTCGGCACGCACCCACAGCACCGCAGACAAAGCAGGACGCCTGCTTGCATGGCTCATCAGACAAGAGGTTGTCCGGGCACCCATAACAGCGATCCATGCACCAGATGGTGCACCAATATACACACAACTAGAAATACACTCTGATTTTACGAAACCTTACACGGAACTGTACAGATCCTCCACCATGGCACCGCCAGAGAAAATCCATCAATTCCTTGCGGAAATTGATCTTCCCAACCTCACCCCCGAGCATCGACTGGAGCTGGATGCATCGGTCACCCCCGAAGAAATTCCAGCAAGCATACGTGCTCTGGGCACAGGGAAATCCCCAGGTCCAGACTACCACCCGAATTCTACAAAGCGTATGCTACGCTGCTAGTGCCCCAGCTCAAAACAGTATACAATGCTGCACTGTCTGCCTCCACACTTACGGCTACACAACGAGGCGTTATTAATATACCTCCCTAAACCCGATAGAGATCCATCGCGGCTTGGCTCATACAGACCGCTTGCCCTTCTCAACACAGATTATAAAATTTTAGCTTCTGTAATTTCGGCCAAGCTAGCACTGCTGGTACAGTCACTGGTCCATCCTGACCAGAATGGATTTGTGCCAGCCCGTAACACCTCTCTTAATATACAGAGATTTTTCGGACTTCAAGAATGCGCAACACATCCCTGGCCCAGCTCTGGGTGCCTGGTCCTGGACCTAGAGAAGGCTTTCGATTCGCTTGAGTGGCCTTATTTGTTTGCGGTCCTTCGCCGATATGGTTTCGGTGTAACCTTTCTGAACCTGGTTATGCTGCTGTATACGCATATACTTCGGTCCTCTTCTGCAGTCAAGCGCGATCGGAGTTCTTGGTGCCAGGGGTGCCCCATTTATGCCCAGAATGTGCCAGTCACTAGACAATGGGCTACCAGGTTCCTCCCCGCCTGATGCTATCTGCCTGTAAAATTTGGCATCTAGCTAACTCAGAGTGCTCTATTCTACCCACTTCCAAGATGTTGGGACCCCTCTCTTGATGTGCTTGCCAGTAGCCCTTCAAAGGCAGCTACCCCTTTGAAGCTTGCCTTTTGGGCCATCACCCTTTGTGGCTGCCTTTCAGGAGGAGGTACCACCCCCTCCAGTGGCAGTCCTCAATCGTTACCTCGCCCGGGAATTGTTCACACGTCTCCACAGGAGAGCAAACGTCTGTCTCATGGCCAGCCTCGGCAAATGGCCTCTGGAAAACTGGAAAACAGAGTGGCAATTTTCTAAAAGTTGTATGTGTCAAATAGTTACATTAATTTAGACTTCAGCATCAAGTTGTGCCTTAAAGTACCAACTTTGTCCCATTCAGAAGTTAGCACAGCTGAGTTGTCAGCATGTAGGTCTACTCACCAGTGGCATTACCAGCCTCTCTCACAGAAAAAACGACAGTTGCTGGTTTTTAGCTTACGAAAATGGGAAATGCATGTTCTACTTAATAATATGCTGCAGCCTGCCTTAGGACTCGATAGGCATACTGTCGGGGTTGACTTGCACATATTAAAAAGGGAGTTTAGTCTTTGCCATTGCTTAAATGGAAAAGTCGATTTAGCAGTTTTAACTAGCTGTACCAGCCTGCAGTGGCATTCTGAGTAACATGTTTTACTTTGTCATACTTGTGGTGGCACAACGAGTGACACTTTAACCTACAGGCCCTAGGGACCCCTGGTACCATATACCAGGGACTTACAAGTAAGTTAAGCTATACCATTTGGGTATAAGCCAATCAACCGTATACTTTTTAAGGGTCAGTCCACATGCGCTGAATCCTGATTAGGCTCAGGGCATTTTAGAGCCTTTACATCCGAGTGGTCAAAGGGGGTTGGGGGGGGGGTATAGTGAGGCCTGCATAAGGCCTCACAATGGCTATTTGTGCCATTGCATTGGAATGCCTTTTGTATGTCAGTCCTTTTACGTAAGGCGTTTACTCTAAAATAACCAACTCCACATTTGGAAGTGGTCAGATAGGTATGTAAATGTGACATAATTACAAAGCTGGGGGAGGGAGTTTACGTAATAAAATTAATATTAATATTATATATTGACTGATAGCATCTACAAAAAAGCAAGTAAAACAAAGGAGTAGTTGTTAGGAGATAACGTTAATCAAATAATAAATATTTGGCCTAACATGCTGCAAGAGTGCGACAGTATGTATGCTAGAATCATATAATCCTTTGCAAGCCTGCAGTAAAGGTTCATTCATGTTTGAACAGTTCTATTCCTTCATAATAATTCTTTAAATATTTACTCTCAATTCCTTAATGTTCTTAAATTTATCAGGATGATGATAAAAACTTCAGACGAGCCCCTTCCTGGAGAAAGAAGTTTCGACCAAAGGATGTAAGAGGATTGTCTGCTGGATCAGCAGAGACTCTTCCTGCAAATTTCAGGGTTACTAGCACAATGTCTTCACCCTCTATGCAGCCAAAGAAGATGCAGATGGATGGTACGTACTATGCTTTTAGTTGTGTTTGGTGTGTTCTAGCATGATACATAAGCTCTGTAGTTTTTTGGTACTGCATGTCCGAGATATGTATTAAATGCCTTACATTAAATATGTATTATAGTGGTCATGTGCGGTGTTTGTTACATAAAATTCCATTGCCTTTGGAACTGCTTCAAGGCACTTAAAAATAGAAAAGCAGCAATATGCAAGATTTAAAATTCAATAAAACATGTTGCATATAGAGATAAAGGTAACGACGAATGGCCCTGATAAAAAACCTAAACAAAAAATAAGTAAAATCTGCTAAACTCCTGATTAAGCAAATACACCCTAGTTCTTTCAAAACTGAGATAGTATGTCATTTTTCTCAGATATCTTGGACATTCTAAATTTCACAACTCACTAGATCCAGGCTTCTTATCATTGTACTGGTTATATTTATATCACTATGCATATAGAAGCAAGTGTTCTGATAGATACTTATAACTGCAGATTCCTCACCTTATGAATGCTCCCAGGAGCCAGACTTAATCTTGAAGATTTTCATATCAACTCCCTTGTGTCACTAGGTGGAGTAGTGTGGCACCATGTCAGATCTGTCCCACCCTGGAAGTGATGTTAGAGCCCCTACCTTTCCGCCACCTCTCGTGCCGACAACAGTTCTTTTCTTTCCACGTTCCCGCCCCCTCAAATTCTGACCTAAAATTCTCACAAAACTATTTCTAGTGTGCAAGGGACTAGTCCCCTCCACAAAATGACTGGGGTCAAACCATGTAATGACTGCCATAACAGATATTGGTAACATCCCCCCAACAAGATCTGTCTCTGGTATCTGGACTCCTCGCACAACTCAACCTTGTGCGACAAATGCGCAAAGAGGAACCACAAAGCCAAACTTTACATAGCAGTGCACAGTCGTAAGTCCAAGAAGACCCGGTCTCTGTCAAAGTCGAGAGCACAGACACACACTTCTGCTCCCGAGGTCCATCCCACAAGCTTTCAGTCTCGAGATCAGGGTCTTCAGGAAAGTCAAAGAAGTCGAAGCATGGCTCCCCTTCATCCCACCGCTCCCTCCTTGAGGAGCCGTGCGACGCCCTGGATGACTATAGGCCACAAATGCTGTCTTTGATCTCTGAATCAATTCTTACTCTCATTCCCATGCGCCCCAATTTTCTGGGTTGCACGGCAATGCCGCAGCAACTCTGTGAATTCAAGGAGACCATAAACCTAATTTTTGTATCCGACCTGATCCCTCTAGTGCGACTGTGCCCAAAGAATCCTATATGGCCTCCAGTCATCAGATTAGTCCTCTACGCTGACTATGCCACTCAACCTCGCCCCAAGATTGGCCTCGACTTCGAGCATGGTGCTGAATACCACACTTCTTATAGGACCACAACTCATGCCACGACCCAGTGCGTTGACGCTGGCACCAATGCCAGAGGGGGAGTCTATAGTTGTCTCTGATTCAGAAGCCCGCCCAGAGCCAACTCCATCAGCATTTTGCTGACCTCTAATTCGGTCTCATTCTGATCCTGAAAGTCAATACAGTGAATGTGATTCTAATGGTGACAATAGTAATTTATGACAAGGAGAACCTATGTTTTGGTTTGCAGGATGCTAGTGGACTAGGTACTTCTCCTTAAACTGGCCTTCACTTACCTTTATCTGCTGTGGCTACCGAAGAATCTGCCTCATTTGCCACTGTCATTCGGAGAGCAGCTGAAGTTTTATAATTCACATTACCCACTCCTAGCATTATGATAAATGTCCTCATGGGGGTTCTTCAATCATGATGGACCTCACAGGAGCCTCTCCTTCCTTTTAATGAGGCCCTCAGACTCGCTGCGGGGCACCCGGGCTAAACTAAGCTCTTGCCTGCCAGTAAACTCGTATTGCAAGGCGGCACAGGTCTGCTCTAGGGAAACTTGCCTTCCTTCCCAACATCCTATCCCAGAAAGCCTGGTGATACAGGCCTCCACCAGCTGATTAAATCCCAAAGCTTGTCGGGTCACCTCGCCAGACAGTCAAAACGCATGGAGGTGTTTGTTAAGAGACTGTTCTCCTCTGTCAGCTTTTCTCTTAGGTCAGTGATCACCAGCTGACTCCTGGGGCATATATCTTTTCAGCCGCCTTAGATAAAATCCAGCCCAACCTCTATTATCACAAAATAGAGAGGTGGAGGATATGCTCCCATACGTCCCCAGCTAAAAAGCTAGTGTATCACAGCAAGGTACAGGGGCTTACAAGATAAACCAAAGAGTCACAACGAAGACAGTTTCCAGGATTTTAGAAAAGTTCTCAGCACTTGCACACAATTTTACATAGCAGGATTTTGACTAAGTGGGAAAGTCATCCTTTATGGAATAAGATGCCTCGCACACATAATAGTGTCATGCTTCATCATCGACATCCTCTCCTTATCCTGGTAAGATGGTACCACCAGGGCAGACTAGACCTTCTCGAAGACTTGTCAGTAGGGGGGAGTTCTTGAATAAAACTGCTGGACAGAGCAGGATCCAGATAATCTAAAAATACCTTAACGTTCCTCGGTCATCACCTTTATTAGTGAGTACTCTAGGTATGTCTAAAAACACTGTATCAGACAAGTAAACAGAGAACAATGACTCAAACCTGTCTTATATTAGCCAACATGTTTCTGCCCACAGCAACTAGCCTATCTGGTCTGGGTCATTTGTCAGGGCTCTAGGATCCCTAATTTAGACAATAGGCTCAATCTATCCTATATGGTAAAACACCTACATTACTAAAGAAAAAAGAGTACACCCAGGTGAATCCTACCTGAGTTTTTTTAAAACCGATTTAATAGGTCAACCATAAATTTTAGGGGATACCGGTAATCTGATCAGGTAGGGGGGGTGGGTGTCCTTTGTGGTCACACATTCATCAAAAGGTCCACCACGCCCGGGGACCTAGTTGTTCCTACACATTGCCGCAGATACCGGCCTAACTTCTACAGCTCCTTATCCAAGACAGCCAGGGTGTATCAAATTACTCTAGGACAGTCGGGACAAGTGTGTTGTGATTCGGCGCCATTCTTGGATTCGCCGCACCGGTTTCTCAAACGACGCTCCTAGATATGCCATTTGATGGCATTAGTGTCTTTGGAGACAAGGCGCACTCAGCCGTGGAGCGCTTTGGAGATAGTAAGGCAAAAGTGTGCTCTCTGGGCTTGGCCCTGCCAGTGCTGCAGCTCCCCCAGTAAATTTGCCCCCTTTTGAGGCTTCGGAAGAGGATACCAGCAGAGACCGCATACTACCTTGCTTCAAAAACAGAACTTGCATGCCTTTTGAGTCACAGGCTGGGGATCTTGCCACCAACGTTCAGACCCTCCTTCTGCGGCAGTCACAGAACCACTTTAAACTGTTACACGTTGTCACAAAAATCACCTAGTAGTACGTTGTATCATCTTTTATCTCCCCACGTGGAGGAGCATCACATCCAACCAGTGGGTGCTCCATATTGTGCAAAGTGGTTACTACCTTCCTTTTCCAATGCCCGACAACCCCTCCCCACAACATACCTCCCACACAACAATGCCTCCCATAGGGCCACTTCTCCACACTCTGAGAAGAAGTGCAAGATCTCTTGGCCCAGATAGCCATAGAGAGTGTGCTGGCATCCGAGATCAGGACTGGTTGTTATTCATGTTTCTTTGTGGTGCAGAAGAAGGGCGAAGCCCTCCGCCTTATTCTCAACTTCCACCCTCTGAACTTCTTTCTTCAGCAGGGTCAGTTCAGGATGCTCACCCTGGCCCAAGTTTCATCTGCCCTATATCCAGGAGACTGGTTGGTGGCATTGTATCTGCGGGACGCTTACTTTCACATTCCCGTCCTGCAGGCCCATAGATGCTACCTGTGATTTCTGGTAGACCACAATCACTTCCAGTTCTTGGTGCTCCCCTTCGGCCTTACCATTGCACCTTGCATGTTCACAAAAGCGATGATGATGGTCCCATTCCATCTGCAGAGGTTGGGAATACCTCGGCGACTGGCTACTGACAGCGGGCTTGCCTCAAACAGCCATCAACCATCTCCAGGCAACAGCCAACCTGTTGATGTTGAGTCTTTTTATCAACATGTCGAAATCACATCTGAGTTCTAGGCAGAAGCTCCCTTTCATTGGAACCATTCTGGACTCTGCTTTTCAGAGCCTTTCCTCTGCCTCAGTGAATCCAGGACATTCGGGCTATAATCCAGATGTTTCTACATTCAACCTGAGGCTTCCTACCCTCCTGCGTACTGCTTATGGACCACAGCAGGTGGCACCTGTGGGCTCTACAGTGGGATTTGAAGTCTCTGTTCACTCAGCACCAAGGAAACCTGTCAGATCACATACAGGTGTCGGAGGAGACTGCAAAAGACCTACAGTGGTGGTTGTTAGCATGCAGTTGGACCAGTGACCCTCTCCTTTCCCCACCCACAGTGAACAGTCGTGACTGCTGCATCGTTGCTGTGTTGGAGGAATCATCTGAGGAAAGTGGAGATCAGTGAACTCTGATCTCTGCCAGAAGCCCATCTCTACATAATCTTGTTGGAGCTGCGAGCGATAGACTTGGCACTGAAAGCGCTCATCCTGTCCATCAAGGGGAAACTAATGCAGCTTCTCACAGACAGCACAAAGCCCTGTGGTTCTGCAACAAACAGGGCGGGGTGGTGTCGTAGGTCCCGTGCCAAAAGGTTCTGTGCCTTTGGGAGTGGCTGAATCATCAGGGCATTTCCCTGACTGTACAATATCTGGCAGGATCTTTGAACTCTAGGGCAGATAGACTTAGCTGACGTTGTCCAGCCTAGTGAATCACAAATAGCAGCTACACTCAAAGGTGGCGTAGGGTGTCTTCCAGCAGTGGGAGCAATCATGGCTCAATTTTTTCGCCACCCCAGAGAACCTGTATTTCCAGACCTTTGCACATTGTAGTTCACAAACTCTAGCTTGGAGACACCTTATGTCTGGATTGTGACTCTGGGCACCTGTACGCCTTCCTGCTTATGCCTCTTCTTCCCAGAGTTCTAAGAAGATAAGGAGTGACAGTGTCCAAATCACCCTAGGGGCCCTGTAATAGGATAGTAGGGTACCTGAAACTTCTGGCTTTCAGCCTCTGCCCTCCCATCCGGCTGCATCTTCGAGAGGATTTTGTCCCAGCAGCAGGGCAGGGTCCTGCACCTCAGCCTGCACAACCTACACCTCCATGTGTAGTGATTGAGCGGCGGAAGTTGATGGCGATCAATCTTTCACCCTAAGTGATTAGTGTCATACTGGCAGCCAGGTGCCCCCCCTACGCGGGACTCTGGTAGACGTTTGTTATATGGTGTTCTTCCCAAAACATTCAGCCTTTACAGACACATTTAGCTGACATACTGTTATTTTGTCTTTCTGTAGCCCAGCACGGTCTTGCTGTGGGATCGATTTGTGATTTCGCAGTGAGATCTTAATTTAGTTCTCACTTTCCTCATGCACACTCCATTCAAACCAATGCATAGGTTTTCTCTGTGTCTCGACGTTGAAAACTACATTCTTGATTGTGATTACCTCAGCTTGTCGCATAAGCTAACTACATAGCCCGTCTGTACAACGGCCGTATACCAATTTCTACCCAGACAAACAGTTTTTTCTGACAAAAGCTGTTTCTCCCAAAAGTGGTCCGCCTTTCCCACATACGGCAGTCCATCTCTCTTCCAGCTTTCTTTACCCCTCCTCACCCCTCCAAGGAGAAAGGACAACTCTATCGTCTCACTCTCTCTTTAACGTCTACATTGACCGCATCAAGGAAAATCTGGTGGACGATCAACTCTGTGGGTTTCTCTGGATGAAAAAGAGTAGAGTTGTACAGAAGAGGACCATCTCCAGATGAATTGTATTGTGCATCACAATCTGTTATGACCTGGCTAAGGAGCAGCCCACTGAAGGTAGCAGCCACCAGAGCAAAGGCTGCTACCACTGCACTGGTGCACGGTGTGCCAGTCTTGGACATCTACCAGACTGCTACGTGTGCGTCAGTCAGTCTATGAAAGATTCATTCTGGTGCCTGGGGTGGGGGCATGCGGGGGAGGAATTTACAAGGTGAATAATCCGCAGTTAGAAAAGAGCGTTACTGAAGGTAAGTAACTTGTTCTTCTCTGTCATGTGCTATAAAAGTGGTAGATATGGGTTGCTATCAACCGAACTTATGCTTCTGCACACATATTTACTATATTTACCTGGAAGTACTTTTTCTAACCTTTTCCACATTGATGTGAATGCTGCCTCCAACTTTGTTAGCCATCTACTTAAGACTTGCAAATCATGGTGTCCAACAAAGCTCCAGCCCAGTTGTTGTTGATGGTCTTGGCATAAAGGTTCCCGCCATCAAAATGTTTATATGAAACGGCAGATGTATGATACGGCTCATTTTACGACATCTGTGATGCCTTGAGCTTGGTTTTTGAGGATATACATTTCGATAAAAACTAGTGCAAATAACTGCATCTTGGATTCACCAAGCTGTGTCCTTTTCAGAAAATAAGACTGTGCTATATATCCCAAAGTTGAGTATAGTGAAGGCATTTTAATGATTTAAAATGGGTGTATATATATATATATATGTTTTTTTCCACTGGAAAAAACAAAAGTCACAGGGACATTATAGTTAGGCTCACATTTTACTCGTACAAAGCCAGAGAAATTCAGCAGTTCTAGTTAGCTGAGCTGACTATATCTTGCGCCCCTGCAATGCACTGTGTATGAGCTCACATATTACATCACTCATGACCTCACTGTCATCTGAAATGGAATTACTGATGACATCACTAATGACCACTGATGACATCATCCACAGAACCAGTCACACACCTAGTTAGACCCCCCATACATCTCATACTCCCACTCAGCCACTTTCCCATTCACTCTGACGACTTCTCCCAAGCTGGCCTTTTTAAACAAAATATATTTAGGGGAGGGGGGCGCAACCCCATCCCCTTCCCCACCCCCCCCTCCTCCCCGATTTCAGCCCCAGGGATCCCATCCCCTGGGACCCGGCCGTATTCCAGTGGGGGAGGGGAGCCGATTGCGTCATAACCCCCTCCTCTCCCCCTCCCCTGGACAATTTCAGCCACAGGGACCCCATCCCGGCCTTTAAATTATTGTGTTTTTGTAATTGGTGAGGGGGCCCCTCCCCTTGCCAATTTCGGCCTCTGAGACCCCAACAGAGCCCAGGCTTTTTGTACTTCGGACGGTAGGGCCACGCGCCCCCGTCCGATTTTGTCCCTGGGTGCCCCATTCCCTGGGGCCCAGCCTTTTTGCAATTGGGGAGGGGAGCTGTTTGGCCCCCCTTCCCGGGAAGATATCGACCCTGGGGACCCCATCACCCGGGCCCGACCATGTCACCTGGGTCCCCTTAGGGCAACCAGTGTGCAATGGACCCGCGGGGGAGCCTCAAGGCCCTCGCTGTCCAAGCCGACACCCTGCCTCCTGCAGGAGCCGGCATTGCTATGACAGGCAGGGGAGTGCTGAAAGGCAGCTCCCTGTCTGTTAGAGCAAATGTACATCTGTTTCCCTGCACACATTTCCGTGCAGGGACACAGAAGAACAGTCCGCTTTCTGCAAGAAAACTGAATTATGCTTGCTATTGCTTTGTGGGAGCTGTCAGCTACCGCCAGAGGGTGGGCACCTTGGGAGGTAACAAAAGCTGGGCCTGGGGCTGCGCGGCCCCCAGGGTTATCCATGACTCCATGAAGGGGGCTGCACGGCCCCCCTCCATCATACAATATACCCCCAGAAAGGTGGTGGTCGCCGGGGGTCCACGGCAGGCCCCGTACACTAATTAATTTCAACCCTGGGAAGGTGGCAGTCCCCGGGCCTCCAGGGGGGCGTGCGACCCCCTTATTTTGAATAAATTGCCCCGGGGGGTGGGGGGTGGTTCCCAGGGCACCACCCTCGGATTATTTTAGTATCTTTTGCCCCGGAAAGGAGACGGTCCTCGTGGCTGCGAGGGGACCACCTAGCCCCCCGCATTAATTTAACAACGTTGCCCCGGGAAGGTGGCGGTCCCTGGAGGCTACCATACTAGGAGGGGGGGGCGTGCTATCCCCCTCCTTTTTCAGCCCCCAATGCCTCCAGGACCTGGCCCACCCGAGGGCAAAGTAAAGGAGGAGCTCGGTAGACCGCTTTTTAAGAAATTAAAACCAATCTCAGAAATTCCACAGATCCCAAGATGGCTGCCAACACTTCCTGGTTAAAGTGTTGACAGCCAATCAGATTTCAGCACGGGTACTGTGGATCCGCGTCCCTATATCACTATATTTTTTTACCTTTAATATCTCTAAAACTGCAGAATGGATTTACACCAAATCAGAAAAAGCGTGTAACCAAATCTACGTTTCTGCCAAATTTGGTGTAATTCCGTCCAGCAGTTTGGGCTGTAGGCTTGTTCACAGGTCCTATGGGAATTAACATGGGGAAAACATGTTTTGGGACCCCCACTATTTCTTGGCCCCCACTTTTTCTTGGCCCCCGCCTCACACATCACCCCGAAACCTTCAACACAGCAGCTGTACTGACTAAAGTATGTTTTGAAAATTTTGTGAAGATTCATCAAGCGGGGCCAAAGTTATTGGCAAAACAAAAAAAAGTTTCTTATGCAAATTAGGTCCTACCTATAACTACCTACTGGCGATAGCCAGTAGGTAATTAATATATATTTATTACCTACTGGCGGTCACCAGTAGGTAGTTATAGGTAGGACCCTGTTTCCAGAGGAAAAGCATTTTTTTACTTGACTATCTTTGGCACCGTCTGACGAATCTTCACAAAACCTTCCCAAAAAAGTGCCCTGGTGAGTCTAGTTGTGCATGGAAAGTTTCGGGGCGATCTGTCAAGTGGGGGGCCGAGAAAAGGGGTGGTCAAAAACGGTGTTTCACATGTTAATTCCCATAATATTCGACATGACTACACCCCGAACTTTGGACGGAATTGCACCAAATTTGGCAGGAAGGTAGCTCTTGGTCCAGAAAGCACCATTTTTGTTATTTGGTGTAAATCTGTTCATTAGTTCCAGAGACATTAAAAGAAAACCAGAAAGAACCCTCCCGATGTGATTGGCTGCCAACACTTCAACCGGGAAGTGTTGGCAGCCGTCTTGGGACTCTGCTCCAGCCGAGTCCTAGAAACAACATTTAAAAACAAAAAACAGTAAAGGGGACATGGTAGGAATAGCCTGACCCGCCCTAGCCCTGGTACTGGGGTCCCAGAGTGACCCCGGCAGGGCAAAAAGCACTTTTCTGCCGCAAAATCACAATGAAGTTGTGAATCAGCATTTAATTTAAAAAAAAATAAAAAAGGTAGGTCTGCCGCACTTGGTTAGAGTATAGCACCGGGGTGGGCCAGGTGCTGGGGGCATGTGTGGGGGAGCAGGACTCGCACGTTCAGTGAGGTAAAGTTATCAATTAGACAGGTGCGGTACTGCATGGCATAGTGTCTTCCAAACAAGTTAGGCCGAATCCGAGCAGGCCCTGTATTCACTGGATGAAATGTTGTCGGTGGATGGGTTGGTGTGGCAGGAGAATGTTCACAGGTCATGTAAACTTTGAAGGTGGTGGATGACCGATTCGGATCTCTCTGGCAGCAGAGAAAGCTGCTCGAAGAGCTGAGCCAGAAGCTCTTGCACCACAAGTGTGTGAGCGCATGCAAACGTCTGGCATGCTGTTACAAGAAAGCGGCACAAAATCGAAAGTTGGTATCAGGATGGCATTCTATTCTGTAATTAAATTGATATGAGAAGCTGGTGTGCACTCACACGGACAGGAGATGCACTGTAGAGACAGGGGTAATTGGACTAGTTTTTATGGGCATCATATCCTGGTGCTTTTCCTATTTTAGTCAGTGAATACAGCAGAATATGAAGCCAGCGTGGGCTGTCAGGGCAGTGTCTGAGAGGGTCTCCGGAGTGCCTCGCCAGGGATAGTAAGCACTTTATAAATATCAATTCCAATATAGGTATTAAGCCTCGACCCCAGTCCTGATAGGGGGGTGTCGGTACCATGTGGGTGCACACGACCGTCCTTACTCAACCCTGTGCCAACCAGTGGCACTCTTCTGCGCCCCCCCTCTCCTGCAGTTCCCAGTGGCACCTGGAACTTCTGTTTCTATGTTGTCATTGTGTCAGTCATGTTCACAAAACCCCCTTCATGTGAGTGTTCACCTTGTTGTTATGTTATGTTAAAAGGATTTGTATAGCGCATGTACACCGGGATGGTTTCATGGCGCTACTCTGATCGATACCTGTGCTCTAAGGATTTACTCGTAAGCCTGTTGAAACAGCCAGGTTTTAAGGAGTCTCCTAAAACCTAGGAGATCGGTGCAAAAACGAATTTCAGAAGGAAGGGAGTTCCAGAGTTTAGGGGCTAGGATAGCAAACCTCGCACCGCCTACACGCTTCAATTTAAATGAGGGAGTGGACAAGAATTGCTTGTGAGCCGAGTGCAAATTGCGTGTAGGTGCTTGCCTTTTAATCAAGCTGTTCAAAAATTTAGGACTTCTTCCATTTAGAGATTTAAAAATGAGACAGCAAACCTTGAAGGCACAACGTTGAGTGATCGGGAGCCAATGTAGCTTCCTCAGGAGCGGAGTGACATGGTGGTTCCTGGGTTGATGGAAAATCAAGCGTGCGGCTTTGTTCTGTACCAGCTGCAGACGTTTTGATAGGTATAAGGGGATGCCAAAGTACAGCGAATTGGCATAGTCAATATGGGACATAACCATGACAAGAGTTACCTGTATCAGAGCTTCCTGAGTGAGTAATCTTCGGATCTTTTTTATTTTCCTCAGATGGAAGAAACAGGTGGAGATTACTGACCCGATCTGGGACTTCATGGTGAGGTCCTGGTTTATTGTTACCCCAAGGCTCTTGGCCGAGCTGGAGGGGGAGGGAGGTTGACCCAATTCCTTGGGCCAGAAGTGAGGGCCCCAGCGATTTTTATGAATACCTCCTGTTAGAACCAACTCCGTCTTATCCGGGATAAGTTTTAGGTGGTTGCTGTTCATCCATTCACTAATGAACAGCATAGTGGACTGAAAGGCATGGACCGAGTCGGGGGAGTTGCTCATGGGGAATATAAGTTGTAAATAATCAGCGTAGTTGAACGTGCAAACTTGTCGTTCCTTCAGAGCCCGGATGAGGGGGAGGAGGTAAAGATTGAACAGCAGGGGAGAAAGTGAGGAGCCTTGTGGGACTCCGCATGAGATCCTGATTCTGGGAGCGGTAAACTGAGCGGTGCAAACTGCTTGGGAGCAGTTTTCCAGGAAGGAGCTAATCCAACCCAGAGCGGGTCCCTGAATCCCAGCGTCTCTCACACGGTCGACCAGTAAACCATGGTCGACCGTGTCAAAGGCCGCAAAAAGATCGAGCAGGACAAGAGCCTGCGGGGAGCCATTGTCGGCATCACTATGAAGAGTGTCCAACACTGTTAGTATCACTGCCTCAGTAAAATCTGCTGGGCGGAAGCCAGCTTGGTGAGGATCGAGATATTCAGACTCCTCTAGAAACCCGGAGAGACATCTAGTTACATAGGCCTCCAGGACTGTAGCTAGGTATGGGAGGAGAGAAATAGGGCGATAATTCGTCAGAATCTGGGGGTCTGAACCTAGTTTCTTGTTACGTTATTATCACGACTTTGCAGTGCTGGAATAGAAAATATGGGTACTATGCTGAAATGTGTGCGCCTTGCAGTAGATCCGCTGCTATCGACCGGTAGTCTGGTCTGACGACAGACTCCACAGAGTCCGTGGTGCGTTCAGAACTCCGGCTTCACTTACACTGCCAGCAGACTGCGGTTTCGGGCCCGGGAGTTTGTGTAGGTGTGGGCGCGTGATCGCCAGGCTGTGCATGGATTATAGTGGACTCGTGTGGTGATGTAGGTGGGACATACACCTCCAAAGGTTGAGCTGACAAGGTTGTGGCATTAGGCAGTTAGGAGTAAGAAGGTGCAAACTGGTGCTCAGCAGATGTTGCATTGAACCAGGTGTGGCCGCAGGAAGTTTGTCTAGACAAAGTTACAAAGAATGAGAAATTAAGTAAGAAAAGCAAACGGGAGCGAGAACTAGGAAGGTGAAATAAAGAAGAGGCAATAAAATAAGGAAGGCCGAAAGAAAGGAAGAGATGAAGAATACAGGAGATAAAGTGGCAGACAATTTGGAGGAAGGGAAAGAAAAGAAAGGAGAAAGTTCACAAAAGCATATAAGAAAATAATAGCTGCATCGAAGATGAAGAATGGGAGAGAGGAATGTTGGCGGGCCCTGATGGGGTTGCTCCGGCGTCGCCGACGACTCCGGTCCCGGCGTCGCCCGTCCCGCCAGCCTTGATCCCGGTTTCGGCTCCGGCCCCGACCTCGATCCCGGCTCCGGTGGTACCGCAACCCCGATCGACGCCGGTTGACCTAACCACGCCTCCGCCGGCGCCGATGTCCCCGGTGCCGTTCCTGACACCGCCCGGGGCTCCGGGCGGCGTCGTTCCCCGGTTCTCTCCGGTTCCAGACATGGAGCCGGACCGACGTCGCTCGACGCCGGCCCCGGCGCCGATGAGACCTTGGGTCCCAGATGTCCCTCCTCCTCCATATTTTGAGCCAGAGGAGGACCAGGAGAGCTGGGAGGGGTCGGAAAACCCTCTCACACAGCAGTGTGAGTATGATCAGGACTGGGCAGAGGAACTTGGGGATGCCAGTGGTCTGGACACTTCTCCTGACTCTGGCATGCTGTCTCCTCCTTCCGTGGCTACGGAGGAGGGAGCAAATTTCGCAACGGTGTTGCGTAGAGCAGCTGGAGCCTTGCACCTCCAATTGCCTACTGTGGCTGTCAGGACTAACCTCCTGACGGAAGTGCTTCAGCCGGCAGCTACCTCCTCGGAGCCATTGCTGCCGTTTAATGATGCACTGTCTGACGTTCTTTTGGGCACCTGGTCCAAGCCCACCACAGGGGCTCCTGTGGATAGGAACGTGGCCCGACGCCATCGCCCTGCTCCTGGCGACCCCTTGTTTCTCTCTCAACATCCCACCCCCGAGAGCTTGGTTGTCCAAGCCTCTGCCTCCCAAACAGCCCCTCCGGATAGGGAATCCAAACGCCTGGACCAATTTGGGAAGAAGGCATTTTCTTCCTCCAGTGCTGGCTTGCGGTCCGTCAACACCGCTTGCCTTTTGGGCCGATATTCCCACTCTCTGTGGGATTCGGTGGCGGCCGTTTTGACCCAGTGTTCTGAGGAGGTCCAGACACTGCTTACTCGCACCATTGCGGAAGGTAGGGATGCGGCAAAGTACACCATACGTTGTGGCCTTGATACCGCCGACTCGCTGGGCAGATCGCTTGCAACGACGATGGCGCTGCGTCGCCACGCCTGGCTGAGAACAACTGGTTTCTCGGGTGATGTCCAGAATACACTCATGGACATGCCCTTTGATGGAGTCGGTCTTTTTGGTTTCAAAGCAGACCATGCGCTGGAGCGTTCTAAGGACTCATGGGCTACTGCCAAGTCCCTGGGCCTTTCTGTTGTTCGCCCTCCGCTAACCTCTGCTTTTCGCCCCTTTTGTGGCCACGGAAGGGGCGCCCAGTCACGTCCGCTGCCCAGCCACCGGCCCGCGCAGCAAGCGTCTTCGCGTGGCCGAGGACGTGGCTACCGCCGTGGCGGGTCGGGCAACCAGCGTGCGGGTCAGGCCACCAACTCCGCCCCGTTCGCGGCCTCCAAGCCCTCCTAGTCCTTCCTTTCAGGTGCACAGCACGCCAATAGGGGGCAGGGTCCGCCATCACCTTCACCGCTGGCGTGCCATCACCTCGGACAGGTGGGTCTTGGACATTGTCCGAAGGGGCTACTCCCTCCCCTTCGAGACCACCCCCCCAGCCATGCCACCTCAATTCCACCGCATGTCAGGGGATCACTTGGTGCTTCTGCAGAAGGAAGTCACGGCCCTCTTGGCCAAGAGGGCCATCGAGCATGTTCCGACCCCAGAAGTAGGACGTGGTTGCTACTCCCACTACTTTCTGGTGCCCAAAAAGGACGAGGACATGCGTCCTATCTTGGACCTCCGGAACGTCAATCGCTTCCTCCGGAAGGAGAAGTTCAAGATGCTCACCCTAGCTCAGGTCTTGACTGCCCTCGACCATGGAGACTGGTTGGTAGCGTTGGACTTGCAGGACGCTTCTTTTCACATCCCCGTCCTGCCGGTCCACCGGCGTTACCTGCGGTTCACGGTAGGCCTCGAGCATTTTCAGTTCACCGTGCTCCCCTTTGGCCTTACAAGTGCCCCTCGGGTGTTCACGAAAGTGATGGCGGTGGTCGCAGCTCATCTGCGCCGGGCAGGGGTTCCAGTCTTCCCCTACCTCGACGACTGGCTGCTGAAGGCGGGCTCGTCCCAGGCAGTCGTCTCCCACCTCCAGACTACGGCCGAACTCCTGCACTCGCTGGGGTTCTCCATCAATGTGCCGAAGTCGCATCTGATTCCTTCTCCACAGCTCCTTTTCATCGGAGCAGTTCTGGACACGACGCAGTTTCGGGCCTATCCTCCCGAAAGGCGAGTCCGGGATATTCAGGCTATGATTCCGATCTTTCAGCCTTTATCCTGGGTTTCGGTACAGATGACCCTGAGGCTGCTGGGCCTCATGGCCTCCTGCATCCTGCTGGTTGATCCTGCTGGTTGATCATGACAGATGGCATATGCGGGCTCTGCAGTGGGACCTGAAGTTCCAGTGGGCGCAGCACCAGGGCAACCTGTCCGATCACGTCCAGATCTCGGAGGGGACTGCAAAACAGTTGCAGTGGTGGCTCTCGAACCGGCAATGGGTCATGGGCAGATCCCTCTCCCTTCCCCAGCCAGAGCACACAGTTGTGACGGATGCGTCCCTTCTGGGATGGGGCGGTCACATGGGAGAGGCGGAGATCAGAGGCCTCTGGTCTCCGGCGGAGTCCCGGCTCCATATCAACCTTCTGGAGCTCCGGGCGATCCAACTTGCACTCAAGGCATTCCTTCCCTCTGTCAAAGGGAAGGTAGTGCAGGTGTTCACAGACAACACCACCGCCATGTGGTACTGCAACAAACAAGGCGGGGTGGGGTCGTGGACCCTCTGTCAGGAGGCTCTGCGCCTCTGGACATGGCTGGAACATCAGGGCATGTTCCTGATGGTTCAACACCTGGCAGGTTCCCTGAACGCCAGGGCGGACGAACTCAGCCGCAGGTGCATGATGGATCACGAATGGCGTCTTCATTCGGAAGTGGCGCAAGGACTCTTTCTGCAGTGGGGAGAGCCTTGGTTAGATCTATTCGCCACCGACGAGAACGCGCAATGTCATCAGTTCTGCGCGTTGGAATTTCCAAGGCGGCACTCGCTCGGCAACGCTTTTCGTCGCGAGTGGAGTTGCGGTCTGTTGTACGCCTTTCCCCCTATACCACTTCTACCCAGAGTGTTGAAGAAGATTCGGCGCGACCGGGCCCAAGTCATCCTTGTGGCTCCGGACTGGGCTCGAAGAGTTTGGTATCCCGAGCTACTCAGTATGAGCGTCGATCCCCCGATCCGTCTGCCTCTTCGGGAGGATCTTCTGTCGCAGCAGCAGAGGACGGTCCTCCACCCGAACCTGTCCAGCCTCCACCTGCTTGCGTGGAGATTGAGCGGCGGCTGTTGATTCCTTTCGACTTGCCTCCCGAAGTTTGTGATGTAATTCTGGCAGCCAGGCGTCCCTCCACTAAGGTGGTATACACCTGCAGGTGGAACAAGTTTGTGGCATGGTGCACAGCAAAGGCTGTGAATCCCCTCTCTGCCCCTCTTTCTGAGGTTCTTCTGTTCCTTCTTTCCCTGGCCCAACAGGGTTCTGCCCTGGGTACCATCAAGGGCTGTCTTTGTGCCATCTCGGCCTTCCTCAGGCTTCCTGATCAGCCCTCCCTTTTCAAGTCCCCTGTTGTTAACAGGTTCCTAAAAGGCATTACACACCTCTTCCCTCCTGTTCCGTTTGTGATGCCTCAGTGGGACTTGAACTTGGTTCTTACCTTTCTCATGTGCGCTCCCTTTGAGCCTCTACATAACTGTCCTCTTCGTCTTCTGACTCTCAAGACAGCCTTTCTGGTGGCCATCACCTCCGCTCGGCGGGTGAGTGAGCTCCAGGCTCTATCTTGCAAACCTCCCTTTCTGTCTGTCCATCCAGACAAGGTTGTTCTTAGGACGCGTCCGTCCTTCTTGCCAAAGGTGGTTACTGCCTTCCACATTGGGCAGACCATCACTTTGCCCACCTTCTTTCCGCCTCCGCATCCTTCCAGAGAGGAAGAGAGGCTCCACCGTCTGGACCCAAAACGTGCGCTTTCCTTTTATATCAACCGCACACAACACTTCCGGGTGGATGACCAGCTCTTTGTTGGCTACGTGGGCGCCAAAAAGGTCGGGCGGTGCACAAGAGAATCATCTCCCGCTGGGTAACCTTGTGTATCAAAGCCTGCTATTCTTTGGCTAAGAAGGAGCCTCCTGTTGGGCTGCGTGCCCATTCCACCAGGGCAACGGCTGCTACCATGGCTTTAGGCCGCGGTGTTCGGCTGCAGTATATCTGTCAGGCAGCTACGTGGGCCTCGCTGCACACATTTTCAAAGCATTACTGCCTTGACAGTCCGGTCCAGAGGGACGGCTTCTTTGGCCGTTCTGTCCTCCAGGACTTCCTTGTCTGATCTTTGTTCGCAGACCCACCACCGGGGTTGGTATTGCTGGGGTATCTATTCTAAGGTAAGGAATCTGTCACTAACGTGTCTCGTTCAGATGCACAAGTTACAAACTTGTGTAACGATATATCTGTAAGAGACAGTAGTTAGTGACAGATTCCTTACCGCCCCACCCATCCTCCCCGTTCTGCGAACTGATTTCTAGGGTTAAGGACATCACTTTCAGGGCCCTAGTATTTTTCAGACACCTATGTCAGCTTCTTGCATGGCTCTGCGTTCCTGGCGCGGAAAGTCGTGTACAGAACTGACGTCAGCGCGCAGGGGCGGCGTCTAAGTACTGCCCGCGACGTCATCCCGGCGATCACGACGCCGATGACGGACGCAGAGCCGCACGACGCCGCCTACCGACACGCAAGGGTACTGCTACGCAAAAACTTTCCGGATCCAGCCTGACGCCTGGGGATATTCTAAGGTAAGGAATCTGTCACTAACTACTGTCTCTTACAGATATATCGTTACACAAGTTAGTAACTTGTGCTTCAAAGACCGTAAAACTGCTGCAGAGTGGAAAATGGGATACGAATCTCTTGTGCTGTTGTTCTACACACCTGAAGACTATTACAGCCTGAATTAGTTTGGACTTTCGATGCGCCTTGTGAAACTTTGTGGTGGATGATAAGGACAGTCTCATGGAAAATGCACCTGTCGTATTGATGCGACCGCCAGAACCGGATATATTTTCAGCAAATGGAGTCTGAAGGCTTTGTGTACCAATTTAGTGAAAGCCCATTTGCAAGTGCCTTAATATAGAGACTGGGAAAGTTTGAAACTCCTTGTCTTTTAGAATGTAAGCAATTCTGGCTAATGCATGGATTATTAAAAATGAAAAACAGGGAAAGGGTGTAGATAAGGCAACTGTTCAAACATCAGCATTTGTGCTAAAGGGACATTAACTACACCGCTCCATGTAATGAAGTTAGATAAGATCTGAACAATTTGTTTTCATGCCGGATAGTGTATTAATTCCAGCAGTTGTTTAAAGTGGAATATCAATTGTATCACAAGTCCCAGAATGCCCTGAATGGCTTAAAAGCATTGTGTATACATCAAAATTGTAAACCTACTACTGTGATCAAGACCGCAATGATTGAAACGCGTTAGTGGCGTCTGATGTAATGCTGTTCTTTGATTAGGAAAGCGGAGCCCCTGGGAGTGCAGCGTTATCCTTTTGTTTCTGCCACGTTTTGCATATACAGGTTGTATCCCAACGACTGCACCAACAGTCAGTGCGCACCGCTATGACCGCTTTGTCTTTGGAGAGAGTGATTTTATATATATATATATATATATATATATATATATATATATATATATATATATATATATATATATATATATATAATGCAATGCAAAAATAACAATTGATGGACTAAATGCTGAACAATGTCAAACACCCACCCCCAGTACAGAGATCTGGGCCTAAAATCCAGCTTTTTTCACGTCCATCATTTAGTCTTTTTGCATTTGTCGCTCTAAGTAGAACGGATATGCCCAGAATAGGATGCTTGTTTCCGGTCTGTGGAGGACCTGGCCGGACAGTTTGGGCTGGATTGTTCCCATGGGGAGCAGGGCAAGACTGATTTGCATATGGCTGGATCCGAACTGGAATGACGTGGTGAGCAAAAAAAAAAAAAAAAAGATGGATAGGCCCAGATCTCTGTACTGGGAATGAGTGTTTGACATTGTTAGGTGCTCCATCCATCATTGGGGGGGAGGGGGGTTTCGGGGGGGGGGGGGTGTGTGTGTGTGTGTGTGTACATATTTAATATATATATATAACCACACTTTACAGAGCTGTGCATATCTACAGGTCTGACCTCCTCTACTGCTGTTAACTAAATCCTCCCTTCCCTTTATTGAACTATTAACGCTAGAGGTAGGAAAATATACAGTGTTGTTAAAAACACTGCATAGGGAAATTGCAAATTTACCAGTATTGCCAAACAATTTATAGCACGTTTTCCAAGGTTGAACGGTTAGGCAATACACCTCTAGCATATCATCATAGGCTTTTTATTATTTGTGATAAAAACGCTTTCGCCATGGCTGCTATTCTGATCATGTCTTATAGCAATCCATATTTGTGCTTAAGGTTTTACTTTGAAGAGTTTATGAATGTAAAGTGATAGGATGCTCCTACTCAGTACTTGATTGTAATGTGTTCAATAGTACCCATAGATAAATATACCTTTTACCAAAATTACCCTAGAGCTATGCAGTCTATTGATCATTCTCAGTTTCCATTATTAGTTATGCAAGTAAAGTATAAACATAACATTCAACTGCAAAAATAATTCTGTGACCTAGCTCAATTTTGGAAAGTACTCAGTCAAAAATAACTTTATTTCGAACTTTAGGGCCATAAAAGGTTACATAAAATGCATAAAACACATAATAAATAGCTAAAATCCAGCATACTCACAAGAAATGCACACATAGTAAAAACAAAATCATATCAATAACAAAATACATAAAACACACAACATGATTGTGGGAGAACCAGACAATGGCAAGCGACAGCAGCAAAATAACGAGCAGTACATCATAAAAGTGCAAATCTGATAGAGACATCTAGCTGCAGATTTCTTACCTTTGAATTCTCCCCAGGTGCCTCCGACCTGGCTGCGTGCCTTAATCCCCCTCGCCTCCTCCCGATCTTCGGTTAAAGAGTCAGTACATGAGTCCACCCCGTGCCTCCCCACATTCCCTGGAACTGGGGAGACTCTGACCCAGATGCGAGAATACTATAATTCCCTTCATATTATCTTTGGGTCTTTACCTTCCACTGGAGCGCCTTTCGGGCCCAAGGAGGTACGAGGAACCGTGACTCTGTCCACGCCGGCAGGTTTGCCCTCAGCCTCAGTTCGGCCTCCTGATTCCAAAGTCAAATCCGTTTTGACGCTGGTGCACAACCCTTCGGGGTTCCCATCTTCGGTGCCTGGGTCCGAACAGACGACGACGCTGGTGGCGCCGATCAAAGCAACACTACTACACCTTTCCGAGACATCGCCGCTTCGGCGTCGGATGCCGTGCCGGTGGCACCGCCTGTCTTAGACACCTTTTCTACGCTTTCTGTGGAGTCCCCTCCTGTTTTTCCTTCTGAGGAACATGATTTTGGAGGTGATGGAGAGGATTTGGGGTTTTACACCCCATGTGAGACACTACCCAGCCTCCTATGGAGGATAGCTAGCTGACTGAGCTGGGTGAAGCTAGTGGCTTGGAGTCTTCCCCATCCTCTGTTCTCCTAGCCTTGCTACAGAGGCAAACTCCTCTCTAGCTGACAAACTGAGGCAGCTTTCTGTGTTTTTGGATTCAACACTTCCTTCTGTGGAATCCTCATCAGGGCCAAATAGTGGTAGAGCCGGTGCTTCTCTATAGTGAAGCCCTATATGACTTTTTGTTGGTGGCCTGGGATAAACCCGATACAGGGGGTCCCCTGTGGTTCGCTCTATTTCTCACAGACACTGTCCTGCCCATGGTAATTCGGCCGGTCTCCTCCGACATCCTACTCCTCACAGTTTTGTGGTACAGGCCGCTTCGGCCTCCCATGATCACAACTCTCTTCCTAATGTCTCTCCAGACAGACTCCAGAAGACTAGACACTTATGGCAGGCATATTTTCTCCTCCACCAGTTCTTCACTGCAATGCCTTAATGTTTGCGTTCTCGGACGCTTTTCCCATATGTTATGGGATTCATTGGCACGCCTGCTGCCCTTGCTTCCGGATGAGAACCGGAAAGATCTTGCCTAGTTAATACGGGATGAGCAACAAGCAGCTAAATTAATCATTCGATGTGGTATGGATACCACTGACTCCGTAGGCCGGGACATGGCCTCATCAGTGGCACTACGTCGTCGTGCCTAGCTGCGCACCTCTGGGTTTTCGGAGGCTGTTCAGGCCACCTTGATTGACATGGCCTTTGTTGGCACCCATATATTCGGCGCCCATGCTAACTCTGCATGACAGCGGTTGCGGGACAGTTGAGCGTAGCAAACTCTTAACTCCGTTTACTCTGTACATCTGCCTTACCCAGTGGACTTGTTTCACTAGCTCCCCACGGTTTTAGTACGAGGGACTTTATTCTTTCCTTTCGATTTGAGCCATTGGCAGGCTTCTGCCTGCCGTTTTATTTAAACCATTCCATCTGTTCTTTTGTGGCTCTGAGTGGGTTTTAGTTCCTAATGGTATAGGGGTTTTCTTCTTTCCAGACTTTATGGTATTTTGCTCGCTTTGTGTGGATGCACTATTGTCTTGATCCCTGTTCCTCGTGGACCATCTTATGTGTGTCTCATTGGCATTCCTGAGTATACTTATGGTATTTTAGTATTCCTTATAGAGGATTTTAAATTGTAACTCTGGACAGATTGTGCTCGTGGCTCCACCTTGCACCTACACCCTACTAGGGTTTATCTCACGTCCTACTCCTTTCGTTCCATGGAGTATTCCTACTGCTGTTATGGATTTTCCCAGTGTTTCCTGGAACGCTTTCCTTTTCCTAGCAGAGTCGGGACGCGTGATATAGTCCCCTCCTTGCGGTATCTTGTGCCCTTGTCAGTGTGTCTTTGCACTGCTTTAGCGAGCTGCTGTCGATATTCTGGATGGGATGGAGTGTTTCCATCCTTTCTTTGGCACCTATGGTGCTTATTTTTTTATAAAAAAAATATGCAGGCCCATTATACAAGTCAAACATGATACAACGCTATATTTATATATAGAAAGTTATTTTTATATATATGTGCGTGTGTGTATATATATATATATATATATATGTTCGAGGCCTGTTAGATCACATGCTTTGCCTACTCCTGCCATCTAGTATTGGGTCCGGATGTTTGCAAGTTGTTTTTCTTCGAAGAAGTCTTTCCAGTTACGAGGTAAGGTGACTCTTCCTTTCGGTGATTAGTGCGCATGGGCATCGACTCCATTGTTAGATTGTTTTTTCCGCCATCGGGTTCGGACGTGAATTACTGCGCTCCGGTTCGAAGACGTTCTTCGGGTTCTCCTCAGTGCTCAATTCTCTATACCCACGTCAGTATTGTTTCGTGCGGGTATCCCACTTCTCCGTGTATTGTATTGGTCAAAGGAACTTTATTTTGATCGGAAGACTCGTGGAAGGCCATCGGTCCACCTAGCAGTCGATGGATCGGACTCCATTCAAATTCTGTCCTCGGTGCTACGCAAAGTATCCACGTACCGACTCGCACAAAGTGTGCAACTTATGCTTGTTTCAGGAGCACAAAGAAGACTGCGACGTGTGCAGATCGTTTCGATCTAAGAAGACGCTCCCGGATCGTCTGGCTCGACGTCTTGAAATGCAGAGCCAAAACATCGAATACACGCCGGACATTTTCGGTGAAGGATCCAAGCATGAAGAATTCGATGCACAAGGCGCCGAAGAGGAACAGGAAGAGCAACCCTTATCTGTACCTGAATCGGACTCTGAGATCGAAGAGGTCATACCACAGGGTCAAGGTTCCGTGAGTACCGAATACCCCTTGCCCCGAAATTCAATTCCACTTAAGCAAAAAGCTTCGGTCTCACCTCCGCCTCCGAGCCACGGTCGGCACCGAGACGATGTTTCCGACGCCCTGCCTCTTGGCTCGGCACCGAAACCCATTGTCAAGCCTTCCGGCTCTGGATCGAGCCGGCCAAAGTCTGGCACCGAGCCGAAACCTTCGAGTTCAAAATCAAAGACTGCTTCGGAGCCGAAACCCTTGACGCCGAAAAGCAAGACGGCTTCGGAGCCGAAACCTTCCGCGCCGAAAGGTTATTCCATCCCCGTACCGAAATCCTCAGCGCCGAAACCGAAAAATGATCCTCCAAAGCTGCAGGATCCGATTCTTGACTTACCAGCCCCCAAATCAGATCCTAAACAAAAGGAACTTTACATTAATCCTGAAACAGGACATCTTCTTGCCAAACTGCCTCACAAACGCAAACCTGAGTCAGAGGACATACATTATAAGATTCCTTTAAAGAAGAGGAATGTCGGTACTAACACTTCTCCTCTTCCACCACGTTCCCCTACACCTTCACCGCCTTCTCCAGTATTGGAACATTTACTTATCACACCACACAATTCTCCACCCTCACAGCATGGACGACGACGACGAAGATATTCAATTACCTTTTGATCCTTGGGAAGACTATACCATTGATCCACCTACAATTAACGATCCAGACCTTTACCCTGCAAAGCCTTCCCCTCCTGATGACAATGTAGGTTATTCAGAGTTGCTTGCCAGGGCTGCACAATATCATGGGGTGCAACTACATAAAGAATCCTTAGAAGAGGATTTCTTGTTTGAAACTCTGTCTAGTACACACAGATCTAGTCAGACTCTTCCTATGCTCAAAGGCATGATGAGACATGCCAATTACATTTTTAAAGACCCTGCTCGCGCTCGTATTCTAACTCCCAGGATAGATAAAGTATAAGCCTGCTCCTTCTGATCCACTCTTCATTAAAGGACAGTTGCCCCTAGACTCACTTGTTGTCTCCATTGCCCGTAAACGGGCTAATTCACAAACCTATGGGGACGCCCCCCTCCAGAAAAATAGTCAAAATTAATAGATGCCTCTGGCAAATGATTAGCTGCCCAGGCAGCAAATCATTGGCGCATTGCTAACACCCAGGTCCTCTTAGCCAGGTATGATAGAGCCCACTGGGACGAGATGGAGCAATTGCTCCAATATCTCCCAGATGAGCACAAAACTAAAGCACAGAATTTAGTACAAGAGGGAAAGCTCATCTCCAATTCCTCTATTAGATGTGCTTTAGATGCTGCCGACACTGCAGCTCGAGAGATTAATACTAGTGTGTTACTAAGGAGACACGCCTGGTTAAGGATTTCCGGGTTCAAACCTGAAGTCCGGCAGCTCATCTTAAACACTGCATTTGATAAAGAGCATCTTTTCGGGCCTGAAGTTGATCAGGCATTGGAGAAGATGAAAAAAGACACTGAGGTAGTAGCTAAGTCTATGGGAGCCCTACAGTCTCCTTCAAACCGGGCTTCTTTTCGTCACTTCTTTTACCGTGGGGGGTCCAAGACCACATCCTCAGACACCAATGTTTCCTCCTATAAAGGCAAAAATCAATCTTCCTCCACAGGAGGTTTCTTTAGAGGAGGATATAGAGGGAACAATGGCAAGGTCAGAGGAAAGGGTTCCACAGCCCGTAACTCCCCTTCCACTAGCAAGAAGTGACTTACCTACTCTTCCCCCTGATCATTTAACACCTGTCAGGGGGCGTCTTATACAATTCCTCCCTATTTGGCAATCTATAACAACAGACAAGTCCGTGCTAGGAATTATCCAACATGTTTTTTGCCTGGAGCTTACTACCAATCCTCCAAACATTCCACCTTGTTCTCACAAACCGTCACCAGAACATTTGCACCTCCTCAAACAGGAAGCCCATTCTCTCTTGCTAAAAGGAGCCATAGAGCTGATGCCATTACAATATCAAGGGTCAGGCGTTTACTGCCTGTATGTTCTAATTCTCAAAAAGGACTGCTCGTTAAGACCTATTCTGGACCTCAGAGAACTGAACCTCTACATACTGTCAGAACATTTCCGCATGGTGACACTTCAACAAGTGCTCCCACTGTTACAACAGGGCGACTTTGTTTACTCCAAACTTAAGATGCTTATTTTCAATTGCAATTCACCCCGCTCATCGCAAATATCTCAGATTTGTGATAGCGGGTCAACATTACCAATTCAAAGTACTACCGTTTGGAGTCACAACTGCTCCCAGAGTATTTACCAAATGCCTGGCAGTAGTCGCAGCTCATCTGAGAAGGCAGCATATCCACTCTTCCCTTATCTAGACGACTGGCTCATCAAAGTCAGAACTTACCACAAGTGCCTCCACCACACTCAAGCCACAATTCACTTACTACACCAGCTAGGGTTTACAGTGAATGCGCTAAAATCTCACCTACAACACACAAACTTATTTGGGAGCCTCCATAGACACTTAGAACGCTCCCACTGCAGCCAGAATTCTTCTCACTCAGTTTCAGCTCAACCACTCATTACCAGCCAGAGTCTTCATGCAACTGCTGGAAATAATGGCCTCTTGCATTATAATTGTCCCCCATGCAAGACTTCACATGTGTCCCCTTGAAGAATGCTTAGCTCATCAGTGGAACCAGTTGCAGGGTCAATTAAACCATCTAGTGTTGTTAGACAGCCGCACCCATCGCTCTCTGCAGTGGTGGAACCACAAAATGTATCCAAAGGGCGGCCTCTCATCGGCCCTGTTCCACAGACAGTGCTAACAGCAGACGCATCGCTCACTGGTTGGGGGAGCTCACTTACAGGATCACACAATCCAAGGATTGTGGACTCCGAAGCGCAAAATTCTGCATATAGATCACCTAGAACTACTAGCAGTCTTTCTAGCGCTCAAAGCTTTTCAAATTCACCTTGTAGGCAAAGCTGTCCTAGTTCGCACGGACAACATGAAAACTATATCCAAAAACAGGGGGAGACACACTATCTCCAACTGTCACGCCTAGCACAAGCCATTTGGAAATGGGCTATACACCACAGGATTTATCTCCTGGCAGAGCACCTTCCAGGAATAAGCAATCAGATTGCAGACCTTAGCAGACAGAAGAGAAAATCCACGAATGGGAACTTCATCTTCAGGTTCTCCTCCCCTACTTTCAGGAGTGGGGGATTTCCTCAGATTGACCTGTTCGCCACAGCAGAAAACAATGTCCAAACTTCGCCTCCAGGTTCCCACACCCGCTCTCCAAAGGCAATGCCCTTTGGATGAACTGGTCGGGGATATTTGCCTACACTTTTCCGCCTCTCCCACTTAAACCACTGGTAGTTCGGAAGCTCAGTCAAACATCCCTCATACTAATTCTCATAGCTCCAACATGGCACGTCAACCCTGGTTCACCACCCTGCTGGAACTGTCGATATTTCCACACCAAAAGCTGCATCTCACCTCCAGTCTCCTCACTCAGAGCCATGGAGAAATCAGGCATCCAAATCCCAAAGAACTCAACCTGGCGATCTGGATCCTGAAGTCATAGAGTTAAGATATTTACACTTATCACCAGACTGTATAAATATCCTAAAAGAGGCTATAAAGCCTACTACTAGAGCAAGTTATGCAGCGAAATAGAAACAATTTGTTATTTATTGTAACAATAATAAAATCAATCCTCTTGATGCTTCTGTACAAAACATCATCTCTTACCCATTACATTTACAGCAATGTGGATTCCTCTCATGGAAAGTTGCTTTCTTCATCGCAGTAACTTCACTGAGGAGAGTTAGTGAACTCCAGGCATTAACTATACATGAGCCTTTCTTTCAGCTTCACAGGGACAAAGTGGTTCTTCGCACCAATCCTAAATTTCTCCCTAAAGTAGTTTCTGCCTTTCATATCAATAAGTTGAGTTACTTGTGTTCTTTCCTCAAACTGATTCTGTGGCAGAACGAGCTCTATACCCCCTTGATGTTAGAAGAGTTCTACTTTATTACTTTGAAAGAACAAAAGAATTTTGCAAAACAAAGCAACTCTTTGTTGCATTCTCTCCACCACACAAAGGCAATCCCATATCTAAATCAGGCATTGCAAGCTGGATCGTAAAATGTATCTAAACATGTTATGCGAAAGCAAAAAGAAATTTGCTTATACACCCTGGAGCACATTCCACTCGCAAAATAGGGGATACTATGGCCGCCTTAGGTAATATTCCCCTAGATATCTGTAAGGCAGCAACATGGTATATTATGCACACATTCATCAAACACTATTGTGTAGATGTGTGAGCGAGGCAACAGGCTAATGTAGGCCAAGCAGTACTTAGAACACTGTTTCAGACAAATACAACAACTACAGGTTAGCCACCGCTTTGGGAGTATACTGCTGTATAGTCTATGCAAAGCATGTGATCTACAGCTCACATGCCTCGAACGGATAATGTTACTTACCGAGTAAGCATCTGTTCTTGGCATGTAGAGCTGTAGATTCACATGCGCCCACCCGCCTCCCCGGTCTCCTGTAGTTGCAGTTTCTCAGTTTACATACATACGCATGGTAAACTCTATTCTACACTTACTAACTCCATTCTCACCCTCTGCGGGAAAACAATCGAACAATGGAGTCGATGCCCATGCGCACTATCATTGAAAGGAGGAGTCGCCTTACCTCGTGGCTGGAAAGACTTCTTCAAAGAAAAACAACTTGCAAACATCTGGACCCAACACTAGATGGCAGGATTATGCAAAGCATGTGAATCTACAGCTCTACATGCCAAGAACAGATGCTTACTGGGTAAGTAACATTATCCATATATTTAGAGAGAGAGATATATATATAGATAGATAGATAGATAGATAGATAGATAGATAGATAGATATATATCACTTCGCTCGTGAAATTGGGACGATGTTTTTCTTCCTCCCTTTTCAACTGGTTTTTCAGGTTGTGGCAGTTGCTCCGACTCCTGTGAGCCCATCATTTCAGGGGCCTGCTCTCTCGTACCATCGCCCTTGGTCTCTTTTGACTGCTTCATCCTTGCAGAGCGATGTCTGTCTTTTTGCTTTGGAGACCTACCTTGTCCCTTTTGTTTCCTCAACATTTTTCAAGGTTTCGCCTGTGGCATTTACCTGCCTTTCTCTGTATTTTTCAGCCATCCCCATAAACTCCTTGTTCTGTATGGTGATTATTGTTTAACTCTTTTAGCGAAGGTCTTTGACCTGTCGTTCCCTTTTTTTCCATGGGTTTCTCTCTTTTTTCCTACATGGAACATACTTGTGTCTAGCTCATTCAGGGTTAGTTGTACCAGTTCTTCTTTATTTTGGTTCTCTTCTTGATAATTTCTTCCTCTTGTTGTGTCTTCACTTCCATTTGGAAGCTGTGGAGTCGGTTTTTTTCATTTATGGTGTTTGCAATCTCAATATGTGGTAATCTACAGGGTTTCTTCTTCCAATAGATTTGTGCTCTCCGGCACTTTTTTCTCTTCGCGATCTCCTGTGAAGACGCTATTTTCTGGACTTCATACTTGCATTCTTGTATGTTCTGCAACCCTTCTTGATTTCAGCTTTTCAGGCTTAGTATTTATTTGAACTTCCGTTTCTTAGGTATCTTGTCATTGTTTTATGTACCTGCTCCATCTTGTCCAATGCCCCAGCCAGGCCCTCCTCCATCTGACTCTTACTATCGAATGTTCCAGAGGCATCCCTATTCCAGACTTCCGGGTGTTCATATTTCATGAACACATATACAGATCTTGATTTCTCTCTAGCGAGGTTTTTCAACCTGCATTCTTCTTTCACGATATAACCTTCTGGATCTGTTTCCAAGTGCTACCGTCAGTTGCCCTTGTTTTCTTGTGTCAGCTGACATTCTTTTCCTTCTGTTTGTGATGTTTCCCACACTTTCCATTTTATTTCTCCAGTTGTGTGACTCATTTCGGCTTAGTCCTCTTGTTATCTCGGACATCGTGTAATCCTTGGGTCCTTGCCCATATGTATATAATCTTTATATTGTGTTTATATATGTGTATTTATATATATATTTCTTCTATTACTGCCAGTGTTTTCTCTTTTTCCTCCCCATATGAGTATCTTTATGGGTAATTCCACAGGTGCTACCTGTCTCTCTGATAGTTTTTTCATCAAGACAGCTATTGTGCTTTGTTTTTGCCATCTTCATGTTCGAGTGTTACTCCATGCTCTCCCTTGTGCATAGGTTCTTAGTTTCCCTTTTTTTCTGTTTCTACGAAACAGTTTGGCTACCGTAATGTTTCCTTATGGTGAGGACCTCCGGCTCAGTAGCGTTGCCTGCTGTCCTAGGTTGCCCTCCTCACGGCCGACCCTGTTTCATGTTCTGCCGTGCCAGTGAAATTATTTTTAGGTTTATGTTGAATGTTGTCTTCGGACACATTTTCTCTTCCTCGGCCAGGAGTAAAGCTACATGCTTTTTCCATCTTCTGCTTTGGTTACCGGTGGTTCTTACTACCGTTCTTGGGCTACAGAGCTTTTTCTTGCAAGCCTTCCTGCCTTAGAGCTGGTCTTCTCGTCTTTTTCTACTCCAGCTAGACACCGGATAGTGCTAATCAGGGATTTTGATCCGATCAGTTCGCAGATCCTCCTATGGGGATGATTTTGCTTTGGTGTATAATTCAAAGTTAAGGAATCTACGGCTGGATGTCACAATCAGATGAACAAGTTACTTACCTTTGCTAATGCCTTATCTGGTAGAGACAGGATCTAGCCGCAGATTCCTTACCTACCCTCCCCGTTCTGGGAACTGATTTATTTCTACCTTTAATATCCTGCTTGATATTGGGATATTACTCCTACCTTGCGGATACGTCTGTTTTGACAGAGCAATAGCGATCTTTTTATTGGCACACTTTCCATGGTCAGTTTATGTAAGTGGCTCCGCATTTTTGGCACTGAATGTAGTCACCGAAGAAACTGACGTCAGTGTGTCTAGGAGGGGCATATATGGACTCTGTCGACGCTAATACTGAGTTGCACAACACCCTGTACCGACGCGCAGAGGTACTGCTGAATACATTTTCCTCATCGTCTGGCACCTGGGGAGAATTCAAAAGTAAGCAATCTGCGGCAAAATCCTGTCTCCACCAGATAAGGTGTTACCGAAGATAAGTAACTAGTTCATCGGGAGCCAGATGCAATGACTATGCAAACGTCCCCTTATAAGATGAAAAGTACAACAAGGTATGGAGCGACGCCAGGGGATCAATCATAAAGGGCAAACCTAACTTAGATTGAGGGAAAGAAACCTCCTCCTTAACCACATTGCGACAGGTATTTAGCGACCGCACAGGCGTACAGAGGCCGGCAGTCAGTTCTGAAAATTCGAAGAGCAATGCAATGCCTGCGTGTGCCCAGCTGCCTTTAAATGGGTGATAACCTAAAGCAGTGTGGGCGTATGTAGGCAGGGCATGCGAAGAAGACATGTTGAACAGTTTCCTTAAAGGTATTGCACACTGGGCAGTCAGAAGATTCCAAAGCTGACCATTTGGAGGTTAAAGATTTCTGCGGTAATGCACCCACTCTAAATTGAAAGTAGATCTTCCTGTCCATTGGCACAGTGATATATTCCCAAAACAACTCAAGGTCACAGGAAGACTTGAAATCTATAAATTCCCGCGACAGTGTAGCACTTGCAGCTTTTCGGGTGTCATTGGACATCACGCTAAGCCAATACTGTTGTTTCAGGGACGCTTTAGAAGGAAAGTGGTCAGCAGCTGTAGCATCCCATAAGTCAGACATTCCAACGGAAAACAACATCCTTTTGATGTACAAGAGCCAAGAGATTTTGTAAAGCGATCTGCCTCGATTACATCCTGCAAGGCAGCTGCATAATGGGCAAGCTCGGGTGTGGTCCAGATTCTCCTCCTATACAGAAGAGGGCGCAACCTAGCTTTTCCCTCTAACCCTTTCACACCCAGATCCAGAGACAAGGGATAAGACGTGGTGCTATGAGGTAGAAGAGCGAGGGTTCGCAAAAATGTGTTCTCTGAACTGACCAGCTCATTGAAGTTATAAAAGCCCTAAGGCTCCGTTCCATAAGGGCTGAGCCCAGGGCCTTAGCTTCATATACTTGGAGAGCAGATGCTATAGGTTTAGTAAAGGAAGCAGAATGCTCTTTGAGAATTGCACCCACCATCTGTCTGTGCATTATAGCAGCCTTATTAGTGTGCGACTTCCATGTCATGCCAGAAGAGAATGTTACACCCAGATAGGCAAATTAATCCACCTTCTCTAGTGGCACTCCCCCTAGTGCTAAGCCTCCTTTTTCAGGACGCAGCCCTGCCAGACGCCTTTGGAAACTTGAACCCTGTGGGTCAGCTGGCACTCTGCTCCCCCACAAATTATAGCAAAATGTTCTTGAAGTAAGCGTATTACAAAAGACAGGGTGTTGGGGCATGCCCATATCTTTAAGTGCTTGCCATAATCTTGGGCGGGAAACCAAAGCAAAGGCGGATTTTAAATAGACAAGGGCAACATACAGGTTGCCTCTGCTGATTACTACAGTCTTCTAAAATATTAGCATGAAACGGAAAACTTGGTCAATTGTAGAGGTTTTTCTCTGAAACCCAGCTTGAACGGGACTAAGTACATCATTTTCCAAACCTGGATTTTCGGTAAGACACAAATACAAAAGACCTTTAGAGTACAGTCTATTAAACTAATAGTGTTGTAGTTACATGGTTGGGACCCATCACCCCTTTTTTGGATTGAAAGCACTACAGCGCCCTTCCAGTAATCCGGGATGGGCACACCATTAGCAATGGTATTTGCAAGGGTAAGTACGTATTTAGACCATACCTCCGAGTCATGCATAAATATGTCGGCTGCTGTTGCATCTGGTCCGGCAGCCCTGCCACTCGTGATGGCATTAAAATATTCTAAAATATGTCAGTGATGTCAAACATTGGTGTAACATCGCTCAGGTATGGTGTAGTCGGCGGGACCCCCACAGTAATAGCTATAGTGCCATCATGATATAGGTTATTAAAATAGTCAAACCAATCAGATGGTGAGACATAGTGCTGAAAGAATGCCACCCCAAGAAACCAGTGACTAGACTTTAATAGAATCTTTGGCAGAGCATGTGTACTTTAGGTACCGCCACCTCTTATGATCCCGGTACTTTTTCTCTTTGGCTAGAGACAGTTTATAGGCCTTCCTAATAACAGGGATGCATACAGCATCGTTTGCTTTTATAGCCATGACATGGTACGTTTAATGTCACAACATTTCCTATTATACCAGGAGCTAAGATTAGGGTCACATTTCTAAGGGTACGAGCCAGAGATTATAGTGTGACAAAATGTGCTCAAAGAAGGCTTTGTGCAGGTCGCTAAAAGTCACAAAGTCTGCGTCACTCATAAAGCTTCCCTCAACTTGGGGAGCACCTTTTGAAGGTCTTGGCGTATGGCGGATAAAATATCCGGGCGGACTTCCATTTTACACCATTTTATGTGCGGCATATCAATTGTGTACTCAATGTCACTTGTGTAAGAAAGTGGATGACCGTCAGAGGGGGTTGTCCCAGAAAGCAATAATCAGAAAGCAGACCTGGTGAGAGGCAGTGGGTTAGGATCGCTCTACGTCCTTTCTAAAGTGGCCATGTCGTCAACTGTTGACCATAGCCTTAAATCCACTAAAATATAGTTGATACTCGTATGGTTTGGTTTATAAAATGTGTGGGCCTCTTTGGATCCGATCTTGTTAGATCATTGGTGGCCCTAAGTCCATATTCAATGGAAAGAATGAATGATGGAAATAATTTTATAGAGCGCACAATACCCCAAGGTGTTTTAGCGCTATACGGATCATACCCAGGAAAACCTTCTGCCTGAGGGGCACCTCAGGCATAGCTCATTGATCTATTGAGTAAACAGCCAGGTCTTCAACTGTTTTCTGAATTGCTGCATGGTGGGTTGCGGGTGTAAGGCAAGAGGCAAGGAGTTCCATAGTTTCCCTCCACGGTAAGAGAGCATTCTTCCACCCCATTTTGCTTTGTTTAATCTTGGGACAGTAATCATTCGTGCAGAGCTCGACCTAAGGTACCTACTGGGGATATTCTAGGAGAACCAATCCTGAAAAAAGGTCGGTCCAGCTCTGTAGAGGGCCTTGTGGATTATGCACAGGGCCTTAAATGTTATCCTCTTATCCACCGGTAGCCAGTGGAGGCCATGCATTGAATGAGAGATTGGTCCAAATTTAGGGACCTTCAGTAACATTCGTGCTGCTGCGTTCTTGAAGGACTGCAATTTTTTATCAGATATTTAGAGGTGCCTAAATACAAGGCATTGCAATAGTCCATCTTTGAAAAGATGAGTGCCTTCATCACCGTCTTCTGAAGATTAAACGGAAGAATTTTCCAAAGAACCTTCAGCATGAAAAATCCTGCTGAGGTAACAGCATTGATTTGTGCTGAGAAACATAGATTGGTGTAAAAAATGACTCCCAAATTTCTTGCCTTCTGAGCTGGCCTAGGTAAAGCACCCATCGCCGACGGCCACCATGATGCATCCCAAAAGGTGGTCTCATTTCCAGAAAGCAGAACCTCTGTTTTTTCCGAGTTCAGCTTGAGACCGTTTCTCTGCATCCAGCCTACAACCTGGGACATGCATCTAGAGAAAGTACTGGCATCTTTTTCCACATCTGATGAGATAGATACCACTATCTGTGTATCATCAGCGTAGGAAAGTACAGCCAGGCCAAAACTGAGAATAAGATTAACCAGGGGAGTGACATATACATTAAATAATGTGGGGCTGAGCAGACCCCTGAGGCACCCCACAGGTAAGAAAGGCCTGTACTTGCGTCCCCCATCTCTACCCACTGTTGTCTATCGTTAAGAAACTAGCGCAACAAGGTTAGTGCAGTATTTCTAAAACCAAGCTAAAGAAGTCGTTTAATAAGACGTGTGTGATGAACCGTATCAAAGGCGGCTGAGGGATCCAGTAAAATTAATGCTGCTCTGCCACCCTAGTCAACTACTCCTTTTAATTCCTCCGATGCTGCCACCAGAGCTGATTCAGTACAGTGGTTTGCT
The DNA here is from genome assembly GCA_963921515.1 of Calotriton arnoldi. Lineage (NCBI taxonomy): Eukaryota > Metazoa > Chordata > Amphibia > Caudata > Salamandridae > Calotriton > Calotriton arnoldi. The sequence goes on along the minus strand of CAWUFW010001987.1, from coordinate 956,878 downwards.
CTAAAACCATATTGAGAGGAGTCAAGCAACTGGTTAGCATCTAGAAAAGATAGTATGTCCTCGTTCATTGCCTGCTCTAAAATCTTGCCAGGAAACGGAAGGCGGGAAATGGGTCGACAGCTTTCCACCTGTTTGGGGTCCAGAGAGGGTTTTTTTCACCAGTGGAAGGATGGAAGCCCTTTTCCATATAGTTGGGAATTGCCCAGAACTCAGTATCTCAATTAATAAATCCATGAGTGGTCCGGCTACCGTGCTGGCTGCAAGATTAATGACCTGAGAAGGGCAAGGGTCCTAAGGGGCCCCGGATTTATGGAACTCTTGAGACCAATTCTTTTTTCTATGGTCAGGGGTGACAACTTTTCAAATCTTAGTGTTTCTAAAGGCGCAGGAGCTAATCCGGGGTTCAATACCTCAGCCTGATCTAGAACATCATCTAAGTTCTGTATATTCAAGGAGAAGGAAAACACCTGAAATATAGAATTGACTTTAACTTGGAAAAAATCAGCCATCTGATTGCAGAAGGATTCATCAGAAGTAAAGATGTTGCTGTTGTTCCATTTGGACAGGGATTTAACTGTTTTGAAAAGTTCCCTGGTAGAGTTTGTCATTAGTCTAATTTTACCAGAGAAATATTTGGTCTTTGCTTCTTCAATTAGATCTTATACTCAGAGTAATTTTTTGTACTTAATTTTTTCTTCAAGATAGTATTCCTTCCTCCATTTGCGTTCCTGAAGTCTGCACTTCAGTTGTACTGCTTTTAATTCTTGCGAAAACCATGGAGCTGATGGAGTTTTCCTATAGCTCTTAAATATTTTTTCCGGTACCAATCTTTGGAGTGCTGTGTGTAACCAGTGTGTGTAGTTGATTGCTGCATTATTGACATTGTCTGGAGCAGGAACTGATTTAGAGAGTTCACCTTGCAATGCCTCTGCATTAAGATTTTTCCACGGCCTGTATTTAATAGTTCTAACTGTATTGTTAGGTACCGCTCTATTACAGGGAATTGTTATCTAGAAAAAATGGTCTTATGATCTGACCATGAAAGTGGCAGAATTGTATCTATTTTTAGCTCATGATTATTTGTGAAAACTCCATCCAGCGTATGATTGGCCAGATGGGTGGGTTCACCGATTAACTGGAGTAGATTGAAGCTCTTAAGAGTATCAACCAAATGATCCGCATTAGTAGAACGCTCAAGATGACCGTTAAAATCCCCTACTATTGTAAAACTTGAATAGTTTGTGCAAGATTCCATAAAGGTCTGAATCTTTTGAATAAAACTGGCCCTTGGGCCAGGAGGTCGATAGACTAATAGTCCCTGAAACCTATGTGATTTGTTCATTTTTTATACTAAAAGAGCCTTTAGCTGAAGAGCAGCCTGGGTACATCGATTTATGGTAGGAATATCCAGATGGGGGAACAGCCCATATTTTGTCCTCTTCACAGGTAAATTGGACATCCTCCATGTCAAGGGGCTCAGAGGTGGTGTTGAAATCCCCTGACAGAATAAGGTGATATTGGAGAGAACGCCTTTCCAGATAGTCCTAAATGGCTTGCATAGTTTTAAAAGCCAAGCCACCTTTGGCCCCTCTGGCATATATATTAAAAATAGCATCCCTGGGGGGCGTGGCCAACCAAGATGGCCGAGTGGACGTAATCTACGAGGGCTCCGCAGTGAACGATACAAACCACAGGAAAAATGAACTACGCGTAGTTCTAACGGCAAGTAATCACTGTTGAGGGCTACACAAATACAGACAGTACCGTCAGAAGCGAGAAATTCCGGCCGACATTGGAACAATGTGCTAAGAGGGGCAGCGGGGCCAAGAGCTTCATTTCCTTTCTAAACACACAATTACTTTCCGCACAGACACCGGTCAGTCCACGCCATGTAACGCGTTGGGAAGACACACTGGGGGAACTCATTTCAGATCTTGATTGGTCAAGGTTGTGGCGAGACATCCCACAGTGTAATCACTCCATGGGATTGAGGGAAGCACACTATAAACTCATATATGATTGGTACTTATACCCTACTAAGCTCAAGAAAATCTTTCCCCACTCATCAGATCTGTGCTGGAGAGGTTATGGCCTGTTGGGAGACTTTAAATACATCTGGTGGGACTGCCCGAACATCCGCCCCTTCTGGACTTAGATTCTTGCCCAGATGAAAACCATACTAGGATACCCAATACCAAATGATCCCAAGATGATTGTTTTGCGGTTGCTCAACGACAATCTTCGCTACCAAACAAGTAGTGACAAAGCTGTGATGTGGCAATGTTTCAGGGCGGCGAAGATGGCGGTGGCGGCTGCATGGAAGCGCCCATCTGCACCCTCGTTAACGCAATGGCACGCCAGACTATGGCGAGCGGTCACGATGGAACAAATGGCAGATATCGCCTCAGACTCGTATAAAAATATTGAATATATATGGGGATCCCTAGTGGGCTACCTCTCCACGGTTTGCCACTTTTCGCATGGCCCACGCGAACTAGAGCACTACACCTGTTTCAATTCGTAACTTGAAGCGATTTAAGGGAAGACCCACAAGAAAGGGAGAAAGCACCACGATCCCCTATCTAGGGAACCTCCTAGAGACCTCCAAACAAGACACTCTAGATGGCATGATAAGAGCATATCCATGTACTACAGTTATGTAGAAAGAGGTTTGGGGGGAGGGGGTGTAAAACGGTGGACTTAGAAAATGCAGAGACTTATGACTGTACAATAAGGCGCTTATATTTAGCAAACTGTAAACTGTATTAGAAATATATTTACTGGACAGCCTGTTACATTGTACCTGGACTGTTTAAATACTTCTCTGAAAAAACCCAATAAACTCAGTGTTGAGAAAAATAGCATCCCTGAGATTTTTGTCGCTCGTAAGCTGGATGCCCAGAAAATATAGGCAGTCTGTCAAGTTTTCGGATTTTATGATTAAGTGATGCTCTAACCCACATAGTTAACCCTCCCGAGGCTCTCCCACATGGACTAGTCTTTGCTGGGGCATAAATTGAGATCCCGGAGGTGCTTATACAATAAACACATCAGGTGCTCAAAGGCTACCTTCCTCAGAACTCAACTTGACCAAGCAAAAAACCGGCCAAAAAAACTGTTCGAAATCATCAAGGCTCAAACTAATAGTCATACCAACCTCCCACCACTGGTTCAAGGATCGCTGCTGAGTTGTGAACAGTTTGCGGATTTCTTCTCGGAGAAGTCCTTGAAGATTGAATCGGACTTACGCGCTGCCCTTGAGCAACTGTCGAGCAGTCCACAGACCTCCCTCCGTCCCCCGAGTGCAGATACACTCCCTGCGCTCTCCTACCTCCCCAAAAACAATGCTTCCTGGAGTTCGTTCCAAACGGTTGATGTACTCACTATACGCAAAATGCTGTTGTCTTTGAAACCTTCTAATCATTACAACGACCCTCTACCTGCGAACCTGTTCCCGGAAGTCAGATCCTCCCTTCTAACACTCTGGACTAGGATCGTAAATGCTTCTCTCAGTCAAGGTGATATTCCCGATTACCTTAAAGCGGGCCAAGTTACCCCGATTCTAAAGAAATCATCTTCGTATCCCACGGATCTTCATAACTTTCGCCCAATTTCCAACATCCCCACCTTGGCAAAGCTCCTGGAGAAATGTGTGCTCGCCCAACTCTGTAACCACATCGATCATTTCCACCTCCTGGACCATTGTCAATCTGGTTTCCGCGCGTGCCATAGTACAGAGTCAGCGTTGACGCACATCGTAGATGATGCTCTTAGAATGTTGGACCATAATGAGGCTTGCCTTTTGATCCTTCTCGACCTGTCGTCAGCCTTTGATACGGTCAAACACGATAACCTAACTGACCTCCTGGAACACAGGATGGGGTTGTCTGGGCCTGTACTTAACTGGTTCTCCTCTTTCCTTCACAATAGATCACAATGCTTCAAGGTGAACCAATCCCTGTCTCACCCGGCTCCGGTTACTCTTGGAGTTCCACAAGGGTCAGCACTATCTCCCACGCTCTTTAACTTGTTCATGGAGCCTCTGACAGAAATCTTGAAATCATCCAACATTCATTATCACATGTACGCGGACGATACTCCACTTTACCTGAAGATCGCTTCCGCCGAGGACGTTCAATCCCTCAACTTAATCCTGTTGGAAACACAATGCTGGCTGACACGCAATCACCTGAAGCTTAATGCTTTAAAAACTGAGTTCCTCCTAATCTCTCCCCAGAAAAAATCCCTGGACATGGACCAATGGCTGTCTCAGATTACTGCCTTGAAATGTAGACCTCACCTCGTGGATTCGGCATCCTCTCTGGGGATCATTTTAGACAAAAGCCTAAACATGCAGAAGCACATCAGTTCCCTCACCAAAGGAGCGAACTTCCAACTCAACATCCTCAGAAAACTCAAACACTACCTTCCTGCTCCTGACCTTAAGGTTGCAGTGCAAGCCCTAGTGATTTCAAAGCTGGACTATGGAAGTGCTATGCTGTGTGGCTTGCCCAGAGTGAAGACGGCTCCTCTTTGGGTTGCCCTCCATTCTGCTGCTAGGCTCATAACTGGCACAAAAAAAGTCAACCATATCTCTCCGGACTTGTTAGCCCTTAATTGGCTTCCTTATGAAGCCCGGATACACTTAAAAATCGCATGCATGGCACACAAAGCCATCCACTACCAGACTCCGTAATACCTCGAGCAGAAATTGGAGCCCTCATGTGGTTCGAGAGCCTCCAGAAGTGCCAGCACCCTATTACTCAAACCCCATAAATTCAAGAAAAAAAGACCTACAATCGTGCCTTCTCTGGTTTGGCTCCAAGGATCTGGAACTCCCTCCCCCCCGAACTCAGGACGAATCCTTCCACGTTCCTCTTCAAGAAAGAAGCCAAAAGGCTCCTAATGAAGAAATTCTTACCTCAGTCTGGCCCCACCACTTGATGCCGTGGCCTAACCATCGATCCGTGGCCCGGCGGCCTGGACCATTTGAATGCTCGGACTTTTCATGTCTGTGAATTTTCGCTTTGTATATTACGGCCTTGACATTTTATGACTCAGGAGAATGTTTGATCACTTTTGACTGTGAAATTTTAGCTGTGTTTACCATGTTGGACATTTAAGGGTCATGAGGATGTTCGGACACCTAGGACTGTGTAATTATCACTTCGTTTATTTTCTCCTGCTGTGATATTTTATGTATATGATTCCTTCTCTTTGGTTACTCTTGGTTGTTTACATGTACCCTCTTGCCACATATATTGTAAAGCACTCTGATACCCCCGGTGGTCATGTTCGCGCTATATAAAACTTTATAAATAAATAAATATTGAGGTAGCCTGATTTGAATGTAGGTCCCACGAACCACGTCTCTTGGAGCAGACCGATATCGTGTTCCTCAATGAATTTGTTCCAATCATATAGAGCCACTTTTGTCCTAAGACCAGCCAATTTTCCAGGACACAAGAGTTGACATAAAGGGCTTCTGTACTACAAGGGCCTCGTTTGTGCCATGGTCCTGAGATGGATCGATTTCGACAAACAAGCCGCCGGTAGTGGTAGGTAGGCTTGCAAGGATATCGGACTAATTCGTTTTCCCAGAACTAGTAGGTGAATTAGAGAGGGACCGGGCCTCTGGCGGCAGAGGGTAAGGTAAGGTAATGTTTTCATTGCACTGCTTGGCTCTGACATAATTGTAGGAATTTAATGATGTTGACCACATCTGTTGTGTAGAGGTTCGAATAGAGCCCAGAAGTAAATCAATATCACCCAAACGTGAGGTGATTGATAAAGAGTCCAATCTAAAATGTAGAGCAGTATTTGCATTGTGCGGCAGCCCAGGATACTTGAAATGTATTTTGGAGTATCTTGGAGGACAAGACTTAATATCAAGAGTCACCAGATTGTCACCCATGACCTCATTCTTGAAAATCAATTTGATTGTGTCAGTCTGAATAGACTGAAGGGTTTCTTTTGGCACTGATAACTGAGCGACAACCCCTAACATTCCTGATCCAATGTATCACTTTGTTTTTTAATGGACTCCTCCTAATATGAGGAGGCAATTTTGAAATGTTGGTCCTCATGATAGGGTATGCAAAAGAGTGTTTTCTGCTATCGGAGTATGAAGGAGACTTAAAACCACAACCACGTGGAGCCTTATAGATAGGAAGGCTAAGGTATTATAACCAACTTGGGCACTAGAAGGCTGAAGACTGTGAGAGTTGCCTGCTAGTCTATTGTATGTAGGGTCACGTGGGAGCTCTGGCCTTGATGTACACCGGCCAGGGTCTTTGGGGCGGACCCGTCGTATAGCTGAATAGGGCCCCGAATTAGCGGGTCCCGATGGTAGACTAAGTGGTGGAACGGAGGGATAGATTGCCGGCGGATGTGGAGTTTCTTTGCCAGTAGGAATATTAGTGCCTCCGGATGTTAAAAGGTGATTCAATGAAGTAGACATAAGTATCATCGGTTTTTAACTCGCCAACCTTTGCATTTAGATCTGTGATAAGCGAGATCTAGTATGCATGGTCAATACAGGGAAAGGCGGAGCAGGTTTTGAAACTGTTAATGGCGTCTGAAGAAACCTGCACCTCTGACAGTTCAAGCAAAGGTGCAAAGCGACTACTGCAAGGGAGGGGAGGTGAGTGTGGTGTCCCAGAAGTGATTAAATTGCAGGGACGAGCAGATTTGCTAAGTTGTCTAGGAGTTATAGCCTGAATCGATGACATTTTTTAAATATGCCTGGGATTCGCTTTTGCTTCTGCTCGGGATTTAAAATGGGAAAACTCAGAATAGGCACGGCAGGAGAGAGCAGAACAAAGGCAGGGCTAGGTATCTCCTCACATACAACAAGCAGGTTATCTATCCTCCAGCAAACGCATGTAACCGATATATGAAAGAGCAGAAGGTGATAATGAAGCAATAATAGATTAAAAAAAATATATATATATATTTTATTTTTCAACCAAAGACAACCTCTTACATCGAGTTGATTGTTGACATTAAAATGCATATGACAGTACAGTGCTGCCTGTTCTCACATTGTGTAGCCTATTGTATAGCAAATTACATACAGTTGTATACAGAGTTATAGTGTTAAACATAGGAATCATTCTGATGGGAACACATCTTTTACATCAATCGTATCTACTCGAAACAATAATAGAATTAAACCCTATAGGCAACACGTTGGGCTAAACACGACAGTAGCTTGATAAACTGCAATTTGGGAGTAGATCACAGAAAGATGGTCAATTTGTAATGAAGTCTCAAAAAGGCTTGAGGAGCAGTCCTAGGAAGGCATACAGCAAATACCAAAGAGGAGACAGTAGCTAACTGGAAAAACATTAGAGGGATGGCCAAGCCTCTTCCAGGCTCCGATGTGCGTGGATGTGCCCGCCCTTGGAGCACTTTAATAGCACTCATGGCTGTAGTTGGAGCAGCGAGGGTTCATGGGATTTGTAGTCCCCAGCTCCCGAGGTGTCAGCAGCTTCTCCCAGCAGTGAAACTCCCAAAGCAGAAGTGCAGTGCGCTTCAGCAGCGCTTGTGGCAATGAAATTTAAGAGAATAGTTGGCCCCCATAGCAGCGGAACTGCAGCGCGCTTTAATAGTGCTCGTGGCTATAGGTGGAGCAGTAAGGGATCATGGGATGTGTAGGCCCCAGCGGCCTGAGGTGTCGGCGGCTTCCCCCAGCAGTGATATTCTCGAAGCAGGGCTGCAGTGCTCTTCAGCAGTGCTTGTGGCAGTGAAATTAAAGAGAATAGTTGGCCCCCATAGCAGCGGAACTGCAGCGCGCTTTAATAGTGCTCGTGGCTATAGGTGGAGCAGTAAGGTATCATGGAATGTGTAGGCCCCAGTGGCCTGAGGTGTCGGCGGCTTCCCCCAGCAGTGATATTCCCAAAGCAGGGCTGCAGTGCGCTTCAGCAGCGCTTGTGGCAATGAAATTGAAGAGAATAGTTGGCCCTTGGAAAGTACTGTTCGCTGTCAACCTGTACAAAAACTGTATGCAATGAACCTGTACGGTACTTGGACACACAGTTTGTAGTTTATTTTCAGTATCCATAACAATAAGTTATGAAAATGTACTTTCTGAAAGTGCTTGTAAGAAAGGTTAGAGAAGTGTGTGGTTCTTAAATAACAATATTTCTGAAACCTAGAAATTCAAAATAAGTTACCTTGTCTCATAGCCTAGCATGGCATTATTAATTTACCTTCAATCAATATTGTAAATGGAGACAAATGCTATAAACTATATTCATGTCCCCATGAAATCAACTATCTTCTTATGCTGAAAAGAACATTTTCATGCCATTTAAACCCCATAAGTTTATTGCTTCTCCTACTAAGTAAACACTCTGGCATCGTCAACATGTTGGCCGCAAGTAAAAAAAACTTTATTTGCCATAATTTTGTGGTACAAATGGTTCACAACTTTTTGGAACGTAGGATGTTACTATTATATGATGGTTGCAAAACTGCATATCTGAAAGAGACACGTTAGTGATAGATTCCTTACCTTAGAATATCCCCAGGCGTCAGGCTGGATCCGGAAAGTTTTGCGTAGCAGTACCCTTGCGCGTCGGTAGGCGGCGTCGTGCGGCTCCGCGTCCGTCGTCGGCGTCGTGATCGCCGGGATGACGTCGCGGGCAGTACTTAGACGCCGCCCCTGCGCGCTGACGTCAGTTCTTCTTTTTCCGCGCCAGCAAGCGCAGATCCGGGAAGAGCAGTGCCCTGGTCAATTTTTGACCATTATTTTTGGTGATTTTTTCACTGTTTTTTTTTTTCCATCTTTAAGGTGTCGTAGGGATGCCCGGCTTCAAGCGATGCGGCGCCTGTGCGCGGATGATGTCCGTCACCGACCCGCATTGGGAGTGTCTCTTCTGCCTCGGCCGAGGCCACGACACCGAGTCTTGTCCCGAATGCCAGGCCCTCAACCCGAAAGCTTTGCGAGAGCGGTCTCGAAAGCTCCTCGAGGCCCGGCATTCGGCTCCACGGAGGCCCCGGTCGCGTGAGAGGTCCAGGGGTCGCTCGCGGAGTGCACACCGGTCGTCGGCGTCGAAGTCTTCTTCGTCCGGTAAGTCTAAGCACAAGAAGTCCAAGAAGCATCGTCGCTCTCGGACTTCGCCTCGCCGGTCTCGCGACTCGGCTGAGGCCCCTCCCGGCACCGTCCCCGCCCCCGCGGCCCCGGACTTGCCTGTGGAGTCGCCCCCGTCATACCCGCCCTTCCCGGGTTCGGGGCGGATCCGGCCAAGGTACAGGAGTTCCTGTCGGCCATGGCCCGCCTCTTCGGGCCTTCGGGCCCCTCCGGTGCGCCTTCGGGCCCCGCGGGCCCTGATGGGGTTGCTCCCGGCGTCGCCGGCGGCTCCGGCTCCGGCGTCGCCCGGGCCTCCAGCCTCGATCCCGGCTCCGGCTTCGGCCCCGGCCTCGATCCCGGCTCCACAACCCCCATCGACGCCGGTCGACCTCACGACACCTCCGCCGGCGCCGATGTCTCCGGTGCCGCTCTCGACGCCGCCCTGGGCTCCGGGCGGCGTCGTCCCCCAGTTCCTTCCAGCTCCGGACATGGACCCGGAGCGACGTCGCTCGACGCCGGCTCCGGCGCCGATGGGACCTTGGGTCCCAAATGTCCCTCCTCCTCCTTATTTTGAACCAGAGGAGGACCAGGAGGACTGGGAGGGGTCTGATGACCCTCTGACTCGCAACTGTCAGTATGATGAGGACTGGACAGAGAGTCTAGGGGAGGCCAGTGGTCTGGATACTTCTCCTGACACTGGCATGCTGTCTCCTCCCGTGGCTACGGAGGAGGGGGCCAATTTTGGTACGGTGTTGCGTAGGGCTGCTGGGGCCTTACGTCTCCAGCTCCCTACTTTGACGGTCAAGCCTAACATCTTGACAGAGGTGCTTCAGCCGGCAGCCTCCTCTGCGGAGACTGTGCTGCCGTTTAACGACGCCCTCACAGACGTTCTTTTGGGCGCCTGGTCCAAGCCCAACACAGGGGCTCCTGTGGATCGGAACGTGTCACGACGCCATCGCCCCGCTCCGGGCGACCCCCTGTTTCTTTCTGTCCACCCCACTCCTGAGAGCTTGGTTGTCCAAGCCTCCGCTTCCCAAACCGCCTTCCCTACCGCTCCTCCGGATAGGGAATCCAAACGCCTGGATCAGTTTGGGAAGAAAGGTTTTTCTTCCTCCAGTGCTGGCTTGCGGTCCGTTAACACCGCTTGTCTTTTGGGCCGATATACCCACTCTCTGTGGGATTCGGTGGCGGATGTTTTGCCCCAGTGCCCTGAGGAGGTCCAGGCACTGCTTTCCCGCGCCATTGCGGAAGGAAGGGATGCGGCCAAATACACTATCCGTTGTGGCCTTGACACCGCCGACTCGCTGGGCAGGTCGATTGCAACGACGGTGGCGCTCCGCCGCCACGCCTGGCTGAGAACCACTGGTTTTTCAGGGGATGTCCAGAATACTCTCATGGACATGCCCTTTGATGGAGTCGGTCTTTTTGGGTCCAAAGCAGACCATGCGTTGGAGCGCTTTAAGGACTCACGGGCTACTGCCAAGTCCCTGGGCCTTTCTGCTACACGCCCTCCGCTGCCTTCTGCTTTTCGCCCCTATCGTGGCCACGGTAGGGCGCCCCTTCACGTCAGCAGCCCAGCCACCGGCCCGCGCAGCAGGCGTCTTCGCGTGGCCGAGGACGTGGATTCCGCCGTGGCGGATCGGGCAACCAGCGTGCGGGTCAGGCCACCACCTCCAACCCGTCCGCGGCCTCCAAGCCCTCCTAGTCCCTCCTTTCAGGTGCACGGCACGCCAGTAGGGGGCAGGGTCCGCCATCACCTTCCCCACTGGCGCACCATCACCTCGGACAGGTGGGTCTTGGACATTGTCCGAAGGGGCTACTCCCTCCCCTTCGAGACCACCCCCCAGCCATGCCACCTCAATTCCACCGCATGTCAGGGGATCACTTGGTGCTTCTACAGAAGGAAGTCACGGCCCTCTTGACCAAGAGGGCCATCGAGCATGTTCCGACCCCAGAAGTAGGGCGTGGTTGCTACTCCCACTACTTTCTGGTGCCCAAAAAGGACAAGGAGGACATGCGTCCTATCTTGGACCTCCGGAACGTCAATCGCTTCCTCCGGAAGGAGAAGTTCAAGATGCTCACCCTAGCTCAGGTCTTGACTGCCCTCGACCCTGGAGACTGGTTAGTAGCGTTGGACTTGCAGGACGCGTATTTCCACATCCCCGTCCTGCCGGCCCACCGGCGTTACCTTCGGTTCACGGTAGGCCACGAGCATTTTCAGTTCACCGTGCTCCCCTTTGGCCTTACCAGTGCCCCTCGGGTGTTCACGAAAGTGATGGCGGTGGTCGCGGCTCATCTGCGCCGGGCAGGGGTTTCAGTCTTCCCCTACCTCGACGACTGGCTGCTGAAGGCGGGCTCGTCCCAGGCAGTCGTCTCCCACCTCCAGACTACGGCCGAACTCCGGCACTCGCTGGGGTTCTCCATCAATGTGCCGAAGTCGCATCTGATTCCTTCTCCACAGCTCCTTTTCATCGGAGCAGTTCTGGACACGACGCAGTTTCGGGCCTATCCTCCCGAACGGCGAGTCCGGGATATTCAGGCTATGATTCCGATCTTTCGGCCTTTATCCTGGGTTTCGGTAAGGATGACCCTGAGGCTGCTGGGCCTCATGGCCTCCTGCATCCTGCTGGTCAATCATGCCAGATGGCATATGCGGGCTCTGCAGTGGGACCTGAAGTTCCAGTGGGCGCAGCACCAGGGCAACCTGTCCGATCACGTCCAGATCTCGGAGGGGACTGCAAAACAGTTGCAGTGGTGGCTCTCGAACCGGCAATGGGTCATGGGCAGATCCCTCTCCCTTCCCCAGCCAGAGCATACAGTTGTGACGGACGCGTCCCTTCTGGGATGGGGCGGTCACATGGGAGAGGCGGAGATCAGAGGCCTCTGGTCTCCGGCGGAGTCCCGGCTCCATATCAACCTTCTGGAGCTCCGGGCGATCCGGCTTGCACTCAAGGCATTCCTTCCCTCTGTCAAAGGGAAGGTAGTGCAGGTGTTCACAGACAACACCACCGCCATGTGGTACTGCAACAAACAGGGCGGGGTGGGGTCTTGGACCCTTTGTCAGGAGGCTCTGCGCCTCTGGACATGGCTGGAACATCAGGGCATGTTCCTGATGGTTCAACACCTGGCAGGTTCTCTGAACGCCAGGGCGGACGAACTCAGCCGCAGGTGCATGATGGATCACGAATGGCGTCTTCACTCGGAAGTGGCGCAAGGACACTTTCTACAGTGGGGAGAGCCTTGGTTAGATCTATTCGCCACCGAAGAGAACGCGCAATGTCATCAGTTCTGCGCGTTGGAATTTCCAAGGCGGCACTCGCTCGGCGACGCTTTTCGACGCGAGTGGAGTTGCGGTCTGTTGTACGCCTTTCCGCCTATACCACTTCTACCCAGAGTGTTGAAGAAAATTCGGCACGACCGGGCCCAAGTCATTCTTGTGGCTCCGGACTGGGCTCGAAGAGTTTGGTATCCCGAGCTACTCAATATGAGCATAGATCCCCCAATCCGTCTGCCTCTTCGGGAGGATCTTCTGTCGCAGCAGCAGGGGACGGTCCTCCACCCGAACCTGTCCAGTCTACACCTGCTTGCGTGGAGATTGAGCGGCGGCAGTTGATTCCTTTCGACTTGCCTCCCGAAGTTTGTGATGTGATTCTGGCAGCCAGGCGTCCCTCCACTAAGGTGGTATACGCCTGCAGGTGGAACAAGTTTGTGGCATGGTGCACAGCAAAGGCTGTGGATCCCCTTTCTGCCCCTCTTTCTGAGGTCCTTCTGTTCCTTCTCTCTCTGGCCCAACAGGGTTCTGCCCTGGGTACCATCAAGGGTTATCTTTGTGCTATCTCGGCCTTCCTCAGGCTCCCTGATCAGCCCTCCCTTTTCAAGTCCCCTGTTGTTAACAGGTTCTTAAAAGGCATTACTCACCTCTTCCCTCCTGTTCCGTTTGTGATGCCTCAGTGGGACTTGAACTTGGTTCTTACCTTTTTAATGTGCGCTCCCTTTGAGCCTCTGCATAACTGTCCTCTTCGTCTTCTGACTCTAAAGGCAGCCTTTCTGGTGGCCATCACCTCCGCTCGGCGGGTGAGTGAGCTCCAGGCTCTTTCTTGCAAACCGCCCTTTCTGTCTGTTCATCCAGACAAGGTTGTTCTTCGGACGCGTCCGTCCTTCTTGCCAAAGGTGGTTACTGCTTTCCACATTGGGCAGACCATCACTTTGCCCACCTTCTTTCCGCCTCCGCATCCTTCCAGAGAGGAAGAGAGGCTCCACCGTCTGGACCCAAAACGTGCGCTCTCCTTCTATATCGACCGCACAAAACACTTCCGGGTGGATGACCAGCTCTTTGTTGGCTACGTGGGCGCCAAAAAGGTCGGGCGGTGCACAAGAGGACCATCTCCCGCTGGGTTACCTTGTGCATCAAGACCTGCTATTCTTTGGCTAAGAAGGAGCCTCCTGTTGGGCTGCGTGCCCATTCCACCAGGGCAACGGCTGCTACCACGGCCTTGGGCCGCGGTGTTCCGCTGCCGGTTATCTGTCAGGCAGCTACGTGGGCCTCGCTGCACACGTTTACTAAGCATTACTGCCTTGACAGTCAGGTCCGGAGGGACGGCTTCTTTGGCCGTTCTGTCCTCCAGGACTTCCTTGTCTGATCTTTGTTCGCAGACCCACCACCGGGGTTGGTATTGCTGGGGTATCTATTCTAAGGTAAGGAATCTATCACTAACGTGTCTCTTTCAGATGCACAAGTTACTAACTTGTGTAACGATATATCTGTAAGAGACAGTAGTTAGTGATAGATTCCTACCGCCCCACCCATCCTCCCCGTTCTGCGAACTGATTTCTAGGGTTACGGACATCCCTTTCAGGGCCCTAGTATTTTTCAGACACCTGTGTCAGCTTCTTGCATGGCTCTGCGTTCCTGGCGCGGAAAGTCGTGTACAGAACTGACGTCAGCGCGCAGGGGCGGCGTCTGCAGTACTGCCCGCGACGTCATCCCGGCGATCACGACGCCGACGACGGACGCGGAGCCGCACGACGCCGCCTACCGACGCGCAAGGGTACTGCTACGCAAAACTTTCCGGATCCAGCCTGACGCCTGGGGATATTCTAAGGTAAGGAATCTATCACTAACTACTGTCTCTTACAGATATATCGTTACACAAGTTAGTAACTTGTGCTACGAGGTGTGTAATCAGCGACTTAGTAGAATTAACACTACATCAAATCATTCCGGAAAAAAAATAATGCAGTTATTAATTGTATCCAAGGGTACATTTTTCTCAATGACTGAGCATTCCTCTTAGAAATTACTGTGAATGTCGTTTTTTTTTCCCGTGTCAGCAGTTCTGCCACAGTTCTTACTTTGAAATCTGGGGACATGTCTATCAGTGCATTGTCAATGTGTTTGCAGTAGACATCAGTTTAAACTTTTCTGTTGAAATTTGGGGTGGCAGCAGTAACATCAGTATTTGTTACTGTGTTTAGGAGAATGATCATAATCGAAAGAGAATAAAGCACCCTACCATAAACAATCACGAGTAGATACAGGAGCAACAAGAACGAGATTACCTAAATGTAAATATTAAAATGAGAGGAACGCCTTGAAGGATTTGGTTATCTACATCATCTTATTGAAATAAAAGCCAAGTTCGGTGCCTTTTTACCTACAGCTAATCTAGAAGTCATCACAAATTAGTACTTGTCTTGTGGCAACCAGCAGCTGTCTACAGTTTGTGTCCAAGTGAGGTTGAACCACTTTAAGCGTATAGAGTATGTTGAAGTGATTTAAATGTAAATTAATTTTAGTTTCCAGTAGGGCCCTGAAGACTGCAATAAGTGTGGTGAGATGTGATGACGCATCATGGTCCCTATCACAAGGTGATCAGTTGCATGAAGGGTGGTCTTCAACTGTGGAAGTGAAACCTTTGAAAGTCGTGCTGAGAGCTCTCATTAGAGAGTGGGTTGTAGCAGTCGTTGGCCATCATTTTAAAGATTTTTTATTTTTTTTTAACATTTAACTGTGAAGCATTATAGAACAAAAAAGTCACAAACTATCATCAAAATCACTCTTTATATCGTAGTGAGATCTCAAATCAGTTAAGTTGTTAATTGTTCTCCAATAGTGTCAATATTTTGAAGGGTATTTCTTCACTACAATTCATCTCTTTCTTTTAATTTTGTTTCATAATACAAATGTTAAGAGGCTGGGACAGATAAGGCTTGTTTTGTGACTGTTTGTTTTGTAAAGGTAGCCTAACATATAATATGCATTGAATAGTAGCTGTCCTCAATTAATACTGTGTGATATTTTTGTTCACTAACTGCATGCTGTGTTCTGCATGTTTCCTTCAATGGTGGTAAAAACAGGTAATGTGTCTGGAACACACAGACTGGATTCTGCTACAGTAAGAACATACTCCTGTTAAAGCCTTCTGTTGGTAAGTAAAGTTTAGCCTTATTACACAAATCTCAAAAAGCTTTCTCCTAGTATTTTCTTGAAACGATGGTCCGGGTAATTGTGTTGCACTCAAGCTAGCAGTAAGTTGCAATTACTGTATAGCAATTGGGCAGAGATTTAACTGCATTTTCTATGCCTGGCACTTCATCAACTGGCCAGTAACCGGACTTTCCCCACTTACAGTCCTGCATATAGTCTCTCTTAAATGCATGATCAGTATACATTGTCAGTATAAGTATTATTTAGTAGTTCCCTTTTTGACAACTGACCTAATCCTGTACTTCACCATGGATTGGGTTATTTGGTGTAATCTGTGTTTGTAATCAATTTTCCTTCCCATTGAATCCTTGTTAATATCCGCTTCACAGGCTTCAGGCTGGATCTCAAAGATTTGTTCATATCATCAGGTTAAACCGGGGTTAGTTAGTTGCTGCTCTTGCAGCAAGTATACAAGATTTCCTTGATAAGTGTGGCCTCAGGGATACCAGCAACTGCAAGCGGTGTGGCCAATCTGATGCCGACTTTTGGCATCTAGCGTGGGAATGTAGACGGGTACTACTATTCTGGGAAGGAGTGTTGAAACGCATACAGGAAATGGCTGGGATTTTATTGCAATGTACACCATCAATTTGTTTGCTTTGTTATGTACCTCAACTAAAAGGGACGATGGGTAAGTTTGTGCGCATTGCATTGTTGATGGCCAAGCGCCGAGTTGCATTACATTGGGAAAGTATTATAGCCCCGAAAACTGAGAACTGGATTAAGGACATGATGTACTGCAAAGAAAACCTTGCATTATATGCAGAAGAATTGCCTACAACGTCTAGGCCCAAGGACATTTGGGAGCCATTACGCCAATATCTGCAACAACTGGCTACCAATAGTTCACAGAATGAATAGACAATGTTAACGTGTATAGATGTTCTTGCTGCTGTAGATGCAATTGCTGATGCTGATTGGACATTTGTTATTAATGTTATTTTGCAACGGTCGATCACAGGTTGTTTGTATGTTTAGTTACTGTTTGTGCTGCCTTGCAAGGCAGTGATATTGCACTTAACACTTAATGTCAATAAACAGATTAAAAAAAATAAAGTATACAAGATTTCCTGCCTGAGGCCCATTACTGCACTAAATAGAGCCAGGAAGGTTAGTTTGTTCTGTTGGAACTTGCCAAACCTTTATTTTCCTTAATTTGTCTAGCGTTGTAGATCATTTTTTTCAAGACCCATTCCACGCTAAAGTCATGAAGTTTTTAGTTGTGTTCAATTAGTTGCAAATGATATCTGCCTAATTTGACCTCTGAATGCCTTTAGTGTATACATGCTGAGCATGAGGCAATCCTGTATGACCTTTATGCCGTTATGCACCTCAAGCCATTTGTGAGATGGAGACAAAAATATTTATAGTCTCTCACAGAGAATCCCCAAAATCAAAGTTCTGTTCTTCTCACGAGCTAAGAGTTCATTCCTTCTCTGTGAATATCACAAAAAACACAGATGTTATCATAGTAAGAAATACAAACAGGTCCTTGGAGGAACTGCAGAGCCCTTCTCCTCTGAGCCATTTCAATTTTAAATAAAATATAGAAGTAGGCACATTCATGCTAGTGGTAGCACCGAGGTAGCAGATATAGGCCTTCTATGTTGCATCATTCTGGGTCCACAGGCCTGTCAGGTGCCTCTGCAGTGTTTTTTGTAGCTGCAGTAGCTCTGTCTGACTTAACTTGATAGTGGTAGCTCCAGTGTCAGGGATTTCAAAATCCTGCTGTCATGCCCCCGTCTTTAGGGTCTATCATGGTGTCAAAGCATCCCTGCACCTCCGAAAACAAACCTAAGAAGCTGATCTGATCAAATTGGCTTCAGTGCCAAATCTTGATGTAATTGAAACAGGGCATGGGGTTGACCCATGGGGTCTACTGATTTGGCTCCTACATTACCACCCACCCACACTGCTAATATACTTTTTACACTGTGCCAGCAAAAAGGTGCTCTTAAGAGTTGAGCTAGTCAATCAGAAATACTAGATCTGTGACTTGTTCATAAATTTCAAACCTTTTCATTGGCTCCAATTCAGTGCTGTTGATTTGAGGGGCTGCCCCTTCTCAGGATGTAAATACTGAAGTGGATAACGTTTCATCTGCTGAGAACATGGATATGAGGTTCCAATTGCATTTTTTTAGTGGCTTGGGTATGCTACTTGAATGAGACACTCCTGTTTTGGAATGTTTCCTTTTTGAAGACCATGGTTTATTCCCAGCGGTCACATTTAACTGCAGAACCACTTTTTATAACTCTTTGTACTACAGATGCAAAAATAAATTTAACATAGAGTCTAACAGAGTTTGTTGAACTTTTAGCGGGTCCTGACTTTCAGTACTTCTTGATTGGATGTGATTCAAGCCATGTGGAGAAAACACAATTCCATACCTGTGGTGTGCACGTAAGTGCCATAAAAATAAATATGCCAGTCTCATCTGACCAGTGTTCCTTACTTCACATATAACTCCTGAGAGGCTGGGGATGCAAACCTCAGAGGCAAATCAGAAGCTCATACTTTTTATCCAAGCTAGTTGTTGGCAGAGTCCAAGAGGCTCAATGTGTTGGGTTACAAGGAGGTTTCTCTGGAAAGCTTTTCTTGAGGTGAGGAGGTGCAACTCAATGTGCCCTTTAGCAAGATAATGGAAGGCCTTGTTCAGGATGCCTGCTTTGTCAGTTTCCATTCTCCCTGACAACAGTATTCTACCTATTATACAATTGCAAAAATAGATACTGTACCGTAATGTTTTTTTTCTTTTCTTTTTCTTACTCATTAGGAGAGAGGAACAGATAGTGATAGAAGCTGTAATCACCAAAAGTTATTCTGTGCCAGTCTGTGGGCCCGGCAAGGCCTATTGCCATGCATGCTACATCTCTACCCTATCTACCAAAGACATTTTCACATTTGTGAATTAATGCGCAATTCCCTCAGTAGGCAAACCAGGGATTTTGGCCACAAACTCTCTGCAAAGGCCTGTATGACTTTTGTTTTCTAAAATTGATAATATTACTTACTCTTTTGGTCCTCTGTTTCTTCTTCTATTAACTCAGCAGATACCAAACTCATTTGATGTTTGAACCTCTTGTATAAGATAACACTTGTAATATATTACATTGATTAAGAACTGGTTCGCGTCTTGGTTCTTTGCCGCTGAGTACCGTTATTTCCCCACCACTTATGGAAGTATATAATTCTTCATTGGTGACCCTTTTGTCACTACCAATAGGAAGAAGGCTATAGTCACTCTACATTATTACAAAAAAAAACTTTCCCTTCAGCGTGGGCTAACATCAGGCCCTTTCTCTCATTCCCCTTCTAGCAAAAGTCTTTGCTAATTAACTTTTTAGAGATTCTCAACCTAATCCTGACTTGTGGAACTGAAACACTTACTGCAGCTTTTGATGACATCCATGTGATTCTGGATACTGGCAGCAAAGCTGTATTGATCCATCTGATAGAGAATGAAAAATTTCCTAGCTATCGTAACGGAAAGTTTCAATTCTATTAAGGACTCGGAGGCGAGGATTATGCTATTCTTTCTTCACTTTATTTCATAGCAGCCATTTAAAGTCGACAGTAAAAAACTACCATTCCCATGGAACATTGGGAATAACCACAAAGTTTAAACAATAGAGTGTCCATGGATAGAGTGTCCAATCAATCTCCACCAATCATGGGGCTCCAGTCTCTTCATAGTCCTCTGTCAGTATCCATTCCCCCTCTTTCGTCGCTCGAGATCAGCCAGCATGGACGCTTCACGAATCCTGCTTGTTGGAATCTCCTGCTGAAAGCAAACAACATAGTTTAGGCGACAGCCATGGCTAAGGGTTAGCCCTGTAGGGGAAAAAATCCACAGAAAACACCTTCAAGTGAAATCGTGCACAATCGGTGTGAACATAAGAGAACAAAAGAATTTACTTACCCCATTACGAGGGTGGGAAAGTTACAAAGAAGTTGTACCCAGGCTGGGATAATCCTCGCCTCCGAGTCCTTAATAGAATTGAAACTTTCCGTTACGATAGCTAGGAAATTTTTCATTCTATTTCAGGACCGGAGGCGAGGATTATGCTAGTTTAAAGCTTACTCACCACCAAGTGAGCCATTTCAATCACTGGTTTGAAGTAAAACCGTTTAAAGGTAGAGTCTGAAGACCAGTCTGCTGCATTCAGAATGTCTTCCAGACGAGCTCCCAGGGTAAAGGCTTTAGAGGCCATCGCCCCTCTGGTAGATTGTGCTCCGAAGGCACGTAAGTCTATGCCGGCTTCCTGTATCACCCATCTCACCCAACGGGCGATAGTGGGGGAAGAGACAGCTTTGAGGTTTCTTGATAGCAATGACCAGTTGACGCTCCCCTGGAGGGCGGAATTCCTCCGACATCTCCTCATAGGCTTTGAGGCAAGAGACCACACACAGCTTTGGGGAATCTGGAAAAGCGGGATATGAAATGGACTTCGTCCCACACTTAGTGCGCCTACGGATTGTAAAAGTAACCCCCGTAGGTGAGAAGATCCTACCGGAGACGTCCAGGGCCCTGAAGTCCGAAACCCGTCTGCAAGAGATCAGGCAAAGGAGCATGGCCAGCTTCGCCGAGAGTTCCTTCCTAGAAAGGAACCTATTCGGTTGCCAGGATAGGAACAGATTCAAGACCTGGTTAACACCCCAGAGGGCCGAATACCTGGACTCCGGAGGTAAAGAGAGGCGAATGCCTCTAAGGAGGCGACAGACCATTGGGTGTTCCCCCACCGGAGACCCGTCCACCATGGTGTGGCCCGCTGAAATAGCAGAACGGAAGGTATTAATGGTTCTATAAGCCAGGCCTTCCTCCGCTAAGGCGGCCAGAAAGTTCAGGATAGATGTCACATCTGCTGCCACGGGATTGAGACCCCGTCGCACACACCAACCATCCCACCTTCTCCAGGTGGAGCGGTAGCGCTTGACGGTACTGTCAGCCCAGGCCTTGGACATGAATTTCTCAGCCGCTCCGGAAAGGCCTGGGACAGCCCATCGTCCCCTGTAATCCGCCACGCCATCAGGGCTAGGGAGCCTTGCACGATGAGCGGGTGGGGAACCTTGTCTGGATTGAGGAGGAGAGCTGGAAAGCGGGGGAGAGGGAGTAGAGGATCCCAAGAAAGTTCCAGAAGAACTGGAAACCAAACTTGCGACCTCCAAATCGGGGTGATTATTACCACGCTCGCTCCCTGGCGTTGAACTTGTGCCAAAGCTCTCGTTATGGCGAATGAGGGAAAGGCGTAACCTGATTCCTCTCGCCAGTCCTGGAGAAACGCATCCGTTTTCTCCGCCAGGGGATCCAGCTTCCAGCTGAAGAACCGGGGAAGCTGGTGGTCCAAGCGGGAAGCAAAGGGACCCCATACGCGTTGGAGATCCACAAACACTCCCACGTGCAACTTCCAGAGACTCACGTCGTGAAAATGGCGTGATTGGAAGTCAGACACTTGATTCTCCTGCCCGGGGAGGTATTCCGCTGTGACGGAGATTTGATGGTCCAGGCAGTATTGCCAGAAATTCGCTGCCTGGTCCGAGAGGGCTTTCGACCTCGTGCCCCCAAGATGGTTGATATACCAGACCACCGAAATGTTGTCCATGTTGAGAAGGACACAGGACCGGATTGAGTCCTTGGTCCAGCACCGGATCGCGAACAAGCCCGCTAAGAGCTCCAGACAGTTGATATGTAATCGTTGTTCTAGTGGCGACCACACACCTCCCGTGGTGAACTCTCCACATCTCGCACCCCAGCCTGATCTGCTGGCGTCTGACTCTATAACGATATCTGGCGCGGAACCGAAAATTGCTCTCCCGTTCCAAGCCTCCATATTGGTGAGCCACCACTGGAGTTCCTCCCTGGCCTCCACAGAGAGGGTCACTTTCTGCGAGTAGGAGAGGCCTCTGCACAGGTGCGTGGCTTTGAGGCGCTAGAGGGCTCGGTAGTGCAACAGCCCTGGAAAAATAGCCTGGATCGAGGCCGAGAGGAGTCCGACTATGCGGGCCAGCTGTCTGAGGGAGATCTGTGTTTGAGTGAGAGCTCTCCGAATCTCGTGGCGGATCTTTGTCATCTTCCGGGACGGGAGGCTGAGAGAAGACTCTACGGAGTCGATCAAGAAACCCAGATAAACGGCCTTCTGGGAGGGAACCAGGGTGGATTTGGTCTCGTTGACTACAAACCCCAAACTCTGAAGAAGGTCAACCGCGGTCTGAAGTTGAGAGAGCGCTCTGGGGCATTGGGCCATCAGCAGGATGTCGTCCAGGTACACGATGAGCCTCATTCCCGGCGCCCGCAGGCGTTCTACTGCCGGCCGGAGGACCTTGGTGAAGCAGAGGAGAGGCCGAACGGGAGAGTGGTGAATTCGCACGTTCTGTTCCTCCAGAAAAATTGTAGGAACCTCCGGTGCGGAGAGAAAATAGGAATCGCGAGGTAAGGTCCTTGAGGTCTAGGCGCGCCATTCAGTCGTGAGGTCTGAGGATATCTCGAAGGAGGTGGATCCCCTCCATCTTGAAGTGGCGATAGAACAGCCATTCATTGAACTCGCGGAGGTTGATAACCGGCCGCTGACCCCCATCCGTCTTGTCCACCAGGAAGAGGTTGCTGATAAAACCTCTGGGGTGGGGCAGAGTTTCTGCGATCGCTCCCTTGTCCAGGAGAGACTGGACCTCTTGGTCGACTAAGGCGGCGTCGGCCGACGAGAAGTAGAGAGGCCGCGGAGGAACGGGTTGTGAGGGTTCCCTGTGGAATTCTATGCGGAATCCCTGAACAGTTTGCAGGACCCAGGCGTCCCCTGTAATGGAAGTCCAAGCCTGGAAAAAATGCACCAGACGGCCCCCCACCTTTAGACGGGAAGAAGGGATAACACTCACCGGAAGAGTTGGAGGCGCCACCGCCTCTGCCACCTCTGTGCTTGCCGCGTCTTCCCCTGGTTGGGTAGAAGTTCCCAAATCTGGCCTGATCTTGATACTGGCCTTGGTTGGAGCCTTGTCCCCTGTGTTGGTTAGGAGGGCCGGACAAGCGGCCCCTTCCTCGTCCAGCCCCTTGGAATACCCGAGGGTGAAACACCTTCCTAATCGAGGACTGAGCCTTGTCCAAGGACGTGAAGGTGTTAACGAACCTCCCCAGTTCCTTGATAAAGGGCTCCCCAAAGAGGCCGCCCTGCGCAACCGGGCCGCCTCTGAGTCTGCCAGGTCCCCAAGCTTGGGGTCTACCTTAATGAGTAGGGACCTGCGCCGCTCTGTAGACAGGGCGCAGTTGGCGTTGCCTAAAAAGACCACTGCGCGCTGTGCCCAGGAGGATAGGTGATCAAGAGAGATAAGGGATCCCAATGACTTCGCCTCCTCCGCCATATCGAGGATCTTCGTGAGCGGCCCTAAAGTGTCCAAGAGCTTGTCTTGGCAAGCGCGCCAAGACCTGTCGATCCCCTTTTTTGGATCCTTGACAAATTTCTGTAGGAACGTGGCCATACGGGGATCAATGTCAGGAGTTGAGGCCACCTTGCCCTCCAGAGATGGGCGTGGGCACTCTGCCCGAAGGCAGTTGCAGGCAGTCGGTTCCAGAGGGCGACGGATACGACTCGCCACGTACTGGGCCACCTTGTCCGAGGGTGCCCAGTCCGAGGACCTCGGATGGAGGATGTCATCTGGGTCGAGCATATCGGCGCAAAGGCCCTAGTCATCCTGAGCGGGTGTGGGGCACCAGGGGCGAGAGGGGCCAGCGTCATCATCGGCATCACCGTGATCGCCATCCCCTGGGTCAGTGGGGGGCACTGGGGGGGAAGTACTGGCAAGAAACGCCTGCTTGAGGTGATCAAACGCATCAGTGTCCACCGCAGCGTCGCGGGCGCGCTTGGCAGGTGGTGGCTGTTGGTCAGTGTGGGGTTCACTAGGAGGAGAAGTGGCTGGCAAGGTAGGGGTGGCCTTAGCCAGTTTCTCACACGCTTGCGCGATTTGGCGGAACAGGCGACTCGAGGGGGGCCATGGCTTCAGCGACCGCCCGGTGAATGGATGCATCAACTGCATCATAGAAGTAGTCATCCCACTGTAGTGCCGAGAGGAGGTCCTCCTCCCCCTGATAGTCTTAGTAGGGATCCATAGCGCTGAGGAGAATATCACCCTATGTCAGGTAAGTCGTGTAGTATGGGTGACGTCAAACTATGGGTGGCTGGGTGTCAGCCTCTACTTTGGGCGGGCAAGGCTCGCGATTAGATGGTCTGGAAGCCCGGGACCCTGCGGCCCTGGTGCGAATATTTACAGGGCAGCCTGCCTGAGGAAGGTCCCTGCAGGTTAAGTAGAGCCTGCACTACTGACTCCAAACGGAGCGTACAAAGGCCTAAAATGCAGACCCCTGGGGCGTAAAACTCATAAAACTCTGCCTAATGGCAGTAACGACAGACCTGTTGGAACGGGTGTAAGCAGGGGCATAATGTGCTGAAGAAATCTTCCTAATGGCAGTAATTACAGACCCGAGTGAAGCGAGCATAACCGGCAGGTGGACAAGGCTCCCCACAGCGCTGCAGCTCTGAAGCTGGAATGCGCGGAATTCAGAGCTCGCGGGTTGAGGGCGCCCTCTGGCGGCCGGAGGAGCGCACCGCCGAGCCCAGCACCGAGCTACGCGGCCGTGAGGGAGCTCAGGCGCTCCCACGGCCGGGGTTGGGTCTACCCGAGTAGCGGGTGACGCGACGAGTATTTCCCGCAGGAAAAAGCCTGAGAAATAAGCAAAACCGGGCCAGACGCACACTGGCGTTGGGGCCACAGAAAACGTTCAAGCCTACGCTATTTATTTATTATTTATTTATTAAGAAACTTATATAGCGCGCAGCTACCCCCAACGGGGGTGTCCCGGCGCTGCGAACAGTAAGCAGTAGTGAGTGTCTCTGTGCAACTAGGGGTTGGTAAACAGCCAGGTTTTTAAATTGCGTCGAAATAAGCATTCCGATTCTGTCATACGGAGGGACAGTGGGAAGTTGTTCCAGGATCGAGCAGTGATAACTGCGAATGCTCTGCCCCCCATTCTAGAACGGCGAAATCGGGGAGTACGCAAGAGGAAAAGATGATTTGATCTGAGAGATCGGTTGGACTGAGCATGCTTCAGTCTGGCTCTAAGATAGGCCGGCCCCTGACCCTGCATTGCTCTATATGCCAGGACCAGAGATTTAAACTGAATGCGGCTAGTCACAGGCAGCCAGTGTAACTTTTTTAAGTGAGGAGAGATTGAGTGACGATATGGGATGTTACAGATCATTCTTGCCACCGCATTCTGCACAATCTGCAGACGTTTGACCAAATGGGCTGGTGCTCCGGCATACAGGCTGTTTGCGTAATCCAGGTGTGATGTTATAAGGGCGTGAATAATGGTTCGGCGAGCATCCAAAAGAAGAAATGGGAGAATTTTCCGGATCACACGGAGTTTACCGAAACATGCAGATGTAACCTTATTTATTTGAGCCTTGCAAGATAACTCATTATCAAATAGGAATCCCAGATTCCTGGCAGAAACCACCGGTACTGGGTGGGGGTTCAATTCAGGTGGCCACCAAAGAAGGGGTAGAGGGGGATTTTTTTGATTAAAAAAAACAACACCTCGGTTTTATCTGAGTTAAGCCTGAGAGTGTTGAGTGACATCCAGGTAGAAATGTTGCTGAAAAACTGGCGTCAGAGTGATCTCTAAATGAAAACACTAATTGTGTGTCATCCGCATATGAGATCACTCTGACCCCACAAGATTCTGCCACCGTGGCCAGCGGTGATACGTAGACATTAAAAAATAGTGGGCTCAGGGCAGAGCCCTGGGGAACACCGCAACTAAGTGGTTTCTTTTCCGAGACACAAGGTTGAAGGTAGACCTGTTGGGTACGATTACTTAAAAAAGATCTAATCCAAGCCAAAGGGGTGCCCTGAATACCAAGACTATACAGTCTTTCAATCAATATGGCATGAGAGACCGTATGAAATGCCGCGGACAGGTCGAGGAGCACTAACATTGCTGCCTCGCCTGCGTCCACGCATTCGCGAATAGTCTCTGACACCTTCAGAAGTGCAGTCTCGGTATTATAGCCGGTTCTAAAACCGGACTGCGAGTCGTGGAGAAGTTGCACGGACTCAAGGCTATCAGCAACGCGTAAGGCAAACGAAGCACTTAGCTCACATTAGCATACAAATGAACAGCAATCGCCACAAGGGCATACAAAACGTGTTATTAGATGCTAAAGAGCCTTCTAGAAAAGTACACACAGAGAGGTAAAGAAAACCACACTTATCTGGCTGCGAACAGCGAAGAAAGGGGGGGGAATGGATACTGACAGAGGACTATGAAGAGACTGGAGCCCCATGATTGGTGGAGATGGATTGGGACACTCTATCCATGGAGACACTATTGTTTAAACTTTGTGGTTATTCCCAATGTTCCATGGGAATGGTAGTTTTTTACTGTTGACTTTAAATGGCTGCTATTCAATAAAGTGAAGAAAGAATAGCATAATCCTCGCCTCCGGTCCTGACATAGAATTCTAGCTGCAGATTCCTTACCTTAGAATATTCCACATGTGTTTGACTGGATCTGGAAAATAATGAGCAGTACCCCTGCACACCTGTAGGTGCCATCGAAGGAGTCGGCATCATAGGCGCCAGATGTGAGGTGCACGTTGAAATCTGTTCTTTTCTTTCGGCACTAACAGCATAGATCCAAAAGCCCTACCCCAGTCACTTTTTGAACACGTTTTTGACTTTTTTTGTCATTATGCTCCCAGTGTGCTAGGGATGTCTTCTAAAAAGCCAGTAGGGTTCAAACCCTGTGGGGCCTGTCATAGTCATTGGGGCTTACCATGGCTCAACACCAGCTACACTGTTCCTTTTGCTCTACCGTGGCTACAGTAGATGGCTATAAGCTGCATCCTTTCATGCAGAGCCACCACAACCAACAGGATTCCCAGGATTTCGGTGGCCGCGGATGCGGCTCCCACAAGTCCTATGGGAATTAGGTCCAAGATCTGACCAGTTACCCACCCCTCTGGCAGCTGTCACCTCCAAACCCCTTAGTATGCCCTTGCAACGAGTACCCTGTTGGAGGCACGATCAGGCACCACCTGCTCCAATGGCAGTCCATTACTTAGGACAAGTGGTTGCTCCAGAATGTTCAGTGGCTTTACGCCCTGCCACTCCTACAACAACTCCCGCCGCCCATGCCACAGTCCTCAGATCGTCTGACGGAGGACCACTGCTCCTTGTTGCACAAGAAACTGAAGGCTCTTTGGCCAGAGGAGCCATTGAAAGGGTGCTGGCATCTGAAGTAGGTTGTTGGTACAATTCCCGTCCTGTCTTAGATCTGCACCCTTTTAACTTTCCGAGGAAGGAGAAATTCAAGATGTTAGCACATGCTCAGGTCCTGTCTGCCGATAGACCCTGGAGACTAGATGGTAGTGTTGGACCTGCAGGCCGCATATTTTAACATCACCATCCTACAGGCCTGTCAACATACAGTTCACAGTCGGCCAGAAGCATTTCCAGTACGCTATGCTCCCCTTTGGCCTCACCAGTGCCCCTCGGGTGTTTATTAAGTGTGATGGCGGTCGGTAATACCAGTCTTCCCATACCTTGCCGAGTGGCTGCTGAAGGCGGGCTTGACCTAGGCAGTCTTCGCCCACCTCCAGACTACGGTGGGCCTAATGTAATCATTGGGTTTCACTGTCAACATGGCGAAGTCGCACCGGACTGCTTCTCAGACGCTCCTTTTGATTGGAGCTATTTACACTGTGCAATTCCGTGCCTACCCTCCAGAGAGGAAACTCCAGGATATTTGGGCTATTATCCCTGTGTTTCAACCCGGATTTCGGTGCAAGTGACTCGGAGGCTCCTGGGGCTGATGGCCTCCTGCATCCTGGTGAAGTATGCTTGATGGCATATGTGGGCTCTGCAGTGGGATCTGAAGTCCCAGTGGGCGTAGCACCAGGGGAATCTTTCCGACCTGGTACAGATTTAGAAAGAAACTGCAAAAGATCTGCAGTGATGGCTAATGGACCGCGATTGGGTAAGTGGCAGACCTCTATCCCTTCCCAACCCAGAGCTGACAGTGGTGACCGATGCATTGCTTTTAGGCTGGGGCAGCCATCTCGGAGATGTGGCGATCATATGCCTTGTGTCTTTGGCGAGACTGAACTTCATATCAACCTTCAGGAGCTGAGGGCGATTTGCTTGGCATTGAAAGCTTTCCTACCTTCCATCAAAGGGAAGCTGCTCTAGGTGTTCATGGACAACACTACTGCCAAGTAGTACTACAACAAGTAGGGTGTAGTGGGGTCGTGGACTATATTCCAGGAGGCTCTGTGCCTCAGGACATGGTTGGAACGTCAAAGCATTTTCCTGGTCATGCAGCACCTGGTGGATCTCAGCATATGTTTCCTCCCAAACCTTTCATTGTGCCCCAATGGGGTCTTAATTTAGTTGTAACCCATTTGATGTGTTCTCCCTTTGAACCCATGCATAGTTATTCCCTCAGACTTTTGACAATCAAGTCTTCTTTGGTGGCCGTCACATCGGCTAGGAGAATCAGCGACCGGCAGGCCCTTTCTGTTCAACCTCCGTACACCAGCGTCTTCCCAGATAAACTTATTCTTCAAACACTTGCCTCTTTTCTTCCAAAAGTTGTTATGCCTTTCCATGTTGACCAAAACATCCCGCTGCTGACTTTCTTTGCTTGCCCCAACCCTCTAAGGAGGAAGAGACTTTTGGTCTAAGCCGGTTTGCACACCCACCTCCAGGGAGGTATTGCTTTGATATTTATTCTAAGGTAAGGAATTTGCGGCTAGTAGTGTCTATCAGATGAACAAGATAATTACCTTCAGTAACGCCTTATCTGATATAGACTCTATCCAGACACAAATTCCTTACCAGCCCTCCCATCTTCTCTGTTCTGCAATCTGTGCATCTGAAAGAGACAATTAGTTATAAATTCCTTACCTTCGAATTACCCCCAGTCCTCAGACTTGATCCGGAGAATTTTTTGTTCAGCAATAACCCTGCGCGTCGGTAGGTGGTGTCGGTTGACTCCGCGTCAGTCGTCGGTGTCGCCGGGATGACGTCGCGGTGCCTACTTAGATGCCACCCCTGCGCACTGACGTCAGTTCTTTCTTTTTCCGCGCCAGCCTAGCGCAGTTCCGGAGAGAGCTTGCCTGTAGGAAGCTGGCTCTGTATATACTATACCAAAGTGAGGTATAGTGTGCACAGAGTCCAGTGGAACCCCAAAGGTAGGCAGAGGTAAAGTTAGATAGCACCTCACTCTCTATTTGTGGTAGTATGGTCGAGCAGTAATGCAGTATCAGAGGACAGTGTTAAGCATTTGTTGTACACACTCAGTCAGTAAATGAATTCACACACTCAAAGACTGAACTTCAGACCAATTGTTTTTTATATAAAAATATTCTTTTAGTTATTTTATATTCTAGAACCAAGCAAGCCTGGCACAGGTAAGCAATAAATACTTTACAGTAGTAATGCAGTTTGTAAACAGTTTGAATTGTAATTGTATATGCACTTTATTTTGACTTGCAGTATGGTTGCAGAGAAATGCAATTCTTTGTAAATACAGTACATAGACTTGAATGGGCTTTTCAGTAAAATACCAGGTAAGTTACTTTTTAGATTACTTTTTCTTACTCAGAGTAGTATACCTGGATACTACTCTGGGACATTTCCTGTAAACAGGTAAGTAAAATCGTTTTGGTTAAATAGTACAATTTTAAAGAATTTCTTTAGGTTTTCAAACTCCACACTTAGAAACTTTTCCAAGAAAAACAGTCAATGTTATCCTATGGAGGAAAATAGTGTTATCGGTTTTGAGGTAAGTATTTGGTAGTGGGAGTTGCGGTTCTGGGGGTAGACTCGGGGGTCCCCCAGGGTCAGGGATGCACTCTAGTTACACTCTCAGCGGCACTAGGGCGACCGGGTGCAGAGTGCTGAGGCCCAATGTTCGCCAATGAGGGATAGGGGGCCTCCGGTTGGTGGCTGCTGACGAGCAGGCCACTTTTTTGTGGGAGCAAAGCTCCTAGACTTTAGCTCAGGGCAAATGGGGAAACAAAGTAGCACCAAAGGTGAACCCTCACCGGCACTAGGGCGGCCGGGTGCAGGGTCCTGTTTCGACGTAGGGCGCCCTGTTGTTTGCAATGGGGAACCTCTAGTTTGCAAAGGCACTGCAGGCTTGGGGACGAAGGTCTTCTGGGTGCGACCACCACTTCGAGAGCTAAGTTTGGAAGTTGGGGGTTGGTTAGGCACCGTCGGTTTGGCCACCCAAGGCCGTGGGGCATCGGGTGCAGGGGTTCCTTTTGGGGTCGGATCTTCTTACCAGCTCCTGGTCGCGGTTGGGGGTACCGTCCGGATTTAGGCTGCAGGCGTCGGCTGGAGGCTTGAGGCAGGTCAGGGGTCGCCAGATCTCGGGTTAGGATCGCCAGGGGCACCTCCTTGTGGTGTTTGCCCACTCGAGCTGGGGCTGTGGACGGAGGGTGCAGAGTGGGGCGGATCCGCGGTTCCGGCCAGAACCAGAGGTTGCAGATGAACAAATCCGGTGTTCAAGGGAGACAGTCTTTGAGGTTGAAGGCAGGCAGGTCCTCCGGGGTTTTCGAGGTTGCTGGCTGCAGGACACACCGGGATTTCGCAGGAGCAGGTTCGAGGTGGAGACAGGCCGGTAGGGCTGGGGCCAAGTCAGTGGGCGTCTACCTCTTGTTAGCTTCTGCACGGCTGTTTGGTCCTTCTTCTTCTTCTCTTGTAGTTTCTTCTTGTCTGAGGAAGCAAGGTTCAGGGGTGCCCTAAATACTAGATTTGGGGGCAGTGCAGGTAGGTAAAAAGGCTGGGACCAATCGGTCCCTTCCCTGGGGTGGGTACACCCCCTATTATGACACCCTCCAGTGGGAGCCTTTCCCTGGTTGGCTGAGTCCCCCTATCTGCAAGATGGTGGGGACTGAGAGTTGTGCTTCACCTCGCCTCCCCCACCTGAGGGGTGGAGTTGCCACAGGTGGGCACACCTCTTCCTCACTTGTTTTTCCCTCCGGTTCTCCCGCACAAACAGGCGGTCAGAACCAGTGGGGACCAGTTGCTGAAAGCAGCAAGTGGCCTGGGGAAGCTCACAAAGGCGGCAAGCCTTTGAAGCTTCCCCTTCGTGAACCCTGCCCATCCTGGGGGAGGAGGCTTGGCACCTCGTCCCAGGATGTGCATTGTTTCAGGCCCCAGAGAGCAGCAGGCTCTCGACCCAGGGGTCCAGAAACATGTCTGGTGGTGGCAGCTGAAAGCAGCCACTCAGCCTGGACACTAGTGGGAGGTTAGTTTTCAGGGGGCATCTCTAAGATTCCCTCTGTGTGCATTTTTCATTAAATCCCACACTGGCATCAGTGTGGGTTTAATGTGCTGAGAAGTTTGATACCAAACTTTTTAGTTTAGCCATTATGGTGCTGTGGAGTTCGTAATGACAAACTCCCAGCACCATATACTCTTAATGGCAGCACTGCACTTACAATGTCTAAGAATGGACTTAGACACTGTAGGGGTACAGGGCTCATGCACCTGTACCCTCACCACTGGTATAGTGAACCCAGCTTTAGGGGTGACTGATCTAGGCCAGGGCAGTGGATTGTAGGCATGGCACACAGATGTGTGCCATGTCGACTCTTCACTTTGTTCTGCACCAAAACACGCAGCCTGCAAAGGCAGTGTGCGAGTGTAATGGTACAGGACCTCTAAGGGTGGCACAATAAGTGCTGCAGCCCTTAGAGGCCTTCTCTGGTCACAGTGCCCTGGGTACCTGTGGTACCATTTACCAGGGGCTGACCTGTGGCCAGAGATGCCAATTGGGTTTAGGCTTCAATGCAGTTTTAGGGAAAGAACATAAGCCGTGGGTACCTGATTAGCAGGAGCTCAGGGCACACTCAGTCAAAGCACATCAGCAATTCAGCAAAAGGTGGGGGCAACCATGCAGAAAGAGGGCACTTTCTCACATTGCCCCTTAGTCATTTTTTGAATAAACTTTTTTTCAACTTTTGTCGACTTCTTTTTTCGAGTCTTCGACTCCTGGTGCGCGAGGGATGTCCCTTCGTCGGACCAGATTCAAGCCTCGTGACTCCTGTCACAAGCTGATGTCTGTGACGGATCCACACCTCATGTGCCTCTAGTGCCTGGAGCGCGACCACGACCTGAAGTCGTGCTCCGACTATCGGGCCATGAATCCGAAGTCTTTGCGGGAGCGGTCCCGAAAGCTTTTGGAGGCCCGGCAGTCTGCTCCGCGTCGCTCCCGCTCGAAGGGAAGGTCTCGAGACCGGTTGCGGAGCCATCACACCTCGTCCAAGTCTTCGCACTCGGGGGAAGTCGAAGCACAAGGCGAAGAAGCACCGTCTCTCTTCGCCTTCTCTCCGTCAGTCGGCTGACGCAACGCGGGACCCGGAGCGTCGTAGTCGCTCTAAGACTCTGTCTTCAGCGCCTGACTCGGGGATGACTCCGTGCTTCCCCCTGTTTTCTGGAGCCGGAGCGTCCCCTGCCCAGCTTCGTATGTTCTACAAAGCCCTCCATCGTGTGTTTGGGCAGCCCGACTCCGCTGGTGCGCCTTTGGGCCCCGCAGAGCCGGTTGGGGGCCCTGGGCCTTCGATGCCGGCGGCTTCGGCCATGCCCCCTGCCGACGCCATCCCCATCCTCGAGATGGAGCCGGATCGACGTCGAATCCGACGCCGGAGGGTACTTTTGTTTTCTTGTTCATCCCAGGTGATCCCTATCGCCCTGAGGGTGGTGATGAGGACTGGGAGGGGTCGCTGGACCCTTTAACAGACCAGCTGGAAGAACCGGACTGGAGAGAGGAATTGGGTGACGCCAGTGGTCTGGATACCTCCCCAGACCTTGGCATGCTTTCTCCCCCTACCGTGGCTACGGAGGAGGGGAGCGTACTATGCAGTAGTGGTGCGTAGGGCAGCCAGGTCTTGGGCCTGGAGCTCCCTACAGTAGCAGTCAGGACTAACCTCCTGACAGAGGTGCTTTAACCGGCTGCAACTTCCTCTGAACCCCTCTTGCCTTTCAATGAAGCCCTCATGGACGTCCTTCTGGGCACTTAGTCCAAGCCCAGCACAGGGGCTCCTGTGGAACGGACGATTGCCCGCCGCTGCCACCGCCTGGCTCCGGCAATCTCATTTTCCTCACCCAACAACCTTCCCCCGAGAGCTTGGTGGTCCAAGCCTCTTCGTCCAAGCCTCTTCTTCCAAGGGCGCATTCCCTTCTGCACCCCCGGATTGGGAATCCAAAAAGCTGGATCATCTTGGGAAGCGCATGTTCTCTTCCTCCAGCTTGGCGCTGCGGTCCGTGAATACCGCATGCCTCTTGGGCCGCTATACCCATATAGCCTGGGATACGGTTGCGCAAGTGCTGCCTCAGTGCCCGGTGGAGGCCCAGGCCATTCTCTCCCAGGCAGTGGCAAAATTCACAATCCGCTGTGGACTGGATACCATTGACTCTCTGGGCAGAACGATTGCCATGTCGGTAGCCCTTCGGCGCTACGCCTGGTTGAGGACGTCTGGTTTTTCGGGGGATGTCTACTCAACCTTGCTGGAAATACCCTTCGATGGCCGTCGCCTTTTTGGTGACCAGGCAGACTCGGCGCTGGTGCGCTTTAAGGATTCTCGAGCTACGGCCAGATCCTTGGGCCTCGCTGCGTCCTCCCGTCCACCACAGTCTGTCTTTCGTGGCTACGGAAGGGGTACCCCACCACGTCTGACCCAGTCCAGCCACCGGGCCATGCAAGCTGCCGCAGACATGGGACCCAGCAACGTGGGTGTGGGAACCAGCGGGCGGGCCAGTCCACCATTTCCCTCCCTGCAGCAGTCTCCAAACCCTCCTAGTCTGACCCTTCAGGCCCATCAGCGGCTAGTAGGTGGCAGGATTCGCCATCACCTCCCCCACTGGCAATCAATCACGTCAGACAGGTGGGTTTTGCAGATAGTCCGAAGGGGCTACTTCCTCCCCTTCGAGACTGCCCCTCCTTCCATGCCACTGTTTTTCGATCACATGTCGGAGGATCACTTAGCGCTTCTCCGCCAGGAAGTCTCAGCTCTCTTGGCCAAGGGAGCTATCGAGAGGGTCCCAACGCCAGAAGTAGGTCGTGGTTGCTATTCCCGCTACTTTCTGGTGCCCAAGAAGGACAAAGGCCTGCGTCCCATCTTAGAGCTCAGGGCCCTCAACCGCTTCCTCCAGAAGGAGAAGTTCAAAATGCTAACCTTGGCTCAGGTCCTCTCTGCCCTCGACCCTGGAGACTGGATGGTGGCGTTGGACTTGCAGAACGCTTATTTTCACATCCCTGTCCTGCCGGCCCACAGACGTTACCTACGGTTCACGGTAGGCCACAAGCATTTTCAGTTCACCGTACTCCCCTTCGACCTTACCAGTGCCCCCTCGGGTTTTCACGAAAGTGATGGCGGTGGTCGCATCTCGTCTGCGCAGATCAGGGGTGCCAGTCTTCCCCTATCTCGACGACTGGCTGTTGAAGGCGGGTCCCAGGCTGTCTCCCACCTCCAGACTACTGCGGACCTCTTGCAGTCGCTGGGGTTCACTTTCAACGTGCCGAAGTCACACCTGACTCCCTCTCAGTTGCTCCCTTTCATCTGAGCTGCTCTGGACACAGTGCAGTTTCGGGCCTATCCTCCCGAGCAGCGAGTCCGGGATATTCGGGCTATGATACCGATGTTTCAGCCTCTATCCCGGATTTCGTTGAGAATGACCCTGAGGCTGCTGTGCCACATGGCCTCCTGCATCCTGCTGGTGGATGCCAGATGACATATGCGGGCTCTGCAGTGGGATCTGAAGTTCCAGTGGGTGCAGCATCAGGGGGATCGTCCAGATCTCGGAGGGAACTGCGCAACAACTGCAGTGGTGGGTGACGAACCAAGATTGGGTCAGGGGCAGATCCCTCTCCCTTCCCCAACCAGAACTCACGGTGGTGACCGATGCATCACTCCTGGGATGGGGCAACCACTTGGGTGAGGCGGAGATCAGAAGAGTCTGGTCTCCGGCAGAGTCCGGGCTTCATATCAACCTGTTGGAGCTCCGGGTGATTCGCTTGGTACTGAAGGCATTCCTTCCCTCTCTCAAGGAGAAGGCAGTACAGGTGTTCACAGACAACACCACACCGCCATGTGGTACTGCAACAAACAGGGCAGGGTGGGGTCGTGGACCCTTTGTCAAGAGGTCCTTCGCCTTTGGGCATGGCTGGAACATCAGGGCATGACCCTGGTGGTTAAACTCCTGGCAGTTTCTCTGAACGCCAGAGCGGACGAACTCAGCCGTCGGTGCCTGGTGGATCACGAATGGCATCTTCACTCAGAGGTGGTGCAAGGTCTCTTTCAGCAGTGGGTAAAGACTTGGTTAGATCTGTTCGCCACCGAAGAGAACACGCAATGTCAGCAGTTTTGCGTGTTGGAGTTTCCAAGGCGGCGCTTGCTCAGTGACGCTTTTCGTCACGAGTGGAGTTGCGGCCTCCTGTACGCTTTTCCTCCTGTACCACTTCTGCCCCAAGTGCTGAAGAAGATCAAGCGCGACCGGGCCAAAGTCATTATTGTGGCACCAGACTGGGCATGAAGAGTCTGGTACCCAGAGCTCCTGAGCATGGCTATCGATCCTCCAAACAGACTGCCCCTTCAGGAGGATCGTCTGTCGCAGCAGCAGGCGACGGTCCTCCACCCGAACCTGTCCAGCCTCCACCTCCTTGCGTGGAGATTGAGCAGCGACAGTTGACCGCTTTTGACCTTCCTCCCGAAGTCTGTAATGTCATCTTGGCAGCCAGGCGTCTCTCCACTAAGACGGTATACGCCTGTAGATGGAACAAGTTAGTAGCATGGTGCACAGCAAAGGCTGTGGTTCCCCTTTCTGCCCCTCTTTCTGAGGTTCTTTTGTTCCTTCTCTCTTTGGCCCAGCAGGGCTCTGATCTGGGCACTCTTAAAGGCTATCTGGCGGCCATTTCTGCTTTTCTTCGGCTACCAGATCAGCCGTCTTTGTTCTAGTCCCCTATTGTAAGTAGGTTCTTTAAAGGCATTATTCATCTCTTTCCTCCATCTCCTTTCATAATGCCTCAGTGGGACTTGAACCTTGTTTTGACTTCACTTATGTGCACTCCCTTCCAGCCTCACAACTGTCCTCTTAGGCTTCTCTATCTTAAGGCTGCCTTTCTTGTTGCCATCACCTCTGCTCGCAGACTGAGTGAGCTTCAGGCTCTTTCATCTAAGCCCCCTTTCCTCTCGGCCCATCAGGACAAAGTGGTGCTTCGAACGAGGCCCTCGTTCCTTCCTAAAGTTGTCCCTCCTTTTCATATCGGACAGACTATTACTCTGCCCACCTTTTCCTGCCTATGCACCCTTCAAAGGAGGAGGAGAGACTCCACCGTCTGGACCCGAAACGTGCGCTCTCTTTCTACCTTGACCGCACGAAAGATTTCTGGGTGGACTATCAGCTCTTCATTGGCTATGTGGGTGCCAAGAAAGGGCGGGCTGTGCAAAAGCGTACCATCTCTCGATGGGTTGTCCTTTGTATCAAGATTTGTTACGCTTTAGCTAAAAAAGAGCCTTCAGTGGGGCTGCGTGCTCATTCCACTAGAGCTACGGCAGCAACTATTGCTTTGTCGCATGGAGGCCCGCTCATCGCCATCTGCCAGGCGGCCACGAGGGCTTCTATGCACACGTTCACTAGACATTACTGCCTGGATTGTCAAGTCCGGAGGGACGGCTACTTTGCCTGTTCTGTCCTCCAGGACTTTCTGGTGTGAACTTGGTTCGCAGTCCCTCCTCTGGGGTTGGTATTGCTGCAGTATCTATTCTAAGGTAAGGAATCTATAACTAATAGTCTCTTTCAGGTGAACCAGTTACTTACCTTCGGTAACAATGTATCTGTAAGACATATATTAGTTATAGATTACTTACTGCCCCACCCATCCTCCCCGCTCTGCGAACTGACTACTAGGGATAGGGACTCCCTTGCAGGGCCCTTGTGTGGCACACCAGTGGTCAGTGTCTGCGCTTCTGGTGTGGAAAGTCGTGTCAGAACTGGCGTCAGCGCGCAGGGGTAGCTTCTGGGTAGGCACCGTGACTTCATCCCGGCGACCACGACGTCTGATGCAGAGTCAACTGATGCCACCTACCGACGCGCAGGGGTATTGCTGAAGAAAAAACTCGCCGGATCCAGTCTGACGCCTGGGGTTAATCCTAAGGTAAAGAGTCTATAACTAATATATGACTCTTCTGGATACATCATTACCGAAGGTAAGTAACTTGTTCTTTTGTTCCTAAACGGTCCTTATAGCCCCTTAGAATCTGCACACTAGTCGAACAAGTCATGATGACTTTCAGTGGGAGACCCACCATTCCTACTGCTCATTCAAGAAACCTAAGCAACATATCTGATGCTGCTTTAAATTAAAGCGTCAATACTGGAAGGTGACATCATCCAGGTTCCTACTTTTGTATCCTTTGTGGGCAGATATTATTTTCCTGGTATTTAACAAAAGGATAATGTTACTTACCCAGTATGCATCTGTTCTTTCCATTTAGAGCTGTAGATTCACATGCTCTACCATCTAGTGTTGGGTACGGATGTTTGTAAGTTGTTTTTCTTCGAAGAAGTCTTTCCAGTCACGAGGTAAGGTGACTCCTCCTTTCGGTGATAGTGCGCATGGGCATCGACTCCATTGTTAGATTGTTTTCCTGCAGAGGGTGAGAATGGAGTTAGTAAGTGTAGAATAGAGATATCCATGCGTACGTATGTAAAGTAAGAACTGCAACGACGACAGGTACCCGTGGAGGCGGGGGGCACATGTGAATCTACAGCTCTATATGCCAAGGACAGATGCTTACTGGGTAAGTAACAGTATCCGTTCAAGGCATGTGAGCTGTAGATCACATGCTTTGCATAGACCATACAGCAGTATACTCCCAAAGCGGTGGCTAACCTGTAGTCATTGCAGTTGTTTGAAACAGTGTTTTAAGTACTGCCTGGCCTACATTAGCTTGTTGTCTCGCTAACACATCTACACAATAGTGCTTGGTGAATGTGTGTGGTGTAGACCATGTTTCTGCCTTACAGATGTCATCTAGGGGAACATTCCCTAAGAAGGCCATAGTAGCCCCTATCGTGCGAGTGGAATGCGCTCTAGGGGGTATTAGCAAAGTTCTTTTTGCTTTCACATAACATGTCTGGATACATTTCACGGTCCATCTTGCAATGCCTGATTTAGATCTGGGATTGCCTTTGTGTGGTGTTAAAAAAGCAACCAAAAGCTGCTTTGTTTTACGAAATTCTTTTGTTCTTTCCACATGATATATCTGAAAGAGACACGTTAGTGACAGATTCCTTACCTTAGAATATCCCCAGGCGTCAGGCTGGATCCGGAAAGTTTTTTGCGTAGCAGTACCCTTGCGCGTCGGTAGGCGGCGTCGTGCGGCTCCGCGTCCGTCGTCGGCGTCGTGATCGCCGGGATGACGTCGCGGGCAGTACTTAGGCGCCGCCCCTGCGCGCTGACGTCAGTTCTTCTTTTTCCGCGCCAGCAAGCGCAGATCCGGGAAGAGCAGTGCCCTGGTCATTTTTTGACCATACTTTTTGGTGAATTTTTTCACTGTTTTTCTCTATCAAGGTGTCGTAGGGATGCCCGGTTTCAAACGTTGCGGCGCCTGTGCTCGGATGATGTCCGTCACCGACCCGCATTGGGAGTGTCTCTTCTGCCTCGGCCGAGGCCACGACACGGAGTCTTGTACCGACTGCCAGGCCCTCAACCCGAAAGCTTTGCGAGAGCGGTCTCGAAAGCTCCTGGAGGCCCGGCATTCGGCTCCGCGGAAGCCCCGGTCGCATGAGAGGTCCAGGGGTCGATCGCGGAGCCCACACCGGTCGTCGGCATCGAAGTCTTCTTCGTCCGGTAAGTCAAAACACAAGAAGTCCAAAACGCATCATCGCTCTAGGACTTCGCCTCGCCGGTCTCGCGACTCGGCTGAGGCCCCTCCCGGCACCGTCCCCGCGGCCCCGGACATGCCTGTGGAGTCGCCCCCGCCATACCCGCCCTTCCTGGGTTCGGGGGCGGATCCGGCCAAAGTGCAGGCCCGCCTCTTCGTGCCTCCAGGCCCCTCAGGTGCGCCTTCAGGCCCCGCGGGCCCTGATGGGGTTGCTCCGGCGTCGCTGACGGCTCCGGCCCCGGCGTCGCCCGTGCCTCCAGCCTCGATCCCGGCTTCGGCCCCGGCCTCGATCCCGGCTCCACAACCCCCATCGACGCCGGTCGACCTAACGACACCTCCGCCGGCGCCGATGTCTCCGGTGCCGTTCTCGACGCCGCCTGGGGCTCCGAGCGGCGTCGTTTCCCAGTTCCTTCCGGCTCCGGACATGGTCCCGGACCGACGCCGCTCGACGCCGGTTCCGGCGCCGATGAGACCTTGGGTCCCAAATGTCCCTCCTCCCCTTATTTTGAACCTGAGGAGGACCAGGAGGACTGGGAGGGGTCTGATGACCCTCTGACACAACAGTGTCAGTACGATGAGGACTGGACAGAGGGTCTAGGGGATGCTAGTGGTCTAGATACTTCCCCTGACACTGGCATGCTGTCTCCTCCCGTGGCTACGGAGGAGGGAGCCAATTTTGCAACGGTGTTGCGTAGGGCAGCTGGAGCCTTACATCTCCAACTCCCTGCTGTGGCGGTCAAGGTTAATCTCTTGAGAGAGGTGCTTCAGCCGGCAGCCTCCTCTGCGGAGACTGTGCTGCCGTTTAACGACGCCCTCACTGACGTTCTTTTGGGCGCCTGGTCCAAGACCAACACAGGGGCTCCTGTGGATAGGAACGTGTCCCGACGCCATCGCCCAGCTCCGGGCGACCCCCTGTTTCCCTCTGTCCACCCCACCCCTGAGAGCTTGGTTGTCCAAGCCTCCGCTTCCCAAACCGCCTTCCCTACCGCCCCTCCGGATAGGGAATCCAAACGCCTGGATCAATTTGGGAAGAAGGGTTTTTCTTCCTCCAGTGCTGGCTTGCGGTCCGTCAACACCGCTTGCCTTTTGGGCCGATATACCCACTCCTTGTGGGATTCGGTGGCGGATGTTTTGCCCCAGTGTTCTGAGGAGGTCCAGACACTGCTTTCCCGCGCCATTGCGGAAGGAAGGGATGCGGCCAAATATACAATTCGATGTGGCCTTGATACCGCCGACTCGCTGGGCAGGTCTATTGCAACGACAGTGGCGCTACGACGCCACGCCTGGCTGAGAACCACTGGTTTTTCAGGGGATGACCAGAATACTCTCATGGACATGCCCTTTGATGGAGTCGGTCTTTTTGGGTCCAAAGCGCAGACCATGCGTTGGAGCGCTTTAAGGACTCACGGGCTACTGCAAAGTCCCTGGGCCTTTCTGCTACATGCCCTCCGCTGACTTCTGCTTTTCGCCCCTATCGTGGCCACGGTAGGGGCGCCCCTTCACTTCAGCAGCCCAGCCACCGGCCCGCGCAGCAGGCGTCTTCGCGTGGCCGAGGACGTGGATTCCGCCGTGGCGGATCGGGCAACCAGCGTGCGGGTCAGGCCACCACCTCCAACCCGTCCGCGGCCTCCAAACCCTCCTAGTCCCTCCTTTCAGGTGCACAGCACGCCAGTAGGGGGCAGGGTCCGCCATCACCTTCCCCACTGGCGTACCATCACCTCGGACAGGTGGGTCTTGGACATTGTCCGAAGGGGCTACTCCCTCCCCTTCGAGTCCACCCCCAGCCATGCCACTTCAATTCCACCGCATGTCAGGGGATCACTTGGTACTTCTGCAGAAGGAAGTCACGGCCCTCTTGGCCAAGAGGGCCATCGAGCATGTTCCGACCCCAGAAGTAGGGCGTGGTTGCTACTCCCACTACTTCCTGGTGCCCAAAAAGGACAAGGAGGACATGCGTCCTATCTTGGACCTCCGGAACGTCAATCGCTTCCTCCGGAAGGAGAAGTTCAAGATGCTCACCCTAGCTCAGGTCTTGACTGCCCTCGACCCTGGAGACTGGTTGGTAGCGTTGGACTTGCAGGACGCATATTTCCACATCCCCGTCCTGCCGGCCCACCGGCGCTACCTTCGGTTCACGGTAGGCCCCGAGCATTTTCAGTTCACTGTGCTCCCCTTTGGCCTTACCAGTGCCCCTCGGGTGTTCACGAAAGTGTTGGCGGTGGTCGCAGCTCATCTGCGCCGGGCAGGGGTTTCAGTCTTCCCCTACCTCGACGACTGGCTGCTGAAGGCGGGCTCGTCCCAGGCAGTCGTCTCCCACCTCCAGACTACGGCCGAACTCCTGCACTCGCTGGGGTTCTCCATCAATGTGCCGAAGTCGCATCTGATTCCTTCTCCACAGCTCCTTTTCATCGGAGCAGTTCTGGACACGACGCAGTTTCGGGCCTATCCTCCCGAACGGCGAGTCCGGGATATTCAGGCTATGATTCCGATCTTTCAGCCTTTATCCTGGGTTTCGGTACGGATGAACCTGAGGCTGCTGGGCCTCATGGCCTCCTGCATCCTGCTGGTCAATCATGCCAGATGGCATATGCGGGCTCTGCAGTGGGACCTGAAGTTCCAGTGGGCGCAGCACCAGGGCAACCTGTCCGATCACGTCCAGATCTCGGAGGGGACTGCAAAACAGTTGCAGTGGTGGCTCTCGAACCGGCAATGGGTCATGGGCAGATCCCTCTCCCTTCCCCAGCCAGAGCACACAGTTGTGACGGACGCGTCCCTTCTGGGATGGGGCGGTCACATGGGAGAGGCGGAGATCAGAGGCCTCTGGTCTCCGGGCGGAGTCCCGGCTCCATATCAACATTCTGGAGCTCCGGGCGATCCGACTTGCACTCAAGGCATTCCTTCCCTCTGTCAAAGGGACGGTAGTGCAGGTGTTCACAGACAACACCACCGCCATGTGGTACTGCAACAAACAAGGCGGGGTGGGGTCGTGGACCCTTTGTCAGAAGGCTCTGCGCCTCTGGACATGGCTGGAACATCAGGGCATGTTCCTGATGGTTCAACACCTGGCAGGTTCGCTGAACGCCAGGGCGGACGAACTCCAGCCGCAGGTGCATGATGGATCACGAATGGCGTCTTCACTCGGAAGTGGCGCAAGGACTCTTTCTACAGTGGGGAGAGCCTTGGTTAGATCTATTCGCCACCGAAGAGAACGCGCAATGTCATCAGTTCTGCGCGTTGGAATTTCCAAGGCGGCACTCGCTCGGCGACGCTTTTCGTCACGAGTGGAGTTGCGGTCTATTGTACGCCTTTCCGCCTATACCACTTCTACCCAGATTGTTGAAGAAGATTCGGCACGACCGGGCCCAAGTCATTCTTGTGGCTCCGGACTGGGCTCGAAGAGTTTGGTATCCCGAGCTACTCAATATGAGCGTAGATCCCCCGATCCGTCTGCCTCTTCGGGAGGATCTTCTGTCGCAGCAGCAGGGGACGGTCCTCCACCCGAACCTGTCCAGTCTACACCTGCTTGCGTGGAGATTGAGCGGCGGCAGTTGATTCCTTTCGACTTGCCTCCCGAAGTTTGTGATGTAATTCTGGCAGCCAGGCGTCCCTCCACTAAGGTGGTATACGCCTGCAGGTGGAACAAATTTGTGGCATAGTGCACAGCAAAGGCTGTGAATCCCCTTCTGCCCCTCTTTCTGAGGTCCTTCTGTTCCTTCTCTCTCTGGCCCAACAGGGTTCTGCCCTGGGTACCATCAAGGGTTATCTTTGTGCTATCTCGGCCTTCCTCAGGCTCCCTGATCAGCCCTCCCTTTTCAAGTCCCCTGTTGTTAACCGGTTCTTAAAAGGCATTACACACCTCTTCCCTCCTGTTCCGTTTGTGATGCCTCAGTGGGACTTGAACTTGGTTCTTACCTTTTAATGTGCGCTCCCTTTGAGCCTCTACATAACTGTCCTCTTCGTCTTCTCACTCTGAAGACAGCCTTTCTGGTGGCCATCACCTCCGCTCGGCGGGTGAGTGAGCTCCAGGCTCTATCTTGCAAACCTCCCTTTCTGTCTGTTCATCCAGACAAGGTTGTTCTTCGGACGCGTCCGTCCTTCTTGCCAAAGGTGGTTACTGCTTTCCACATTGGGCAGACCATCACTTTGCCCACCTTCTTTCCGCCTCCGCATCCTTCCAGAGAGGAAGAGAGGCTCCACCGTCTGGACCCAAAACGTGCGCTCTCCTTCTATATTGACCGCACAAAACACTTCCGGGTGGATGACCAGCTCTTTGTTGGCTACGTGGGCGCCAAAAGGTCGGGCGGTGCACAAGAGGACCATCTCCCGCTGGGTTACCTTGTGCATCAAGACCTGCTATTCTTTGGCTAAGAAGGAGCCTCCTGTTGGGCTGCGTGCCCATTCCACCAGGGCAACGGCTGCTACCACGGCCTTGGGGCGCGGTGTTCCGCTGCCGGTTATCTGTCAGGCAGCTACGTGGGCCTCGCTGCACACGTTTACAAAGCATTACTGCCTTGACAGTCAGGTCCGGAGGGACGGCTTCTTTGGCCGTTCTGTCCTCCAGGACTTCCTTGTCTGATCTTTGTTCGCAGACCCACCACCGGGGTTGGTATTGCTGGGGTATCTATTCTAAGGTAAGGAATCTGTCACTAACGTGTCTCTTTCAGATGCACAAGTTACTAACTTGTGTAACGATATATCTGTAAGAGACAGTAGTTAGTGACAGATTCCTTACCGCCCCACCCATCCTCCCCGTTCTGCGAACTGATTTCTAGGGTTAAGGACATCCCTTTCAGGGCCCTAGTATTTTTCAGACACCTATGTCAGCTTCTTGCATGGCTCTGCGTTCCTGGCGCGGAAAGTCGTGTACAGAACTGACGTCAGCGCGCAGGGGCGGCGCCTAAGTACTGCCCGCAACGTCATCCCGGCGATCACGACGCCGACGACGGACGCGGAGCCGCACGACGCCGCCTACCAACGCGCAAGGGTACTGCTACGCAAAAACTTTCCGGATCCAGCCTGACGCCTGGGGATATTCTAAGGTAAGGAATCTGTCACTAACTACTGTCTCTTACAGATATATCGTTACACAAGTTAGTAACTTGTGCATTAGAGCTCTTCTAACATCAAGTGTGTGTAGAGCTCTTTCTGCTACAGAATCAGGTTGAGGAATGAGCACCGGTAACTCAACTGATTGATTGATAAGAAAGGCAGAAACTACTTTAGGGAGAAATTTAGGATTGGTTCGAA
Organism: Calotriton arnoldi; assembly: GCA_963921515.1. NCBI lineage: Eukaryota > Metazoa > Chordata > Amphibia > Caudata > Salamandridae > Calotriton > Calotriton arnoldi. Next base: position 913,125 of record CAWUFW010001987.1, on the reverse strand, counting down.
GAACCACTCTGTCTTTGTGAAGCTGAAAGAAGGGCTCTTGTATAGTTAATGCCTGGAGTTCACTAACTCCCTAGGGAAGTTATTGCGATGATAAAAGCAACCTTCCATGAGAGGAATTGTAATTGACACCTGTGCATTGGTTCAAATGGTGGACCCATTAGCCTTGTAAGGACTATGTTTAAGTTCCATACTGATGCAGTTGGGACTCTTGGTGGTATCACTCTTTTTAATCCTTCCATAAAGGCTTTAATCACTGGTACTCTGAAAAGAGATGAGTGTTGTCTGTTTTGAAAGTATGCAGCTACTCCTGCTAGATGTAAGCGAATGGATGTGTAGGCTAATCCACATTGCTCTAAATGTAACAGTTAACAGATGATGTTTTGTACAGAAGTATCAAGAGGATTGATTTTGTTATTGTTACAATAGATAACAAATCGTTTCCATTTTGCTGCATAACATGCTCTAGTAGTAGGCTTCCTAGCCTCTTTTAGGATATTCATACAGTCTGGTGGTAGGTGTAAATAACCAAACTCTTATGACTTCAGGAGCCAGATCGCTAGGTTGAGTTCTTTGGGATTTAAATGCCCGACTTCTCCATGGAGTGAGGAGACTGGAGTTAAGATGCAGCTTTTGGTGTGGAACTACTGAGAGCTCCAGCAGAGTGGTGAACCAAGGTTGACGTGCCCATGTGGGAGCTATGAGAATCAGTGTGAGGGATGTTTGCCTGAGCTTCCAAACTACCAACGGAATGAGTGGGAGAGGCGGAAAAGCACAAACAAATATCCCTGACCAGTTTATCCATAGGGCATTGCCTTTGGAACGCGGGTGTGGGAACCTGGAGGCGAAGCTTGGGCATTTTGCGTTTTGTGCTGAGGCGAACAGGTCTATATGAGGAAATCCCCATTCCTGAAAGTAGGGGAGGAGAACCTGAGGATGAAGCTCCCACTCATGGATTTGCTGCTATTGTCTGCTGAGAAGGTCTGCAATCTGATTGTTTACTCTTGGAAGATGCTCTGCCAGGAGATAAATCTTGTGGTGTATAGCTCATTTCCAAATGGCTTGTGCTAGGCCTGACAGTTGGAGAGTGTGTGTACCCCCCCTGTTTTTGTATATAGTACATAGCTGTCATGTTGTCCATGCGGAATAGGACAGCTTTGGCTATGAGGTGAATTTGAAAGGCTCTTAGCAGGGTCGATAAAGTGCCGCCCTTTGGATAAAATTTGTGGGTTCCACCACTGCAGAGAGCGATGGGTGCGGCCATCTACCAACACTAGATCGGTCAATTGACCATGCGACTGGTTCCACTGACTTGCTAAGGATTCTTGAAGGGGACGCATGTGAAGTCTTGCATGGGGAACAATCACGATGCAAGATGCCATCATTCCTAGCAGTTGCATGAAGACTGTTGCTGGTAATGATTGGTTGGGCTGAAACTGAGTGAGAAGAGACTGAATACTGAGAATTCTGGCTGCATTGGGAGAGGCTAGAGCTCTTTGAGTGTCTGTGGTGGCTCCCAGATATGTCTGTGTGTTTGAAGGCTGCAAATGGGACTTCAACGCATTCACTGTAAACCCTAGTTGGAGTAATAAGTGGATTGTGGCTTGAGTTGTAGTGTAGCTCCTATTTCCCTAATAGGCTCTGCGCATTGGAATAATATACCCTATAGGCTTGACATAGGACTGAGGTCGGTATGTCCCTATCGAGTATATTAAAATTATTTCTTGTGCCAGCTAGCTCAGAGGCCACTAGAAACTCCTTGACAAACAAGAAGGGAGTAGTTTCTGGCAGCCGCAAAACATGACCACTTTGTTTCTCTTTCGAATCAGAACGTGTCCCAGAGTCGTGGAAACAATAGATAACCGTTTCACTCAGCTCAATCGTGCATGCTTAGTTTTCATCAAAGTTGCACAGAAAGAATAGACGGGCGTTTCAATAAAAGATTTATTGAACAGTCTTGTTTCTCGTGTAAGTAATGTGTGCTGTTACGATCACAAGACAGTATGCAAGATAAATAATGTACAGCGTAAGCAGTAGAAATAAATAATACTGCGCTAGCATGATCTTTAGTAGATATTCATTTACATAAATAACACAGACTAAAAATGCGATTACTCATACGATGCGTTTCTAAGCTAGTTCTACCCCAATGTACCTAACCTAGGTGTAGGGTGGGGTATGAAGTAGGTGGAGTATTCCTTACTATGGTATACTAAGAGTAGGTTATGCCTAGTATGCCAAGAGTCCCTCTAGGTTCTAGTCAGCTCCATACCTTAAGAATGAGAGAGGTAAGAATCTCTTGCCAGACTCGAACTCCAACACCCCGCAAGGGAAGTCAGATCACTGGAAGCTGGACTCTCTGCGTGCAGGGATGACGGCGTCTTCTCAGTGCGTCAGGCCGGGAAACGGGCTGCTCTGAAGTCGAGGTCTCCTCTAGTTTACAAGGGCTAGGGAAGGTATAGTTATACCTGAGAGGTACCTCAGAATATTAGCATTGACGTGAATCGGACAGCGGAAGACGTCATGAATGAACCCCTAAGGTATAACGGTTCATGCATAATAGATGAGTCCTTGAAGAAATCAATAGTCCTGTGCTAGGGAAACTCCCGAAGCCTAAGGGTCTGTTCTTCAAGAACTCGTTGTGACGTTAGGGTGGACGGATGTCGGAGACCATGCCTGTATTTGGAGTGCATGGTTTAATGCCTAAATAAGGACTGGGATTTTATGCCTATATAAGGGCAGGGCGAATTGTGCCTATATAAGGACATGATACAGGAAAACCTATATACGGACATCCTAAGAGGAATACAACACCCACTCCACTTTCGTGTGTACGATAATAATATAAATGCTAAACATTTAAAATGCTAAACATAAAATGGAGTACCGCATATTGCTAAAAATATTGCTTAAAAAGCATTAAAAAGCATTTAAAAAACCTATTAAAATGCAAAAGGTACTGTACATTTTAAGCATCGCTTTTCATTTCAGGCATATATTTGAAAACAAAAAAATGCAAATTCGAATGAAATAAGCAGTAATATTTACATGTGACAGAAAAATTATCGATAAGTTGTTCAAAATCAAAGTCTTTAAATGTCATGGAAATTAATGAACTTTTTAGACAAACAAGATGATAAAGTGTCTGAGGAAGTACCGCGAAGTCCGTACTATAAGAATAGTTCTACTTCAAGCAGATTGATTTGCCATTTAATTTGAAGGAGAAAAAAAACGGAAAAAAGTTCAATATGGGAAGAGTTCCAAGTTTTTGAAATATGAAGGCCAAATTTTTACTGCATCTCTGGAACACTGTGGGCTGAATCAGTCAGTGTATGGGTCTGGTGTAAACATGAGATCATCTATTTCTGTAGACAAAATATCGTCCACTGTAGTTGGTGACATTCGGAACACCTCGTGTAGTAGATTAATTGCACAGAGATGTGAAGCATCGCTTTCAGCATAGGATACCGCAGCAATGTTCGCGACCGTTGTTACCTGTGTGCCTGTAGATCCATCTCGTACCTCAGCAGCAGCCGGAAGCGTCTGTGAGATCTCAATGAATGCTGTCATCAGGATGGGTAGCCTCTGGGGACAACACAGAGCATGGGCCGTTATCGGGTCCAGCAGAGTATCGACATCTGTTGGCGTAGCTGATGGAAATGTTAGACAGGTGTCCAACACGCATTCTTCACCGCATAGCAGGCATCGTAGAACAGGTAAGATGCAATCTTGCCAGATTGGTCTGAACGACAGGAACCACGTGGTATTAAGTTCCCGTAGACAATTCATGCCCAAAAGCTGTACTATTCGCTCACGGCACTTCCGTTCAAGGAGAGCTTTCTCCACTTCGCTCGGAGTGATGTCTGTGAATATGCTGGCCATAGCGTAATAGCAGGAAGAGAAATAGAATTCCGGCAACAAGTGCTAGAATTAATGGTATGCCACCAAACACCAAATGTGCAAAGTTTGGGATTATTCCGAGTATTGCCTGGAAAGGTGTAACAGACCGGAACAGATGCTCATAAATATATGTACAATTCCGCTTGTATCAGACATGTTAAAGATACGTCCTATCATTTCCACGAAATGTATAGGGCAGTTTGTACGCAATAAAGTCTATCTCAGCCGAAGTCCTTGCGACTTGTACATCATAGGTTTCTTTGGCCGAGGTCAAAGGCACTGTTTGTTGTAAAAGCATGGCTTTCATTCTGCTTAATGTATCAAATCTTATAAAAGAGACGTTCAGCGAAGGCCACAAAGGCAACTCCCTGACTGTGTCTATTGGGGCAAACAATACTTGCATACAGCAAGTGACCCTGGAGTTGACCGTTACTAAATATGGGATGCCTGGCAACATGCCGCAGCAACTCTGATCATTCAACATGAGGTAACTCCCATTAGAAAGTTGTCCAAACGTTGGATTAATCACAGCAGCTGGTGTACCCTGCTGTTGGCAAGACAAATTTGCCACAGAACCATTACAAGCCCCGTGTAAAGAAATGTCCTGACATATAAGTGAACCGCTCAGTGCATTTTTACAGTGTGTACTGCTCAAACGCTTCACGATCCCCACTCCAACATCTATATATGTATGGTAAATTCCAAGATGTCTTAATGTATTCCTTACCCAACCTTTCATATTTGCCTGCTTGCATTTGTTTGAGGCAAAATACTGAAACTGAAAAGTAGTCACAGGTAGTGTGATTTTGCCATGAATAAGCCATTCTGTAGCTGGTTTTTCTGCCACTGTGAATGGTAACTTTTCCAGTTTTTCAATGCCCAGCACTGTATACTTTGCTCCTCTTTGTGCCAGTTCGATCTGTTTATCAGTTAGATTGTATTCTGCAAACAGAATTGACGTGTTGATAAAACACCAAGGCACATAGCCCGCACGCAAAGATTGCAGCGTCCAGCTTAATAACACAATTGAACGTAATTGAGATTGGCCTTGTTGTAACATCGCCAAATCTTGTTCCAGTATGTCGATAGCAGAGGATACAATGCCATCCAATGAATTTATTCTGGAGGACAAAGTTGTTAACCCATTGTCGACCACAGAGCGAGTTTTCTCTAAATTAATACGATCAAGTTCACATATTCGTTCTGCGGCCTCCATCTGTGTCACTTTCCATGCTTCATTATAGGCAGCATAAATGCCGGCATATATGAAACGTTTTTGACGCGGTTTTCTTGGTCCAAGCAAGAATTCCCTAAGGTCTGCGTCTTCTTTAAGTAAGGATAAGTGTTGTTTCACATCCTGTAGTGTAGATTTATGCAGCCAATCGAGGCATAATTTACCTACACTGTATGTTGTTACTACCCCCGGATGCTGTCTTTGGACTTATCTTGGGTCTGACCTATGAATAGTAAAGCCCTGAGTTTTATTCAGGAATCTTTCCTGACAGTTGTTCGTGTCTGTGGGCCAAATCAACCATTTTCTCCAATCAGGATTAGATCTGTTGAGTTGTAGTATTTTGTCAACTGTAACCGCTGCCTGTGTATTGTTATCACTTGCAGGTGTTGGTACAGAAGGTGTTTTCATCTCTTTGATCTTGGCTAGACCAAGACAAGATGTTTGTTGGACAGTTTCATTCAAAAACATTATTTGTTCAGGGATGATACAGGCTCTAAATAAAGCTTCTATCCCCTGCACTTGCCGATCTTTAGTACCCCAGACAGTTTTTGTGTCTATTGTGTCTTTCCAAAAGACGAAACCCTGTCTAGACAGTTGGGCAATAAATGCTGCAGAATAAATCTGTTTTGTATTTGTTAACATAATTTTCAGTCCTGTTTTGTTTACATTTTTATAGTAAAACGTTTCTAGATCAGATGTATTGTAACCTGAAAAATATGGAAACTTATTAACAAATGTTTTTGAACTACCTTTTGGTGGTGTAGGACAATGCTCCCATTGGTTAAACATAAACACATTTCTAGGGTATGCAGATTTAAGCAAATAATGATGACTATAGTGGTTATAGCAATACAGCTGTTCATAGTCTGATGAACCCTCTAAATATTCACTTTTAGAAAATGCAGCAGATTTTTCTAGGTCAAACATTGTCGTTAACAGTCTCAAAGTCCCAATCATCAGAATAGGTACTGGACGAAATGAGATCACTTAGTGAAATTTTAAACAAATGTGGAATGTTCAATTGTTCAGTCGGGCCAAAAATATCAAAATCTGTTTTGTCCCACACTATACCATCCTGTATAGGAACGGCTGTGATGTTCACTGTTGACAAGTCTCTTGCTTCACGATGGGAAGATTAATGAGGTTTCAAAAGTAAGTTCACATCTTTTCTTTCAGTGTTCACATGGATGTATCTGCCATTTATAAGCACGCTCATAGTCATAACCAAAGCTAGCCAAAGCAGGAAAACAAATATTCCAGAAATAATCCAGAGTTCAATCCATGGTGAAACCAGATAAGTCTTTTTCAGAAAGTGAAGAAAGTCTTGTACTTGCTGCTTGAATTTTAATGATGCTGGCGTCGTTTCAGGTTCACTCGGATCTTCTGAGAACGTATCAAAGTTAATAAAATAGCCAGAAGCAGTTCTGTCAATTGTTGAAATTGCATCAGGATTTGTAGAAATCGCTGGAACCAGTTGATCACTTGCTACATTGGTGTAGACAGGTGTATTTGGACGAACTGTTACTTGATTTTCAAGAGGGATGAGTTCCATTGCATTGTTGCTTAGTTCTTCATCTGTTACTGCTGAAGTCTCGATGGTTATCAGTCTTTCAGTCTGAACCTCTTGAATAGTAGCGAGAGGAGTGTGTCTGCTACTAGGTCGGAGTCCACGAGGCCTACTATTTAGTATTGGCCACATACTGTGGTTTGATGAGGTCGATGGACACAAATCTTTTCTCCTTTTTTCCAGCAAGGGGCGGCAGAAGTACTGTTCTTGTTCCTTGAACTGCTAGGACAGATACTGGTTGTCTGTAAGAAGGTCCAAATTCCTTCTTGTCCGCAATCTTTTCTCTGACTAGATCCCCAACTTTTGGAATCCAGACAGGCCTTGTTGGGACCGCCGGTTTTTCCCCAGTGGTGGTTGGCTGCAGGAATACGTTGCTTTGTTTCGATCTTAGTTCATTGAGTTCCTGTAAAACAGCCAAACGATCTTTGATATCAAATGTTTTATTTTCCACCACTGTGCCTACGTGATCGAGGTCTGGTACCCACATTCTTGTCCCAAATAGGACCTCATATGGAGTGACCCCCCATAGAGAACTTCTTGGCAAGTTATTCAATGAGCGTTGGACCCCATAAAGATGTTTGACCCACCCATCACCCAAACCTAATACCCTAGCTGTTATAGACTGCTTTATGTCCCGGTTTTTCCTTTCCACAAACTAATTTCCCTCAGGATGGAATGGAGAGGAGTACCGCAATGCAACGCCCAGACTGGCCATGGCTTCTTTGTAAGCCCGAGAGCTAAACGCAGGGCCCTGGTCAGAATGTAGCGTGCCTATTGCGTATGTGCCGATAAAGACTCGCAAATCTTTTATAACAGTTCAAGCGTCAGCCGAGCGCTGAGGCCATATCCATAGCAACCTAAATTCAGTATTTGTGGGATTGCATTTGTCCAGAAGGACGCATGCGCGTAGATAGTCTAATGCTGTCTAACAGTGGTGTCTATACTGGGCAGCTACATTCGTAGCATGGTGTCTGGTGGCGTTCTGCATCACGCTGTACCTTACAGTCTATGCAGTCATTGATGAAGATGTGAATCTGTGTATTCATTCCAGGCCACCAGTACATCTATTTTAACGTCAAGATAGTTTGAGATCCCTTGATGTGACAGACCCTCCCCCAAATGTGCTTCATAAATCAAAGCTGCTCTACGTTCCATGTTTGGAATTACCCTATCCCCCACTCCAGGGATTCGAGCAAAAGGAACGTTGTTCGCATCAATTACATAAGAGTACTTGAGTGGAAACTTTTTTGGTAACGCTGCACCACTGCCTTTGCTTGTAGCATTGACAGCCAACATTATCTCACTGTCTATTTTTGTTTTTGAACAAGTGATCGCAGCTACGGAAGCAGTCTGAACAGCCCCCTTTGCGGCTTCGTCAGCCAATGAATTCCCTGCAACGTGAACGCCATCACGTTGATGACTCAGTGTGTGGATCACGTGAGCCTTTGGTAGTTCGTTTTTCAACTGAACTACTTGTTCCCAAAGCGTTTTATGCTTTATTGTGCCACCTTTCGCATCTTTGAATCCATTTTCAAGCCAGTTTTGTATATATTCATTATACGACTGAACACAGTAAAAAGAATCGCACACTATTAGTGTGGGGAATTCTCGATCTGTACTTTCAAGTGCCAGTTTGAATGCTTGTAGTTCAGCTCGCTGAGCTGTACAATCTCCTAGAGATTGAGTTTTTGTGACCATAGGTCTGAAGATGCCATCTCGCATGCGACCTTTAACGATTGCACATGCTGCACTGTGCTTGCTTACCCCCTGTTGCGGGTTGTGCGGATCCGTCAGTGTAAATTATGAATTCGTACTGATCGAGAGGCAGAATTTCAGTGGGCAGAGGACATTCTTGTTCATATTGCAGGAATGCTTGTGTTTTTAAATCAGGATCAAAAACATATTCAACATCTGTTGCAGCAAGAGAATTAACCCATTGTATCCATCTTGGATGTAATGCTTTGGCATTTGGAATGCTTGCTTTTGTGACCGCTTCTAAAGCTGGTACTGGGGTTACGACTATAATGCGTTTCCCTTGGACTAGGGCTCTTTCTTTTGCTACAGCGGTTTGAACTGCTGTCAGAATTCTTTCAGTTGAAGTGAAGCGCATTTCCGCTTGTGTGTACAAATAAGATTTGTATGCGATTGGTATTTTTTCACCCTCATTAAATGTTAAGTAGGTGAATCCGCATTGACCCGAAATTATTCGGATCACCAGGTTGCGTTGACTTACGCGTGTTTGTAAGTGATTTGTTGCTAACATTTTGGCCTGTAGTGAACGCAAGATTTCTGTGTGTTCTTGTGTCCAATTCTTGATTGAAAAATCAGGTTTGATTAATGTGTAGAGAGGTTTAACCCTTTCTGCGAAATTTAGAATGTATGTTCTTCCAAAATTTAGGAAACCCAGGATGGATTGTAAGTTTTTTAGCGTTTTTGGAGGTTGGAGCAGCGCACACTTTTCTAAAAAGTTAGCTGCCAAGCTCTTGCCTTCACTTGAAAGCTCATATCCTAGAAATAGGACATTGAGATGGGCAAATCGGGACTTTTTAAAGTTGAACTTGTAGCCCTCAGAGGCGAAGCCCAGTATAATGGTGCTTACACTGTTCAAGTGTTTGTCCAGGTCATCGTCCGTCAGATAGATGTCATCAACATAGGACAATGCCTCATTGTCATAAATTTGTAGTAACTCTGTTACTCTCGCTGAGAATAACCCCGGGCTGTTCTTGAACCCTTGTGGGAGTCGACAAAATTGACGCTGGGTCCCCATTATGGAGAATGCTGTTAAGTACCTGCTTTCAGGTGCTATGTTTTGACAAAAGAAACCATTTGAGATGTCTAATGTTGTTTTATATTTTTTACGCACAATGTTATTCATTAATGCTGTGCTATGTACATTTTGCACTGCAAAGGTTTTAGAACAAGTGTTTAGGTGGCTGTAATCCAAAACTAGGTGATATGTATTGTCTGGTTTGGAGACAGGAAACAAAGGATTGTTCATTGAGGAGGTGCATGTTTCAATCACCCCTTGGTATTCAAGTTGATCTAAGATCTCCTGACCTGTTTTTTAGCTTCTTGCTTTATTGGATACTGCCTTTGTGCAGTTGGTTCATGTTTCAGATGTATTTTATGGTGAGGTGAGTCCTCATCCCATCCTACATGATTTTTATATAATGCTGGGGCCTGGGCTACTGCCCATTTCCTGGCATAAGTATATTTTAGATGAATTGGAATATGGTTAGAGAAGGCAGGCATAATAATGTCCTCGCCATGTGGGCACTCCTGACAAATTGTGGTGGCCAGTCTTTTTCTGCTAGAAGTATGTCATAGCCCCTTGAAAGTTTTTCCCAAAAGAGTGCTTTCACCTGTCTAGGTATGTCTCCCTCCATTCGGAGTGTTATTTCATATAACCTTTGTGGAGTACTAACCCTGGTGTCTACAGTCTCAACTGTAATGTACTCATTCAAGTCCACTATCTCCAGAAGTTCCTTCAGGTTCTGGCGAACTATTGTGACTTCTGCTGCACTGTCCAGCATTGTCTGGGCCCATTCTCCGTTCTTGAGTTGTGTTTTCAGTATTCTCGGCATGTCTGATCTTCAGACCTGCTACTTTCTTTTTGGAGAATTGAGGTTTTGTTTTATTTTTTGTAGCGTGATTATCTTCTTTGGATTTCATGCGTTCTTCTCTATTTTCTGATCGTCCTCTTCTTTCAGAAGTCCGTGACGAGATCTGAAAGGTACGAAAGGAACGTGTATCAGTATCTTGATACCGGTCAGGTTTTCTCAAATTATCCCTATTCCTGAGGTTATACCTCCTTTCAGAGGGCTCCTTTTGAGGAGACCTACCTCGGGATTGAGAACGTTTCTCGTTTGAGTTTTGTTTAGTAGTTTCCCACTTCTTTTTAGAAGATGCAGGAGTTTAATAGAGTCCTTCTCAGGACTTTCAGATAGTTTTGGTTTCACTGGTCTTCCACCCAAACTATCTCTGCCTAATTCTGCATAAGATTGTTCAATTATTCTGGGTAGCTCAGTTTGATGTTCTGTAACATCAAATTCCCTTAATCGGTGGCGGATCGCCACTGCTGCTGCCTCCCCTTTAATATTAGATAATATTATTGTTGAGACCTGGTCGAAATTTTTCAGTAATTTCATGCCTAAATTCAGAGCAGGCTCTGCCCCGTATTCATTTTGAATTTGTTTCAGGACATCTGGTATTACCGCAATTGATGGAATACCATGTGTTTTAGTATAGATGGCAGCAAAGACTGAGCCCCAAGTGGTACAGTCTTCCAGTTGTGGTGTAATCCCCATTGGTAAACTGATTGTTAGGATTCTGTGTTTCTCATACGGGCTAGTATTTGGAAATACTGCTTCGATTTGAGTAATTTTTTGAGCTATCCAGAATGGAATTTGCTCACGTTTTGTGGGCATTTTACCCATGACTGCGTATAGAGTCTGTGGTGTAATTTTTAGTGTATTCCCTGTTGGGGAGTTTGATTTGGAATGGTTAATGGTGGTTGGACTGTGAAAGTCCGCATGACATATTGGACCAATTGTCTGTAGATTTTTATTAACTCAGTGAGTTGAATAAGTAATTCCTCATCTGACATTATATCCAGTTCAGGATGAGGTGTGTAGCCGGCTAGAATCGGCCATGTTGCTCCTGGTCTACCTAGTGGACCGAGCCTGGTAATGTTTCTGTGATGTTTTAGGGCGCCTTTAAACCAGAGCTGATGCTCCTGGTATGTTAGTGGAATTTCAATATCCTCGAAAGGAATATATTCCTCTGGTGGATCATCTTCTTTGTAGAAGTGAAACATGTGTGTTACTGGATTGGATTCAGGAAATATTACCCATGAATAGAATACCTCTGTCTGAAAGGATTCATGTGCCTCTATCACGAAAACTGCTCTACCGCCTCTTGGTGGTAGGCCGTGTTTTGAGTTTTAGAGTGATGGCTCTTAAGTTTGGAGGGATGTTATAACAATTAAACCTGTAATGTTAAAAGCTGTTGCTAGGGCTGGATCAGCCGCAGCTCCACCGTTTCCGGTGGCATCGTCCCCGTGTATGGACATTTGTTTTTTGAAAAATGTAGAACAAGTTTCAAGGAAACAAAGATAAGGTGCACAATATTTTGGAACACTGTATCCTTCAACGTTGAGCAAACCAAACAGCTAATATCTGAAAGAGACACGTTAGTGACAGATTCCTTACCTTAGAATATCCCCAGGCGTCAGGCTGGATCCGGAAAGTTCTTGCGTAGCAGTACCCCTGCGCGTCGGTAGGCGGCGTCGTGCGGCTCCGCGTCCGTCGTCGGCGTCGTGATCGCCGGGATGACGTCGCGGGCAGTACTTAGACGCCGCCCCTGCGCACTGACGTCAGTTCTTCTTTTTCCGCGCCAGCAAGCGCAGATCCGGGAAGAGCAGTGCCCTGGTCATTTTTTGACCATACTTTTTGGTGAATTTTTTCACTGTTTTTTCATCTTTCAAGGTGTCGTAGGGATGCCCGGCTTCAAGCGATGCGGCGCCTGTGCGCGGATGATGTCCGTCACCGACCCGCTTTGGGAGTGTTTCTTCTGCCTCGGCCGAGGCCACGACACGGAGTCTTGTACCGACTGCCAGGCCCTCAACCCGAAAGCTTTGCGAGAGCGGTCTCGAAAGCTCCTCGAGGCCCGGCATTCGGCTCCGCGGAAGCCCCGGTCGCGTGAGAGGTCCAGGGGTCGATCGCGGAGTCCACACCGGTCGTCGGCGTCGAAGTCTTCTTCGTCCGGTAAGTCCAAACACAAGAAGTCCAAAAAGCATCATCGCTCTAGGACTTCGCCTCGCCGGTCTCGCGACTCGGCTGAGGCCCCTCCCGGCACCGTCCCCGCCCCCGCGGCCCCGGACGTGCCTGTGGAGTCGCCCCCGCCATACCCGCCCTTCCCGGGTTCGGGGGCGGATCCGGCCAAAGTGCAGGAATTCCTGACGGCCATGGCCCGCCTCTTCGGGCCTCCAGGCCCCTCCGGTGCGCCTTCGGGCCCCGCGGGCCCTGATGGGGTTGCTCCGGCGTCGCCGACGGCTCCGGCCCCGCCCGTGCCTCCAGCCTCGATCCCGGCTTCGGCCCCGGCCTCGATCCCGGCTCCACAACCCCCATCGACGCCGGTCGACCTAACGACGCCGGCGCCGATGTCTCCGGTGCCGTTCTCGACGCCGCCCCGGGCGGCGTCGTCCCCCAGTTCCTTCCGGCTCCGGACATGGATCCGGACCGACGTCGCTCGACGCCAGCTCCGGCGCCGATGGGACCTTGGGTCCCAACTGTCCCTCTTCCTCCTTATTTTGAACCAGAGGAGGACCAGTTGGACTGGGAGGGGTCTGATGACCCTCTGACACGACACTGTCAGTACGATGAGGACTGGACAGAGAGTCTAGGGGAGGCCAGTGGTCTGGATACTTCCCCTGACACTGGCATGCTGTCTCCTCCCGTGGCTACGGAGGAGGGAGCCAATTTTGGTACGGTGTTGCGTAGGGCAGCTGGGGCCTTACGTCTCCAACTCCCTACTTTGACGGTCAAGCCTAACATCTTGACAGAGGTGCTTCAGCCGGCAGCCTCCTCTGCGGAGACTGTGCTGCCGTTTAACGACGCCCTCACTGACGTTCTTTTGGGCGCCTGGTCCAAGCCCAACACAGGGGCTCCTGTGGATCGGAACGTGTCACGACGCCATTGCCCAGCTCCGGGCGACCCCCTGTTTCTCTCTGTCCACCCCACTCCTGAGAGCTTGGTTGTCCAAGCCTCCGCTTCCCAAACCGCCTTCCCTACCGCTCCTCCGGATAGGGAATCTAAACGCCTGGATCAGTTTGGGAAGAAAGGTTTTTCTTCCTCCAGTGCTGGCTTGCGGTCCGTTAACACCGCTTGTCTTTTGGGCCGATATACCCACTCCCTGTGGGATTCGGTGGCAGATGTTTTGCCCCAGTGTCCTGAGGAGGTCCAGACACTGCTTTCCCGCGCCATTGCGGAAGGAAGGGATGCGGCTAAATACACAATACGTTGTGGCCTTGACACCGCCGACTCGCTGGGCAGGTCTATTGCAACGACGGTGGCGCTCAGACGCCGCGCCTGGCTGAGAACCACTGGTTTTTCAGGGGATGTCCAGAATACTCTCATGGACATGCCCTTTGATGGAGTCGGTCTTTTGGGTCCAAAGCAGACCATGCGTTGGAGCGCTTTAAGGACTCACGGGCTACTGCCAAGTCCCTGGGCCTTTCTGCTACACGCCCTCCGCTGACTTCTGCTTTTCGCCCCTATCGTGGCCACGGTAGAGGCGCCCCTTCACGTCAGCAGCCCAGCAACCGGCCCGCGCAGCAGGCGTCTTCGCGTGGCCGAGGACGTGGATTCCGCCGTGGCGGATCGGGCAACCAGCGTGCGGGTCAGGCCACCACCTCCAACCCGTCCGCGGCCTCCAAGCCCTCCTAGTCCCTCCTTTCAGGTGCACGGCACGCCAGTAGGGGGCAGGGTCCGCCATCACCTTCCCCACTGGCGTACCATCACCTCGGACAGGTGGGTCTTGGACATTGTCCGAAGGGGCTACTCCCTCCCCTTCGAGACCACCCCCCAGCCATGCCACCTCAATTCCACCGCATGTCAGGGGATCACTTGGTGCTTCTACAGAAGGAAGTCACGGCCCTCTTGACCAAGAGGGCCATCGAGCGTGTTCCGACCCCAGAAGTAGGGCGTGGTTGCTACTCCCACTACTTTCTGGTGCCCAAAAGGACAAGGAGGACATGCGTCCTATCTTGGACCTCCGGAACGTCAATCGCTTCCTCCAGAAGGAGAAGTTCAAGATGCTCACCCTAGCTCAGGTCTTGACTGCCCTCGACCCTGGAGACTGGTTGGTAGCGTTGGACTTGCAGGACGCATATTTCCACATCCCCGTCCTGCCGGCCCACCGGCGTTACCTTCGGTTCACTGTAGGCCCCGAGCATTTTCAGTTCACCGTGCTCCCCTTTGGCCTTACAAGTGCCCCTCGGGTGTTCACGAAAGTGATGGCGGTGGTCGCAGCTCATCTGCGCCGGGCAGGGGTTTCAGTCTTCCCCTACCTCGACAACTGGCTGCTGAAGGCGGGCTCGTCCCAGGCAGTCGTCTCCCACCTCCAGACTACGGCCGAACTCCTGCACTCGCTGGGGTTCTCCATCAATGTGCCGAAGTCGCATCTGGTTCCTTCTCCACAGCTCCTTTTCATCGGAGCAGTTCTGGACACGACGCAGTTTCGGGCCTATCCTCCCGAACGGCGAGTCCGGGATATTCAGGCTATGATTCCGATCTTTCAGCCTTTATCCTGGGTTTCGGTACGGATGACCCTGAGGCGGCTGGGCCTCATGGCCTCCTGCATCCTGCTGGTCAATCATGCCAGATGGCATATGCGGGCTCTGCAGTGGGACCTGAAGTTGCAGTGGGCGCAGCACCAGGGCAACCTGTCCGATCACGTCCAGATCTCGGAGGGGACTGCAAGACAGTTGCAGTGGTGGCTCTCGAACCGGCAATGGGTCATGGGCAGATCCCTCTCCCTTCCCCAGCCAGAGCACACAGTTGTGACGGACGCGTCCCTTCTGGGATGGGGCGGTCACATGGGAGAGGCGGAGATCAGAGGCCTCTGGTCTCCGGCGGAGTCCCGGCTCCATATCAACCTTCTGGAGCTACGGGCGAACCGACTTGCACTCAAGGCATTCCTTCCCTCTGTCAAAGGGAAGGTGGTGCAGGTGTTCACAGACAACACCACCGCCATGTGGTACTGCAACAAACAAGGCGGGGTGGGGTCTTGGACCCTTTGTCAGGAGGCTCTGCGCCTCTGGACATGGCTGGAACATCAGGGCATGTTCCTGATGGTTCAACACCTGGCAGGTTCCCTAAACGCCAGGGCGGCCGAACTCAGCCGCAGGTGCATGATGGATCACGAATGGCGTCTTCACTCGGAAGTGGCGCAAGGACTCTTTCTACAATGGGGAGAGCCTTGGTTAGATCTATTCGCCACCGAAGAGAACGCGCAATGTCATCAGTTCTGCGCGTTGGAATTTCCAAGGCGGCACTCGCTCGGCGACGCTTTTCGTCACGAGTGGAGTTGCGGTCTGTTGTACGCCTTTCCGCCTATACCACTTCTACCCAGAGTGTTGAAGAAGATTCGGCACGACCAGGCCCAAGTCATTCTTGTGGCTCCGGACTGGGCTCAAAGAGTTTGGTATCCCGAGCTACTCAATATGAGCGTAGATCCCCGATCCGTCTGCCTCTTCGGGAGGATCTTCTGTCGCAGCAGCAGGGGACGGTCCTCCACCCGAACCTGTCCAGTCTACACCTGCTTGCGTGGAGATTGAGCGGCGGCAGTTGATTCCTTTCGACTTGCCTCCCGAAGTTTGTGATGTGATTCTGGCAGCCAGGCGTCCCTCCACTAAGGTGGTATACGCCTGCAGGTGGAACAAATTTGTGGCATGGTGCACAGCAAAGGCTGTGAATCCCCTCTCTGCCCCTCTTTCTGAGGTCCTTCTGTTCCTTCTTTCTCTGGCCCAACAGGGTTCTGCCCTGGGTACCATCAAGGGTTATCTTTGTGCTATCTCGGCCTTCCTCAGGCTTCCTGATCAGCCCTCCCTTTTCAAGTCCCCTGTTGTTAACAGGTTCTTAAAAGGCATTACTCACCTCTTCCCTCCTGTTCCGTTTGTGATGCCTCAGTGGGACTTGAACTTGGTTCTTACCTTTTTAATGTGCGCTCCCTTTGAGCCTCTACATAACTGTCCTCTTCGTCTTCTGACTCTAAAGACAGCCTTTCTGGTGGCCATCACCTCCGCTCGGCAGGTGAGTGAGCTCCAGGCTCTATCTTGCAAACCTCCCTTTCTGTCTGTTCATCCGGACAAGGTTGTTCTTCGGACGCGTCCGTCCTTCTTGCCAAAGGTGGTTACTGCTTTCCATATTGGGCAGACCATCACTTTGCCCACCTTCTTTCCGCCTCCGCATCCTTCCAGAGAGGAAGAGAGGCTCCACCGTCTGGACCCAAAACGTGCGCTCTCCTTCTATATTGACCGCACAAAACACTTCCGGGTGGATGACCAGCTCTTTGTTGGCTACGTGGGCGCCAAAAAGGTCGGGCGGTGCACAAGAGGACCATCTCCCGCTGGGTTACCTTGTGCATCAAGACCTGCTATTCTTTGGCTAAGAAGCAGCCTCCTGTTGGGCTGCGGGCCCATTCCACCAGGGCAACGGCTGCTACCACGGCTTTGGGCCGCGGTGTTCCGCTGCCGGTTATTTGTCAGGCAGCTACGTGGGCCTCGCTGCACACGTTTACAAAGCATTACTGCCTTGACAGTCAGGTCCGGAGGGACGGCTTCTTTGGCCGTTCTGTCCTCCAGGACTTCCTTGTCTGATCTTTGTTCGCAGACCCACCACCGGGGTTGGTATTGCTGGGGTATCTATTCTAAGGTAAGGAATCTGTCACTAACGTGTCTCTTTCAGATGCACAAGTTACTAACTTGTGTAACGATATATCTGTAAGAGACAGTAGTTAGTGACAGATTCCTTACCGCCCACCCATCCTCCCCGTTCTGCGAACTGATTTCTAGGGTTAAGGACATCCCTTTCAGGGCCCTAGTATTTTTCAGACACCTATGTCAGCTTCTTGCATGGCTCTGCGTTTCTGGCGCGGAAAGTCGTGTACAGAACTGACGTCAGCGCGCAGGGGCGGCGTCTAAGTACTGCCCGCAACGTCATCCCGGCGATCACGACGCCGACGACGGACGCGGAGCCGCACGACGCAGCCTACCGACGCGCAGGGGTACTGCTACGCAAGAACTTTCCGGATCCAGCCTGACGCCTGGGGATATTCTAAGGTAAGGAATCTGTCACTAACTACTGTCTCTTACAGATATATCGTTACACAAGTTAGTAACTTGTGCATATAGGGTGTTTCCCTATGTAGCCGTGGTGGATACTTAACCCTGCCCACTCCAGACGTCTTTTGGAGTATATGGGTAGGGGTCTCTGAGAGAAAAAGCACGGCTGAGTTACTCAGTATCTAACATTAAATTACCGCCTTAACATAGGACTGAGGTCGGTATGTCCCTATCGAGTATATTAAACTTAATTACTTGTGCCAGCTAGCTCAGAGGCCACTAGAAACTCCTTGACAAACAAGAAGGGAGTAGTTTCTGGCAGCCGCAAAACATGACCACTTTGTTTCCCTTTCGAATCAGAACGTGTCCCAGAGTCGTGGAAACAATAGATAACAGTTTCACTCAGCTCAATCGTGCATGCTTAGTTTTCCTCAAAGTTACACAGAAAGAATAGACGGGCGTTTCAATAAAGATTTATTGAACAGTCTTGTTTCTCGTGTAAGTAATATGTGCTGTTACGATCACAAGACAGTATGCAAGATAAATAATGTACAGCGTAAGCAGTAGAAATAAATAATACTGCGCTAGCATGATCTTTAGTAGATATTCATTTACATAAATAACACAAACTAAAAATGCGAGTACTCATACGATGCGTTTCTAAGCTAGTTCTACCTCAATGTACCTAACCTAACCTAGGTGTAGGGAGGGGTATGAAGTAGGTGGAGTATTCCTTACTATGGTATACTAAGAGTAGGTTACGCCTAGTCTGCCTAGAGTCCCTCTAGGTTCTAGTCCGCTCCATACCTTAAGAATGAGAGAGTTAGGAATCTCTTGCCAGACTCGAACTCCAACACCCCGCAAGGGAAGTCAGATCACTGGAAGCTGGACTCTCTGCGTGCAGGGATGACCGCGTCTTCTCAGTGCGTCAGGCCGGGAAACGGGCTCCTCTGAAGTCGAGATCTCCTCTAGTTTACAAGGGCTAGGGAAGGTATATTTATACCTGAGAGGTACCTCAGAATGTTAGCATTGACGTGAATTGGACAGCGGAAGACGTCATGAATGAACCCCTAAGGTATAATGGTTCATGCATAATAGATGAGTCCTTGAAGAAATCAATAGTCCTGTGCTAGGGAAACTCCCGAAGCCTAAGGGTCTGTTCTTCAAGACCTCGTTGTGACGTTAGGGTGGACGGATGTCGAAGACCATGCCTGTATTTGGAGTGCACGGTTTAATGCCTAAATAAGAACTGGGATTTTATGCCTATATAAGGGCAGGGCGAATTGTGCCTATATAAGGACATGATACAGGAAAACCCATATACGGACATCCTAAGAGGAATACAACAGAGTGTGATGGAGACACTTCTGGTAAGTGCTGGCTTTCAGCCAGTCGTCCAGGTATGGGAAGACATGGATGTGCTGTCTTCTCAAATGAGCTGCGACTACTGCCAGGCATTTGGTAAATACTCTGGGAGCAGTGGTGACTCCAAACGGTAGTACTCTGAATTGGTAATGTTGATCCGCTATCATAAATCTGAGAGATTTGCGATGAGCGGGGTGAATTGGAATGTGGAAATATGCGTCTTTTAAGTCTAGAGTAGAGTATGAATAGGCTTTCCTGTTTTCAGTTTCTATTTATGGTAAATTCTGGTGGGATTTTTTCAGTGATTTCAATACCTTAAAAAAACAGTGGTTATCAGTGGTTCCACATTTTCGCGCCATAAAAAAACAGACAGTGTTTTTCCAGTGTTTATGGAACATTTTGCTTTTATTATTGCTCGACTACACTGATAATGCATGGTAGTGTACATACAGTGTACATGAGGTCCAAATACATTTTTGCAAATCAAACCTATTGCAGTACACCATACAATACTTCTTCAGTGAGTATTTGGTCATGTGCGCTCGCTTTGTCCTTCCCATGTAAACTTTTTTCTGTGCAAAAGACCCTCTCAACTTTGGCACTTGAGACGGGCAACGTCAAAACAACCAGTACACAATTTTCTAACTCTGGCCACTGACATAGCTTTCCATGCCAATACTGGTGCACTTGAAGATTGCGATTCTATGGGCAGGTTCTGCAACATTTGCGTTGAAGTGGGCGCTTATACCCTCAGAGTTATTAAAGCGGTCAAAAATGAAGCAGCACTTTTGAAACTACAGAGAAAATTCTATGCATCATTGCAAGCCATTTCTCAAACATTGTAAAATAGTTCCTGAATTGCTCTTCAACATTGCTTTGTTTACCAAGTGGCAAGCACTCGAACATTGAACATGTTGCATTGCCATAGTTACTAAAGGTGTCGCCCAGCCTACTCGTAAGGAGATGTTTCACATCTACATCAATTATGCTGAACACTTGGCAGACAAGGGTGTTTTCAGACTCTAGTGTTTTTTATTATGTCCACTACAGCAGTTATGTTTTCCTGTAAAAATCTAAGAATGCAGTAGAGTGTACTTTTTTTCACATCACTATCAATATGCGACAAAAGATCCTCACATTTCTTGCCTTTGGCATCCTCCCTCAGCAAAGATTCTGTAAACGGTTGCCAAATGGATAATATAGAATTCACAGCCCCTTGGGCTGAAAACCATCAGCTAAGTGACACAGTTGGGGTGACTCTTTCTTTGATGCCACAGAAAGCACTAAATGAGAAATATTGGTGTTTTAGTTCCCGCGCATAACAAAACAGTGCACCAGAATGGACTAAAAGGTTAATAGCATTCTTCATTAACTCTGAAGATTGTAAAGATCCTTTCAGCATACCATCTAACAAGTGCCAAGGATCTCTTACAGGGAAGCACTTCAGCAGAGGTATCGATTTTGACAGGTCGTCACACAACTTTTTCATATACGTAGCTGAATCCCTGCAAATACAAACAATA
The DNA here is from genome assembly GCA_963921515.1 of Calotriton arnoldi. Taxonomy (NCBI): domain Eukaryota; kingdom Metazoa; phylum Chordata; class Amphibia; order Caudata; family Salamandridae; genus Calotriton; species Calotriton arnoldi. The sequence goes on along the minus strand of CAWUFW010001987.1, from coordinate 892,696 downwards.
TCACTCCAATCTTTGTTGAACTTGGAAAGAACCTTTTTGCAGCAACATTCCAAGTGACACTGCGTTCCATGTTCCATCCTGTCATGTTTTTACCACTATCCCAGATGCTTGGTGATGGCACTCTTTTCACATATACTTGTCACTATACCTTGCATTGAATGTTTAAAGCCTGAGGTGTTGGCAATTCACCTACTATCAATACTGACTCACTAGAAACTGGGGGCTGATATATCAGGGGTTTTTACCCATTCGCTGTGGGTAAATGTGATGGCACATATTGGGAAAGATTCTTCTGAAACCAGCCATTTTACCCATCAATGAAAGAATCAAATGCAGCAAAAATATCAAACATGATTTTGATATTTCCTGATTTTCTACAGTTTATAAAATAATTAAACAAGACCTAAAACAAGCTTCTAAACCCTGCATCTTTAGACCAAAGTCCACAAAACTGAAAAAAGCAAAAGGAAGAAGAAACAGTATTTTAGTGACCTCCCTAAACAACAAAACTAAAGCAGAATAATGTTAGCCCAGTCTTTCTTGCTGCTAGCTTGTATAACAAAGTTACATTGTATTCCGGAAGAAAAAGACTTTCACTCTCCTTTTCCTTTCTTTGAATGGCATTTAGTTTGTGGTTATGCAAGTGTTTTTTCAGTGTTTATATGTTTACACTGGTGAGGGCTATTTCCCTTTCGGTGGGGTTTTATCAGTTAAGGGTTGAAACCTAAAACTGGACAGCCGAAGTATGAAGTTGCCCTGCTGTTGAAGTGGGAGAACTTACTGAAGTGTCACCATGTGGAAATGTTCTGCAGCGGTTTAGTTCTCCGAGGTCCAGAATAGGTCTCAAGGAGCCGTCCTTTTTGGGAATTAGAAAATACAGGAAGTATACGCCTGACCCTTGATATTGTAACGATACAGGCTCTATGGCTCCTTTTAGCAAAAGAGACTGGGCTTCCTGTTTGAGCAGGTGTAAATGTTCTGGTGACATTTTGTGAGAACGAGGTTGAATGTTTGGAGGATTGGTGGTAAGCTCCAGGCAATAACCATGTTGGATAATACACTGTGTGAGTGGGGAAAGGACATGGATTGGTGCATGGCAACGGAGAAGCCTGTATATGAATCAAGGGGGTGTCCCACCAAATGTACGCAAATTTGGGGTAAATGGAATGATTACAGGGGAGGAATATGTGATCCCCCGCAGTCTAGGCGGGGCGCTGATCCAGGATGGCCGGTCATAAGTGGACCCAATGTAAATTGTTTGTAATAATACTATGGTCTCAGATATATTGTCAAGTTTGTACCAGCACAAAACCTCGGACACCACATGTCTGTATGATGTCTGTGTTTTAACCTTGTCCCAAATTTAAAGTTTTACAAAAAAACAAAAAAAAAACATGTTGGATAATTCCTAACACCCATTTATCTGTAATTATGGATTGCCAAATGGGGAGGAATTGTAGAAGACGTCCCCCAACAGGTGTTAAATGATCGGGGGAAAGATAGGTAAGTCACTGCTTGTTAGGGGAAGGGGAATTACGTGGTGTGGAACCTTTGACCCTACCTTTGCCATTGTTCCCTTTGTATCCTCCTCTAAAGAAGCCTCTGGTGGAGGAAGATTGTTTCCTTTGTACGAGGCAGCATTATTGTCTGAGGATGTGGTCTTGGGACGCCCCACGGTAGAAGGAGCGACGAAAGGAGCCACAATTTGAAGGAGACTGTAGGGCTCCCATTGATTTAGCTACCTCAGTGTCTTTTTTCATTTTCTCCAATGTCTGATCTACTTCGTGCCCGAAGAGATGCTTTTTATCAAATGGAGTATTTAAGATGGATTGTTGGACTTCAGGTTTAAAACCGGAAATCCTTAACCAGGCGTGCCTTCTGAGTAACACACTAGTGTTATTCTCTCAAGCTGCGGTATCAGCAGCATCTAAAGCACATCTAATAGAGGAATTGGAGATGAGCTTTCCTTCTTGTACTAGATCCTTTAGCTTTAGCATTGTGTTCATCTGGCAGATATTGGAGCAATTTCTCAATTTCGTCCTAATGCGCTCTATCATACCTGGCTAATAGGGCCTGGGTGTTGGCAATACGCCAATGATTCGCTGCCTGGGTGGCTACTCGCTTACCAGAAGCGTCTAATAATTTTGACTCTTTGTCCGGAGGGGGAGCATCCCCCGAGGTTTGTGAATTGGCCCGTTTACGGGCATTAAAGACAACCAATGAGTCTAGTGGTAACTGCCCCTTAATAAAGACTGGATCCGACGGAGCAGGCTTATTTTTTTTGTCTAGTCTGGGAGGGAGAATACGAGCACGAACAGGGTCTTTTAATATATCATCGGCATGTCTCATCATGCCTTTGAGCATAGGGAGAGTCTGACTAGATCTATGTGTACTACTCAGAGATTCAAACGAGAAATCTTCTAGGGATTCTTTGTGTAGTTGTACCCCATGATATTCTGCAACTCTAGCAAGTAATCCTAAATACCCTACATTGTCCTCAGGAGGGAAAGGCTTTGCAGGGTAAAGGTCTGGTTCATTGTCTGTAGGTGAATCAGTATTGTAGTCTTTCCAGGGATCTTCAGGTAAATGAGTATCTCCATCATCATCATCAGGCTATGGTGGTGGAGATAGTTGGTGTGATAAGTAAATGTTCTAATGCTGGAGTAGGTGGTGAATGTGGTGGAGGAGTAGAAGGGTTAATACTAACATTCTTCCTCTTTAAAGGAATCGTATAATGTATGTCCTCTGACGCAGGTTTGCGCTTCTGAGGATGTTTGGTAAGAAGATGTCCTGTATCAAGATTAATGTAAAGTCCCTTTTGTTTTGGGTCCAATTTGGGAGGTGGGATGTCGAAAATCGTATCCTGCAGCTTCGTATGAGCATTTTTCGGTTTCTGCACCGAGGACATCGGTGCCGGGGTGGAATGATGTTTCGGCACAGAAGATTTGGTTTCTGAAGCGGTTTTCGATTTCGCCATCGAGTTTCGGCTCCGAAGCAGTCTTCTGCTTGGAGCCCGAAGATTTTGGCTCAGTGCCTGACTTTGGCCGACTCGATCCCGAGCCGGAAGGCTTAACGATGTGTTTCGGTGCCGAGCCGGTAGGCGGGGCGTTAGAAACATCTTCTCCGTGTCGACCGTGGCCCGAAGGCAGAGCTGGAACCGAAGCCTTTTGTTTGGTCTGAATTGGATTTCAGGGCAAGGGATGTTCGGAACTCACGGGACGTTGACCTTGCGGTATGTTGTCTTCCATCTTGGAATCTGATTCCGGAATAGATACATGCTCTTCCTGCTCCTCTATGGCCCCTTGTGCATCGAATTCTTCTTGCTCGGATCCCTCACCAAAGATGTCCGGCATGTATTCGATGTTCTGGCTTTGCATTTCACGACTTCACAGAGCGTTTTCTTCGATCGAAAGAATTTGCACACGTCGCAGTCTTGTTCGTTGTGCTGCAGTGATAAGCACAAGTTGCACACTTCGTGTAAGTCGGTGCGCGGATACTTTGCGTGGCACTGAGGACAGAATTTGAATGGAGTCCGTTCCATCGACTGCGAGGTGGACCGACGTGGTTCGGCCCATCGGCATTCCACGAGTCTTCAGATCGAAATAGATATTTTGTTCAACCAATACAGTACGTGGAGATGTGGGATACGCGTATAGAACAATACCGATGCGGGAAGAGTGGATTGCGCACCGAAGGGAACCCGAAAAATGGTTTCGAACCGGAGCGCAGCAATACACGTCCGAACCTGATGGCGGAAAAAAACAATCTAACAATTGAGTCTATGCCCATGCGCACTATCACCGAAAGGAGGAGTCACCTTACCTCGTGACTGGAAAGACTTCTTCGAAGAAAAACAACTTGCAAACATCTGGACCCAACACTAGATGGCAGGAGTATGCAAAGCATGTGATCTACAGCTCACATGTCCCGAACAGATAGTTACTCCACCAATATTATCATTTATCGACTACAGTTGTCCAAATATATGCTGCATAGGATGCAATTGATAAAGAGCAGTGCAGCCAGGCTACTACTTTGCATGCCACAAAGAGGAGATTTTAGATGCTCTCGCTAATTTTCATTGCTCCGTCTGTCAAAAAAGGACTGTGTTCTGATAGATGGTGCTTGCTGCAGATTACTCACCTTAAGAGTATACATGACAACCGACTTTCCTCTTAGTTCATGAATAGTATTGCCATCAGCGCGGGGGCAGGAATGTTTCTCTGTTCATGTTTTAAAACACTCACTTTTAATAAATACTTATCAATGCAGGGACATTATGGTGTATTAGGGTGAAACACTCCCGCATGTTAAAGGAATACATGTGTTTGCAATTTAAAAACACCTTACTATATTCTAACATGATCTTCTTGCATGATTTACATGCAAAATATTTTCAAGACTTGGTTTGTCCACGGGCTTTTAGAGCTAGAACCCACCCTTGGCAAATTTGTGGCTTGCACACCTTTTAAAAAAGTTTCTTCACGCAAAGTAGCGTATGAAAAGGCAGTCATGTGGCACAATTTCAGCATGATCTGCAAAAGCGTACAATATTGTCAGGAAGGCGGGGACATTTGGAACTCTCGTACACTAGAGATTTTTTTTTTTTTACTTACCTTACTTTGACACCTGCATGTCCAGTCCTTCCGTGCCTTGAGACTAATGTCGCACATATACTGTACAATGACAGCTCTTTACACTGCATGTGTGATATAGCCCTCTGCCATTGGTGAGGAGCCTTTTTTGCAGCAGGCCCACCTCTTTCTAATGGAGCTCTGCCTGGCTTCACATATACAAAGTGCACATCTGATAAGCAGATATATTCAGTTTGTATTCGAGTTCCAAATCTATTATTCTGAGGGGCTGCAGCTATGCCATGCAAAGTTCCAATGTCAGACTCCGAATACCAGGGGCAATGAAGAGCAGCTAAGTGGGGTAGGGCTAGTGAAAGTAAACGAGCAGGCCCTGGTCTAGGAAAAACAGCCTAAAGGTCCCTGGCACACGGGGGGAATTGCCTGATAAGGCCAGTTCGGGTATGATCCTTCTGCCTGTGATTCCTGTGCCTCCATGTATCTGAAGGCATCCGGTAGCTTCTTCTAGGAATCTGTCTCACTCTCTGAACTCCTTGGAGAGTCTGCAGTGCCAATATCCAATGCAATTCTTTTTTTCTTGTGAGCCTATTCTGTCTTGAAGTTTAGTCACGAGCCCCCGTTTCCTTCTGCTCCACCCTTTGCCCCCCCTTCCTCTCGAGGTGGACACTTGTTGGCAGGCTGTACTTTACCATTTCAGCACTACCCCTCTTGTCCATCTTGAACTCCAAAATGTGGGTGAGACCCTTTGGGACAAGCAGCTCCGGCCTCTGTGCTGTTTCTTAAGAAGCTATCAAAACCAACCGGCCAGATAGCTCACCTAGCACGAATTTCAATGTTATTGTTGCAGAAGCAACTATCAGAGCTGTGTTCTGCACTGACTCAGTCATCTAAATCCAAGTAAAGCTAAAAGTGGTTACAGAGAAAGTAAAGGCATTCTTTGAAGACCAACCTGTTGCAGAACCTTTACCAAGTTCTTGGAAGATAACTTGAGTTGTGAGCTCATCTGCTGATTCAGGTATGTTATAAATGCCCAACATGGAGTTCCAAAGAATGGAGGATTATAATTTGGAGACAAATAACCTCCTTTTCCAATATCATACACTTGCTGGGCTTTATCTGGATCTTCACAACGCCAGTGGCCTTGATAAGTCCCCGGATGGGGATATTCCCTATCCTTTGAGTCCTCTCTTAGAGGACGTTTGTTTATTAACTGCCATAGTGCGCAAAGCTGAGGGACTTCAATTGCCTATTGCACCTGGTGTGCCCAAGTCAATCATTCTTACAGAAATTCTGCGGCTGCCTTCAGTCGGTCTGGAGCCTCTTGTGCCCCTTATTGAAGCTTGTTGCAGCCAGTATGTGATGTTTGGGAGGCAATGTTTTCAGTCCTGGCAGTCTATAGACAGGTTGCAGGCTGGCTGCAACAAGCAAGTACTGTCCGACCAATATTTGTGAGGTCCAACTCTCCTCCAGAAAGCCTATGCTGGTAACCATAAATGGAAAGACTAGAGAATATAATGATACTGAGGAATTGGAGAAGGTCCAGGACCTGTTAGACCGACTCGAGTAGCAATGGACATGGCCCCTCCATAAGATAATGCAACAAAACTGGCTTCTAGGAACATTCAGCAGGACACACAGACCGCTGACCCAGGCCGCCTTAGAGATCTACTGAAAGACCAAATATTAATGAACTTCTACTCCGTACTCCTTCCCACAGCTAGAGAATATGGTCCATGGTACATAATTGAGAGTAGACTACTTTCTGTTAAATGGAATGATGCTTCCTAAAGTCTGGGAGAGTAAAATAGGTGTTAGTGTATTAGATATGTCCCAATCTACATATTGCTAGATCTCAGAATATCAACCCCAAAATCAAAAACTTGGAGAATGAAAATACTGCCATGTAAGCTGATGGAAGAGAAAAGGAAACTACAGGAGATGTTTAAGGATTATCTCTACCTTAGTAAACTATCAAGGACATTCCAGCAGGTCTTAAAGGCAGCTGGAAAATCTACAGAAAAGAGAGGAAAACATGAAACAAAAATAGCAACCCTACAACAATGCTGCCGATAACTCATAGATGGAAATTTGAGATGCTTGATGAACCAAACAAAAATGAATGTGATTGTTTTCTTCAGTTGTCCCCACCGTTGGGGCCCTCACTTGTGGCCTGTGGCTATGGGTACAGTTCCTACCCCTGTACCTGTAGTCCGGAGTGTGGCTTGATGAAAGCTTATCCATGAGTCCTCAAATTACCAAGGTGGCTGTCACATGTTTTGATATTCTACGATGACTTAAAAAAATCTTGGGATGGCTTCCTAACTTCACAAAGAACCGTAATCCAGGCTTTGGTTAGCTGCGTGTTGGATTACGGAAATATTCTCTATCTGGGAGTCAAAAAGAGCCTGCTTAGACGACTCCAGATCATGCAAAATGTGGCGCAAGACTTCTGCTACATCCCCCTAAATTCTATTCTACCTCTAGTATGTTCTGTGAACTTTATTGGCTTCCAGTTGAACATAGTGTTCAATTTAAGGCACTTTGTTATGTTTATAAATGTCTTTCAACTCAGACCCCATCTATCTTAGATCTCTGGTGTCACCATATATACCCAACTGGGCTTTGCGGTATAGTAATTTGGACCTTGCTACAGGTCCTCGAATCAGGAAATCCTGGCAAGGAGGCCGTACCTTTGTCTTTTTCGGCCCAAAGCTATGGAACTCCTTACCCCCTGATCTGAGAGCCTGCCGCTCTTTATTGCTCTTCAATAAGAAGCTGAAACTTGGCTGTCTTCATTTTGTGTGATGTGACTTGGGTTCTGTACTGTAGCGCAGCACTGGGAAACCCTTCCTGGGTAGCCATGCGCTCTACAAGTCTATTTAATAAGAATAGATTGTACCTAATCCGAAGCCAGAAAAATACTTTATTCAAATTACAGACTTATATCCCTTCTCAATTGCGATTATTAAAATCCTGGCGCAAACTTTAGCTACTAAACTGAGCAGGATCAACCCCCTACTAACAAACTGAGACCAGGTGGGAGTTTTAACTGCTTGACCTTTACGTAACCATATGCGCATGCTACGCCACCTAATTTGGCATACCAGACAGTACATGGATGAGTAGGTAGTCCTCTCCCCTGAGGCTGGAATGCTCTTTCCCTCAATCTGAGAGCCAGTAAAGATGAAAATTCCTTTAAACGTTGCCTCAAACCTTGGTTGCTAATCTGGCTTTCCAATAATCTCTTCTGACTAATGGTCACTGTACTTCAGCGCCGGGACACTCACTGAGTAGCCCTGCGCTCTACAAATGGAGTGATTGATTGATTGACATGCAATTCAGAACTCCATGTTGTCCTCTTCACTTTTGTAACCAGTTTCATGTTCGGTCACAAATAGCATGCTAAAGTGTTGATGGTTAATAGACTGCAAGTACCAGTATCTGGAAAGTGCAGAGAAAACAATTGACCAGATGAGCTACTCCCACATGTAATCTAAAAAGTCTGAGAACTCTGCCACGATGCTGTGTAGGTTTCAAATAAGTTCTAAATTGGAATCTCCGATTGAAGGACATTGTTACTAAGCAGGTTGTATCTTATCTACCAGCACATCACTTTAAATTGTACACTGAGCCCAAATGTTTGCTTTTAGATTAAGTATTACAACTGGTTTGTACCCCATGATTAGTTTAAAAACAAAACCACTTGTTTTCATTAATTGTGAAGTCCATACTGTTCTCCCTTTGACTATTCTTCATTGAGTACTGTTTTTGAACCGTGGACTTAATGTTCTGGTTCAAAGTGGAAATAACAGTAAATGAAAGTTTTCCATATGCATTTAATGTCCAACTACCTCAAGATGACAAACACTCAGCCAGCCTTACAATTCAGGTTCGATTAGAGGAAACTTGGTCAAACAAACAGAAGTATTTTAATGAATTGTGGTGAAATGTTGTTTTCACAGTAACATTTTTCTTAATTCATCAGCTATCGAAAAAAAGATTCTGACCTGAACCTTAATCTTTACACTTTGTCATATGCAGTAAGGGTGCATGCTTTGAACAGTAGTCCTTCCGTTGGATTGGATATGTGTATTGCACTTTGTAACATTTATGTTGCCCTTTTTCTCATTTTAACTTTTTTGTATTTTCTTTATTCCAGTGTATCCTCATTACTTCTACAGATGATTATGCAGATTTTTGAATTCAAGGAAGGCTTCACTTTAGAAATCGCTAGATTTCTATCTGTTGATGCTAGATATATGGACTTTTCAAGATTTTATTACAGAGTTTTAAATGGTGAATGAACTCATGAGTACCATAGAGAAAATATTTTAGAATTAAATATTTCCTATATTTATGTAAACCTATGTGACACTTCATTTGCATACATAGTTTTTCGAATTCTACTTAGTCTTTAATATCCTTACAAATCAGTTTCTTATTCCTTTTTTCCATGTCTTTTTATCTGAATGTACTGTAACTCTGTGTAAATCCATAAGGACCATGTTTTTGTAAATGACGCAGTTATTGTAATTATTCATTTATTAAATATTTTAAATGAACCAGAAAGTGAAACGGTTTTGTTACATTTGAAATGTCTCCTGTCACTTTGCAATGTTAACTAGTTCTAAGATGTATACTTTTCAAGGTTGCAGTTTGAGAAAATATTATTAATGTGCATTAATTTAACATTAAACATTGTATTAATTGCTATATCAACTTGTATCATAGTACTGGGTACTGATTTAGCTGATGTTTTGACTGTTGTATTTTTTATTTTTATCCATTCGTTAGGATGTTATGCAAAATATTTTAGAACTAGTTAACGCTCCTTCCTAACTTTGTAATCTCTAATGTACTTTTTATATTCTGTTTTTACTGTGACTGAACATAAGCCATAAAGCTGTTGGCAAAGGAAAATTAAAATGCTTTGGTATATGTTCCTGGTGACCCACAGAAAGTGATTTCTTTCTCCTGCTCTCTCCCCTTTTTTGCTGATGTTGATTTTATTGAAAACATTTGTCAAAAGGTGCTGATGCAGCTGTTCTTCAGAGGACTTGGTCATGAAGCACTACCGTTTCCTTTCAGAGACATTTTTTAGACAAAAGGCACAATATGCTCAGAAATAATATTACTCAACTTTTAATCAATGCCTTATTTTTTCATGAAGTTGTTTGTTTGTAAACATGTCCAATGAATAACCTTTGTAAAGGATATTTTTTCTTCTAAGTGTGAGGCTGTAGACATTTCATACTGAGTAGAATCTTTAACCTTTTTAGTAGTTTAAAAGCTACTGACACATCTGTTCCGATCATGGTGCATTATTTATTATGTAACAATATATAAATATATAAAATGTCTTTACTATTCTTTCTGTAATTTAAATTTCCATGTACAAACGAGATTTGTTGTTGCCGTTATGTTTTTTCTATTAATCATTGTGTGTATTTCATGATTATGTAACAAAGTATGTACAGTCTGCAAGTACTTTTGAACTATTTTTATCACAGTATTATTTATTGCTTTCTTTCAATAAAGTACTGAAGCATTTTCCACTGCCAATAAAAGATAATATTGTAAAGGATCTTATACTCTGATTGAAAATGATTGCTTCCTGTATGTGGAATTTCTGAACTGCATTATCAGTGCTATGTTACCTGGGGCTTTTAACTCAAACATTGTTGCTTCAGATTTGGCAGTCTCAGAAAAGATTCCAAATGGATAGCAGGTATAGAAATTGAGCACACATTTTAAAGGATGGTTTTAGTAAATTCTAAGCAGTGATATGAACTACATTGCGAAGGAGTGTTAGAACATATTGATTATCTTGTAACCAATATGTTAAGTGAGCATCATATTGGTTTTGCCTCGGACACCATCATCTTTGAGATAGTCACTCTCCTTCAAATGGTATTGGCTTGTAGTTCTTTAACATACTAAATTTGTACACAATCCAGAATGTTCCAAACAGCATAGTGAGTTGCTTCATAGTTCAGCGGTTTCAGGGAAGATCCTTCCACAAGAACATATGTTTAAAAATGGTAGATTATCGAAGTACAAAGCCAAAGTACAATTAATTCATGGAAAGTTTCTTAGGTAAAGTCTCAGGGTTTCCTCACATGAGTAAACAGGACTGCCAAAAGGCATTTTACACACAACCTTTACTGTTTGTTAATACATGATGTTATAGAGATGGATGGGAACCATTTCCAAATTCCCCACTATTTGTAAGTATGTCTTTTCAAATAGTAGAACATTTGAATTCCAAAACTAGCAGGACAGGTTCCTAATGGGAGGAATCTCCGGTCTCAAAGAATGATTGATCTTAATGACTGTCACTACCTTCCTGTTATCTGCCAGTAGAACACAAATGAGACTCTATATCCTTCTTGGAGTTTTAGGGGGAAACAGGGAGTAGTAACTGTCTGGTCACCCATACTGATGAATATCTTAGCCACATATGGTAGCTATGTGGAGGATAAGCAACAATTTAGGCATATTCTGTGAGCAAATGGGTTCCGCCCATTTAATCCCCTGGATTGCTTTTGGACTTAATTGAGTCACACCAATGGAATCCCCGTCCTAATAAATTCTGTGTAGATGGATTGAAAGTACTAACTGCCAATGTCTGCCTTTTAAGATGAGGTCCACTGCTGCTCAGCTAGGGTGAGTGGCTCTGAGCTGGTTACATGTAAGCGCATGCATGTGCACTTTCTTAGTGTGTGAGGCTACAGTCTAACTTAGCCCAATATCTGTGCACAGGTAGCCTATCACACAAGGGATCATTCAGGGATTCAGCTCGTCACAGAAGGGGCTATTCAGGTATTAGTGATGGCCTTATATTATTAGTGGGCATTCATAATATAGGTATGTAGTGTTTAACTGAAAAGACTGGGTGCTTTGCAGAATTACACATCTGTAAAATCTGTGCCAAAGAACAATTTTGTCCGATTTAGGCCTAGAAATGTATGTTAAGTATCAATTTTAGGGTAAAAATATACCCCGGGTGCAGATCCAAAGTCCCTTTTGTGATATCTGTACTCTTTATAGTACTTGAAGATTTGTCATATTTCTGTGGCTCAGCTCATAATTAGGTTCCAAGCCATTGCCCCCCTCCTACTGGCCCAAGTTACTCTGCTCACCAGCAGGAGGCATCAAAAGCCTCCCCACACAATAGAGCCAGTGCTTTGCCTTGTTCCCTGGAAAGGGGTGGAGTCAAAATCTGCATGTTCTAATTACCTTTCATACTTACCTTATCTGAAAAGGCTCAGTCCAACAGAAACAGATGAGGACAACCAGACCTCTGGAGCTAAGCACAAGAGGGGCTCCCCTTTGATGTTTTAGTGGAAAGAGATCAGCCAGCGGTGACAGTTCGGGGCGGGGCTGAGGCTCTCAGGGAAGATCTTTCCATAGACCACTGCATGCCGCCATGTGGAAATGTCCTAGAATGATGTACTGGAGTGTTGGGGCAGGGGTAGAGTGATATGTCACCCAAGCATTGGGTAGAGGTTCCTAGCTTCAAGAACCTTTCTCCCTCTCTTAAAAAAATCCCCTGTTGAAAACTCACTGGATCTGGGAGCGACGACACCGGAGGAATGCCCGGGTGGAAGGAGAAGCCACCTGACTCTACTGAAAGGATGGAACGAAGGACTTTGACTCAACTGGTATCCAAGGACTAGGAGTTGTTTTACTGGGCCAGTGGCACTGCCCTTCTTGTACTCTCTGAGGGACAGATGGATCTGCTTGGTTGGGACCTGGAGAGTTACTCTGGATCTTCTGTGGAATTGCCATGTATATGGGTGACCTTTTATCACTAAGTTTGGGGAGGGGGCAGGGTAGAGTCACTGACTCCACTCCTGATACACAGGTGCTCTGCAAGATGGACAAAGCTTTGGGGGCTAGTAGGGTACTCTCCTGGTGGGGTGGGGTGTGGATGGGCTGTTGAAGCACCCTGAATAAGGCAGGTACCAGGAGCCCCAGACAAAGGACAGGTTTAGTAACAAGGAGCATTAAAATCCAGTTCAAAGCCAAGAAGTAAATTTAGATGCCTGTAAAATACCCCTCCTGGTGACTAGAGCTCACCACAGGAGCAAAATTACAGCCCCCTTGTCGAAATCTTCCCTAAGGAGCTGAGAACCTTTAAAGTAGCCTAGTCCCCCCCTCATCCCTGCCAGAGGACTGGGCAGGAAACAGAGCGTTGACATTCCCCAGAGGAGGGCCAAACCCCCAGAGGGCGGCACATCCTCATTTTTTTATTACAGTGGGAAGGGAATGTGCATGGGCCTCCTCCCTTAGGACCTACGGCCTCAAGAACCCCATTCCCCAGGGCCAGAGGCACATTAAGACTGACCCAGGGACCCCACACTTCCCAGTTCAGAAGACGACTAGTGTTACCACGCTGTTAGTGGGGTGTGTGCCCCCCACTCCTCATGCCCAAATCTGGTGGAATGGAGTGCAGACCAAACCATTGACTGCCTGCAAAGACGTGGGTGGGAGGAGTTAAATGCCGCTTCCCATGCCGGCACCAAAGCAGTGTCAGTCGGGTGGGGAGTCGGGTAAGCAGTGCGGAAGTAAGTTCCTCGCATCTTCCTGCTAGCACATCCTGGTGCCCAGGGAGGGGCAAGGGCATCCAGCATGGAAAAAATCTATGCTCAGGGCTGCTATAGAAGCAAACCCCCCTTTTTTTTCTCTGTGGCAAATCCACGAATTAAATATTCACTGGTTTTTGAAGGGTGCGCCCCAGAAGCCTCTGTTTTGCTCAGAAAATTTACAGATTTTTCTTCTGTGGTGCTAGAGTGAGAGCTTGGGTAGGTCCACAGATGGCGTAGCCCCCTCCCCCCCCTGGATTTGTACTCTTAATGACACCCTAAGACTTCCAGAGTACCCCCGGGAAAGGTTTTTAAACCGCTTCTGGAGCTTGTCCCTTTCCAGATAGGGTCTGGAGTGCAAGGGGCCCTTTTAGTTGGTCCTAAAGCTGTGGTAATCCCATGCTCAAAGTAAAAGAAAGATTCTTGCACCCACTGAATTGAATTATTGTTGTATTGACGATGCCGAGTTTTACAGTGAAATATATGTTAATAAAGGTTATTGACAGTTGGCACCATCAATAGTGATTTCAGTGGTGCTGCATATGTTTTGCTGTGAACTAATTTTGCCTTTTTAAGTGTGGAGGCACCCTGACAAAGACAATAGGCAAGCCGATTTAATAACACCACCAACTTGTATAGTGTCTAAAATCAATGGGGTGGGTTATGATTATAAATTTCAGGGCTTGCTGGGTGTGTGAGCTGTAACGAGGGAGTCACCATAGGAATTTTCATTGTACATATTTCTAAATTAGTGCGTAGTATTCAGTAACTTGTGCATAATAAAGCACTTTACCTTTTTATAAGAAAAGGCACTGACTGGACAATGATTGAGTGCTATTGTTTCTTACCCGAGAGCATGCTTTACTAATTCACTACACCTCCCCTGAGTGGGCCTTGCACTGCTCTGCTTCGCTACCCTGACAGAGTCAACTGCTACAGTGGGGTACTTGGTTCCCAGTAAAGGGAAGGTTGCAGACTTATGACTTGCAAGGGTCTCAGATCCTTCGCAACTAATAACCCTCTTTCTTAAATTGCATTAGTAGTGAGAAGAATCTGAAAGAGACACGTTAGTGACAGATTCCTTACCTTAGAATATCCCCAGGCGTCAGGCTGGATCCGGAAAGTTTTGCGTAGCAGTACCCCTGCGCGTCGGTAGGCGGTGTCGTGCGGCTCTGCGTCCGTCGTCTGCGTCGTGATCGCCGGGATGACGTCGCGGCCAGTACTTAGACTGCGCGCTGGCGTCAGTTCTTTCTTTTTCCGCGCCAGTAAGCGCAGATCCGGATTGAGCAGTGCCCCAGTCATTTTTTGACTGAGTATTTTTGAGACTTTTTTGTCCAAGTTTTTCGAGTCGTTTCGACTCCAAGGTGTCAGTAGGGATGCCCGGCTTCAAGCCATGTGAGGTCTGTAATCGCATGATGTCGATTACGGATCCGCACCGCAAGTGTCTCTTCTGCCTGGGGCGCGGCCACGACCCCACGTCGTGCCCAGAGTGTCGGTCCCCCGCCCCGAAGGCTTTGCGAGAGCGGTCTCGAAAGCTTTTCGAGGCCCGGCACTCTGCTCCGCGCCCCTCGAGGTCCCGGGAGAGGTTGAGGGGCCGGTCGCGGAGCCATCGTTCATCGGGGTCGAAGTCTTCGTCTTCAGGTAAGGCGAAGCACAAGAGGTCTAAGAAGCGTCGCTCTAAGACCTCCCCTCGCCGGTCTCACGACTCAGCTGAGGGTCCTGTTGGTACCGCCCCCGCGGCTCCAGGAGTACCTGTTGAGCCGGCGTCGGCCTTCCCGCCTGTTCCGGGTCCGACGTCGACTCCGGCCGACATCCAGAACTTCTTGTTGGCCATGGCTCGCATCTTCGGGCCTAAGTGTTACCCCGGTGCGCCTTCGGGCCCAGTGGAGGTCCTCCTTCGGCACCACCGGCGGCTCCGGCCCCGGTGTCTCCGGCGGCTCCGGCCCCGGCGCCGCAGGACCCCCTCGGATTCAGGCCTGGATCCCGGTCGACGCCGGTTGACCTGACAAAACCTCCACCGGCGCCGACCTCCCCGGTACCACTCCCGGCGCCGTCCGAGGTCCCGGACGACGCCGTCCCCAGGTTCTCCGCAGATCCGGACACGGAGCCGGATCGACGTCGGCCGACGCCGATGGGACGTTTCTTCCCTCATATCCGCCCTCCTTACTTTTCACCTGTTTTGGAGGACGGGGAGGACTGGGAGGGGTTGGAAGAACCTCTCACAGCCCAATGTGAGCCCTATCAGGACTGGGCAGAGGAACTGGGTGATGCCAGTGGCCTGGACACTTCTCCAGACCTTGGCATGCTGTCTCCTCCTTCCGTGGCTACAGAGGAGGGAGCAAGTTATGCAACGGTGTTGCGTAGGGCGGCCGCTGCCTTGCGCCTCGAGCTCCCTACAGTGGCTGTCAGGACTAACCTGACGGAAGTGCTTCAGCCGGCGGCTACCTCCTCGGAGCCACTGCTGCCGTTCAACGACGCACTTTCTGACGTTCTTTTGGGCACCTGATCCAGGCCCACCACAGGGGCTCCTGTGGACAGGAACGTGGCCCGACGCCATCGCCCGGCCCCGGGCGACCCCTTTGTTCCTCTCCCAACACCCCAACCCAGAGAGCTTGGTTGTCCAAGCCTCTACTTCTCAAAGCGCCTTCCCTACGGCTCCGCCGGACAGGGAATCCCAAAAATTGGACCAATTTGGGAAATAGGTTTTTTCTTCCTCCAGTGCTGGCTTGCGGTCCGTGAACACCGCTTGCCTTTTGGGCCGTTATTCCCACTCTCTGTGGGATTCGGTGGCGCAAGTGCTATCTAAGTGTCCTGAGGAGGTCCAGACACTACTCACCCGTGTTATTGCAGACGGGAGAGACGCGGCGAAGTTCACAATACGATGTGGCCTGGACACCGCTGACTCGCTGGGCAGATCGCTTGCTACGACAGTGGCGCTGCGCCGTCACGCCTGGCTGAGGACCACTGGTTTCTCGGGCGATGTCCAAAACCCCCTTATGGACATGCCCTTCGATGGCATCCGCCTTTTTGGCAACAAGGCAGACAGCGCGCTGGAGCGCTTTAAGGACTCGCGGGCTACGGCCAAGTCCTTGGGCCTCTCCGCCTCGCGCCCTCCGCAGCAGTCTGCTTTTCGCTCCTTTCGTGGCCACGGAAGGGGCGCCCATTCACGTCCATTGCCCAGCCACCGGCCCGCGCAGCAAGCGCCTTCGCGTGGCCGAGGACGTGGCTCCCGCCGAGGCGGGTCGGGTAACCAGCGGGCGGGTCGGGTAACCAGCGTGCGGGTCAGGCCACCACCTCCGCCCCGTCCGCGGCCTCCAAGCCCTCCTAGTCCATCCTTTCAGGTCCACAGCACGCCAGTGGGGGGCAGGGTCCGCCATCACCTTCACCACTGGCGTGCCATCACATCGGACAAGTGGGTCTTGGACATTGTCCGAAGGGGGTACTCCCTCCCCTTCGAGACTACCCCCCCAGCCATGCCACCTCAATGCCACCGCATGTCAGGGGATCATTTGGTGCTTCTTCAAAGGGAAGTTGCGGCCCTCTTGGCGAAGGGGGCCATCGAGCGCGTTCCGACCCCTGAAGTAGGGCGTGGTTGTTACTCCCACTACTTTCTGGTGCCCAAAAAGGACAAGGAGGACATGCGTCCTATCTTGGACCTCTGGAACATCAATCGCTTCCTCCGGAAGGAGAAGTTCAAGATGCTCACCCTAGCTCAGGTCTTGACTGCCCTCGACCATGGAGACTGGATGGTAGCGTTGGACTTGCAGGACGCATATTTTCACATCCCCGTCCTGCCGGCCCACCGGCGTTACCTGCGGTTCACGGTAGGCCTCGAGCATTTTCAGTTCACCGTGCTCCCCTTTGGCCTTACCAGCGCCCCTCGGGTGTTCACGAAAGTGATGGCGGTGGTCGCAGCTCATCTGCGCAGGGCAGGGGTGCCAGTCTTCCCCTACCTCGACGACTGGTTGTTGAAGGCGGGCTCGTCCCAGGCAGTCGTCTCCCACCTCCAGACTACGGCCGAACTCCTGCACTCGCTGGGGTTCTCCATCAACGTGCCGAAGTCGCACCTGATTCCTTCTCCACAGCTCCTTTTCATCGGAGCAGTTCTGGACACAACGCAGTTTCGGGCCTATCCTCCCGAACGGCGAGTCTAGGATATTCAGGCTATGATTCCGATCTTTCAGCCTCTATCCTGGGTTTCGGTACGAATGACCCTGAGGCTGCTGGGCCTCATGGCCTCCTGCATCCTGCTGGTCGATCATGCCAGATGGCATATGTGGGCTTTGCAGTGGGACCTGAAGTTCCAGTGGGCGCAGCATATGGGGAACCTGTCCGATTACGTCCAGATCTCGGAGGGAACTGCAAGGCAGTTGCAGTGGTGGCTCTCGAACCGGCAATGGGTCATGGGCAGATCCCTCTCCCTTCCCCAGCCAGAGCACACAGTTGTGACGGATGCGTCCCTTCTGGGATGGGGCGGTCACATGGGAGAGGCCGGAGATCAGAGGCTTCTGGTCTCCGGCGGAGTCCCGGCTCCATATCAACCTTCTGGAGCTCCGGGCGATCCGACTTGCACTCAAAGCATTCCTTCCCTCTGTCAAGGGGCGGGTAGTGCAGGTGTTCACAGACAACACCACCGCCATGTGGAACTGCAACAAACAAGGCGGGGTGGGGTCGTGGACCCTATGTCAGGAGGCTCTGCGTCTCTGGACATGGCTGGAACATCAGGGCATGCGCCTGATGGTTCAACACCTGGCAGGTTCCCTGAACGCCAGGGCGGACGAACTCAGCCGCCGGTGCATGATGGATCACGAATGGCGTCTTCACTCGGAGGTGGCGCAAGGACTCTTTCTACAGTGGGGAGAGCCTTAGTTAGATCTATTCGCCACCGAAGAGAACGCGCAATGTCATAAGTTCTGCGCGTTGGAATTTCCAAGGCGGCACTCGCTCGGCGACGCTTTTCGTCGCGAGTGGAGTTGCTGTCTGTTGTACGCCTTTCCGCCTATACCACTTCTACCCAGAGTGTTGAAGAAGATTCGGCGCGACCGGGCCCAAGTCATTCTTGTGGCTCTGGACTGGGCTCGAAGAGTTTGGTATCCCGAGCTACTCAGTATGAGCGTCGATCCCCCAATCCGTCTGCCTCTTCGGGAGGATCTTCTGTCGCAGCAGCAGGGGACGGTCCTCCACCCGAACCTGTCCAGTCTCCACCTCCTTGCGTGGAGATTGAGCGGTGGCAGTTGATTCCTTTCGACTTGCCTCCCGAAGTTTGTGATGTGATTCTGGCAGGCAGGCGTCCCTCCACTAAGGTGGTATACGCCTGCAGGTGGAACAAGTTT
The DNA here is from genome assembly GCA_963921515.1 of Calotriton arnoldi. Lineage (NCBI taxonomy): Eukaryota > Metazoa > Chordata > Amphibia > Caudata > Salamandridae > Calotriton > Calotriton arnoldi. Next base: position 874,183 of record CAWUFW010001987.1, on the reverse strand, counting down.
GTGGCATGGTGCACAGCAAAGGCTGTGAATCCCCTTTCTGCCCCTCTTTCTGAGGTTCTTCTGTTCCTTCTTTCTCTGGCCCAACAGGGTTCTGCCCTGGGTACCATCAAGGGCTATCTTTGTGCAATCTCGGCCTTCCTCAGGCTTCCTGATCAGCCCTCCCTTTTCAAGTCCCCTGTTAACCGGTTTCTTAAAGGCATTACACACCTCTTCCCTCCTGTTCCGTTTGTAATGCCTGTGGGACTTGAACTTGGTTCTTACCTTTTTAATGTGCGCTCCCTTTGAGCCTCTACATAACTGTCCTCTTCATCTTCTCACTCTGAAGACAGCCTTTCTGGTGGCCATCACCTCCGCTCGGCGGGTGAGTGAGCTTCAGGCTCTTTATTGCAAGCCTCCCTTTCTGTCTGTCCATCCAGACAAGGTTGTTCTTAGGACGCATCCGTCCTTCTTGCCAAAGGTGGTTACTGCTTTTCACATTGGGCAGACCATCACTTTGCCCACCTTCTTTCCGCCTCTGTATCCTTCTAGAGAGGAAGAGAGGCTCCACAGTCTGGACCCAAAACGTGCGATTTCGTTTTATCTCAACCGGGCACAGCAGTTCCGGGTAAACGACCAGCTCTTTGTTGGCTACGTGGGCGCCAAAAAAGGTCGGGCGGTACACAAGCGGACCATCTCCCGCTGGGTCGTCTTGTGTATCAAGGCCTGCTATTCTTTGGCTAAGAAGGAGCCCCCTGTTGGGCTGCGTGCCCATTCCACCAGTGCGACAGCCGCCACCACGGCTTTGGGACGTGGTGTCCCATTGCAGGACATTTGTCAGGCAGCTACGTGGGCCTCGCTGCACACGTTTACCAAGCATTACTGCCTTGACAGCCAAGTCCGGAGAGATGGCTTCTTTGGCCGTTCTGTTCTCCGAGACTTCCTCGTCTGATCTTTGTTCGCAGACCCACCACCGGGGTTGGTATTGCTGGGGTATCTATTCTAAGGTAAGGAATCTGTCACTAACGTGTCTCTTTCAGATGCACAAGTTACTAACTTGTGTAACGATTATATCTGTAAGAGACAGTAGTTGGTGACAGATTCCTTACCGCCCCACCCATCCTCCCCGTTCTGCGAACTGATTTCTAGGGTTAAGGACATCCCTTTCAAGGCCCGAGTTTTCAGACACCAGTGTCAGTTTCTTGCATGGCTCTGCATTTCTGGCACGGAAAGTCGTGTACAGAACTGACGCCAGCGCGCATGGGCGGCGTCTAAGTACTGGCCGCGACGTCATCCCGGCGATCACGACGCCGACAACGGACGCGGAGCCGCACGACGCCGCCTACCGACGCGCAGGGGTACTGCTACGCAAAACTTTCCCGGATCCAGCCTGACGCCTGGGGATATTCTAAGGTAAGGAATCTGTCACTAACTACTGTCTCTTACAGATATATCGTTACACAAGTTAGTAACTTGTGCATTAGGTAGAGAAGCAATTGTTTTATCCCCGAGTGATCTACTTAAGATTCTTAAAGGCCACAGTATTGGCTTGCTGAAAGCCCATTATAGTGATTCTTCAATTAAAAAAAAATAATAATGCTGATACCACAAAGTAAAGTCACAGACTAATCTTTCTAGTCCCACTACGAAGTAAAATCTTGGAGAAAACAATTTTCTGATCTACTTCTAACTGTAGAATGCTCACCTTTTGAATATTCCACAGGCATCAGACTGGATCAGGAAAACATCAACAGTTTCCTTACGCCACTATAGGTGGTCTTGTAGAGTCCAGGTAACCCTTACTAGTGTGCAGGGGCTTGCTTAATCCCAAGGTGCTCTGTGGTAGTATGGTCGAGCAACCTTAGGCTTATCAGAGGGGAGTGTTAGCCATTTGTTGCATTCATAGAGTCAATAAATGAGACACGCACTCAATAAGGAAATCGCACCAATTTAGAATAATAGCATCGATTTTTATATTAATTTAGACACCAAGATCTTTGAGATTAGATAACTACTTTTCAAGTTAGCGGTTTTCAAAAATACAGCTATCAGGTTTGAGGCATGAACCTCGGAGGCAGTAATGTTATCAGTGGCGGCTGCCGCCAGTTAAAACCGGTAGGACGGCAAGGGCAGGAGGGGAGAGGAGAGGTTGGAAAATACTTTTTTTTTTTTTTAAACACCTACCAGCCGCGCCGCTCCGCTCCGCTGCTGGACGACTTGTTCCTCCTGCTCCTCGCGTCCAGGTAGTGGATGGGCCTAAGCGCACAGGCTCCCCACCCAATTCAGACGCTGCGCTCTAGCATGAGAGCAGCGCCAGGATTGGTCTGAGTGGCCATGTTTGCTGCTCAGATGTTGCATGGGAGCCTGTGGGGTTTCTCCAGCTCGGCTGTACAATATAGCTGGGTTGGAGAAACATATCTGAAAGAAACAGTTAGTTATAGATTCCTTACCTTAGAATTACCCCCAGGCGTCAGGCTGGATTCGGAGAATTTTTCGTCAGCAGTACCCCTGCGTGTCGAAAGGTGGCGTCGGTCAGCTCCGCGTTCGTCGTTGGCGTCGTGGTCGCCGGGAAGATGTCGCGGTAGCTACTTAGACGCTGCCCTCGCGCGCTGACGTCAGTTCTTTTACACGACATTCCACAGCAGAAGCGCAGAGCCATGCAAGACACTGACCACTGGTGCACAAAACTAGGGCCCTGAAAGGGATTCCCTGACCCTAGAAATCAGTTCGCAGAACGGGGAGGATGGATGGGGCGGTAAGGAATTTATAACTAACCCATGTTTCTTACAGATATATCGTTACCAAAGGTAAGTAACTTGTTCATCTGAAAGAAAGTTAGTTATAGATTCCTTACCTGTTATGTTATGTTAGCGGGTTTATAAAGTGCAACAGCTGCCCCGGCAAAGAGGCGTCCCGGCGCTGAACAGCAGTGAGGTGACCGAACTCGGAAAGGGCCCAGGGAGACCTACGGAGTGGGGAAGAGAGAGGTTTTTATTGCTTTCCTGAATTCGAGATAATTATTAAGCCCCCGAATGTGGGCCGGCAATGAATTCCAAAGGATGGCCGCTCTGTTCCGGAAGGAACGACCTCCGGCACGAACCCTCCTGACTCGGGGGACCACCATCAGGCATTGTCCCATGGAGCGAAGTTGGCGGGAGGGGACATAGGGTAGAAGCAGGTCGGTCAGGATTTTCGGAGATGCCAGTTTCAGTGTTTTAAAGTCTATACAGAGAGGTTTAAACTCAATTCGCCTAGCCACGGGCAACCAGTGGAAACGGCGAATGGCGCTTGTCACTGCGCAGACCGAGGAGAGATCTTGCGGCCGCATTCTGAATTCTCTGTAGCCTCTGTATTTCTGACTTGTTCGCTCCCAGATACAGTGAGCTGGCGTAGTCAAGTCTTGACATAATCAGGGACTGGATGATAATCTGCCTGGTAGGGGCATCAAAGAAGCCCAGGATGGGTTTGAGTCCTCGCAACAATCCGAAGCAGGTTCCCGCCACCTTTTTAGTTTGAGTCTGAAAGTTAAGCGAAGCATCCATCCAGACCCCTAGATTCTTCACTGCTTGCTTGGGGGCGGGGGCAGTGCCTAGGCTCTTGGGCCACCAGAGCTCATTCCATAGACCATGGTCCTTTCCCACCAACAACACCTCCGACTTGTTGGCATTCAGTTGGAGACAGTTGGCGGTCATCCACTCGGCGACTGCCACGAGATCACCCTGAAATTTCATGGCGTCCTGCTTGGAGTCGCTCGAGAGAGCCACCACCAACTGTGTGTCGTCGGCATAGGAGACCATGGTCAGCCCTCTGCTCTTGGCTACTCCGGCCAGATGTTGAACGTAAAGATTGAAAAGCAGAGGGCTCAGGGAAGAGCCCTGTGGTACCCCTTGACTTATGGGAAGGATGCTAGAGGTAAAGGGGGGAGCTATCACCTGAAACATCCTGTCCGCAAGGAAAGATGCCAGCCATTTCAAGGCTGAGCCAATAACTCCCGCCTCTCCAGGCGTCGTAGCAGAATGGCGTGAGACACCGTGTCGAACGCGGCACTAAGATCTAGAAGGATCAGTGCCGACGTCTGCCCAGCGTCTACAGCTTTCCAGAGATGTTCAGTCACGGCCAAGAGCGCCGACTCTGTGCTGTGGCCAGGGCGAAAACCATTTTGGGAAGGGTCGAGCCTGTTGTTGGAGTTAAGGTGTTCTGTGAGGAGAGAGTTAACGTAGGCCTCCGTGATCTTTGCAGCCCAGGGTAGCAGGGAGATTGGCCGGAAGTTTTCTGGCTTTTTTGGGTCTAAGGAAGGTTTTTTGAGCAGCGGTATCACCCTGGCCTGTTTCCAAGCTGTAGGCACGACCGCTGAGCTGAGGGACCCATTGATCACCTGTTCCAAAGGACGTAGGATAGTGGGTAGAATTTTCCGAAATTGGTCGGGCTTCAGTGGATTGACTGGAGAGCCCGACTTGACTTTAGAGCAAAGGGTGAGTAATAGATCCTGAGGAATAGGGGAAAAAGCCTCTAGTGTAACAATGGTGTGATTGCAGGATGCCTCGGGGGCCGGGTTGGACTATAGGGAAGCATTTATAGATGTCTTCTATCTTCCTGACAAAGTAGGCGGCGAGCTCTTCACACTGCTGATCAGAGGTGATCAGTGGTCCTGCGGCGTCTTTCTGAGTTTTAAGGCCTGAGACTATCGAGAAGATACTCTTCGCCGGGTTAGTACTCTTGCTGATTTGCTCAGCATAATATGCTGCGCGCTCAACTTGGATGGCCCTGTGGTATCTCCTTACGGCAACCCGGTAGTGATCCTTAGAGGTCGGATCATAATCCCTTCTCCAGGTTCTCTCCAGCTTTTTACAGATTTTATGCAAAGCAGCTAACTTAGTGTTGTACCATGGGTTAGATTTAAATTGACGATTCATGGACAATTTAGCTGGAATAAGGCTATCCAAGGGCTGACTGATACAGTTGGTAAAGACCGAGTTAGCCTCATTGGGGTCAGCCGGGAAAGCTGGGGAGGTAGCGGAGAGGTGGGTTTGGAATTAGTCCCAATTCAGTTTATGCCATGGGCGTTTGAGAGAAAACGTTTTCACTAAATTATGCACGGGCGAGACTCCCTGAATGGACATGGGGACTAGATGATGATTCGACCAGCCCATCGGGACAGGGGGTCGGACAGTGAGGGAAGGTATATTTGTAAAAACTGGGTCCAATAGGTGGCCAGCTGAGTGCGTTGGACCTGAGACCCGTTGGTCGAGCTGACACGCTGCAAGATCGGCCAAAACAATTAATCACTTCGGGGTCAGAGTGATTATCCAGGTGCATCATTCCGAGCATAAGTGTACCTCATTTTATCTAAATTGGCAGCATGTCTGGCAACTGGCGACGGTGACTGTGAAATTAGAAGCATTAACCGCCACGGCACTGACTGTCTCGGTAAGAGCTTCCCTGAACACTTTTGAGGGACCCGGGGGTCGGTAGATTAGTAAGCCTGTCATAGTGTAGTTGGGATTAAGGGTGATTTTAAAGTGGGCACATTCGCAACCGGCTGCTTTATAAAAGAGCAAAGGTAGCCGGTTTTAAGAATGACCGCAATACCCCCGCCTCTCGTTACCCTATTGAGGGTATTTATCTTATAGCCATCCGGGAGTGCGAGCACTTGCTCCGCGACCATGTCCTCCGAGAGCCAGGTCTCTGTGAGAAACAGGATGTCGGGGGATTCAGCTTCCAGGAGATCATGGACATCGGCAAAGTGTTTGGCTAGGGAACAGCAGTTAAGGTGGAAAACGGTCGTGGAATTACTCAAAGGGGGGCTGCTAAGCTTTGCCGGGGTGACAGACACGAAGCCACAGCATTTGCAGCCAAAGGGACCCTCTAGACCATACAGACTAGATTGTTTGCACCTGCCCACCCGCATCCTGATTGCAAGCAGCTCATTCCGAGCATAAGTGTACCTCATTTTATCTAAATTGGCAGCATGTCTGGCAACTGGCGACGGTCTGGCGCAGACGGGCTTGCCTTTGGCGCGCCCGCTGCGCGGCCGGGCACCCATGCTGCTTTTGTAGTGCCCCCGGCAGCGGTAATGAGGGGAGGAGGGCGGAGCCACGTCCCTCCACACAAACAGCAAAATGCTGCGGTGGACCGGGGACGGCGGGAAAAGTGTGCGAAGAGCGCAAGTAAGCTTCGTTTTTTAAGATACAATGAAACAGAAAATACAAATTGTTAAAACCCAATTTAAAATACAATAGTGCAAATTAGGCTAAAACCAATGGTGACCTTGCCGAGTGGCGCGCTGTTAGAATAGATACCCCAGCAATACCAACCCCGGAGGTGGGTCTGCGAACCAAGTTCACACCAGAAAGTCCAGGAGAACAGAACGGCCAAAGAAGCCGTCTCTCCGGACTTGGCTGTCCAGGCAGTAGTGTCTAGTGAACGTGTGCAGAGATGCCCACGTAGCTGCCTGACAGATGTCATTAAGGGGGACTCCTCGTCCCAAAGCAGTAGTAGCTGCCGTCGCCCTGGTGGAATGGGCGCGCAGCCCCACTGGAGGCTCCTTCTTTGCCAAGGAATAACAAGCCTTAATGCACAAAATGACCCACCTAGAGATGGTCCGTTTGTGCACGGCCCAACCTTTCTTAGCACCCACGTAGCCCACAAAGAGCTGATCATCCACCTGGAATTGTTTGGTACGATCCAAATAGAAGGAAAGCGCCTGTTTTGGATCCAGACGGTGGAGCCTCTCCTCTTCTTTTGAAGGATGCTGAGGCGGAAAGAAGGTGGGCAAAGTGATGGTTTGGCCAATGCGGAAAGAAGTAACCACCTTGGGAAGAAAGGAAGGTCTGGTTCTTAGTACAACATTGTCCGGATGAACTGCCAGGAAAGGAGGTTTTGAAGAAAGAGCCTGGAGCTCACTCACCCTGCGAGCAGAGGTGATGGCAACCAGAAAAGCAGTCTTTAAGGTAAGAAGACGAAGAGGGCAGTTGTGTAGTGGCTCAAAGGGAGCGCACATAAGGTAAGTCAGAACCAAGTGCAAGTCCCACTGAGGCATTACGAAGGGAATAGGAGGAAAAAGATGAGTAATGCCCTTTAGGAAGCGATTTACAACAGGGGACTTGAAAAGAGAAGGCTGATCAGGAAGCCCAAGAAAGGCTGAAATGGCCGAGAGGTAGCCCTTAAGAGTGCCCAGAGCAGAGCCTTGCTAGGCCAAAGAAAGAAGGAACAAAACCTCAGAAAGAGGGGCAGAAAGGGGATCCACAGCCTTTGCTGCGCACCATGCCACAAATTTGTTCCATCTACAGGCATATACCGTCTTAGTGGAGGGACGCCTGGCTGCCAAGATAACATCACAGACTTCGAGAGGCAAGTCAAATGACGTCAAGTGCCGTCGCTCAATCTCCACGCAAGGAGGTGGAGGCTGGACAGGTTGGGTGGAGGACCGTCCCCTGCTGCTGCGACAGAAGATCCTCCCGAAGAGGCAGTCTGATCGGAGGATCGATGGCCATGTGTTGCAGCTCGGGATACCAGACTCTTCGTGCCCAATCCGGGGCCACAAGAATGACTTGGGTCCAGTTGCGCTTGATCTTCTTCAGCACTCTGGGCAGAAGTGGTATAGGCGGAAAGGCGTATAGAAGACCGCAACTCCATTCGCGACGAAAAGCGTCGCCTATCGAGTGCCACCTTGGAAATTCCAATGCGCAGAATTGCTGACATTGCGCGTTCTCTCCGGTGGCGAATAGATCTAACCAAGGCTCTCCCCACTGTCGATAGAGACCTTGCACCACCTCCGAGTGGAGACGCCATTCGTGATCCATCATGCACCTGCGGCTGAGTTCGTCCGCCCTGTCGTTCAGCGAACCTGCCAGGTGTTGAACCACCAGGGATATGCCCTGATGTTCCAGCCATGTCCAGAGGCGGAGGGCCTCTTGACAAAGGGTCCACGACCCCACCCCGCCTTGTTTGTTGCACTACCACATGGCGGTGGTGTTGTCCGTGAACACCTGCACTACTCTTCCTCGGACAGAGGGAAGGAATGCTTTGAGTGCAAGACGAATCGCCCGAAGCCCCAGAAGGTTGATGTGGAGCCCGGACTCTGCCGGAGACCAAAGGCCTCTGATCTCCGCCTCCCCCATGTGGCCGCCCTATCCCAGAAGTGATGCATCGGTCACCACTGTTAACTCTGGTTGGGGAAGGGAGAGGGATCTGCCGTCGACCCAATCCTGGTTCGTTAGCCACCACTACAATAGGTGTGCAGTGCCCTCTGAGATTTGGACGCAATCGGACAGGTTGCCCTGATGTTGTGCCCACTGGAACTTCGGGTCCTACTGCAGGGCCCGCATATGCCATCTGGCATGGTCCACCAGCAGGATGCATGAAGCCATCTGTCCCAGTAGCCTGAGGGTCATCCTGACCGAAACCCGGGATAGAGGCTGAAAGATCTGAATCATAGCCCGAATATCCCGGACTCGCTGTTCGGGAGGATAGACCCGAAACTGCATCGTTTCCAGAACCGCTCCGATGAAGAGGAGCTTCTGAGAGGGAGTCAGGTGTGACGTTGATGGAGAACCCCAGCGAATGCAGGAGGTCGGCCATAGTCTGGAGGTGGGTGATGACAGCCTGCAGGTAATCTAATCCACAAGTTTGGCCCTTTGCTCTGTGAATGCCAGTTGCCTTTTTGGACGCTACACTCATGCTTTGTGGTACTCTGTGGCCCAGATGTTGCCTATTGCATGCGATGAAGCGCTTGCCATCCTCTCTCAGGCCATGCAAGACGATTGTGATGTGGCCAAATTCACAATCTGCTGTGGGTTGGATACCACGGATATTGGTAGAGCCACAGGCACCAGTGTAGCCCTTCTTAGGCATGCCTGGATGCAGTCCAATATTTTTTCGGATGATCTCCAGGCCAGTCTCATGGACATGCCTTTTGATGATACCTGACTTTTTGGGATAAGGCTGACTCTGCTCCGGAGTGATTTAAGGATGGGCGTGCCAGAGAGTGCTACCTGGGCCTGTCTGCTGCTCCGCAACAGTCGCGCTAACAGTTTTGCCCCCTCCGTGACTATGGTTCGGGCTATCAGTTGAGACGAGAGATGCATGCAGTACAGCAATGTCATTCGTGCGGTCCTCTCATGGCAGCGGTACCCACAGACCCAGTGAACAACAAAGGCAGCATGCAATCCAGTCTTCTGCCCCTCCAACTGCTGCTTCTTGGAAACTTGCAGTGCCTACCATCTTTGGTTGGAGAACACACCGACAATACTTCATTCCCAGGTGCTTCAGAGCACCACTGTCACCAGGCCTAGACAATCTGTCTGCTGGCAGGGTCAGCCAGCTGAGAACCCAAAGGGAGCCTGCTCGTCCAATGCATAGAACCAGAGGTCTTACAGATGTCCTTCGGTACACACTTCCCACCTCTCAGTAATAAGTAGGACCTGGTAGAGAAATCACCTTACTATCCCCACCACCTGTTTTTTTATTATTTGCGCTAAATTGTGCTTTTTACATGCAATATTTGAAGTCTTTCTAAAGGTTTGCTGTAGGAATAGTTTTAGTCCGAGCTTACACCCTCACTCATGCAGTGTGACCGCCGATACCCATCACTGTTACCGTATATTGTTAGATGCTCTACAGAGATGGTGCTTCATCGAACAATTGTCAAAAATAAAGTGACAGCACCCCATACATCCCTATGGTATTTAATCCTTAATCTTCCTCTGTACCAATCTTCTCACCCAATCCCCAGAGTCTTGCTTTCTTTATCAAATCCACCACATTATCTCTTTGATGCTACTTCCTTGAGTTTTCATCCCAGTGCATAACTCTCAATCCCTACTCACTGTGCAACATATTTCTGGTCTCCACTGTTAAATTTCATTTCACCCCCTGCATCTCACTAGTCTGGACCAATACCAGATGTTATGTAGCATCTCCTTTGCTTAATACCTCAGACCTCTAGCATGATGAATTAGCCCACCTAACGCTTTATTTGTCATAAGGTCTACCGGCCTTCACTCAGATCGGTCTGTCTAAATGTTATCAGAATTCCCACCAGGATGCTTTACCTTTCTAATATGAGGTGCTCCTTGCTTCATTCGCTTAATAGAAAAATCCTGTCCCTAACAGTCACACTAATTTCTGAACCAGAGCAAGGACAGTTATTTATTTTAATGTTTTTATAATGTGCTATACAGCAATAGGAGCTTCTGACTGATACTTCTAACCACAGAGCACTCACCTTTAGAACATTCCTAGGGGCCAGACTGGATCCAGACAATTTCAACAGCAGTGCTCCTGTATGCTAATAAGTGGCAGTGCATTGAAGTGCCACCCCTCTGCAATGAAGTCATTTTCTTTTTCCCCACCTTCCGACGTGCATCTGGAGCTCCACTCAGTACTTTGTCCATTTACTGATTGTTTCCAAAATCTTATACTGCGCTAGGGAATTATGTCCCCTCTGAAAACTACAGGCTTAACATAACATGTGTATTTGTAAAGCGCACGTTCACCCAGAGGTCTCTTGGCGCTGAATAACAGATGTTCATTGTTACCCAACTCAATGGTACTCATTTTATTTACCGCAGATGGATGAAAGGCTGAGTGGACCCGCCGGGATTTGAACCTGTGACCATGAGGTCGAACACAGGCCCCTGCAATGGACGCATTAGTCCACTGAGCCACCAGACCCGGCTTCAAGCTGTTCTGAGACTGCAGAAAGCAGATGTTGGTCATAGACATGCACAGGGTGTTTGCAGACTGAAAATTGGCAGCAAAGTACGTGTGAATTGCCAACCATGGTGGTGGATGTTATCCTTGCTTGCCAGATGCTTTTCCATGAATTCCATCTATGCTGGTTCCCTGATGTGCCTGAGATACCAACCTCTTACAAACCAAACTTTCCAATGTTTTTTTTGTTTCTTTTGTACCTAGTCAAGCTAAGCCTTACAGTGAGGATTAAAAGGTTACTTGTCTGCCCTTTTGACATTTCTATATTTAACCAGACCAACTGTCCTTGTTTAATTCACCAGTTGTAATGCATTTCATAAAAGGTTTGACACGTGTCATCCCCAAGCATTTGTAATGAACCAGGGGAACCTTAACCTTTTTTTTTTATATTCCTTATGTGTACACCCTTTGAGCCTATGCACAGCAGCTCCTTCAGATGATTGGCACTGAACAGTCTTCCTTATCGGCATTACATCGGCACACCATGTGAGTGAGTTCTGCCTTATCCCTCGAAAGAACTGAAGTGGCTCCCTCACCTAAATCCAAAGAGGACTTTGAGCTTTTACATTAACCGCATGAAAAATCACTGGATAGATGAGCAGCTCTTTATCGACTTCTTGGGTGTGAAGAAGGGCAGAGTGGTGCAAAAGAAGACCCCGTCAAGGTGGATAGTCCTCTGCATTAAGATCTGCTTGCACTGGCCAAAATACAGCCCCCTCACCATCCCCCCCCCAAGAGCATGAAAGCTCTCTCACGGTGCTGGCACAATGTGTGCCTGTTCTTCACATCTGTGATGTGGGCATCCATTCATACATTTACAGGTCTGATGAGAAGGTCACTTTGCTCACTCAGTCCAATAGGACTTTTTGGTCTGAGTCCACTCCACCTTTGGAAAGTACTCATTTGGGATCTATTATTAAGTTAAGGAGTCTGCAGTTAGAAGTATCCATGAGAAGATCAAGTTACTTGTCTTTGGTTGTGCTCTTTTAGGTGGCTTCTCTAACAGATTCCTCACTGTCCTCCCACTTCCTCAATCTATGTAGTGGCTTTTTTAACATCTTCTAAAAAGGTCCCAAGATCGGCACACTGTCACCAATAATAATTCTATACTCCATGTCTGAGGGCGCAGAAAGGGAAAGTGACAAGAAACTAACGTTGGGGCGCAGAGGTGACACTTACATATGGCTATGCTCATCACTTCCGGGGTGATACGGAGCCAATGTGGAGTCACACAATGCCACCTGTCGGCGCATAGGAGCACTACTGTTGAAATTCTCCAGATAAAATCTGTCACCTAGCTTTATTCTGCATTTAGAGTATTAGCCAGACTACACATTACAGATTATAAGTAACTTGTTTGTCAAAGGAGAAAGTGATGTAGAAAGTATGGAAAGGTAGGAGTGGGCGGTAGACTCCGCTCCGCCAGCAGAGCTTGCAGAATTTTGCCCACTCCGCATTCTATCTGGAGCGCAGAGTTCTGAAAAACTCTGCGAACCACCCACCGCATGGTGTTTAACTTGCGTGTGGCTCGCCAACCTTATGTTGGCGATCGCGAGCGAGAAAAATGTAGTGCTAGGACGAGTCCCGGCACGATTTCTCAATGCGGGCGGTGGCGGCAGGTCACTACCATTCATGTTGAGAATGCTGCCACTCGAGTAGAAAATGTACTCGAGCGGAAGAAAGAATCAGCGCTCTCTGGCGCGGTGCATGGTTCCATTCACACTGATTTTACAGCGCGGAACACGCTAGTGGTGCTAAAAGTCAGCACGACGTGACAAAATTATGCCACTCTTGGAACTCCGCAGAATCTCGCAGAGTTTTTATGTAACTCAGCGGATTTCTGCAGAGTAAAACTCTGCGAGTTCCACCCACCCCTACTGAAGGGTTGAGATCATTCCAGAGCGTACTCTTCCAGAAGAGAGTGGTCTACAGTAGACTCCAAAAAGATACAATATTGCCAAGGTGCAGAGAAAGAGTTCCTGAAGGAGGAATCTTGTTTGTGTAAAGACCTGCTCGCAAACCATTTTAATCTTCATGTGAAATGGATCTGAAGGACCAACTTTCGACATCTGGTTGGCTGATATGGAATGAGTGCTTTCAAACGTTAGGCCAGGCTGTGCAACGCAAGGCTCTGTGTACCAGACCAAAGGCTTTTGATATTGTTTGATTGATAGCCAGTGGAGTGATTTTAATGCTGGGGTGACCAAGACTGAGTCGGGTGATGAGGCTTTGTGCTCTTTGTAGTTGACTCAGAGTTTGGCTGGGAATTCTCCATAAACTCCATTGCAGAAGTCCATTCATGGGTGGGTTACTGCTATGACGCGGGCGATTTGGGTTTGTCTTGAGGTATTTGGGTATTGAGAGTGTCTGACAGAGCTGACTAAGGTGAGAAAAAGACGGTCTTTGTCACAAAGTTAATATTCGTGGACGAAGGCAATTATGTTGAAGAGGCCCTCCAGATTTCTTTTTTAAATTAGAGAGTGCAAGAGAAGTGTCCTGGATTTTTGTTTTGGATTTTGAGTAATGAAAGTTTATTTTCAAGCAATTATCTTACAGAAATATAAAAAGTTCAAAATGTTATACAATATATAAAAACAATGGCCTCGTTATTAATTTACTATAGACTATAATGAAATAATTGCATATTACAAAGCCTTATATATTCCACTTGTGCAATGATTGGCATCTACATACCACAAGTCCACATTCTTTATAAGGGTTGCACTGAATTTAGAAAATTATTTTCAGAATTATATATCTTGCAATGGCAATTCCTATGTTGAAATATTTAATTCAGAATAAAGTGACTTGTGTCTCACTTCAGGTAGTGGCTCATCACTGACTGATAGGTGCTCCACATCGTATAAAATAGATACACCCTGTCTTTCCTCCCCACCCCTCCGAACATGCCTTCTGAAGGATCACTTGTCCATTCTGTGAAGGGAGGTTCAGGCCCTTTTAGATAATGGAGCCATCGAGAGGGTGCTGGCCTCAGATGTTGGGACCGGTTGTCAGTGGCGGCTGGTAGGGAATGGGGTGGTCGGGAGGGGTGGGTTGAAAAATATTTAAAAACAACACTTACCTTTTCCGCCGTCTCTCCTCGTCATCTCCGCTTCTCTTCTTGACTCCAGTCCAAAAGAAGAAGGAAGTACACAGGCTCCTCTAAGCCAATCACAACGCTGCAATGCAGCGTTGTGATTGGTCTGAGCGCTCAGACAGGGAGCCTGTGCATGTTCCCCACCAGGCTGTGCATTACAGCCTGGTGGGGAACATGCAACGAGCGCATGACTGTTTGGCTGGCCCAAGACGGCCAGCCAAGCAGTCATGCGCACTTAGTATGCACAAACTACTCCCCCTACCTGAGTCACCAGCCCCGCCCTAACCCAGCCCGCAGCAAAGAAAAATAAAATGATCACGTGGTTTTTATCATTATATTTTTCCCATTTCACTGCTGTAAGAGGAGTGGGGCGACGCTCCTTTGCCTTAGCGGAGGAGCCAGTGGCGAAGCTAGCCCTTTAGCCGTCCGTGGCGGTGCCTGCGTTTACCGCCCCGCGGCTGCTGCATTGAAGAGCGGGGGTGTTGGGTTGTTGTGCTGGCGATTGCCGCCCTGAGACAGCAGGTAAGAGCGGTGGAGGCCGCCGCCCCCCTCTTGCTACGCCACTGGGATGAGCCACCCCTGTTGATTGTTACTTTCATTACTTCCTGGTGCCAAAGCTGGAAGGAGGCCTCCACCCTATCATCGATCTTTCCCCTCTGAACTTCTTCCTCCGGAAGGACGAGTTCAAGATGCTCACCCTGGCCCAAGTTCTCTTTGCACTGGATCCAGGAAACTGGATGGTGGAGTTGGATCGGAAGAACCTCTAATTCCACATTCCTGTCCTGCAGTTCCATAGGCGTTACCTGCGATTTCAGGTAGGTCCCACGCACTTTCAGTTCTCAGTGCTCCCCTTTGGTCTTACCAGTGTGCCATGGGTGTTCAAGAAAGTGATGGACGCCGCCCACCTTCAGAGGTTGGGAATACCAGTCGTCCCATACCTCTACGACTGGTTGCTGGCACAGGTTTGCCTCAGATAGCCGTAGACCACCTCCAGACGACGACAAACTTGTAGACATCGCTAGCGTTTTCCATCACGGTGCCAAAGTCACTGACTACTTCACAGAGGCTCTCCTTCATTGGAGCTATCCGGGATATGTGCTTTTCCAAGCCTTCCCTCCACCTCAACGAGCCCAGGAAATTCTGGCTATGATCTCGATGTATCAACCCTTGATCTGGGTCTTGATATTTCATCCCTCAGCATGGGTCTCAGTGAGAACAGCTCTGAGGCTTCTTGAACCTGTGGCCTTCTGTATCCTGCTTGTGAACCACGCCAGGTGGCACATTCTCACTCTGCACTGGGATCTCTGAAATTCCAATGGGCCCAGCACCAAGGGAACCTGTCTGATTCCATCTAGGTGTAGGGGGAGTCTGCAGTTGGACTGATGACTGTACCCTATTCCACCCAGACCTAACATTTGTGATCGTTGCATCATTGCTGGGTTAGAGAGGTCATCTGGGAGAGGTGGAGATCAGAGACCTCTGGCAGAAACCTATCTCCACATCAACTTGTTCGATTTGTAGGTGATTTCTTAGCTTTGAGAGCATTCCTCCCATCCATCAAGTGGAAATGGTGCAGGTCCTCAAGAACAACAGCACCACCAATTGGTACTACAACAAACAGGGCGGAGTGGGATCATCAGTGCTCTACCAGGAGGCCCTGTGCCTTTGGAATTGGCTGAATCATCAGGGCATTTCCCTGGTTGTACAGCACCTGACGGGATCTTTAAATACCAGGGTGGACAAATCCAGCTGATGTTGAATAGAAGATCATGAATGGCTGCTGTACTTGGTGGTGGCACAAGGCATCTTCCAACTATTTCGAGAAACCTGGCTCGTCCTTTTCACCACCACTGAGAACATGCAGTGTCCAGACTTTTGTGTGTTGGAGTTCCTCCGGTGGTTCTCGCTGGGAGATGACTTCCATTTGGATTGGAGCTCAGGACTCCTGACTGCCCGCCTCTACCTCTTATGCCCAAAGTTATTAAAAAGATCAGGAACGACCAGGCTCAAGTCTTCCTTGTGGCTCCGGACTGGGCAAAGAGTGTCCTATTCACAACTTCTGACCTTGAGCATCTGTCCTCTGATCAGACTTTGGGAGGGCCTCCTATCGCAGTCGCTGGCTGAGCCTGCATAACCCTCACCCCCACGCTTGGAGTTTGAGGAACAACAGTTAACAGCTTTGATCTCCCTTCTGAAGCAGCGAGTGTCATCATGGCAGCCACACATCCTTCGACTAAAACAACTTATGTGACACTCTGGGAGAAGTTTGTTGTCTGGTGTTCTTCCTAATATATCCAACATTACAGGCAAAATTGTCTGACATATTACTCTATTCGTTATCCTTAGCCCATCAAGGTGTTGCTGTGGTGACAGTTAAAGTTTATTTGTTGTTCTTTCAGCCTTTTTCTATTTACCCAATCAGCCATCGTTATTCAAATCAGCTGTTTCAATGCTTTTTCTAAAAAGGCTGGCTCATATATTGCCGGCAGCACCTTTTGTGATGACTCAGTGGGACCTCAGTCTGGGTCTCACTTTACTCATGTGCACTCCATCTGAGCAAATGCACAGATGCCATCTCCGATTGCTCACCTTTAAGACAGTGTACCTCATAGCGATAACATCGGCTTGTTACATGTGTACTACAATCACTGTCTGTCTAAACTAAAATATACCACCTTCCTTCCGAACAAGCTAGTGCTCAGTACAAAATCAGCATTTCTCCCAAAGCTGCAACACCTTTCCACATAGAACAGTCCTTTTCCCTGCCAGCTTTCTTCGTCCCACCTCATCCATTTAAAGACGAAGAGAGACTTCTTCACCTAGACCCAAAGAGAGCTCTGTGCTTTTAAATTGATCATACCAAGGACCATTGGGTGGACAATCAACTCTTTGTGGGGTTCTGTAGGGCGTAGAGGGTAAAAGCTGTGCAGAACAGAATTATTTCTGGATGGATTGTCTGGTATTTCAACATCTGGTACGGATTGACCTAAAAACAGTCTCTGGAAGACCTATGCTCTCATTCTAAACAGAGCAAAGGAAGTTACCACTGCAATAGCACGTGATGTGCCAGTATTGAAAATCTGCCAGGCTGCTACTTGGGCGTAATTTCTCACGTTCATGGAGAGCTACTGTTTCGATAGCCAGGTCCTGCCGGAGGGGTATTTTGCCCGATCTGTCCTGCAGGATTTCCTGGTCTGAGCCATTCCACAGACCCACCACATGGGGAGGTACTGCTTCGTATCTATGCACAAGGCGAGTAATCTGTGGTTAAAAGTATTCATCAGAAGAACAGGTACTTACCTTCGATAACACTATTTCTGGTAGATACTCTATCGAACTGTAGATTCCTCACCAACCCCTCCTGGAGAAGATTCCATCTTAGAGATCTGTACACCAGCACAATATGATTGCAAAGGCTGCATGTCTGATGGGGCAGACAATATCAGAAAGAAAATGACAGCGCGCTGAAGTGGCGACAATGTAGGGGCCCTGCGTCCCATCAGGGGTGATATAAATCTGATGCGGAGCTGCTCAACAGCATCTACTGACTCGTCTGAAAATTGATGAATACAAAATCTCCGGCTGCAGGCTTGGACCTGGATATATTCACAAAGAGAGGAATCTGCACTTAGAGTATCCACCAGAAAGAGCATTACTGAAATTAAGTAACCTGTTCATTCATTCCATGGTGCACCATAGTAGACTATGTCAACCACAGACTATAAATCCACAAAACAGTAAGCGTTATTCTGGAATTCCTTGCCGCAGTCCAGAGGATCACAATAGTCCACAGTGGAATAGTTTTCCCTAAAGCTACTCTGTTCTCTTGGGATTTGATCAGATGTGAATGCCCAGCTCTCAAGATGCCTTATGTGTTTGAGTGTAAATCTTAAAGGACTTGTTGAGCAAAGAGGTCAACCATTAGTGTGTAGGCTCCTTGCGATTACCTTTCTTATGGATCAGCTTATTAATTGCACCATGCACCGAATCTGGTATTATCCCAGAAGAAGAAACCATGTAAGAAATGGGCTTGGTACATTGGCCCACCAAAGAGGGTCTGCCTTGAATACGTCTGCTGGAAGGCCATCAAGGCCTCCTGCCCGCGACAGTGTCATATTGTCAATTAATTCAGAGATCATCCTAACTCCCTGCAATGTCATTAACTTAGCATCAGCAGTATCATTATGATAAAGAGACAAACCTTTATGCAATTCAGAAATACATTCTGAGCATTGGGCTTCACAAACTTGAGCTTCTAAATTACTCGGAGATGCTGTTGATGCAGTCTTGACCAAACGCTAAACTTTTTTGGAGTTGCCCTGCAATATACCTTCTTGCATTTGACCCCAGTTTAATTCAAAGAACTCTTGATTTTTTTGAATTACAAATCTGTGATATTTGTTTTCCCCTTGCCTAAGAGCGTTATTCCTATTATTCATTAATTTACGAATGTATGTATTCATTAGACCTTGATCAAAGTGATAGAGCGACATTTCTAAATTAAAGTCGCCTTCTAAAATGAAAGTTGAGGTTGCCCAGGGCTGCAAAAATAGCCCAGATTGCTGTCCAACTTCTTCAAATCATCCTCAAAGAATGGCACAGTAGGAGGTCTGCATTTAAACAACCTAAAAACATCAATCACAAAAGGGATTAATTGATTGGATAAAACAAGCTTGCAACCAACTGCAAGTAGCTACTAACATTAAGACCACCCTCCCACAAAAAACTGTCCCCAAAGTTATTGGACCACCAGAAAGGTGACCTCGGGTAAGTGAGCTGGTGTCTTTTGGCACAGACCAGGTAGCCATCAGACAATAGGCTCTCCCGTAACAAAAAGGTATATTTACAAGCCCTCAGCGCCACCGCAGCATCACTTTTTTTGACTCTCCGGTGGCGCAGCACCATTTTCCATCTTTACAAGGTGGCGTTGAGCCATTTTACATGACTTAACGCCACCTTGTAAGTAAATATGCCCCTTTCCGCCGCAGTCCTCTGCGGCAAAGGAGCAAGCAATGGGTGTTGCTGTGGGCGTTCCACAGCAGCACCCATTGCTTATTGATGCTGCCTTAGATTTACAAGGCTGAGGCAGCGCCAAAAACTAACGCCATAGAATACCAGGCGTTAGAATGGCTCTATGAGGAGAAATTATTACTTTCTTCTCGTTTTTTGCTCTTTCCATATGTGCTGCATTCTGCAGCACACATAGAAGGTGCAAATCGCCATTATTGATTGTTTATGTGAAGGAAGGTGTCCCCTCCTGCACATAAACAATCGTCCCTGCAGTGCAGGCACCCTTGCAACATGGCCGTAAGGGGCCTGCGCTGGTGCTAGGCAGCTTTTTTTGCGCCAGCGGAAACACAGGGGTGTGCCGTATTCTTGTGAATATGGCTCATCCCTGTGTTTTGAAAATGTCGCAGTGCAGCGCTGTCAAAAATTGGCGCTGCTTCGCTTTCCGACATTTTCTTGTGAATATGTCCCCAAGTCACTTGAAAAATCAATATGGAATATTTTTCTACAATTGATCTACAAGAGCTAAAGTTGAAAAAAGTCTTACAACCATGTAGGAATTGCATGAAAAGCAGCTAAAGGTTTCGAGCGATTTAAGGGGTGAATTTTTCCTCTTCCGCTTATTAAGAAGTTTAAAGTAGAAACCATCTGTTTTCTTCACAACAGGCACAGGCGGCTTAAGATCGAATTTGGTACTTTCTCCATGGGCCCTAGCTTCTCTTTTCTGGACCAACTTCAAGATTTTAGGAAGAACAGAAAAAGTGGCAGGACTGTCACTGCCTGAGGGATCTCTTTTGATATTAGTATAAGGCTCACCCTTCACCTTCGGGACACGTTTCAAAGGTCGTAATGAGGCATAACCCTCCTCGGCCCCTCTACAACTTTTTTCAAGGATGAAAGGGAAGACCTCGGATATTCCTGTGCCTTGGGTTGAAGCGATTAAACCTCAACAACACCCTGCTTCTTCCATATCTTTCTCCCTATTTGTAAACCAAGACTGGAGAGCGGACATGAAAGCACTCTGTTTCCGGAGGCGGCTGTTTGACCGCTTGCACACTACCAGGGATGGACACTGAAGCCCTCATGGGGACCTCTTCTGCTCTTTGGTCATGCTCAGATCCCATACAAGTTGTTTAGCTTGCTGTTAATACACCAGAACCAAAGCCTTCAGCATCCCTTGAAATGTAGCTTGCATTAAAGACAATATATTAATTATTGAGAGTTCTGGGACTCCTCCGGCCTCTACTGAACTAAAAAGCGAGGTTCCAGATCGTGAACAATTTTTAAAGCCGATTTCTCAGCATCTGCTGCTTCCTAAGAATGGCAGACGTAGGTCCATAGGTCTGCCGCCTTCCTTTATTCTACAAGCCAGAGACGTTAGTCACAGATCTCTCTTAGCCTCATAGGTAACTGGTTGGTCCCGATATGAATAAACCATGTTAAGCCAAACATCTTCAATTAAGATGGCTGGCATTGTAATGTAAATGTAGTGTAAGGTGAATTCGTAGAGCGCAAAACTTGCCACCTGCTAGGGTATCCAGGCGCTGAAATTGATCCAAAGCCATGGAAACTAAATTTAGTTCGACATATAAAGTAGATGCTGCAGGATTCACTAGTACTCTAGGGAGTACGGAAGATATGGAAGCTATAAAAATGGAACCCACAGGCCAGTAAGCCCATCAGATCCTTGACGAACTGGTTCCTTGTCTTGGACCAGACCAACATTTGGGGATGATACAGGCTTCGATGAGTTAGGGAACTCAGCAGTGTCATTGGCAACGGCGAGCAGTTAGACTTCAGTGGGGCATCATAAAACACTGGACAAAAAATGTCAGCCCCGATCGCCAGTTTTACCCCGAAGACCGACCCTTGTTCAACAGGGCAAAGATGTAGCGACCCTTTCTGCCCACAATTAGAATATAGAGGTCTAGTAGATTTCGCAGACATAGTGGGCAAAATGGATAAAATGACGCAATAATTGATAACGGCCAACCCACCAAACCAACAAACATCAGAACCCCTCAGGATGGAATGCGCTATGATAAAAGGGTATGGACCCGAAGCAAAATTCCAGCAAACCTCAAAACCATAGTGACCCTACATGACAAAGGGTCAACAACTGGTTCAGCTTCAGTGCAATTTGCACCAGCCTGTTTAAATCTAGAGTCAAAATCCACAGGCACATATTCCAATAGTAAGAAATTGTTCCATTAAATGAAATGGGCATAGTAAAAAGTCTCAAATATCTTGGATAACATAAGCCTCCTCTCAAGAAAGTGACTCAATGAGATTGTGGCAATAATAAGGGAGAGGTTCAGTCATGGTCGCGAGCTCCAGCCATCTTATCCACGCTCAGGTCATTTAATAGGCTTCTTGTATGCTTTTAATGTATAGATCTCTGGCTCCAGAGTTAGATGTCCTCAAAGAGTTTCTGAGAAATATGTGGGGCACGTCCTGCGAGACATGGGATAGGTCTTGGAAAGAGTCTCAGGTTTTTCAGGTGCAATGAGCAAGATCTCAGTCTTTGTGCCACTCCTGATAAGCCAATAGTCTCTTCATTTGTTGTGTGTTAAGGCACCCATCTTTTGTGTTCTTTGGGGGTGTTTTTTTTCCGAATCCTGATTTGTGTATTTTAGCGTTGTTGGCATACATATCACAGCACATTGTGGCTCTTAATAGTGGAAGGGGAGTTATATAGGTTTTAAGGAGAGCCGATGAGAGGGAAAATGAATGAATGATTAAAAATGTTAATGAAACATGCTGTTACCCACAAGGGTATCCCTGTGCAAGGTGATCTCTTATATAAAGGGGCGAAACTTTAATGTGTGCAGTACAAGGGAAATATACTAGTGTATGAAATGAACATTCTAAACCACTACAGTACAACACCTCCAGACCCAACTAAGGCCTCCAGCTGGGAAGGCAGAGTGCTATGGTGAACTGTGTGTAAGAAAGCATGGCAGCCAGGGGGTGAGCAGTTCTTCCCCAATGTCAATTAAAGCAGATTGAATCTCTTTTCGAGGTCTGAAGCCCATCCTGGACGTCAATGAGAAGAGGTGATTACTGGCTACTTCTTCCAGGGGTTTGGCGACATTAGAAGGGCCAGAGATGGGCTTGTAGTTGACCAGGACGTTTGTGTCAGTGGTAGGTTTCTTACAGAATGGTGTTATGGTAGCCCTTGCAAATTTGTTTGGAATGGCTCCTGCTAATGGAAATGTTGACAGATCTTGTAAGGACCAGCACTATTGCAGACTGGCGAGTTTAATGGTTGTTGTATTCCACGCTGACATGTCTGAGTTTGTTAATTGTGTTTTCAACTAGCAACAACATGAACTTTTTGGGCTTGGACATGTAAGAGAGGGCATTAAAGGTTTCATGGTGGTTTGGTTATTTAGTCTTTAAAGAAGGGCACCAGCTCATCACAAACGTGTTGTGAAAGTTACACTTCAGGGGAGGTTGTGCCCAGTTGTCTTGGTAAATCTGAGAGAGTTATTTTGACTAGTGGTGGGATTTAGGGTTTTTTTGCTCTGAGGATATTTCCTTTTCTAGCCCCTGTCATGGGTGTGGCGATCAGTTCCGTCAGTCAGAGATCAAACCTTTAAGACACCCGCCATTTCTTTCTGAGAGTTGGAGCTCTTCGGAGAACCATTGTTGTAGGATTTGAACTATTTAGTGAGAAGGGCAAACTGACAGAGAGGTGAAGTAGTGATCTGAAAGAAGGGATCTACTGAGTTGGATGGTCCTTCTGAGAGAAGACCGCTTTCATTAGCAAGATCTTGAAAAGCATCCTTGGGATGCAATTCATTCAGCTTTCTTATCCAGGATGAGGGAGGTTTTCACAACCTTTTTCGAGAAAGCTTAATTTTGCTAGGTAAAATGTAAGAGAACGTTACTTGGCCATAATAATGGTTGGTAGCCAGTGATGACTAGATTGTGGGCTAGTGAGACGAGTAGTACCAGGCTATGGCTGGCTTCAAGCTTAGTCAAGACAATTAGTGGTTGCCCAAATTATCCAGGTTACCTGCAGTTGTAATATTAGTCTCCTATATTAATAGACCTCTAGGACACCTTCGGGAGCTGTGCCAAATCTAGGTCTGTTGGCAAGGTTTATGATTATTGTTTTGGTGGGGGGGGGGTTTGAGAAACAATTGCACAGAAGAAAGACCAGGCAAGTGTTCGAAGTACTCTATTTATTTATTTATTTGTGGTTTTTGTGGAGTGTAACACTCATCCCCTAGAGGATATCACGGTGCTGAATTCACTGAGAGCTAAAATGTCAAAGGCTGGGTATTACCGGGATAGACTGTATGGTTGATTGATATTAATCTGCAAAAAGCTGAGTTTTAAAAAAAAATCTGAAGGTGTTCGAAATGGGTGTCACTAGTTGCCAGAGGTAGGTACCTTTGTGCAAGTAGGGACCCTTCTTCCTAGTCAGGGTAAGAGAGATACACTTCTAAAATAACCCCTGCTCACCCCCTTGGTAGCTTGGCATGAGCGGACAGGCTTATCTCAGAGGCAGTGTGTAAAGCATTTCTGCATGCATACAGTAACACAGTAAAAACCCTACAAATGGACACCACACCAGTTTAGAAAAATAAGCAAAACTTTATCTAAACCAACAAGACCAAAAACGACAAAAATCCAACGTACAATACTGTAAAAATAGTCACTGTGCAAAATAACCTTTAAATTGCAGGAACAACGTGAAAAACACAGTTCTTCCGAGTCGGTAGCTCTGTCCGTGGCTACCTCGATGCTGAAAACAGGGCCAAACAATTCCAGCTGACCGTGTCGGTGCAGGGTCAGCTAAAGCGAAGACAGACTCAAAAACAGTACCTTTAACTCGTTGGGGCCGACACGATTGTACGAGCCGGTCAGGGGCAACCATCACGGTTGCGATGTGAAATGGAAGCGTTGCAGCATGCGGTGTCCTCACGGCTCGGTGCAGGCATCGGCTCATTGACTGAGTCGATGAGACCAAGGCTTGCGTTTCAGGGTGAGACGGTGCTCGATGCGGGGCTGGCAGGTCACGGTGCAGCGACGAAGCTGGTTGATGTTTGAGTCGGGCAGCGATGGAGTCGGTGACGTCTGTGCAGCGTGTAGCGAAACGGTGCGGAGTGCGGTGCCCACAGGACGCAGTGCAAGCAGCGGCTCGTTGACGGAGTCGGTAAGATCAGGGTTGTGTTGCGAAGCGAGGTGGTGCTCTCTGCGGTGGCTTCAGGACACGGAGTCTGCGACAGACTCGGTGACGGAGTCAGCTGTTCTTTTCTTCTGCGGCGACTGGAACCAGCGGAACCAGAGACGGTGCCCAGAAGGATGGTGAGGTCTTTGCTGTTCCTGAGACCGCTTGAACAGGGGGCAAGCTCCACTTCAAGCCCTTGGAGATACTTTCTCAAGCAGGATGCACACATGGCTCCTGGCCTTGGCAGAAACAGCCACTGCAAGCCAACCCCAGACAGCACACAGCAAAGGAGCAGTACTCCTCCTCCAGTTTCTCCAGCTCTTCTCCTTGGCAGATGTTTCTCTTGAAGTCCAAAAGTGATCTAAGGTTCTGGGGTCTGTGCCCCACTATTTAAACAGCAAAATCCTTTGTTCTCTGGTGGCAGAGAAGCCCTGTGCTCAGTCAAAACCAGTTCGGTCCTCTGTAGTGCAGCTTCCTGGCAGGAGGTGGAGACAGCATTGTGTAAGGCAGACCAGGCCCATTCAGGTGAAAGGAAATCTACTCCCCCCTACTCTAAATGCAGCGCAGGTCTATTCAGCCCAGCCCTGACTCACCCTGGAAAGGCAGGACACACCTCACCCCCCCAAGTGGCTGTCTGAATAGAATGCACATCCCAGCCCCTGTCACTCTAAAGCCAGACAGTCAATACACATCCTAGCAGAGGCGCACTGGATGGCTAAGCAAGAAAATACCCACTTTCTAAAAGTGGTATTTTCAAACACAGAATGTAAAAAATCACCCTCACTAAAAGATGCATCTTAACATTCTGAGTTCAGGCATGCTAAACTTTTATTTTCCTACCTGCTTCCCAGGGGTGGGGTGGTTATGCTTATAAGATGTTATAAGCAAACTCCCCATTCTATCCTATGGGAACAGATCGCCTTACAATAGTGAAAAACGAATTTGGCAGTATTTCACTATCAGGACATGCCACACACACCAGGGCATGGCCTACTTTTCACACACACTGCACCCTGCCCACGGAGGTACCTTGGGCCTACCTTAGGGGTGACTAACATGTAAGAAAAGGGTAGGGTAGGGCCTGGCAGGTGGATGCACTTGCCAAGTTGACATGGCAGTACCAAACTGTGCACAGATACTGCAGTGGCAGATCTGGGTTACATTTACAGGCTGCTAATGTGGGTGGTACAATCAGTGCTGCAGGCCCACTAGCAGCATTTGATTTACAGGCCCTGGGCGCGCACAGTGCACTGTTCTAGGGACTGAGGGTAAATCAGATATGCCAATCATGGAATCACTAATCCATAACAACAATTGACAGGGAGCACTGAACAGCAGTGGCAAAGTGCCCAAAGCAACTAGACCAGCAAAAATGAAGTCCAACACACAGCAAAATAACAGGAGGCAAAGGCAAAAATACAGGGGAAACCCACGCCAATTATGCCGGGTCTAACAGAAGGGAATATGGTCATCCATATGGCGGATGTCAAGGGGCAATAATTTCCATTGGGTTGCTGATAAATAGGAAAAGGAGCGGCCGCCTGTCCTTACTTTTTTTATATACATTGTCTTGGCAAATGCTAGTTTCTGGGACCTCAGATTGCGAGATGGTTTGTAAAATACCAGTTTAGAACGTAGTATTACTGGGCCTACATTATAAAGTGTGTTGTGTGCATGGCAGAGAATTTTTAATTTTGCTCTTTTGCGCATAGGCAGCCAGTGAAGAGTTTTTAAGCAGGCTGAGGCTGAACGGAACCTATTGTTATTGCGAATGAGCTTGGCTGCTGCATTTTGGATTACCTGAAGACGGGAAAATAGATAACTCGCCATGCCTACATAAGCGCATTCCCGTAGTCCAATCGACTTGTAACCAGAACCTGGTCTATGGTTCTGTGCAAATCCACGGGACTCCAGTAGAAGAGTTTCCTTAACAGTTTGAGTATACCAAACTATTTAGAACATGTAGCATTGACTTGCTATTGCATGGATAAGGAGTTGTCGATCAGAACCCCAAGGTTTTTTGCTACTTTCTTAGGCTTGGGGGCTGAGCCTAGGGCAGCTGGCCACCGAGAGAAGTCCCAAATATACTTAGCTCTACCAAAAAGCAGTATCTCTGTCTTTTAAGCATTTAATTTTAAGCAGGGTGCTCTCATCCAGCTTGACACCTCCGTTAAACAGCTAGTAAGATTTTCCCTGGCTTCCTGCTGTTTTTCTCCTATTGAAATTACCAGTTGGGTGTCATCCGTGTAAGAACAGATTTCGAATTCCAATTTTCTGACAATGTTCGCAATGGGTGAGTCATACACATTGAGGAGTATAGGGCTTTATTTGTTTTGGACTCACATCCAAAGTCGTTTTCATTTCTTATTCTATTTCTTCATGCAAATAAATTCTTGAGAAATTATTAGTCGTCTACCATGCTGTGATTTTAAATAATTCCAAAGGTATGTTTGCAGGTAGATTGAAGGAAATGTGTGTTTGAAAATGGGTTTAAAAATGGTGCATCCTAATATAGGGCTTTCACTGAATTAGACAGAGTCTCAATCTGTACCTTCTGATGACTATTTCTTTGTTGTTTCACTGTGTGAAGTATTCTGCAGCCATGCAGGATAGCGTGGTCTTTATTTTCTCGTTGAAAGAAGCATTTGCGTTTCGATGCTAAGAACTAGTTTTTAAATGCCCTTTTATATCACAGTGAAAATCACACAAGTTGCTATTATTCAAGGGTCTCAATTCGCTGGGGAGGGGAGTGGCTCCATAGAGTGCTGGAGTCATCTGAAAAGCCAGATTTTGAAGGTCCTTCCTGAACTGGGGCAGTGTGGAAGATTGCCGATGTGGCGGTGGAGGGTGTTCCAGGCTTTGGCTGTGAGGTAGGAGGAGGACTTTCCTCCCATTCTAGTCTTGCTGATACATGGGACGGTGGCCAGAGGGAGCTGGGCTGTTCGGAGGTGTCTTTTGGGTGCGTGGAAGGAGAGGCGGCTGTTCAGGTATGCGGGTCCGGTATTGTGAAGGGCCTTGTATGCGTGGGTGAGAAGTTTGAAGGTTATTCTTCTTTCAACTGGAAGCCAGTGGAGATCGCGGAGGTGCTGGGTGATGTGACTGTGATGGGGGATGTCGAGGATCAGTTTGGCTGTGGCGTTCTGGACAGTCTGGAGTTTGCGAAGAAGTTTTTTTGTTGATTCCGACGTACAGAGCGTTGCCATAGTCCAGTCTGCTTACTGATGCTAAGATTCGAATTGTCAGCGGCAGATCATCGCATATGTCAACTGCAAGTGCTTCACTCGAGGCAATTTTGCCAGTGCTTTTTAGTGTTTCATAACTAATCTAATTCGCTTTGTTTATATGTGTCTTTGTATTTCTTTGAGGTGGGAACCTCCTTCTTAGGGTTTGTTTCTTTGTTGGCTTTAGACATCTATGCTGTACCATGTCACGTGAAAAGGTTAATTTATTTGATTTAGAATATGTAATATGCAAAAACGCAATTTCTGTATCATTTTGTTCAAGTAGGTAAATTCAGAGACTTTTGAGTAAAGGTAACACTCCTTTGGAAGCTTGCCTTTGGAACATCCATGATTTTAGAATAAAAACTACTAGATGTGATAAACATACACAGTTACTAGTTAATACTCTTATTTTTGAATACGCACAGTAGAATTTGCTGAGGGCTGTACTATTTGATAAACACTCTGCCCAATATTGGGAGCCTACGAAGTAGATACAATGTTTCCTACAGTAACCAGTAGTAAAGAAGTGCAAATATCCTGAGTAACTACTATTTGGATCTATCAAGTTTCTGCAATATTGGATTATTTTGACTAACAAGTGAGATGGACCAAGCAAAAGCAGCAGCTTTTGTATTATTTTGAGCAAGCGGGAAGCAGATGCCACAGTTTTTTCAACATTCAAAAATTAATTGATCCCTAATAAATTCAGGGAAAACCCAGATATTTGTAATACAGTGCAACTTTCACTAATGTGCAGCTCTAAGTGTATTTTTATTATTGAATGCTAGCGGGATGCAATGCCACAGATTTTTCTATATTGTTGTGTACTTGAGAAAACATCACCCCAATGCTTATGGCGAAGACATCAGTTAAAATAGTTTTCCTTTTCACATCAAATGGAGTTAACAAGCTAAGTTTCTTAGTGATTTTGTTGACAAAACAGAAGGCCTGAGAGAGTTGTTCAGCAAAGGGAAACTTTTTGAGATGAGTAGGATGGAACAAGAAGCATTGAAAGTACCAAAAGTGAATTAGTCACTGCTAATATGTTAACTCCATTTGATCTGAAAATGAAAACTATTTTAACTCATGCCTTTGCCATAGCCATTGGTGCGGTGTTGGCTCAAGTACACAACAATAGTTTTAAAAGTTTGGCAATTGTGACTAGCTGGCTAGCGCAGAAAGAAATAACTCTGTGGAGCTTTGGAAACAGCGTCCAGTGTTGGGTATTACAGAATGTATATTTGGTTGTGGAACTTGTGCATTGCATGGACCACAAGCCTTTGGTGAGAGTGTTGTTACTGGATGGAGTGGGATAAGGAACTGCGACGATAGCGAGATCCAAGTAAGAACACATTCAGTATGCGTCACAAGCAAGCATGCAGGACAAGGATAATGGTGAGTCGAATTCACGGCTAATGGTGCATTGTGAAGAGATGCATAGTGATACACTTAAGGACAATTAAATTGAAGGAATGGTTCTTAGAATCCAGAGTGTCATAGAAGAGACGCCAAATGAGCTAGCTAAGGTGCAAGTCAGACAAGACCAAAATTCTGCTGTTCGGATCTTTCATCTCTATGTGGTGGGAATCAAGGTGGCCGGAAACACTACTACCTCCCCCTGCCAGGGTGACAAAGAACCAGGGTTTTAAGTTCGATAGCCAACTGTTTTTTTAACCCCCGGTGTTAGCAGTTGTTGTTTCTGCTTTCGGCTTCTTCGTGCCCTCAAGAAGTTTCTCTGTTTTTAACTACTACACTTTAGGAAGACAGTGGGACATGCATTGATTACATTGTGACTGGACTATGCTAATGCTCTCTAGCTTGTCTGTTAAAGGGTCTAGCCAGGAGACTGCAAGTGGTTCAGAACGCTGTAGCTCACCTGATTCTTAGATTCCCTCGCCATGTGTCTATATCTGTTCATCTGTGGTCTTTTCATTGGCTTCCAGTAAAGAAGAGGATTCTTTTTACGTTCCTGGTTCTGGCCCAGTGGGTTGTTTTCTTATCGGGCCCTTTTCGTACCGGTCCATCGATATCTTACTGACAGATTTCAGTTTTACTGTCCGACTTGAGCTATCCAGCCATCTGCCACCCCAGAAGTTGTGCCTAGGTTGAGGCATAAGAGAAAAGGGTGCAGCTCCCTTTCTTATCTAGCCGCGAAGGCTTTGACCCAGCTTCTTTTAGATCTGTCATATTGATTCTGAACCTCTGTTTCATTAAAAAAATATCAAGATATGGCTGTTTGGCTTACCCTAATTGACTGTGCCTCCCTTTTTTTCTTGACCTGCAAACCCTCAGTACCAGGACACTCTCAGGAGTAGCCGCGTACTTTATCTGAAAGAGACCGTAGTTATAGATTCCTTACCTTAGAATTACCCCCAGGCGTCAGACAGGATCCGGTCGACTCCGTGTCCATCGTCTGCGTCGTGGTCGCCGGGATGACGTCGCAGTGTCTACTTAGACGCCGCCCCTGCGCTCTGACGTCAGTTCTTTCTTTTTCTGCGCCAGCCAGCGCAGATCCAGGGAGAGTGTGCCCCTAAGTAACTTTTTGACTAACCCTTTTACGACTTTTGTCGACATCTTTTTGAGTCTTCAACTCCTGGTGCACGAGCAATGTCCAGCCGTCGGCCCGGTTTCAAGCCCTGTGACTGCTGTCACAAGTTGATGGCAGTCACCGATCCGCACCTCATGTGTCTCTGGTGCCTGGAACGTGACCACAACCCGAAGTCGTGCTCCGACTGCCAGGCCCTGAACCCGAAGTCTTTGCTGGAGCGGTCCCGAAAGATTTTGGAGGCCCGGCAGTCCGCTCCATGCCGTTCGGGGTCCCGGACGAGGGGAAGGTCACGGAGCCAACACCATTCGTCCTCAAAGTCTTCGCACTCCTCGGGTAAGTCGAAGCACAAGAAGAAGGTGAAAAGCATCATCGCTCTAAGTCTTCTCCCCGTCCGTCGGCCAACGCTACGCGGGACCTGGAGCGTCATCGCTCTCCGGCTCCTTCCTCGGAGCCCACTGGGACGGCTCCGTGCTTCCATCCTTTACCCAGAGCCGGAGCGTCCCCTGCCCAGCTTCGTGCATTTTACGAAGCGCTGCACAGCATCGGCTGGGGGCCCTGGGCCTTCAATGCCGGCAGCTCCGGCCTCGGCGCCGCAGGGTCCCCAAGGATCCAGGCCTGGATCTGGATCGGTGCCGGTCGACCTCACGGTACCTTTACCAGCACCGATTCCAGTGACGATGCCCCCGATGTCGGCTGCGCCCCAACCTGTGTCGACCCCAGCCGCACCCCTGATTTGGACACAGCGCCGGACCGACGTCGACCGAAGTCGGTACCGGCGCCAGAGGTTACTTTTGTACCGCTGTTCGTCCCTGGCATTCCCTACCACCCTGAGTGGCAGCCAGAGGAGGGTGAGGTGGACTGGGAGGGGTCTGTTGACCCTCTAGCAGACCAGCTTGAGGAGCCGGACTGGCAAGAGGAGTTGGGTGATGCCAGTGGTCTGGATACCTCCCCAGACCTTGGTATGCTTTCTCCCCCTACTGTGGCTACGGAGGAGGGAGCTTCCTACGCTGTGGTGTTGCATAGGACGGCTGAGGCCTTGGGCCTGGAGCTTCCCATGGTGGCTGTCAGAACTAACCTCCTGACTGATGTGCTTTAGCCGGCAGCAGCCTCTTCGGAGCCCCTGCTGCCTTTAAATGAGGCTCTCACTGAAATCCTTCTGGGCACTTGGTCCAAGCCCAGCACAGGGGCTCCTGTGGACAGGATGATTGCCCAACGCCACCGCCCGGCCCCTGGCGACCCACTTTTCCTCTCCCAACACCCTACCCCTGAGCGCTTGGTGGTCCAAGCCTCATCCTCAAAAGGCGCATTCCCTAATGCTCCCCCAGATAGGGAATCCAAGAGGCTGGACCATCTTGGGAAGAAGATGTTTTCTTCCGCCAGCTTAGGACTGCGGTCGGTGTACACTGCATGTCTCTTGGGCCGTTATACACACACAGTGTGAGATACAGTTGTGCAGGTGCTGCCACAGTGCCCGGAGGAGGCCCAGGCCGTGCTCACCCGTGCTGTTGCTGAGGGTCGAGAAGCAGCTAAGCTCACCATCCGGTGTGAGCTGGATACCGCCGACTAGCTGGGTAGGACGGTTTCCACTTCGGTAGCCCCGAGGTGCTACGCCTGGCTGAGAACGTCTGGCTTCTCTGGGGATGTCCAATCCACACTTTTGGACATGCCCTTTGGTGGCCGTCGCCTGTTTGGTGACATGGCGGACAACGCGCTTGAGCGCTACAAGGACTCTAGGGCCACGGCCAGATCCTTGGGCCTCACAGCAGCTTCTCGCCCCATGCAGTCTGCCTTTCGCCCCTTTCGTGGCTATGGAAAGGGTGCCCCACCACGTTCCACCCAGAGCCACAGGGCTGCGCAAGCTACCGAGTCTATGCGTGGCCGGGGACGTGGGACCCAGAGTCGCGGGTCTGGGGGCCAGTCCACTAATGCCCCCCCTGCAGCAGCCTCCAAACCTTCCTAGTCTGACTTTTCAGGGCCACCAGTTGCCAGTGGGTGGCAGGATCCGCCATCACCTCCCCCACTGGCACAACATCACGTCGGACAGGTGGGTTTTGCAGATAGTCCGAAGGGGCTACTCCCTCCCCTACGAGACTACCCCTCCCTCCATGCCACCAATACTCCATTGCATGTCGGAGGATCACTTGGCCCATCTTTGCCAGGAAGTTACGGCTCTCTTAGCCAACGGGGCTATCGAACTAGTCCCTGTGCCAGAAGTAGGTTGTGGTAGCTGCTCCCACTACTTCCTGGTACCCAAGAAGGACAAAGGCCTGAGTCCTATCTTAGACCTCAGGGACGTCAACCGCTTCCTCCGGAAGGAGAAGTTCAAAATGTTAACCTTGGCTCAGGTCCTGTCTGCCATCGACCCTGGAGACTGGATGGTAGCGTTGGACTTGCAGGAGGCTTATTTTCACATCCCCGTCTTGCCTGCCCACAGGCGTTACCTACGGTTCACGGTAGGCCATGAGCATTTTCAGTTTACCATGCTCCCCTTTGGCCTTACCAGTGCCCCTCGGGTGTTCACCAAAGTGATGGCAGTGGTCGCAGCTCATCTGCGCAGATCAGGGGTTCCAGTCCCCTATCTCGCTGATTGGCTGTTGAAGGTGGGCTCGCCCCAGGCTGTCGTCTCCCACCTCCAGGCGGCGGCAGACCTCCTGTATTCGCTGGGGTTCACTATCAACGTGCTGAAGTCGCACCTGATTCCCTCTCAGAAGCTCCTTTTCATCGGAGCAGTTCTGGATACAGGGCAGTTTCTGGCTTATCCTCCCGAGCAGCGAGTCTGGGATATTCGGGCTATGATACCGATGTTTCAGCCTCTATCCCGGATTTCGGTGAGAATGACTCTGAGGCTGCTGGGGCTCATGGCCTCCTGCATACTGCTGGTAGATCATGCCAGGTGGTATATGCGGGCTCTGCAGTGGGAACTGAAATTACAGTGGGTGCAGCATCAGGGCAATCTTTCCGTGTCGTCCAGATCTCGGTGGGGAGTGCGAGTTAGTAGCAGTGGTGGCTAACGAGCCAAGATTGGGTCAGCAGCAGATCCCTCTCCCTTTCCCAACCAGAGTTCAAAGTGGTGACGGATGCATCACTCCTGGGATGGGGCGGCCACATGGGAGAGGCGGAGATCAGGGGTCTCTGGTGGAGTCCGGGCTCCACATCAACCTTCTGGAGCTCTGGGCGATTTGTCTTGCACTGAAGGCATTTCTTCCTTCTGTCAAATGAAGAGTAGTGCAGGTGTTCACGGACAACACCACTGCCATGTGGTACTGCAACAAACAGGGCGGGTGGGGTTGTGGACCCTATGTCAAGAGGCTCTTCACCTTTGGACATGGCTGGAACATCAGGACATTTGCCTGGTGGTTCAACACCTGGCGGGTTCCCTGAACGCCAGGGCGGACAAACTCAGCCGCTGGTGCATGATGGATCACAAATGGCGTCTTCACTTAGAGGTGGTGTAAGGTCTCTATCAGCAGTGGGGAGAGCCTTGGTTAGATCTATTCACCACCGAAGAGAACGCGCAATGTCAGCAGTTCTGCGCATTGGAGTTTCCAAGGCGGCACTTGCTCAGCGACGCCTTTCGTCGCGAGTGAAATTGCTGCCTCCTGTACGCCTTTCCGCCTGTACCACTTCTACCCCGAGTGCTGAAGAAGATCAAGCGCGACCGGGCCCAAGTAATTCTTGTGGCTCCGGACTGGGCGCGAAGATTCTGGTACCCCTAGCTCTTGAGCATGGCCATCGATCCTCCGATTAGACTGCCTCTTCGGGAGGATCTTCTGTCACAGCAGCAGGGGACGGTCCTCCACCGAACCTGTCCAGCCTCCACCTCCTTGCGTGGGGATTGAATGGCGACAGTTGACAGCTTTCGACCTTCCTCCCGAAGTCTGTAACGTCATCTTGGCAGCCAGGCATCCCTCCACTAACACGGCTTACGCCTGTAGATGGAACAAATTTGTGGCATGGTGCACAGCAAAGCCTGTGGATCCCCTTTCTGCCCCCCTTTCAGAGGTTCTCCTCTTCATTCTTTCTTTGGGCCAGCAGGGCTCTGCTCTTGGCACTCTTAAAGGCTATCTTTTGGCCATTTCGGCCTGTGTTCGCCTTCCTAATCAGCCTTCTCTTTTCAAGTCCCCTATCGTTAACATATTTCTGAAGGGCATTACTCATCTCTTTCCTCCTTCTCCTTTCGTAATGCCTCAGTGGGACTTGCATCTTGTCTTCACTTATCTTATGTGTGCTCCATTTGAGCCATTACATAATTGTCCTCTTCGTCTCCTTACTTTAAAGACTGCTTTCCTGCTTGCCATCACATCTGCACGCAGGGTGAGTGACCTTCAGGCTCTCTCTTCCAAACCTCCCTTTCTTGCTGTCCATCCGGATAAAGTGGTCCTTCATACTAAGCCTTCTTTTCTGCCCAAAGTGGTTACCTCTTTCCACTTAGGCCAGACCATCACATTGCCCACCTTCTTCCCGCCTCCGCACCCTTCCAAAGAGGAGGGGAGACTCCACCGTCTGGACCCAAAACGTGCGCTGTCCTTCTACCTTGACCGCACTAAAGACTTCCGGGTGGACGATCAACTCTTCGTGGGTTATGTGGGCACCAAGAAAGGTCGGGCAGTGCACAAACATACCATCTCTCGATGGGTTGTCTTATGCATTAAGATCTGTTATTCTTTGGCAAATAAGGAACCTCCGGTAGGACTGCACACCCACTCTACCAGGGCGACGGCAGCCACTACTGCTTTGGGACCTGGAGTTCCGTTGTTTGACATCTGCCAGGCAGCCACGTGGGCATCCATGCATACGTTCACGAGACATTACTGCCTGCACAGCCAAGTCCGGAGAGACGGCTTTTTCAGCAGTTCTGTTCTCCAGGACTTCCTGGTGTGAACTTAGTTTGCAGACCCGCCACCTGGGTTGGCATTGCTGGGGTATCTATTTGTAGGTAAGAAATCTATAACTTCGGTCTCTTTCAGATGAACAAGTTACTTACCTTCGGTAACGATGTATCTGTAAGAGACATATGTAGTTATAGATTCCTTACCGCCCCACCCATCCTCCCCGTTCTGTGAACTGACTTCTAGGGATAGGGACTCCCTTCCACTGTGCACCAGTGGTCAGTGTCTTGCATGGCTCTGCGCTTCTGGCGTGGAAAGTCTTGTCAGAACTGACGTCAGCGCGCAGGAGCGGCGTCTAAGTAGACACCGCGACGTCATTCCAGCGACGACAACGACGGACGCGGAGTCGACCGACGCCACGTACCGACGCGCAGGGGTACTGCTACGAAAAAATTTCTCTAGATCCAGTCTGACGCCTGAATTCTAAGGTAATGAATTTATAACTGCATATGTCTCTTACAGATACATCGTTACCGAAGGTAAGTAACTTGTTCAACAAAACTCGTCATTCATCCAGCAGTGTGCAGGAGTGGTAAGCAAAGATGTGTGGGAGAGAGCCATGGGAAAGGATAGGGTTCTGAAAAATGTACATTGTATAATGCTGGAAGGGAGAATGGGAAAAAGCAGAGAGTAGGTAGTAGTAGAAGATGGTAAAAAAGGTTGAAAATTGGTGGCGTTCAAGAGGGACACATTGAGAATTCTGGTAGACGGTGGAGGTGGAGGTGGAGGTGGGTGTGTTGAGGTTTCATTGGACTGCTGTCTTGTTTGCCATATTCACAATGGTATGCTGTAATAATTGTAGGTTTGCACCCAAAGCGGTTAGAGTTGATATTTTTAAGTGAAATTATCATGACAACCAGCATTAATACGTTGAAAGATACTTTTGGAAGATGCCCCACACAATTGATCACTGCCAATAGCATACAATTACATTCTCATGAGTAGAAGGCTTTCTTGGATAAATGTGGTGAAACACAAAGTTGCACTGCCCCCACAGAAACCCCAGGCCAACCAGACAGTAAAAAGGGCTAATAGGATGATCAAGAGAGTGATACAGTCGGCACTGTGCAACTTGTGGAATGTGAAAGATTTGGGTGCAGAGAAAGTTTGGGCGTACTGCACTATCGCTAAAGGAACCATGGGTGAGGTCCCCTCTCAAGTTATGTGTGAAAGAGAACCTGGTACCAACCTTGTTAAAGAATTTGGTTGAAAGTGAGTTGTGTAAGAAAGACGCTAACTCGGATGCCAGAGAGAGGGAATGCATACAGGATGGTGATTGGGTAGAGGTGAAGTTAGATACAGTTGTGTGTGGATTTTCTTGGTTTCATGGACCTTACAAAGTGAAGGAAGCTTGAGGGAACTATGTAGTTCTGAAGAATGGTCACAAGTGGAATCGCAGAAGAGTAGTGGTGCATCAGAGAGGGGGCAATTTCAGGCAGGAGTTAGAGGATGGTGCTGGACAGTGTAGTGGATTTTTGTTCAGGACTGAAAAGGAGATGCTGAACATTTGATAGAACAATAGAGAAGTAACAGAAAAGGTAGGTGGAGGTGATGCTGTAAGAGGGGTTGGAAGAGGAGTAGATAGAAGCCTTGAGTAGAGAGCTGAATGCTAGATTTAGAAGGCTTCCATTGATGATGAGTGGTGTTGTTTGTGAGTGAATTCCGTGCTTGGTGCTCCATGCGGTTGCTACCCCTTTCCATGTATTTCCCTGTCTTTTGGGGAATTTGGCCAGCCTGCCTGCATGCTTCTTATATACTTATATGGGGTCTTACATTCTATTGTTCTCTTTCTAGTTTGTTTCCAGTTTGTTCTCAATTGGTTTGAGGGAGAAAGATATTTTTTCCCTTTAACGTAGTGTGAAATGTGGGCTTCATCCGTGTTCTGTACTAGATCTGTATGGTGTTGCGGATTGCCTTTTAGGTAAGCTGATCTGCTGGCTGGCCAGAGGCATCCATGCTCTGGCAAATAAATTGTGTTTCCATCATATTATTTTCTGGTGAAAGTTACTACAACAAGTAGAAATATTGATGATACTGATACAGAGCGTGGACAGGACCTAGGAAGGGAAATCAACCCCAAATCGCCCTGACATAACACCAGCCTCCAGGCTGACAGCCTGCATGGTAGTCCCCAGTTTAACTTTAAAGTAAACCGGCAAGGGTGGTTGCCATGGTTGCCTTTTCCCAATCACTGAACTTCATACTTATTATATATAGTCATGTGCCTCCATCTGATCACTTTAGAGCAACAGATAGAACATTGAAAAGGGGTTCTAGAATCCAGTATGTGAAGGGGAGGATCCTGTGCTGATATTCCTTAGTCACAGCCGACCTCGATCACCCCCTCTGAACATGTGGGCTTCAGTTAAAAGCATGCAGTCTTCAGTTCTTTCCCTGAAGAGGTCTCCGCCCTGATGCTTGGGTTCAGTGAAATCCAAATTCTAGGTCCCTGGACTTCTCACGGGTGACAAGTAGTGCTCTACAAATCTACTGATGGAAGGTCTGTTGAGATATAAGTTTTGTTGTTGCTGAATCTGAATGTGGGTTTCTGATGGCCACGTAAAGGGTGGCCAGGTTCACTAGACTATGGAAAAAAAGAATTACGAATTGCAAATGAAAACTAAAGATGTTTGAAAACAAAATTCACTATGGCAAACAACCGTGGCCACTGACAAAGAGTTTTAGTCTACTAAAGCATGGAAAGATCAGCTGACTAAAAAGTTAATTTAAATACTCTGAAAAAATATAAAGCATATTTCTCAATTGTCCTTCCTGAAGACTGGTGAAAAACATGCAATACTTGATGATAAGTTCGTTATCATCTATGAATAAATCTTTTTGGTGAAGTGGCGCTCCTATATATCATCATGACCTAAGTGTGTTAAAATAAAACACAACACGTTGGAAAGCCTAAAGTCTAATATGCGTTTAATGAAAAGTAGCACAATAAATTATCAGGAAACAACAGTCATTTTCCCCAACCACAGATCTTGCCCAAAAAGGCCAGTTGGAGCATGAAATGCTAACATGCATGTTCAGTTATGTTATGTAGATTTGTAGAGCGCACTTGCACCGGGGAGGGTGTCCTGGCACTGAGCAGTCTAGTCTAGCCACACCTAGTGGGACTCTGCGAAACCCCAGGCCTGCAGCTTGTTGTGGGATTTAAGAAGTGAGGAGGAGGCTCTTATGTGTAGCGACAGGTCGTTCTACATTTTAGGCTCAATTGCTTGATCTGGCTTTCTGTATGTGATGGATTTGTGCAAGTAGGATGAGCAGAGGTGTCTGGAAGATTGCTCAGCTTTGCTGGGCCAGTCTTATGTAGTGCCTTTAAAGCGTGGGTGAGGAGTTTGAATTGTGCTCTTTTGTGAGTCAGTGGTGGTGTGATGTGAGTGTGGTGTGGTAGATTGAGAATGATATTGGCTACCAAGTGCTGAACGGTCTGCAGCCTTCTGGGAAGTTTTTTGTTGATCCCAGCATACAGGGTGTTCCCGTAGTCCAGCTTGTTTGTGAACAAGACGCATGTGATGGTTTTCTGGGTGGTAACTGGGAGCCATTTGAAAATCTTCCTCAGCATCTTCAGGGTATTGACTCATGAGGCGGTGACAGCAATGACTTGGACGGCCATGTAGAGTTTGCTGGGGACGATGATCCAGAGGTTATTGGCACGGGTGGTGGGTGTCGGTCCTCACTCTGTTGGCCACCAGCTGGAGTCCCACAGTGATATGCTCTTTCCAAAGATCACGATGTCGGTATTCACCTTTAGACAGTTGGTCTTTACTCAGTAGCCCATTTCAGTCATGCAGGCATTGAAATTGATCTTGTCCATCAAAGAGAGAAAAAGTTGCGTGTTGCAAGCATAGGAGAGGACTTTGATGTTGTGAGAGTAGATGATGCTGGCTAAAGGGATCATGTATGCGTTGAAGAGGGTCGGCCGTAGGGAGGATCATTGTGGAACTTCGCAGATGAGCTCACGGATGTCCGAGGCTGACTGACTGGGTCCTTTTAGTCAGGAAGGAGCAGATCCATTGCAGTGCATGTCCTTGGATTCCAATGTCATGTAGACGTTGGATGAGGATGGGGTGAAAGACTGTGTCAAATACTGTGGAGAAGTACAGGAGGATAAGGGTCATTCAGATGTCATCCATGGTCGTGATTAGGGCAGTTTCCGTGCTGTGGTTGAGTGTGAAACCAGACTGAGTGGTGTTGAGGAGTTGGTGCTCATTGAGGTATTTGGTGAGGTGCCTGTTAATTATTTTCCCTAACACCTTGGCTAGGAATGGTAGCAGGCAGAGCAGTCTGTAGTTGGTGAGTGTTGATTGGTCCGCAGAGGGTTTTTTCAGCAATTGGAGGTCAGTTGGGTGTTTCCAAGCATCTAGGAAGGTCGCAAAAGAGGTGGAGGCATTCAGAATGGGTGTGAGCATGGCACTGATGGGTTGCACTCCTCTGGAGAAGGCGTGGTGGGGGCAGGGGTCTGATGGGGCCCCTAAGTGGATGGATTTCATAGTAGAGGCAGTTTCTTCTGGAGAGATGATGGGCCCTGCGGTTAGCAGTAGTTCTTTGGAAAAGAAAAGGTGGTGTTTAGTGAGGTCTGCCGGTCCGGTTGCAGGCTGAAGTTGCTGTAAATGGTAGTGATTTTGTTGCTGTAGAATTGAGAGATAGGTCCTGCGAGGGAGTGATGGAGTTGGAGGCGGCCGATGGTGAGGTGAAATCTTTCCCAATGGTGAATATTTCTGTGCTTCTGTTGGTACTGGCATCGATGCAGTGCACCAGAAAGGTACGTTTGGATCATTTGGCGGTAGTGTCTTAGAGCGGATTTGAACATGCTCCTGTCTGCATTGTCCTAGCTCATTCTCCATTTATGCTCCAGCTGTTTGCAGTGGTATTTTATCAGTCTGAATTCATCCATGTACCAACTGGCCTGGGGTCTGGATCTTGTTGTATAGCTGTGCTTGAGAGGAGCCAGGGAGTCTGCACAGGAGGCGATCCAATTGTTGAAAGCGGTGGTCCAATCCTTGGTAGTGATGCTTTTCTGGTTTTGGCGAGCTGGTCTGGTGGTGGCGCGTGTGCATTGGACCAGTATGGGGATGCTGAGCTTGACAAGGGCATGGTCTGTCCAGGGTACTAGTGTGGGCTTGTTGACTTATATGTTGTTGAAGTTGGTAAAAATAGGGTCATGGAGGTATCCGGCTATGCGGGTAGGCCCCTTAACTCATTGGGTGAGGCCCAGGCTTCCAAGGTCTTCAACCAGTGCTCTTGAGTTGGGGGTCAGCATGGTCTTCCAGGTAAAAGTTCAGATCTCCGAGTAGGGTGTAATTCCTAGCATCAAGGACGAGTGGTGCAATGAAGTCCGTGATGGTCTCAATGAAGTTGGTGCGTGGTCCCGGTGGTCTGTGCATGAGAGTGCCACTTAGTGTGAAGTTAGCTGTGATGTAGTGCTTGAACAATGGGTGTTCCATGCTGGAGGATGGTGTGTCCATGGATGTGGTGCAGCTAATGGTGTTCTTATGGATGATGGTGAAGTCTAACTTGCCTGGCAAACTTGTAGCCGGGGGAAGTGGGGGTGGCTGTGGCTGTGGCAATGTCAGGTGCAGATGCAGGGTTCAGCCAGGTTTCTGTTAGGAATAGGAGGCCATGGGCATTGTCGTGCATCATGTCCTAGAACTCTATGGTGTGTTTGGTGAGTGAGCAGTTGTTGAAGAGCATGCATGTAAGTGTTAGTGTTGTGTGGGTGGTTGCAGGAGTGTGTGAGTATGATAGAGTGGGGTATTGGGTCCTGTGGGTACGGTGAGTGTTGGAAAGGGCATTAAAAATTGCAGGAACTGCAGGAGAATGCTCCTTTGGTGTTGTGCGCTGTGGCAAGGTAGCAGCATGTGGAACGGCGGCACGGGTTGAGGGCACGTAGGGTTGCAGCATGGTAGTCGTGGGAAGGCCAGGGTACCTGGTGCTGGGCGCAGTCCTGGTGCCGATGGAAGCAGATGGGCTTGCCTTTGGTGCTCCTTTTGTGTACCTGCTGTGCATGTCATTGCAGATTGCTTCCATAGGAGGAAACAGCCTTCCCCCTGCCCCCAGGCACATTTGCACCTGGGCAAGCAGGTAGATTAGGTATTCAGGAGGTGTACACCCCCAGAAGGCTAAACTCACCTCTAGGGTGGGCCGCCTGGTCTGTAAAGCTAAGGAAGACTTCTGCCATTTTAAAAAGTGGTAGAATAGTGGGTTCTGGGTAGAAAAGGTGACCTGCAACCCCAGATGTGGTCAACTAAGGGGTGGATTAGCCACTGGGGTTAGTAGCCCATTGGCCACCTACACCCAAACTACTAATGCTCTTAAATCAAGGATTTAAGGGCTACCCCTGACACCAGAATCTCAATTCTGAATTGACCTGCATAAAAGAGGACAAAGAAGAGACATGAGACTTGCACAAACCAAAAGAGGGATACTCTGCACCTGTGGCAACAGACCTGGAATTGCACGACTGTGTCTCGTCCTAGGCTAAGGCTCCGTTCCCCCAGACAGAGGGACCCCTGTGTGCACCAGACGCAACCTCAGACTCCTCTATGCCAGTGGCACTAGTCCCCTGAAACCGCAGGTAAAAACAACATACTGGAACTGAAGAATCAATGGCCTTTGGCCCCTCCTAGGGATCGCCCAGAAGTAGATGGTCTAAGTGCATTGTGGGGAACGTAGTCCTGACCTCCATGAAGTTTCAAGTGGCTACCATGTTCCCCAGGACCTCCGAACGTCAAAATAACTTTCTACTGTGCTTACCGCTGCCACGGCTTGTTGGTTGCCAGTTCGGCTACCACCCCCTTAACTCGACGGTGCACCTCGAGGTAAGTCCTCAAAACCTTAATCTGACGTCAGCAGTGGCTACAATGTTGATTTTTTGCACCCTGTTCCCCACCAGCACTGTGTAAGCAGTAAAACCAGCTCTCCTGTGGCTCCCGCTTAAGCATCAAGGACAGCTAGGACAACTCTGCACCTGGGCTTCTGGAGCAAGATATAATTGAACCGACAGTCGTGGCTTGGTCCTGGGACCTGCATTACCTTTACCCTCCTTGGGTTCCACGCTACTCGACCTGCAAGTGACCGATTGTCACTACCATTTTTCCCCATTGAGCATAATACAAAGGTTCTGCAGTAGTGAATTGCTGTGAATTATGTTTTCTTCTAAAACCCATAACTCCAGCTATATGTATCTGATCTCATTCGTTTTGGTGTCTAAATTAAGACAACATTCTACTTTATTTTTATAAAATGGTGTCAGATTTCTTTTGAGACATGTCAATTACTTATCGTCCATGTGGGTACTCTGAAATGCTTATGACATATTCCTCTAGTAAAGCCTGACTGCTCTTTGCCACTCTACCAGGACTGAGCTAAGGAGTTAATACTCCACATTCCTACAACCTTTAATTAAAAGCATTTATTGCAAGAGGATAAACCTGTTTTTCCGCACATCTAAAATAGCCACACAGGATATCATAAAAACAGCAAGAATGCATGTTGTAAACGACGAGAATATACGGAACGTTTCGAACATAATTAAAATGTCATCTAAAAGCCTAACACCCTAAAACCTACTTATATGCACTACAATAGGAGAGCATGGAGAGTAGAACTTGCAATCTAGACTTTCTTAGGGAGAAGCAAAGCACTGCATACCTTGTTGACAGCAAAAGCGGAGGTTATCAGAGGCGTGAAGGCAGTGTTCATTCAATTCAATTTTTATTTTGATATGGAACTCCAAAGGAGGTCCACAAAAGTATACAAATAGATAAAAAAGAGATACTTTATGTACAATACAAAATTCTTCCATATTCAAACATCAAATATTACAGGGTACAAAGATAACATTAAAAATGATCTAATAAATATCCAGAAAAGTTTTTAAAAATTGATTAATCCTAGAACACACCATCTCATTTGGGGGAAAAAGACAAAAGAGCGGGCCTCCTGGGCGGAATGAATATTATATTTGATGAATACAGGTCTTAAAAACATATACCTGGCCCTTTGTAACTTCGTTCAAACAAATAACACATGGTTAAAATCTTGAATTTGCGAATGACACATTTCACAGATTCTCTCCTCACTTGGAAT
Organism: Calotriton arnoldi; assembly: GCA_963921515.1. Lineage (NCBI taxonomy): Eukaryota > Metazoa > Chordata > Amphibia > Caudata > Salamandridae > Calotriton > Calotriton arnoldi. The sequence goes on along the minus strand of CAWUFW010001987.1, from coordinate 831,447 downwards.
TCTGTCCCATATACCAGTGACATCTCTTAAGGGCAACAAATTAATTCTTACAAAATAATTAGCCTTCTAATACCGTGAGGAAGGTTCCAGGTTAAATAAGACTGTGGTCTATTCCCCACAGTGCTCCCACAGACTACCTCATTGTGAGACTTGGTCTGACTTAAACCAATGTCTCTAGCCAAGCTGATAGCGGAAGCAAACTTCTTTATAAACAGCTTTAATTCAGTTTTTGGCATGGGGGAATCAGTATTCAAGGTAAGCCCAAATGAGTCTTTTGCATGTGCAAAGGACCTAAAAAATGTTGAATGTTCTTTCAATTTATCGAAAATTTCTATTCTCAAAGCAGCCCTAAGGGTGCCCTCATCCCCCAACACAAGGAATTACCCCACCTTAAAACTGCAGCCAAGGAGAAAATATATGAGGAAACTAAATCAAATTCCAGACGTAAAACATGTACAGTAGCCTGAGAATTTAGATTGCAAATTTGATGAAGAATTCGGCCTTTGGCTTTGTCAAAAGAAAGCCAATATTTCATATCCAGTACCTCAGCAGCGTATATTAATGAGGGAGGAATTTTTACCTTAAAAACTGGCAAAACATGACTGAAATGGCGTTTCCCACAAATTTTGTAGAATCTGTTTAAAGCTCCAGCCTGGGAGACAGCCTTGCTAACACAGAGATTAATGTGCTCTAGATTTCGCCCTGTTTTTGAAAAAACCTTCCCCAGATATAAATAGGAATCAACCAATTCCAGTTCTTCAGACCCCAGAGACCACTTAAAACATCTCTTTATTCTCTTACCTTTTTTGTGGAAGACCAGAATTTTGCTTTTAGCAATATTGATTTTCAAAAAGTGGGCTTCTGCGTATTTAGTTAGGGCATCCAGGCGACGTTGCAGACCAATGGGCGTTAAATCGAAAACTGCAACATCATCCGCATATAACAAAGATCCAATGGACATTATGCCTATCTTAGCGGCATCCCCCCGTACTGAATTCAAAGCAGCGGGGAGATCAGATATGTACAAAGTGAACAATAAAGGGACCAACAAGCAGCCCTGCTTTAGCCCATTGTGCGTTTTAATCCTACATGATAGCCCCAACGCACCTCCCATCAGGACTTGACACCAGGTATCTGTGTGTAATTCTATAATAAGACTCAAGAGGTGCTGTGGTATACCGAGTTGGGCGAGCTTTCTCCACAGCGTTTGGCGATCAACTTTGTCAAATGCTGTGGAGAAATCAATAAATGCCTTATAAACTGGCATACTTCGCAAGAAAACATATTTCTCAACAATGGTCTGGACAACCGCAATGTTGTCCAAAGTACCATGGTTCCTTCTAAAACCAGCTTGCTCTGGAGGTAAAATGTTCTGATCATAGACCCATTGCTGTAGATGACATAGAATACTTTTTGCGAATAGCTTGTCCGAGGCATCCAACAGAGCAATCTGTCTAAAACTAGCTGGTGTAGTTTTCGGACCCTTTTTATACAAAGGGACAATAATACTCCCCTTCCAAGAGGGCGGGGTGTTACTCGTTCGAAAACAATGTTTGAACAGTGGGGCTAAAAAGATCCCCATGAAGCTGACTCCTTTTTGATTAGCGCAATCGGGATTCCATCCGGCCCTTGTGCGCCGGAGGTTCTGGCGTTCTTTATAAAACCTACTACCTCATCCCCTGATGGGGGACCATATTCAAGGAGAGAAGACTCCTCCATACATATCGTTGTTAAAACTACTGAACTGTTGTTTTTATATAATGAAGAAATATAATCCACCCACTCCTTTTCTGGAATCGGTATAGGTAAAGCCCTCTGCCTTGAGTCACAATATTCTGCAATCAATTGCCAGTACTTTCTTGAGTCTTTGGCCCTTGCAGCTTCCCTCAACCCAATCCACTTAGCGTCGAACTCCCTTCTCTTTTCGCTCAGTTTACAACGGCTTCTTATTCGCTTAAGACGATTGATTTCCTGCTGTTGACCTATTGAAAAGTGAATATATTGATTACAAACTAGTCTTTTAATTTCCTGGTTTAACAGTTTCAACGAGGACATACCCTGTTTAAACAAACGGGGACCAGCAGATCTAGAACTTAAGTTCCGTATCTCTTCCATTTGGGCCTCGAAGTGCTGTATAATATTCGCGTCTGCATAACCCTCCTGTTCTACATGAGCCTTCTTCACTATTAAACTCACTTCAATGATATTTTTAAACGTCCAGAAATAGCGTCCATTTGCTCTATTATAAACCACCATGCCCTGGCCTGAATTCCCTGGGTCCAGTGCTGGAAGAGCAAAAGTCACTGTCATACCCACTATACTATGGTCACTCCATACAGACGGAAGTACAAATAGATTTTCGCAAGCCCCAAACATTTGATAGGACACAACCACATAGTCTAAAAGACTCTGAGTGTGATGGGAGTGAAAAGAAAATTGGGCTATTTTATCAGCGGGCACTCTCCCGTTTAAAATAACCAGATCTGTACTTCTGATACTATCCAACAAGGAGAAGCCCTGTTTATGTTTTTTTATTTTTTCCGGTAGAAGAATCCCAGGGATATGCCAAGTTTCCTCTTTATCAATATTCGCATAAATCTCTAGAGCAGAGTTGGAAATTTTGGTATTTAAGTCTCCCACTATCACCACTAAAGGCATTCTTCCCTGATGGCTATATCATGAATGTATAAAAAGAATACTCAGTAAGTAATCAAAATGTCTCCCAGGAGGGATATACAGGTTTGCCACAAGAAACAAAGTGGACCTACCATGGTCTCCCAAACAACCCAACTTCAAGCAGATACAAAAATTTGAAGAATGGCGGAAAACCTTCTGGTTCCAGTTAATCGAGTTCTTAAGCAAAATGGAGACCCCCCGACTAGCTTGACCTCTTTCAGAGCGTTTAGCGTGGCAGGAAAAAATAAAATAACCATCACAGTCAAAATCCTTGCAAGACCAAGTTTCTTGCAAACAGATGATTAAAGGATTCATGGTTTTCAGAAAATTCAATTTCGCCTCGTTGTGACCCAAGCCAGCCATATTCCAAGACAAAAATAACCCACCCAGGCTACCTCAAAGGAGCGCTCCTTTCTGCTACCGGACAGGTGTTATTCAACGCTCTTGCGACCCAACTCCACTGGGCCGATTCTTCTTCTAAATCTAAGGCCTGGGAGACAGCTACCACATCAGACACCAGATTTATTAGCGGCCCCTTTTGTCCAGGGAAAACACTATATTTTTGGTGTTCCCCACAGAATACTCAAAATCGGGGCCCAATGCATCTAGCGCCACAGAATTAACGGCCCTAAGAGCTGTTTGGCACTGCTTTGGGGAACACATAGGGGGATATTCCTCATATTCAGAAGCGGATGTTATATCAAGCTCTTGTTTCAGGAAATGCTCACAATTCTGCATAACCAAGTTGGCAATGATCAAAGAGCAAAAGGTAACTCTAGAGTAGGAGAAAGTATCATGTAAATTAATCTTCACATTTAAAATATCCCTACTTGATATCAACTTTAGTGCCTCTATTTCTGAAAATAGGCAAAGAATGGACCCTCGATTTACCGGATAGGATTCATTATCAAATAGCCAAGTAAAATCCACCATGGGAGATAGAGCACTCTGTACCACACTAAATTTCTTTGTAGCATCCCTTGGGGGGATCCATAGAGGGACCTTATCACCATAACTAGCAACGTGTGAACCGTCATTGGACTGAATGTTCAAGTACGGCACAGTGGTGGTAATTGGGACCTCTAGACTTCTATAAGGCAGAGATGTATTCCCTGTAAGAGCTCTATTCCACCCCACCTGCTTGATGCTCCGACTTTGGTGCCCCTCCTCGAGATTATCATCCACCCTAGTCCCAGAAACCCCAGGCCAAGTCTGGAGTGTAGAAACCCCACCTCCCATTTGCATTTCCCTTCCAGGGTGATCAACCAGCTCGTTAATCAAGGGTGTATGAAATACCTGTGGAGGCTGTGACATCAAATTTAGAAAAGGTTCTCCTGTTCCAGAAACCCCCACTCCCCCATCCGACGACATATGCACTATATGGGGCTCCCTAGGAACACCCTCGTCAGACAGGGGTTTGGGGACATCCTCCTCCAGTAATGCTTGAGTGTCACTCTGGCTTCCAAGAATCCGTGAAAAATGCAATTTTGACGCTTTTTGTTTAGAAAATTGCCTCAGCTTTTTATGTTTCTTTTTCATATTTTTCCCCTTATTGGATTGTTACGGGGCATCCCCTCTTCCTTGCTTTCGACCCTCCCTTCTCAGACAGATTTGAGAGACAAGCTTGGGAGGGAAAGGTAATGAAAGCCTCCCCCTCTCCCCATCCCACCTGTTTTTCGGAACCCCTAGTTTTTTCAGTTTCTCTAATACCCCCTTTTTTTACCATTTTTAAACAAAGGGAAAGGTTTTATTGTAGACTTCCCCGACGGGGGTCCCGATACATCCTCCCCAACTAGAATACTTAAACACAACTCTTCTTTTTCAAGATTACACATGGGGTCAATAGGGGGCAACAGAAAAAGTGGTATTCTCGCTTGAATGGAAACATCTCTCAACTCCCTCGAGGGGGCGAATAAAGGAAGCCTATCATTTACCAGTTCTTCCATGTGGGGATGTATCGTAGACATAGGTTGGATAGAATCGGACTTAGTTACCCTTTGCACTTCAGACAACATTACAGAGATCATTTCCAGAATATGGTCAGAACTTAATACAGATTTCTCTAGTAAAGACAAAATAGAATGTAACATTTTTTCAATACAAACAAGATATTCCGAAGGCACAACGTCCCTCTCGTTTCCCAACTTCTGTTGTGTACAGGGTAAGAATATATCATGGGCAGACTCCAGAGAGGTGCCGATCAAATGACTTGTACTGCAATACAAAAGAGGCAAAGAGAAGCGCCTAGGAGAGGAGCTTACAATTGGGGTATTATTTCCCCTGAGACCACTCGTTGGATGATCATCCTTGTGGGGGACTGCCCAGCCTCTTGTATGGGCCTCTATATCAATATCTGGAAGTGTAAAATCTTCCCCTAGGTTTAACCTCTCACATGCGATTGACTTCTCAACCACAGAAGAAACATCGTCTGATTTACCATTTGGCCCACCCTCCCCACTTATTAGCTTACAGATTTCCCCCTGCACCGATGAAGCAGCTGGTAAAACAACAGACATACAGTCAAACTTGGGACCATCCAAAGGGATATATTGTTGACTCTGTAAGTTAACTGAAGAGTCGGAGCACAAATTTGCACATGAAAGAGCATCAGGTGTGACAGGTACCACAACGGACATACAGTCTGGCTTTGACCTGTTCGGAGAGGACTGTAGCAGGCTCTGTTAGGTAGCACAAGGGACAAGACCCAAATTTGCATGTGCTTGTGAAAGAGCGGCAGAGGGTTGCCCGCTTTGACCATCCTCGACAACTACAGTCATCTGGGCCCGTGCCCTTTCACAGGAATGGTTCGGGTCCCCTGATAGATGCAAGTGTCTCCCAGTGACTCCACAGAGAAGAGGGAAGAGGGCGTTGTTGAGTGGCAATTAGAGAACTGTCCATCTTGAATTACTGCTACCACTTCAGGAGCAATCCGGGGCATCTTACGGAAAAAACCTGTAATAACTGGGTGGGCTTTATAGCAGAGTTGCTGCAGTTGTCTAGTGCCACTGTACGATCTCTTTAATTTATATGACCGACTTGGTGAAGAGGAGAGCACACGCCCCGAGCGTAATTTTTTGGTAGTCATATTACTCGCAAGGAGTGCACTCTCAACAGGCTACTGCAACCTAGCCCCCTCTCAGTTACAGAAATACCAAGATGATTCAAGGAGACACTCCTCACGACTCCCAGCTCACAGTTCAAAGTTCACTAGGCACCAAACGTCTTGCTAGGTTGTTGAGAGTGTACAAAAGGAGCAAAAAAAGCCAATAAGTGGAACTCTGCAGGCGAACGCTCCTCGCAACTCCCAGCTCACTGTTCATAAGCACCAAACGACTTGCCAGGTTGTTGAGAGTGTACAAAAAAGGGCAAAAAACCCGTGTGTGAGACTCTACAGGCGTAAGCAGGCCGCACCCAGCGCTCCGCCCCCGCCTGGGACACACTCTTCACTACCACCGTCTAACAGAGATACACTCACCCACGCGGAGGATGTGCACGGTACTCCGGACTTTTCAAATTCTTGAGTCCTCAGGCTGGGCCTCAGTTCTACTCTTGCGGCACCGACTGCTCTCTACGGCAGTCCTCAGCGTCCTTGGCCCAATCCTGCTACCGGCAGTTGAGGGAAGATGAGGGAGACGCCGCAAAAAGCTGGTTATAGCGGAATATTGGGAGCCTGAACGGGGTTGAATTGCACAAAGCAACAAGCTTAGCTCGGCTGAACCGAACACCCGCTCCCGGCCGCTCTCAGCTCGTGGCTCACGGCTTGCTGCTGCCTCTGACCTGCTCCGGTAGCTCCTCCTCTACGTCTCACGTCAAGGCAGTGTTCACTTCCGAAAGGAAAACATTTTCTGCAGGAGCATCCTTTCTCCTGGACATAGCTTGTTATCTGCATCCAGTACAATGTAGCATCTTCTTAGTGCACAGGAAGCAGTCAAGACTGTCTCCGGCAATTTCCGGTGCGATAATCTGGGCAAAGGATCTCCCCCAGAGAAGTAGTCAGGTGGCATCCTTTTTATATGATCTCTTATCAAGAACTGGAATTTCTGACATAAGTTGAGGATTTTATGACACAGTTTATTTGCATCAAGATGTATGTTTCAAACATAACTTAAAGATCATATAACGTAAATGGACTTCAGTTCAAACTACACTGTTTTGGCTATATGTCTGAGTTTGTTCTTATTTGACCATGACATTGTGATAACCAGACACCTGTCCCAGACTGATGTCGCATCACGTGTTATATCTATGTCATTGTCTGAAAAACTTGACCATTTTACAGTTCTTGGAACGATATGGTCAGACGATATATACATCAATGGCAGACATGACAATGGGTCTGCATAAATTGGGGGAAATCGCGACTCCACTACCTAAGATGGAGTTGGGCCTAGTTAAAATGGAGTCGGATCTTAGGGGCTTTACGTCACTGGGAGGAGAGGCGAGAGGAGTGATTTCACTTCCTTTGCAGGTGGATGATGGGAAATCCAGTGATATCACTTCCTGTGCAGATGGATAATGGGAAATCCAATGATGTCACTCCCTATTCAATTGTGAATATTTTTAATACATTTTTCTTTCAAGTCGAGGTTATGGAATGTAAATACTTAACAGAACTTGTTACTTCAGCAAAACTTATCAAATGAGCAAGTGGCAGGACCTTGTCGCAGAGAAAATGTGATATGTTCCTGAAATTAACATACAAATATATGAACAGACTGTTGAATTTATTACTTTTCTAAAATCATGCTTCTGGTTGCCAACAATGAAAGTGAGGCTGTTCTTTACTATGACAGGCAGAAAATTCACAAATGTACTACTAATATAATGGTTTCTAGACCTTACTGGAGTCATAAAACTCAGCATGCAAACTAAGGCTAAAGGGCACTTCAGGTTAATACAAAAGCACCATCCACATTTGACTATAAAATATATCAGTGTAAGCTGTGATAACGTTAAAGTAAGAGGAGTACGTGATTATATTTTCACAACCCGCTCCTTCTTTTACAGGAGGCAAAATTTCTTTACAAGAATTTAACTGCAAATAATCTCAAAACTTTTTCTTTTACCTCTTCATTTTCTCTATTCTCATCATTCTCAAAACTAGCAAGTGGAGAAGTATAGGCAGTGCCTTTATTTGCTCAAGTGTGTAGCATGATTCACATTATTAATATTATTAGTACAACCAAAATTAAGAATACGGCAAAGATCATTTTAAAAAATTCATTCCCCACTGAGCCACATACAGATGAGGCTGAGATACATTTCTGTAATATGTGTTGTTTCTTAGTGCAATCTTTGATGTGATCTATTTGCTCGTGTATGCAGACTGAGGGTGTTGAGAAGATGGGTGCAGCATTTAGAACCTAAAATAGCACAACCTCCCCCCCACACCCTATGCGACTGTGAAGCAGCATCTTGGTATGTGCATCAAACTGCTCTTCCACTAATGCTAAAGCGAATGCGGTGGAGTCAGCAATCTCTTCTATCATCTCCGCATTACTTTGTGCTTCATCTAAAGCAACTGTTATTCCATACACTGGGATTAAAGTAGAAAAGAAACTAGTAGTAGTTAGGGAGCCCGCCTATAGCTTCTCCACTGCAGAGGGTAATCACCAAAGTGTCTCATAGCAGTCATAATATACCCTACATAGAAAGTCCCAGTCTAGGCGGAAGCCATGGATAGGCTCAGAATCCACAAATGAAATATGCTCCCTCTGCTGATGGCACTTATAAAAGAACAATCCACGGGGAAGACAGAATTCAAAAGCAGGCTGTTCAATAAGAATGTCTCTACAACAAAGTCAGATTTACTATTTCCAACAAAAACACTGCAGACATTTGCTTTACGGTGCTCATGGATAACTCCTGGCTCAGTTAATGCAAGATGAGTCACGTCTGGCATGTTCCTGCTGAAAGGAATATTAAACTTTTCAAGGACCTGATAAGAAGTTGGGGATATGGTGGCACACTCTGGCAATCAGTGCCTTTGGTAGAAGAGATCAAGGCAAGTGGCATTAGGGCTGATGGGCATACTAATCAAAGAAACACTATTCCCTACATCAACAGGCAAGCATGTGAAAATCCAACAAGTGGAAAGATTTCACTCAGGATTGGTTTCCCTGGGCAGAGCGGGAGCTCTCTGCTTTGGCAGGTTCAATACAATTAGGCTTAGGAATTATTCACCATCCTGCAGCGAGTATGTATTCCATTACCAACCAGACACCCAGGGCAGCGGCCAGACTGCAGAGGGGTCCAATATCTGGGAGGACACTGCTTACCTATGACGAAAGTTGCAATGATGAGCGGTTGCAGGGGCAGCATCATATGGTGGTGAAGCAGGCAGAGAATGTGGACAGGCAGGTGGCAGGGTAATATCAGGAATAGTTCTGGTAAAGGATCCTGATCTGCAACTAGGCACCGGTCCAAAAGCAGGAACTCTGTCTTTAGGAGAAGCAGCTCACTTGCAGTGTGATGAGTGGATCCATGCCGCCTGACCATGACATTTAATGTTATGTTGGTGAAGAGAAGGACTTGGTACAGCCAGTGATGCTGCAATGCGGTCTTACTCTGTTGCATGCATATATACACCCGTTCGATGGGCTGGAGAGCATGACAGGCCTCTGCTAGACACTTCATAAAGGTTGCTCGAACCTGAGAATGGAAACTGTAGAGATAGTGTATAACTTTTCTGCAATACTGCTAGACACACAAGGCTTGTTTGAAATCAAAAGAGGTGTCTGCGGTGGGCGTGCGGTGGTGGAAACTTTTATTTGTTGGCAAATATCACATACTGTTTAGTCTGCTTGTACAGACCTGATGCTGTAGTAATGAAACTGAAAAGGGGGGAACCATAAAAACAGTGAAACAAATCACAACGGGGATGGAGAACAAAAGGGAGACCACAACAATGCAGCTGGAGTGAAAAAAAGAAGGTATTATTTGTAAGTAGTTATAGCAGCACTACAGTACAGTTAAATATACAATGACCAAAAGCACACAAGGTGAACACTGGACGTGTTTGGTGAAGGTGAGCGGCGCAGTGACACAAGGGTGATAAGAGCAACGTGACCGGCGATAAAAAATTAATGTAGTAATGAAACTTTCGCCACCACACCAGCATGGGCAGCAGGCTATCCCCTCATGAGCTGCCATGATTAACTCAGGTCTGCAATCTGAATTTGGAATTACTTTATCCCCTACTCCGGGAAGACCAGGGCTTAATTTGAGCCGGAGCTTTCAGGTGCTGAGCACCGGCACTTAATTGGTTTCCGGTGCTCGGCACCGGCACCTAATTGTCAACACCACACTTAGGGCAGTCTGCCACCAGGTGGCGCTGCTCATGTAATTTAGAGATGAGCAGTATAACAGTTGTTTAGGAAAACAATATACATTAAAACAAGCATTGGCATAGTCAATAGGTCTCGCTTTTGGGACCTTATAAGTGTTTACCCATGCAACAGTTGATGTTGTTGCACCAAGGATATTGTGCTGCATAACTAAATACTTATAAGGTCCCAAAAGCGAGACCTATTGGCTATTCCAATGCTTGTTTTCTGTTTATATCTTCTCCTTGAGTGACACTACAACTTGTACATTTGCAATTTTTTTCTGTTTGTATCTCTTATGTAACTTGTGTAATCCAAAGTCATTATGTAACGCAACTGGTTCTTTTGCAAAGCGCTCTGCACCTTTGGGTAATGTTCGCGCTATATAAAATCGCATTAAATACAAATACATCCTCTAACAAATGTAAGTCGATTCCTTTGCAAAAATCGAAACAAACAACTGTCCGTAGGGATCTCCCCGTTATGTTGTGCCTTTTGTAAAGATCATAACAAGCAACTGTTTGTAAAAACTGTATTTCTTTTAATTAAACCTGCTTTATTGTGATGCGCTCTAACACATTTGGGTAATGTTCGTGCTATGCAAAAATGCATAAATGAACGAGATAGCAGCCGAACTCGCCACTGCTCGGTCCAGGTGGAGACCAAAACGGAAACACTAACACTAAGCTGAAGGAGCAGGGCGGGGTAAATAATAAAGAGCCATTCACATTGAGCGACACAGAAGAGGGCGGAGTCCCGAAAGGTGTCGCAGATGGGAAATAGCACTGGGAAATGGCCTAGTCCGTCTTTAAGTTTTACTGCCGTGGGTTTTGCCTGTTTTCTCTTTCAATGCTCCCCATTCCCCTCCCCGTAAGTCTCAACTTTAGACTACACGTCTCACGTGTCTTCGCGGTACAACGCTGGTGTGCCATGAGTGTGCTGCCTGAGTATAGTGCGTGGCCCATACCAGGACAACAAAGGGTAGGGCGAGGGAGGTCGGTGGGCAGGGCGGACCGCCATAAGAACGGCAAAGAGAAACCCCCGGGGGGAGGGCACAGAGGAAACGTCGGGACTGAGTAGGAGATGAGAGCTGAGAAGACATGGTGACTGAGAGGGGAGGAAAAAGGTAAGGAAAAAAAGGTATTCAGGAATCAGGTGGGCAAAGAAGCTCACAACAAGGCTCTGACAGAGAGCTTTAGTGGACTGGCAAAAGAGTTGGGGCAGAAAGCGACAAGGCGGGATTGTGGACGGTAAAGAAAACCAAGAAAAGACGGCGAGAAATAAACAGACTGGCACTGCATGTGGAGCACTGTTGCCACAGACTGGCACTGCATGTGGGGCATTATTGCGACACAGAGAAGTCTGCAGTGACTGAATCTGAGACACGCAGAAGACCAAAGAGAGAGCGGGAGACGCACACGTGAGCAAGAAAGAGACCAACACCTGCAAGAGTTGGACATTAAAGAAGCGTAGAAAAGGGACTGGCCGAAAGGTTGTCTGGGGGAGTGCTGTAGGGGAACAGGTGGGCTATTAAAACAAGCATTGGCCGCGTGGCCGTGAAAGTAACGCGGCCGAGCGGCCGTGAAAGCGAAAGTTATGGCAGGGACGCGCTCTGTGGTGGGGGAGGGGCAGAGCGAGGCGCTTGGTAGAGCAAGGCTTAATGAGCCATGAAAGCCACATGGCGGCTGCGCGCGTGCACGCGCTCGTGAACGCAAGCTTGAGGCCAGGAAAAGATTGTGGTAGCACTTTGAAAAGCCACTAACTAAATGTCTCGCAGAGCAGCGCATGCGCTGGCTCAGCGAGACCTAAAAATGACTAATACCTGCCTCCCCAGCCATTCCTTTAGCTTTGGGGACCTAGAATAATCCGAACTGTCGCATCTACATGCAAGAGAGATGGTTAGTAGTTATTTTGGCAGCGATGACAGGGCCGATGGGTGGTGCACGCTGCAGTGGGCTCTTGGTCCGAGCCCTGGCACTTAATATTTTACAAATTAAGCACTGGGGAAGACGAGGAAACATAATGTTTTGCGCTCTCAGTAGGTAGGAGTATATTGCTGGATATGCTTTCGGTAAGGGTGTGTCACAGCACGAAGCTGTAACAGCCCTCAAGATGTCTCCATCTACCCTTGTGTGTAAATGAGTTATTGCAGCTATGACAGCAGTTTGCACTGCTGCCTTTGCGGCTTCATCAGACAATGAATTCCCTGCAGCGTGTATTCCTACACGTTGATGGCTCAGTGTGTGGATAACATGAGCCTATGGCAAACTTGCTTTAAGATTTGCCACCTATCCCCAAAGCGTCTTGTGCTTGATATTATATCCTTTACAGTGTCTAAATTCTGTCTCCAATAGTGTAAGTACTCATTGTGTTTGTAATGTAGGGTCAAAAATATTGTCTGTCGCTGTTAGTGAAGTGGCCCACTGTGTTCTTCTAGCGTTCGGGACGCTGCCTTTGTGACAGCCTCTAAGGCTGGGAAGGAAGTCATGACAATTATGCGTTTCCCCTGAGTCTATGGTCTTTCCTTCACCCCGGCTGTCTGAACAGCAGTCAGTATTTTTTCTGTAGGTGCAAAACGCATTTCTGCATTGGAATAGAAATGCGATTTATAAGCAATTGGTACAGTGTCACCCTCATTAAAACTGACATATGTGTAGCCTGTGGTCCCCGCAATTATGCGGATTACCAAGTTTGTAATGTTAAGACGTGTGTGTAAGTGTTTTGAAGCTAGCATGTCAGTTTGTGCTGAACGAATGCTCTATGTATATTCTGGTGTCCATTGTGTGTTTGAAAAGTCTGGACGTATCAATTCATAAAATGGTTTTACCCATTGTGCATAATCTGGTATGTATGTTCCGCCAAAATTGAGAAAGCCCAAAAGTGATTTTAGCTTTTTGGATTGTGTTAGGTGGTTCTGAGAGTGCACATTCTCTAAGAAATGTGGTGCTAAGCTCTTGCCTTCATTAGATAGCTCGTATCCCAAGAACAGGACACTAAGAAAGGCAATTTATGATTAATTGAAATTGTAGACTATTTGAGCAAATCCCACTAAAAGCGATCTACTCTCCCAAGATGTGCTTCTAAGTCATCATCCGTAAGGTATATGTCGTCGACATAGGACAATGCTTTCTGGTCAAAATTCTGTAACAATTCTGTTACACAAGCAGAGAACAAACCTGGGCTGTTTTTATACCCTTGAGGTAATCTACAAAATTGGTTTTATGATCCAAGTGCGGCAAATGCTGTCAAAAACCTGCTTTCAGGCGCTATATTTTGGCAGAAAAAGCCATTCAAAACGTCTACTGTTGTTTTATGTCTTTTTTGCACAGTGTTGTTCATTAGTGTTGCACTGTGTGCATTTTGTACGGCATACGTACGAGTGTGACTGTTTAGTTGTCAATAGTCTAAGACTAAGCAGTAAAAATGGTCCTGTTTCGCTACCGGAAACAAAGGATTATTCATTGGTGAGATACAAGGCTCAATTACGCCTTAATATTCAAGTTGAATTTCTCTAACTCGCCGTTTAGCTTCCTGTTTAATGGGATATTGTGGTTGCACTTATAGGCTGGACTTCATGGGTATTATGAATCTTAACCCAACCCACATGATTGCAATATAATGCCGGGGCTTGTGCAAGGGCCCACTCCTTGGCTATGTAACAAGGAGCGGGAACAAGGACGGAGAAGGATAGTACTATCACACTTTCCCCTGGTGGGACTTTTCGTGCAAACTCAGGTGTCCAGCCTTTTCAGCCAAGAGAAAGTCATAGCCAAATGTTAGGTTCTCTCAGAAGAGAACTTTAATAGTACGGAGTATATCACCATCAATTTGGAGTTGCAAATTATACAATCTGCCTGGAGAACTAACTCTCTAATCCAGTGTTTTCACCTGAACAAACTCATTAGTTACTTTCGCCACCAGAAACTCTTGAAGATTCTAGCAAACTATCGTGACCTATGCTGCACTGTCTAGCATAGTCAGAGCCCACTCCTTGTTTAGAAGAAGAGTCCTCAATATTTGTGGCATATTTAAGTGCAATACTAGCCACTTTTTTCTGGCATTGAGGCTTTTGTCGTGGAAGTTTCTCTTCCCTTTTTATGGTGATATCAGAAGCTTATTGTGAGTCCTTCTTCTGTTTCACATACTCCACCGACCTGCGCTATGATCATCCTCCTCTCTCCAAGCGTTTTCGGATGATTTATGAAAGGAACGAGAAGGACGTGTATCAGTATACTGACATCTATCAGGCTGTTTTATAGTTTCATGGTTACGTAAATTGTAGTGCTTTTCAGGGGATTCCTGTGGAGGAGATCCACCGCGCAATTTTTTTCTTTATTTTTCTTATTATCCTAGAGTTTTTTAGAAGACTCTGGTGAATGTCTCTGGTTATCCTTTTCAGAATTGCCCTTTAACCCCTTCCCTGCGGGGGTAATTCCCCCACCGTGCGGGGGAAGCGGAGGGTGAGCGCGGCGCCGCGGTGCTCGTGACGAGACCAGCTCGTCATGAGTCACGGTGGAGCTGTGCTCATGACGAGCTGGTCTCGTCATGACCTCGCCCACTTATTAATTCACCCGCACAGGCGGGGAATTAATCACGCATGGGCGGAGCGGCGCCGTTATGACGAGACCAGCTCATCATGAGCACAGCTCCACCGTGACTCATGACGAGCTGGTCTCGTCACGAGCACCGAAGGAGTTAATTGAGGTCTATTAGGTCTGGCCCCCAAATTTTCTCGACCTATAGATGTGTATGTTTCAGCAATAATTTTAGGTAGTTCACACTCCTAGTCCGCCAAAGCGACCTGCGCGAGGCGTTGGTGAACTGACAAAGCTGCTGCTTCCCCTTTAATATTACTTAAGATTATTTAGGCTACTGTGGCATAGTTGCCTATCAGTTTAGTCCCCAAGTCCAGGGAAGGGGCTGGCCTGTATTCATTTTGAATCTGTTTGAGCACATCAGGCAAAACAGCTATGCATGATGGTATAGATTGCAGCAAACACAGTGCCCCATGTGGCACATTCTTCTACTGGGAAAACCATCCCTAAAGGTAGGCACATTGTGAGAATTCTTTGCTTATCTTGGGGTCCTGTATGGGGAAATACTGCTTCAAGCGGATTTGTTTTCTTTGCAATCCAGAACGGAATCTCCTTCCGTCTAGTGGGAACTTTACCCAGTTAATAGTGACTGGACTAATTGCTGGCATTGCCAGATGCGGTTGTGCAGCTTGACCAGCCCTCGCTGGAGTTGCTGTGATTGTTTGCATAACATACTGTGTTAACTGTCTGTATAGTTTAACTATACCTGTGTAAAGTGTACAAAGTTCTGTGGCTGTGAGAACTCCTATTAATGGATATGGTGTATAACCAGCTAAAACTGGCTATTTTACCCCGTCATTGCTGAGGGGACCCAGTCTGATGTTCTGTAGTGCATGTGGTAGGGCTCCTTGGAACCAATTTATGTGTTCCTGAAATGTTAATGTAATTTCTAAATCTTCATAAGCGCTGTAGCTGTTTGGTATGTGTGAAAATGTCCTGTGTTGGCGTCTGCTGCCGGTAATATCACCCATGAATAGAATACCTCTGTTTTATACGCCTCTTGGGCCTCTATCACGAAAGTAACATCTCCTCCTGTAAGTGGATGCCCTTGTTGTTGTAAAATTTGTGTTAATGCATGTCTGCAATTTAAGTGGAATAACCACCGGTACTGGATTAGCCATTTTAATGCATGCAATTCAGAGAAGGTATACAATAATGGAGTGAACCTTTTAAACGTTCAAGCATGAACAATACAGACAGAAATAGGGGTTACCTATTTTGCTGAGAGGGGTTTCCTCTAACACCATGGACGTCTCCGTTAAAATGGTGACTAGGGGCTCTGGGCACATTTAAGAAAACTACTCATGAGACCCATTACATAAGTACCTGACCTATGGTTCCTACTAATTTAGTAAGACTGGACGTTTGGACAACATAAGCGTCAAAACTATGGGAACTGAGTCTACTCATACCATCAGATTATGTTGGCCCGGTTCCTGGCTAGCTCACAGTCCACCTGGACCCCTAAACCTCACAGGGTACGGGATGGTGTCTGCAACCTCAGAACATGACGACCCTAATTCCCCCAAGGAAATCGTGGAATCAGATATACTCTTTTATTGTTAATCTCAGGCATGCCCAAAGGGAAACACAAGAAGTACACAAATTGGCATTTCAAACATTTATTTAAGCAACTGGATTCTTATGTAAAATACGTGCGCAGCGATGATTAGAAGGGAATAGAGCATTGTAACCAGCATTATAAGGATGGTGAAAAAGATGAATAATTCAACCATTTTAATTGTTGCAATGATTATATGAATACATATAGTTATACTCCTACCTAGTTCTACCTACCATAAAGAGCATAGGGTAAATGTGGTTCTCTCAGATACCTTGGAGTGGTCTAACTTCCATTTTACCCATGTGCGGGTTTCATCTGGAAGCCAGTCTGGTGCAGAACAGGACGCCGTCCCTCTCAGGATAGTGATGAGATTCAGCAGGACTGGAAATCAGGCACGGGGCAACAACGGCAATCCATAGAAATGCTCCTCTGCTGAACAAAGGCCTAGGGCAGTTTACATAATGGAAACTGGACCATTTCGCAATGTGCAGAGTTCAGATCCTGCTTTCATTGTTGATTCTACCAATTCATAGCTGTCTCCGAAAAGACAACAATATGCAAGGGCAGTTTGCGCAGTGTACTTGGTCCTTGAACAAAATGTACGATGTGTCTACGAAGAAATGTATCTATAAGCAAAAACACTTTCTAAGTACACTATCACACTCAAGCACACAAGCAAAATGTACTGATAGTCATCATAAAAAAGATGTAATCTTTAAACGTGGACACATAAAAATGGGAACGTTTGTGCACAGGCCCTATTAACCTCACTAGCTACACCCTTATTTTGTTTTTAGTTCGAGATCTTAGTTCAATCAGTTTTTACCGAACATGCATTCGCAATCGTATTGAACAATGCATCCTTTGCTGCTCTCAACTCTCCGTCATTGCCAGGGGCAACCCTCGACTTCTCCACCAGTCTTTCTCTCACTTCGCTCGGTACTACCATTGCAATAACTGATTCACACCCACCCAGCTTGGTCTGCATACTTCAAACACACTCTGCAGTTCCTTCTGAAACTGAGTAGGGTTTTCTCTGATGTTAATGAATTGCTTTTAAATACTCATTAAATCGGGGATGTCCAAGCCAGGGGGGTCTCCATGCCAGGGCATGGTCCCACACTCCTATAAGGAGGCTGAAGTAATCCCTCTCATAAAAAACCTGGAGAGGACCTCGCAATTTTGAAAAATTGACTGATCTCTTTACTTTTTTATTTAGCAAAGCTATTAGAGACCCATGTTGCTCAGCATCTATGCCCCACCAGGCTGGATTTCGTACTGCTCACTCAACAGAAACAGTCATCTTCTGTAGTAGATAATATGAGAGAAGAAGCAGATAGAGGCATCACACAGGCACTGGTCCTACTAGGCTTATCAGCGGCCTTTGACACGGTTGACAGTGTTATTTTGATCGACTGTGTCAAGGCTTCAGGCCTGCAGGGTAATGCCCTCAATTGGATGAATTCTTTTCTTGAAGACCGTTCTCAGTTGGTCCGTTTCTCTCCTATCTGTTCATCCAAGGTCCAATTAAATTGTGGAGTGCCACAGGGATCTTCTCTATCCCCTCATCTTTTTAACCTTTACATTCACCCACTGATACACTCCCTTCAGCAGCGGAAGTTGAACATTTACAACTACACTGCTGATATGCAGCTGCTTGTCACCATTGATAACACCGTGGAATCCAAGGAGATTTTCCAAAACACTATGCTAAATATTCGAGACTGGTTGAACAGCCATCAGTTGAAGTTAAAGTCTGAGAAAACGGAAATTGTCGTTATAAAAAATAAATTCCATCAATGGAATCCTTCCTTCTGGCCCCCCGAGATGGGGCCCCCCTTCGTCCAAGAAAGTTGTGAAAAGTCTTGGGATCCTCATTGATGAGGGTCTCTCCATTAAACCATGGATAGGAGCACTGATTTCCTCATGCTTTCTCCAACTTCGGAGAATTAGGGAAATCAGGAGATACTTTACTTTTAAAGCCATCATCCAAATCATCATGGCCTTAGTTATGTCCTGGATAGACCATTCAAATGCCCTCTATCTGGAACTTCCAATCAGCCTCAACCTGTCAGGAATGCTCCACTCCCGATCGCATCTGAAGACAGGGCAGAGCAAGAACCCGAATAAAGTCGGCCGGCACGCGCGGTAGAGCGCTTGGCGTTCTAGGTGACGCACGCGTCTTCCGCCTTCGCCTACCTGTTTGCTTCCGGGTCACTGCTCGTTACGCCCTGAGGTTCCTTGCCGGTTGCTGAACGCCAGCATACTCATTTCCTGCTTACTTTGTATCGGCTTCTCCTGTATCTTGCAGGGACCAAATTCTCCTCTCCTGGAAACCTGCAAAAATGATGAAAATACAAACAACCTTTAAAGAATCTGAGTCATCTTCAAAGGCGGTAATGCTAGCTTCTCAATGTATACATATACGGTGTCTTTACTTATCTGATTGGTTTGTCCACAGCATACAGGAGATCTCATTTTTCTTGTGCACGTCTGCTGAATTGCTATAAAGAAATAAGCAATAAGGATTGGGTATGAGCCCTGCATATTTTTGTGCCTATTCCTGATTTCATTTCCTAGGAATTATTCCTATTAAGAAAATATTATATTTTGGTTTTTCCCTTTTTTATGACTATCTGATTTGGGCTTTTTGACTCCCTGTTTTTTCACCATCATAGGTCAGTTCATATGATACTTTCCTTTTATTATGTATGTGCTCTGCTCTAAGTGTATAACACCTTATTGTCCTCTCTTACTTGATTAGATGTTAATCTTATCCTTCATCTACCAGCATGTTATACTCAGTGGAAGAGGGTAAATTAACAGGTAGTTACTCCTTATATGTAAAAAAGTTTTACACCAGGATTGCAAGCTCTTATATCCAAACCATATACATACACTAACACGTATACTCTTTTCTTAATATACAGAAAACACATAGGAAGTAACTGAAGCTTACCAGTCATCCCTGAGTGCGCCTCGGTGTTTTTTCTCTTCTCTTGTTTTTCCCTCTTCCCCCATCTCACCATTCCTTGCTTTGACATTGTTGGGCATTCGTGGTGGGTGAGGGAAGTTGGAACTTTGCATCAGGACTTGCATCTCGCCCCTGCGGAAACTTCAGGTGAGAGTTACACAACTGTAGGCTGCAAATAGCATAAAACCAGACAGCTAGGCTGGTCTTTCGTAAACCTAGACATCTAGAATTCAGCGCTACACTCTGAATCGTTATCTCAGATCAGCCCACCTGAACCTATTAACTGTACCAAGATGTAAAAGGAAGAGGCTGGGTGGGGCCAGATTCTCGGTGATGGCTCCCTACACTTGGAACATTCTCCCCCTGATGTCAGATCTACAGACAACTACGTGAGGTTTAGGAAACTTTTTAAAAATTGGCTGTTTAGACGAGCTTATGACTAATTTTTTTGCTAGCTGCCTTTTTGGTGTACGTGTGCTCTATAAATTCCGCATAAGATAACATAACATAACAAGAGACGTGGACTATGATGACACCCCCAGCTGCAGGATAGTGCCTCAAGGAAAGGAAAGCAGACAAGGAAGAGCCCACATCATCAGTGTCACTTGGGTAGGGAGAAGGGAAACATCTTCTAGAGAAATGTTCTGCTGTCTGCCTCAAACTTTTTGGGGAATTAGTGGGGCTTCATTCTTGATGGCACCTAAGTCAAGGGATGGACCATACACACCTCTGGACAGATCCATGGTAGCGGCATTAACCTCCTAACTAGTCATCTGCACACCTGTAGGGGGTGCTTTACTGTCAGTAGGTCATATCACAGTGCTCGCTTGTGCTCCATTTCACAATGGTCCCGTGGGTGCTGCTCTGTTTCTGGCTGCCTCAGCAGCTGCACCCCTAGTGCCGTCTGGCTCGCATAACAAACATATAATGTGGAGGAGGTGGAGCAGATGGAGCACAAGCCCTAGCTCTGCCCCTAAGGTGACTTATTCCTCCTGGGTATTTCTCATACTTTGGACTTGGAATTAATGCTTACACTTGTGTGTCGACTCATTCCATTTTAGAAAGAGGGGCCATAGCTCAACGTCTTTTTTATTTTTTGGGATCCTTCAGTTTTTCTGCAAGTTTGCTCACCTTTCTATGTCAGAGGTACCATGCTCAGGAAAGGACTTCTTTCCATCCTCATTAATAAGTAAACCCACTCACATTAACACCTGCATGTGCCTTTACCGAATTGTAGGTGCATAGTATGGGCAGACATCCCTTTCAGTGGGGGCTCACTATGTTTATATTAATCCATCTCTGCTTCTTTCGCACAATGGGTAGCAAGGGAAGGGGCTGGCAGCCGTGCCCACAACTCATTTCATGGAGGTAGGTAGGTAGGTAGGAAAGGATGTGGAAACAGGATAGTGTGCCCTCCGTTACATTTTTTCTAACTGGTCTCGTGTGGGGGAGGAGGGGTACCACACACTTACACCCAAAGATCCCTTGTGTTCGACACACTCTCAGTCAACACTCGTAAATGTAAATGTAAATCCAGTACTTGTATAGCGCACGAATCACCCCCGAAGGGGTATCTCAGCGCTGGGGGCTCATGAAGGGACTGGGGTGGTTGAATCAGAGTGTCTCTTTCCATCACATGTTCATCTTGTAAAGGTCTGTGCTTTAGGTCCTGGCACTCCTGCCTACCTCCTCCATTCCTGCACTATTTCGAGAGCCCACGCACTCAAAACCATGGATTCACACTCATCAACATTTTCTATTCACTGAACTCCTCCAAGTCCTATCCGCTCAACCAACTTATTTTTCTCTGTCATCTCCAGCCTGGACAACATTTGTGCGCACTCTTATAGGCCATCAACAAACATAAAACAATATATGCCATGCAAAGCAAAGCAAGCAAATAAACAGTTAGCACAGTTAGACTTTACATAAATGTTGGTTACGTCGTGCTCACGTTTTTTAGCCGATTCATCAGGTCCGCCAGAGCCCCCCTGGGGAAACGTCTCTCTTACCTCTGGCACCTGTGGTCATCGCATGGAATCCGGTCCAGCGATTTCCTGTCTTCTGTCAGCGGAATCGATTTCCTGACAATGCACAATCTGTAGAAATAAAAAGCAACACGTTGGGAAGCCAAAGTCTAACACATGTTTAATGCAAATATAGCAAGAAGCAGAGCAAATGGTCAGGAGACCATTGTCATTTTAACTGACCAAAACGGCCTGTTGGAGCAAGCAAGGTTAGAATGCATGCAATTTTTAATATTTGTTATAGACTTTTTCCTCAATATAAGTCTATGGAGTGAAAACATGTAACAGAAAAGTGTTAATTCACTGAAGCCTATCTAATGAGCAAGTGGCAGGATCTCCTCAGGGAAAAATGTGAGATCTCCTTTAAACTAAGAAACAAATACATGCACACACTGCTAAATTCATTATTTCCTAAAAACACACTTCTGGTTGCCACCATAGAAAACGAGGCTATGCTTTACTACAAGATGCAGGAAATGTGCAAATGTACTACCTTGAATAAAATGGCTTCTAGGCCTAATAGAATCCTGAAACGTAGCATTCATACTGAGGCAAAAAGGGCACTTCAGGTTAATACAAAAACGTCAACCACATTTATAAAACATATTGGTGTACATTGTGATTTACAGTTGCGGGGAAATATCAATGTTAAAACAATCAGAATATGTGATTATAGTTACACAGGCAAAGAAAGTATAACAACAACATTTAAGTAGGTGTTGCCTCCTACGTGTTGAAACTGTGCAATAGATTCTGATCAAAGAAAACGAATACAATAGTTTGATATGCTTAGTGAAGATTTGTAAATAGGAAAGTAATATAATATGCTAGTCCATATGCAGATGTCTATCAAAATTTGAAAATGTAGTTGATAAAAAGTTATAGGAAATCAGTGGAATTGGTGGGTATTTACCATTCACAGTGATTAAATGACGTTATATATAAGAAATTGCATTATTAGGCACAAAGCACTAATGATAATCAATGGTTGCGGTAAACTGTGAGCTAAGTGCAATTTGAAGGTGACCGCGAAGGAGCGCGGGTCAGATACATCAACCTGGTTCGTACGTGTCAAAAATCTTACCTTCGGATTTAGGGCCTGATTTAAATCCTGGTGAAGACCAGTGCGTCGCTCAGAGCAACAGAGTAAATTACTCCATTACCCTGGAAGAAGGATCACCCGCTAGATTTAGAAATGACCGTCGGGCAAGCCGTTATTTGTAAAAGCATTGTGTAGTAATCAGAGAAACACTGGTATGCAATTGAGATGATTCTCAAGACAGGTTCTTTATTCATAGGAAGAAGTTCTCATCCAACTGCCCTCTGGCATTGCCTTGCAGCTTCTCTGCGTTCACATTCCAAGTCAGCTCTACAACATTCTCTATGAAATGCTGACATTCCAAGAGGAATGTCAGCTACCACACATTGACAGGTACCGCCTTCTCTTA
Organism: Calotriton arnoldi; assembly: GCA_963921515.1. Taxonomy (NCBI): domain Eukaryota; kingdom Metazoa; phylum Chordata; class Amphibia; order Caudata; family Salamandridae; genus Calotriton; species Calotriton arnoldi. Next base: position 808,838 of record CAWUFW010001987.1, on the reverse strand, counting down.
ATAACAAAAATTACAAAATAACAAATAAAAGAAGAATTATAATAAAAACAGTGGTTTCAAAAATTCAATAATTACAATTACAAGAGAGATATATATATATATATATATATATATATATATATATATATATATATATATATATATATATATATATATATATATATATATATATATATATATATATATATATATATATATATATACAACTTGCCCCTCTGGCAGGAACGCACTCTACACCGAACAGGAGCAACTCCTTTACTGGTAAAAATGTCTCACATATGCGGAAAGCTTGCACAGCTTGCAGTCGATATCGCCTAACGCGTTTCAAAGCCCAAATGCTTCTTCCTCAGAGGCTCGACAACAATGTGTTTCTCGAACACACCTTTATTTCATTTAATACCACGCCCTCTGATGGGCAAAGGATTCTGGATCACGTAGTGTGTTACAGTTATAAACCCTGAATGGGTACACCTTTCTTCCTGCTATGTTAGCAATCGCTCAAAGCCCTGGATGGGCCTTCGCATACGGGTTCATCATAAATCCAAGTTCCGTGTCCCACAATGCGATGCAAGTTGAATACCATGCCCCATGTCCCCCAGTGCTCATGGGGTGGTGCGTTCCTCGCGGCAAGGGCTGCCGCGATTTACATAAAGCTCCAACTTGCCACTCTGGCAGGAACACACTCTACACCGAACAGGAGCAACTCCTTTACTGGTAAAGATGTCTCACATATGCGGAAAGCTTGCACAGCTTGCATTCGATATCGCCTAACGCGTTTCAAAGCCCAAATGCTTCTTCCTCAAAGGCTCGACAACAACGTGTTTCTCGAACACACCTTCATTTTATTTAATACCACGCCCTCTGATGGGCAAAGGATTCTGGATCACGTAGTGTGTTATAGTTATAAACCCTGAATGGGTACACCTTTCTTCCTGCTGTGTTAGCAATCGCTCAAAGCCCTGGATGGGCCTCCGCATACGGGTTCATCATAAATCCAAGTTCAGTGTCCCACAATGCGAGGCAGGTTGAATACCATGCCCCGTGGCCCCCAGTCCTCATGGGGTGGTTCGTTCCTTGCGGCAAGGGCTGCCGAGATTTACATAAAGCTCCAACTTGCCCCTCTGGCAGGAACGCACTCTACACCGAACAGGAGCAACTCCTTTACTGGTAAAGATGTCTCACATATACAGAAAGCTTGCACAGCTTGCAGTCGATATCGCCTAACGCGTTTCAAAGCCCAAATGCTTCTTCCTCAGAGGCTCGACAACAACGTGTTTCTCGAACACACCTTCATTTTATTTAATACCACGCCCTCTGATGGGCATAGGATTCTGGATCACGTAGTGTGTTACAGTTATAAACCCTGAATGGGTACACCTTTCTTCCTGCTGTGTTAGCAATCGCTCAAAGCCCTGGATGGGCCTCCGCATACGGGTTCATCATAAATCCCAGTTCTGTGTCCCACAATGCGAGGCAGGTTGAATATCATGCCCCGTGGCCCCCAGTCCTCATGGGGTGGTGCGTTCCTCGTGGCAAGGGCTGCCGTGATTTACATAAAGCTCCAACTTGCCCCTCTGGCAGGAACGCACTCTACACTGAACAGGAGCAACTCCTTTACTGGTCAAGATGTCTCACATATGCGGAAAGCTTGCACAGCTTGCAGTCGATATCGCCTAACGCGTTTAAAAGCCCAAATGCTTCTTCCTCAGAGGCTCGACAACAACGTGTTTCTCGAACACACCTTCGTTTTATTTAATACCACGCCCTCTGATGGTCAAAGGATTCTGGATCACGTAGTGTGTTACAGTTATAAACCCTGAATGGGTACACCTTTCTTCCTGCTGTGTTAGCAATCGCTCAAAGCCCTGGATGGGCCTCCGCATACTGGTTCATCATAAATCCAAGTTCCGTGTCCCACAATGCGAGGCAGGTTGAATACCATGCCCCGTGGCCCCCAGTCCTCACGGGGTGGTGCGTTCCTCACGGCAAGGGCTGCAGCGATTTACATAAAGCTCCAACTTGCCCCTCTGGCAGGAACGCACTCTACACCGAACAGGAGCAACTCTTTTACTGGTAAAGATGTCTCACATATGCGGAAAGCTTGCAGTCGATATCGCCAAACGCGTTTCAAAGCCCAAATGCTTCTTCCTCAGAGGCTCGACAACAACGTGTTTCTCGAACACACCTTCATGCTCCTGTTCGGTGTAGAGTGCGTTCCTGCCAGAGGGGCAAGTTGGAGATATATATATATTTTCCTTTTTTCTTTTACATGTATATGTAACATAACAAGAAGCAGTTAAGCTTGTAATGAATCATTTTACATATTCCTGCACATATTTAGGTATTTGTACCTTCCTGCTAGATCTCCTGATTTCAATATTTTTGTGAGAACTTACTACTCTTTTACTTGTAGCTGGCTCAGAAATAGCATCACCACCTCTACATTGTAATGCTTCATCTCTATCACTGTTACAAATATCCAAACCCAATTTACTCTTATAGAGCACAACTCTATTCAAATTCCAAATCCTATGGTCTTGAGTTTTGATGGCATTATCCAAGATTTTTAAAACATGAATGGGTTTAGAATACCTGCTGCAGTCACCCTTACCCACAGGGGCTTTAATCAGGACCCAACAGAAACCTTAGTTTCTTTTATTTTCATTCGCTTATCAAAACAATCCTTTCTCTTCTTGACCTTCTCTCCTTCTCTCACATATCAGTCATCCATACTAGTACCTTTGCCTAAACCAAACTCATACTCACTAACTCACAAAGGTTCCAGAAGAGAGTTGGGATATCTTCCTTTGAACAATTCAAATGGGGTGTTACCTGTTGTGCTGTGTGTTGTAAGAATATAAAATTCCATCTTCTTATTTACCTTCTCCTTCTAGTTAAGTAAATTACCTTTAGCTAAACTGACTGACTCCTTTATTACTCTGTTTAGTCTCTCTACAATGCCATTTGTTTCTGGATGATATAGAGCACACTTTTTGTGTTTAATCCCTTTTTTCCATAGGTACTCCTCCATTTCCATTGAGACCAGTTGAACCCCATTATCAGTGAGTAAAGTTTCAGGAATTCCCTCTCTTGCTATAAGTTCTTTCAAAAACTTTACTATATGTTTGGTTTCTATCCCTCTAGTGAAACTGATCTCCGGCCAACTTGAAGACATGTTAACTACAACAAGTATAAACGTCTCACATCCATCTCGATGAATAGGTCCAACAATATCTAGTGCAATGTCCTTCCATGGGCCTGTTGGACGCTCCCTGTCCTGAGGGGTTGTACTCTTGACTTCCTAGATTTCTCGCTAAGAGCCCATGGCACGCAATCGCACAACACTCTCTCAACCTGCAGGTCCAAACCTCGCCACCAATATGAACTGCGTAACCTCTCTTGGATATACCTTAATGACATTCCTTTGCCAATGCAATCAATTCTTTTCTAAGAGCTGCAGGAGCAATGAGTCTTGTTCCCTGAAACAATAATTCGTTATGTTCAGACAACTCACCCTTCACAGACCAAAATGCTTTGCATCCTCCTGAAAGCTCTTTTTTTCCCATTCCAACCATGTTGTACAAAGTGCATTACTTATTTAAGTGTAGAATCTGCTTTCAATTCTTCACGCCATCTTTCTTCCGGAATCATCATGCACTCTGCTTCACACATAAATTCAGCATCCTCGTCATGATGCTATTAACAGTCTTTTTCATCTGTACCATCATTAGGAATTAACCTAGACAGTGTATCAGCAATCTTGTTTTTCCATACCTGGTAAGTAATTAATCTCAAAGTCATACTCCTGTAAAGAGATCACCCATTTAGTTTTCCAGCTAGAGACCGAATCAATGCCTTTTCTTTCTGAACATTTTGCGCAGGGGTTTATGATCTGTCCTTATTTCAAATGAACTTCCCCCAAAACCTTTTTTCAATTTACTAATTGCCCAGTGTCCAGCAAGGGCCTCCAATTCAATGACCAAATACCTTGTCTCAGCACCTTTCAATCCTCTTGAAATGGACATAATGGTACTAAGACTGTTTTTCCCTTGCTGTTGCAAAGCAGCACCCAACCCTTTCTGGCTGGCGTCTGTTGTTATGATCAATTTCACTTTAGGATCAAAAAAATGTAATGTGGGTGTTCTGTTGAGTTCCTTGTTCAACACCTGTTGAACATAAGAATGTCTTCTCCGGATGACAGTGCACTTCTAAAAAACCCAACAATGGTTATCTCACATCCACCTTATGTTAAACACAATCAAGACGGAATTCCTCCTGATTGCCACCCTCAATCACTCAGCACCCATTCAGGAGTGGCTCAAACAACTAATGGCCCTCAATTACATCCCACAGGTTGTAAACTCTACTAAATCCCTAGGCATAACCTTGGACAAATGCCTAAATATGCAAGACCACATCAGTGCTACAACGATAGGAGCCAATCACCAACTCAACACATTAAGGAAAGTCAAACCATTCCTACCGCCGGAGGACATGAAACTAGCTGTCCAGTCACTGGTCATCTTCCGTTTAGACTATGGAATTGTGTCCCTGGCTGGGCTACCCAAAGCTAAACTGGCACCTTTAAGGGCTACTTTGAACTCTGCTGCCAGACTCGTCACGGGATCAAGAAAATATGATCACATCACACCAGATCTGATCCAACTCAACTAGCTCTCTCAATGCAAGTATCCGGTACAAGATAGCCTGCCTAATGCACAATGCGCTACCCCACAACACTCCCTCTTACTTGACAAAAAAACTTGAACTTTCAGGCATGAATCGAGCCCTTAGAAGTTCCAATACTCTACTGCTGAAACCACAAAATTTAAAAAAGAAGAAAACCTACAACCGTGCCTTCTCAGGTCTGGCTCCAAGAATATGGAATGATCTTCCTCTCAAAATCAGTACGAACCCCTCGACAGTTGCATTAAAAAAAAGAAGTCAAAGGATTACTCTTGAATAGCCAAATGTGACAATAAACAGCCTCCCAAAGTAACTCTTAATCCTTGTGTACAACTCTGGCCTACCGCACTACTAAGCATTTGTTGCATGTGTAACCTATTGTTTGGTGTATCATTTTCTTTTGTACCTGCTTAATGTCTATGATTCGATGTACAGCGCTCTGATACCCTAGCGGGTCTTGATCGCGCTATATAAAACTCTTCAAAGAAACAAACAAACACTTGGAATTCCTTCTCACAAGACTCATTCTACTCAAAATCAGTCCCTTTCCTCAGTAAACCTCTCATATTGATACTTAGGGCATCATTACGATGGCGAGTGGACAAAGTCCGCCCGCCACCGCACCGGTAAACGGGACCACCCGCAAGAGGTGCGGCGGTCCCGCACTGGCAATTAGGATGCCACCGCCACCGTGGCGGTGGCATCCCGCATATATTGAATTGCGGCAGGTGGTGCTGTAAGCAGCACCCGCCACAATGCAATATATGCATGTCGTGCATTAGCATGCACAACGTGACAGGCACCGCACGGTGCCTGCCACCTTGTCCATGCCAATGTTGGGGGGTACCATAGGTACCCCCAAGTGCAGCCCCCCACTCCCCTGGGAGCCCGCAACGGGCCCCCGATGCAAAAACCGCATGCCTTTCCATGGCGGAGTCTCCGCCATGGAAAGGCATGACACCGCCCACATCATAATATGGATGGTGGTGCCTGCGAGGCACCGCCACCATATTATAGGCCTTTACCACCCGGTAGGCAATCGTGACGATTGCCTACCGGCGAAAAAGCAGCGGACGGTCTTTCCGTCCGCCGCGGTACCCCACGCCATGCTAATGTGGCGGGGGGGTAAACGGCCGCCCGGCGGTGTGTTTTGGCGATCCGCCTGCCATGCTAATAGGCCCCTTAGTTCTGCAAAATTCTGGAGAAACTTACTAGAATACTTGGACATTCCAAGAAACTTCATTAACTCCTCCTTGGAAGATGGTGAACTCATCCTTTGAATGGTGTCAACAAGGTCTGATTTTGGCAATACTCAATCTCCTGTAATAGTGTGCCCTAAACAATCTATGGCATTTGCACCAAATTTATACTTATCCAGTTTTATTGTGAGATTATACTCACACAACCTCTTGAGTACCTCCCTAACATGAGCAGTATGTTCAGCAACATTTTTGCCAAATACCAGGATATTGTCCTGATATACACACACTCCTCTTGTGTCTTACAAAACCCTTTCCATGACGCACTGAAATACAGCGTCTGCGGACAAGAGACCAAAAGGTAACCTTACATAACGTTAGGTACCAAAGGGAGTCACAGATGCTGTCAAATCCTTAGATGCATCTTCCAACTCAACCTGATGATAGGCTGATGCAAGATCAATTGTACTAAAAACGTTGGCTCCTTCCAGCAACATCAGCAACTCAGAAATATTAGGAAGTGGATATTTATCCACTACCACATTCTTTTTCAGATGTTTCAAGTCTACACACAAGCTTAGACTGTCATTAGATTTCCTGACTACCATCATGGGTGCGAGTCATTCAGTGCCTTCAATCTTTTCTATGATCCCATTACTTCTGAGCCTTTCAATCTCCCGCTTCATTTCTTCCCTTACCGCAATAGGAACATTTCTCACTTTACAACATACAGGTTGCGTATTAGCCCTTAAATGTATTTTGTGCTTGTAGCCTTTTAGACATCCCAATCCCTCTCTAATAATGTTTAGAAAGTCTTTCTTTATTTCATCCAAACATTTCTCATTAGAATCCATCATCACCACCTCTTTCACATCAATCCTCTCTTTCAAAGAGACAGGCATGTCACTGGAGGGATCTAATAAAACTCCTAACTCTCCTTGGTGAAACCAACTAATTATGTTGTCCCCGTTTTTCGAAACATAGACTTTGCCTGTAATAAATCTCTGCTTAAATTCAATTAATCCAATAAAATAACCATGCAGTTTAATTGGCTCTCCACCATAAGCACATAGTCTGATGTCAGGTTTACACAGTGTTACCTTCCCTTTTAGTTTCTCAAAATAAAATGTATTGGAAACTATTGTAATCTTTGCACCAAAGTCAAAAAGGATCCTCGTACTTTCTCCTTCAACAGTGATTGTATCAATGGGACTGGTCTTACTCATTTTCCCCATTTGCAATACTATTTGCCCACATTCAAAATCAGCATCATCACTATCTTGTTCATCATTCACAGCAACTTCCCTAACCTTTTATCTTGGTTTTTTACTACTACATACAACCACAAAATGGCCCTTTTTTCTACAAATAGTACAAGTTGCTTTGCGGGCTGGACACATATCATCAATAGCCATGTGACCACTTTTATCACACCTATAGTACTTCTGTACAGAATTTTCTTTCTTTCAAATGCGTGGTCACTCTTGAACCTCTCATCCTCAAAGTTACTCTTATACTTGTCCTTGCTTTTATTAACCTTTACAGCATGTACTATTTTATCCTTGCCATTCTCTTTGTTGATTACCTCAACACATTTTATGGAGTGCTCAATCTTCCTGGCTACAACTAGGACTTCTTCAAGACTAGGTTCATCCCTCAACCATAATTCTTCCCTCACTTTTTCTATGTTGCAACAAACATGAACTGATCGCAAATTCTTTCTTCCACCAAATTTACAAGGGGAAGCCAGTTTTCTTAGATCTGTCACATAAGACTCCACTGACTCTCCTTCTCTTTGAGCTCTCCATCCTAAATGATATCTCTCTAGAATCGTACTCACTTTTGGTAAGTAATGGATGTCCAATTTTTTAATACAAAGCCATACTCACTGAGATGTTCAGAATCTGCCTCGGAAATTTCTGGGAGATGGTCAAACACCTCTTGACCTTCTGCCCCAAGACAATGAAGTAGCAAAGCAGTCTCTCTTTCCGCACTATGGGATGCTCCACAAACTTTTGCATGCCTTTCAAAAACCTTTTTCCATTTTTTCCATATTACAGCTGGAGATCCAGGATTAGCTCAAAAGAAAGGAGGAGCTGTAGCATTCTGCATGTTAACTTGAATATACTCTGAAAGATAGATACACAAAAAAATACAAAGCACATATACCAGAATACTGAGTGTTTCACAGAGGGAAAACCTCCAGATTAACACGCTTTACAAGTGAGCATGTCACTGAATCCAAATAATACATTAATGCAGTGAACCAGAAAATGTACCAAAGGAGTGAGCATATCATTGTGAAAAACAACATAGGTGACACACTTTAAAAGTGAGCGTGTCACTGAAATCAATAGTGATACACTAATGTAGCGAGTGTATCATTGTGTAGTTAATGCCTCCAAGTGAGCGTATCAAAGTGAGATGTGTGGTTCCATTATCGATGTAGATGATACGCTTTTGAAAGTGATCGTATCAGTGCAATTAATCCTGAAGAATGAACAACAAGCAACCCTTTTTAGTTCGAGCATTTGAGATCTCTTGTATATACTTTGGTATATACTTTTTATATACTTATATGTGTATGTACTTTGTGGGCTCTGGAGATCAGCCCTAGGTCTTGTCTGCTTCCGCTTAGGGACTTTGTTTTCTGTTCAACTGCCTCTATTTAACTGTCTTGATAGAAAACGACCAGCAGAGGTCAGTAAAATACCAGAATCACTTTAGCATTCTCTAGATTCCAGTCCATAGAAATTGTCTTCCACGAGCACCCGTAGACAATAATATTTTTTTCAAATCTTGTATTTTCAGTGATATGACCACCGAAGGCCCTGATTTTATATTAAAATCAGAGCTATGGACTATACCATTTCCCGATGAAAGGCAATATTTCTCTACATGTGTTCATATACCTGGCGTGTCACGCAGTTTGGTGCTTACTTTCCCTCCATGTTAAAGAACAGTAGATGCTTCAGCACCCAGGCTAATGTGCTGCATAGCTAAATACATATAAGGTTCCAAAGGCGAGAGCGATTGCATTGCAAATGCTTGTTTTTTAAAGTGAGCGCTTCACTGTTTCATGAGTAAGCACCTGCTACTCATTGCCCTTCAAATGTCTCATGGTGTCTCTCACCTAAGTCTGAAGAGCAAACCTCGTAACTTGCAGACTGTCGTACAAGTGAAACCTTATGGACCGCTGTGTAGGAGCCTCATGCAATGATGGCACGTTGAACTTATAAGATCCGACGGCAACAAGTAAGATTATTGCCGTCAGTAGTACACTAAAGATGGCGGCACATCCTGCATACTTGCGCACATCATGCGCCACAACATGCAGAGTACGTTGCGCTCCAGAAGAATTAGTGCTGCATTCCAAAACAAAAATCTACCTAAGATGGCGGCACGTACAACGTTAAAATGCGCATACTATGCGCGTGTCCTGCGTCACACTAAACACAGGATGCGGAGCGCTCCAACACAATCTGCACAGCGTTCCAGTGATGTTAGGAGTCGATCGGCGAGAGACATTCAAAGAAATGCTCATCCAACTGCCACAATGGCGCGAGTAAAACAAAAATGCTCTTTAACTTAATAAAAAATGTTCATGTGATGGCTGGATACCACAATTTGTCAAAAAACAAATGTCCTTGCCCCATCAGTCACCACGCACACCTGACATCACTCACAACCGAACAGAGCTGTTGGAGCGCAAACAGCAGGACAGTCTCCCTTTGCATAGACGGCCAAAGCACAGGAACAGGCAGTCTAGTATGTAAAAAAAAAAAAACTTCACTATAGCACTAAAGTCACTCCAGGAAAATGGCTAGATCTCACCAATAATGTCCAACATGTAGGATGGATAGGCTTCATGTATCCTTAGCAAACGGCTCTGTTGAGATCTTCTTCCCTTTACTTCCTTCCTGTCGCCAGTGTGGAAATCAAAGAAACACTCTGGTATGTAGTTGAGATGATTTTTAATATAGGTTCTTTATTCACAGGAAGATCTCATCCAGCTGCCCCCAGAATTGCCTCACAGTTTCTCTGCGTCCACATTCCAAGTCAGCTCTACACATTCTCAATGACATGCTGACATTCCAAGAGGAACGTCAGCTACCACACATTGACAGGAACCGCCGTGATGGCGTTTCCTATCAATGCCTTTTACTTTCTGCTATGGAGCTGCATCAGCAGGACAAAGCCCTGTGACACAGAGTATTTCATTTTTCTTTTCAAACAGAAAATCCTGAAAGGGGATTTTCTTTTTGTACAAAAAAAGAAGTAAGACTCCTCTCGCCCCATGGGAATCTCTCCCATGACAGGGAAGCTTTAAAAGGTTTTTACTGTTTCTTATCGCTGGCAGTAGGAAACAGTAAAACAAGCATTTGCAATGCAATAGGTCTCGCATTACTGAAAGTTTAAGCTATTGGCATTGCATTATTAGCAACGCCAATAGTTCAAACTTTCAGTAATGCAAGACCTATTGCATTGCAAATGCTTGTTTTTGCTTCAAATTAAGCACTATGAGAGCGGCGGTAGCCACGTGTTTGTAGGTACACATAATTTTTTGTTGTAGCGTAGCTCCACTTTAGGTGTCATATTTTGATTATGTGTATTTTCTACAAAGTACTGCTATTCCGCAAAAGTACACTTCAGGCATGTTTAACTTATCCAAGCTAGCTGGGCACAGATGCATTTGCACTGATTGAGAATACAAAGTAAATCGCTATGTTTGCCGTTATAGTTTTGTAAAAGCAAGGGTGGGGTAAAACACGTCTATGGTCGTTTTACACACAGGCTAATCCTACAACATTATTTTGTGTGGAGCTGCTGCATGTCCAAAGACCGTCACAAAATAAACAGAGATCGAGCAATGCTGAATATAAACTGGTGGGTTGTGGTGCTCAAATCAGCACGCTATTGCTGCCTGATAGCCCCGGCACATGTTTTCTCACAAATTAAGCAGTAGGAAAAAGACTGAACAGGCTAACCTACAACCTTATTTTGTGTAAAGCTGCTGTATGTACAGAACCCCGGCACTTTCCCGTCACAAAATAAACAGAGATCGCGCAATGCTGAATATAAACTGGTCGGTTGTGGCGCTCAGCAGCAGCATGTAATAATAATAAGAAGACAATTGTTCAAGCTGCGAATCAGTGAATTTTCTTTTCGTTGGATATAGAAAGGTGAAGTTATTGGGCCACAATGAAAGCTATTGAGCAGAAGCTGAAAGTTACTGCGCTAGTACTTTTGCCATTCAAACAATATCTGCTCCTTATTTGTATAAATAATGTGCTCTCTGTTACATAAACGTTATAAACAAATGTACTATGTAAAGCTGCGGCTTGATCAGAGCCACGGCGCCTCTAACGTCACAAATTAAGCAGTAGGAAAGCAGCTGTAGCTAAACACATTGTAATTGTAGTTTATATGTTTTAGGTAACGTAAATTATAAAAAATAAAAAGTCTAAAGCTGCTGCCAGATAAAAACACCGGCACTTACTCTGTTGCAAATTAAGCACTAGAAGTGCAGCGGTAGGTACGTGTTTCGAGTTCTACAGAAAAATTTGTAGCGTAGCTCCACATTAGCTAATAGTTATTCATTGTATGTCTAAATATTACGTGCTTCGTCAACACTCAGAGGCTATTAGGTACAACTACGCAATGCAAATTTTATACAAACTAGTACCTCCAGTTTTGGCCTTTAAACTACAAGCCATCCCACTAAAGTTAGTAAAAACCGAAGTAAGAAGCACACAAAAACCTTTTTATTTAAGAAACAAACAACAAATGTAGAGTTACATGCATGTTTGTAGTAAAATACATATAAAATGTAAAGCTGCTGCCTATTTAAAACACCGGCACTTCCTTTCTTAAAAGGAAGGCTGGAGCTACGTGTTTGCAACTAAACTCAAATTGTTTGGGGGAAAAGGCAGCCTGAAAGTCTACTGGAGAGTGACTTTATGTGTAAATCCCTACACTTGAGAAAGGAAACCAGGACAGGCTAATTAAGGGCGAAGTAGCTGAGCGAGAAAGATTGCAATCTATTCGTCTGCAGCATCTGTGGCATGCAAATCAAGGACAGCAGGACGCTGAGGTTGTTAAAGCAACAAAGGGTACCACTAAAGTTAGGAAAAAACAAAGTTCGCTCGGAGTTTCACTAAACAAAAAATAATGTACTGTATAAAGATGCTGCATAATCCGAAACACAACATGTTTGGCCTTTAAACACTATCCCCTCCCCATTTGTATTAACGTTCGTGATCTTTGGATTAAGCAGATTAAACAGAACACACGCTGTGTAAAGTTGCCGCCTTATAAGAGCCCCGGCACCTCTTAATGTTGCCTTTCGACTATAGTCCCAGTTGCAGTGCTTTTTTAAGCAAAGTAAATAGCTTTGTTTAATATTATAGTTTTATAAATATCAAGTGTGGGGTAAAAACGTCTATGTACGTTTTTTACACAGGCTAAACTACAAAAATGATTGGGTAAAGCTGTTGCAAGATCAGAGCACCGGCACTTTCCCGTCACAAATTAAGCAGGGATAGCGCAATTCTAAATATAAACTAATTCAAAACACAATATTTTGCCTTAAAACACCATACCCTCCCCATTTGTATTAACGTTCGTGAGCATTGCACTAAGCAGGGTAAATAGAACACACGCTGTGTAAAGTTGCCGCCTCATAACAGCCACGGCACTTCTTTTAATGACTATAGTCCCAGTTGCAGTGCTTTCTAAAGCAAAGTAAATAACTTTGTTTAATGTTATAGTTTTATAAATAGATAAAGTGTGGTTTAAAACACGACTATGTAAATTTTTACACAGGCTAAACTACAAAAAATGTGGTGTAAAGCTGCTGCAAGATCAAAGTCCCGGCACTTTCCAGTCACAAATTAAGCAGGGATAGCGCAATGTTAAATATAAACTGTTGGATTGTGGCGCTCAGCAGCAGCACGTAATAATTAAAAAAACTACAAATTAAGATGCATTTCATTTATTTTTAACCTATCGGAAGTAGTTACGTAAACAGTGAAAAAGCAGCTACAAACAAACCGATTTTGTTGCTCTTAAATGTAATGTACAAAAAAATTTGGGGTAAAGCTGCGGCAAGATCATAGCCCCGGCACTTTCCCGTCAAAAATTAAGCATGGATAGTGCAATACTAAATATAAACTGGTTGATTGTGGTGCTCAGCAGCAGCACGTAATAAAAACAGATTAAGCTGCATTTCAGGGTATTTTCTTTTAGGTGGCACTTTATTTGTTGCTAATTACGTATTTACGTATTTGTAGCTCCACACACAATTTTTTTTAGCTTTGTTCCAAGTTTGCTACCTCTTTTGTTACAAAATAAACAGTGGAAAAGCAGCTCAAAAAAGTGTTTATTTTCCGTTTAACAAGTTAAGGAAATAAATATACTGTCTAACGGTACAACCTAGCTAGGCAAACGAACAAATGCGACTAGTGAACAATTATCAACGCATGTGGTAAATATATCGAACAGAGTAATCAATGTTACCACAAACAAACGGTGCCTTTCTAAAAAAAAAAAACCCGAGTGGAAGATGTCTCGATACAGCATGCCTTCAAAAACAATCATCAACGCATATAATAAATATCACAAACAGCGTAATCACTGTTAACACAAACACTTCAGTCCGCATGCCATCAATATCTCAAACTAACGCATGCTGGGAATATCGCAAAGAGCGTAATCACTGCTGCGGTGAATATCTCAAACACCGTAGTCACTGCTACCGCAAAAAAAAAGGTGCCTTTCTAAAAAGAATAAACACGAGTATAAGATGTCACTGCTACCACAAACGCATATAATGAATAATGAATACCTTGAACAGCGTAGACAAACGGTGCCTCTAAAAACCAGCAAAACGCGGGAATCGAAAGCAGTGGTGCGCGCGCACCACAGAGGAGGGGGGGGAGGGAGCGCGGCAGCGGCAGCGAGGCGAACGCGCGCTGCTGCGCGTTCTGGCCACCGTCGGGAATGGGCGCGGCAAAGGCGGGACATGCGCCCGCCTTTGACCAATAGCGTGCCGTCCCCATAAAAAAAACGGATGCACCAGCCAATGTGGGCTTCTGAAAACAAAACCACACGCACGAGCGAGTGGGTCGTTTTCAGAAGCCCTTTCTAGAGGTCTCACGCTGCGCGAGCAGTGCTGCGCACTGCAACGCTAGGCGCGAGACCTAAAAAGACTACATGTCAGCCCGTCTAAATTGGGTGGGCAGACATGTAGTAATTTCGCTGATGGCCATGCTCCCCAGGGCAGTCATAGAGGGTTAATCACTGCGGAGACTAGTAGTCTCCACTGTAATTAACCCTAAGGTCCACCCACATCTAAATACGGCAGGTGACCACATTCTGTTGCGACAGAGTATACTTACCGCCAAGAACTAAATTGAGTCATTAGTCCTTGAAACCACAATCCACCACAGACCCCAGGGCCTCAGGGGGGAGCACTTAGACACTGACAGCATGTCAGGCAGAGGCTAACAGCAGGGTCCAGTCCAGGTCCAGTGACACTGGTCTGTTGGGTATTTCCAGGAAAAGGCGTCTTGTATCTTTGCAGCCTGAACAAGTGTCAGCCTTATGACCCTTGGAGTCCACTTCTTTGTCCGGGATACATGAGGAAGCAGGTCCAGCCCTACAGGGCACCTCCCAGGTCACATACACGTCCAGCTCTCTTCTGATCTTCCTCAGGTCCAGGAAGTGTTTTGAAGTGGGTGCCTGGAGGTGCAGCATTTATGCTTGGCATAAGCTAGTTGGTGGGAATGACTCCTGGAAAAGCTTTAACCATCGGGTAAAGGTTCCCGGGGCCAACCCTATCCACTTTGGGCATTTTCTTTGACCACAATAATTGGGCTCTGAGGGCTGGCGGTGTGTGGAGAGAGCACTATTGTAGTCTAGTGTCCTCCCACATCTAACATTAAAATCCAGTTTATAGCAGGTTCTGTATCTACAACAAACACAGAGAAAGAAGTCTGATAGGACAAAAGCAGTCTTTTAGCAACCAGACACAAGAACTGTCTTGGCATCCTGCTCTCTCGCCTTTTAAGTGTGTTCCAAGTGTTATATGGAAGCCCAGCAGACCTAAGAAACAGGATTGACAACCAAATAGGATTTGACACTGTAGTGTCAAAACAGATACCCACAGCCCCCTCCTTGCATATTCTGTGTAGTTAAGGAGTCATCTCTGCCCATTCATATCAGTCTATTGTTTGTCCATGGGTGGCATCTTGCACCTATTCAAGGCTAATCACTGACTGGGAGCTGGCAGAGGCTTATGGTAATTAGCCTTCTGACTGTTCAGGCAGGTAAAGAGTAACTTTCTACATATTACTTTTTACTAGCTATTTAAAGTGGTTTATTTATTCTCCACCTGGTCCCTTTACCGAGATACATTATTAGTATGTTAATCTGTACTCTGGTTTTCTACATAAGACAGGTAGGCCTGCCACAGTGAAACTAGCTTTTGGGACCTAATCACCTCAAGGACAAGCGAACATTTAATTTCTACATGTCTTACTTTTATACACTATGCACCCTGCCTTGTGGGCTAAAAGGCCTATAAAGGGGTGAAGTTATTAATGTTTAAAGGGAAGGTTTTGTCCCATCAAATGGACTTTTTATGGCAGGCTGAACTGCAGTTTTTACACTGTTACCGTCAGGTTATAATGGTAGGCCCAAAGCCATATTTGTACTGCCACTGCAGTGGGTGACACAATAGGTGCTGCAATTCACTAGTGGCATTTAACTTCCAGGCCCGGGATACACTTTGTACCATATACTAAGGACTTATAGTCATGTTAAATATGCCTTTTAAGAGGATGCCAATACTACCATGTTTAAAGGGGGAGCACCAGTACTTTACCACTAGTTAGCACGGGTAAAGTTCACAAAGTTCTAAAGCCAGCAAAAATATAGGGTCCAGCAAAAAGGTGAAAAATCCAGGGTGACCATGCCGAGAAGACAGATTTCCTACATTATAGATATGTACAGTTGAATGTGTAATAGTACTTTTAATGTGTTATTCCTATGAAACTGTCAGAAAAATATGGTTATTTTACATTCACTATGCTTTGTTTATTGCTGCATTTTACGTATTTGATTTTTAGTGTAGCAGGAGCATGCCCAAGAAAAGGTGCTGAACAAAGAACAACACGGTGTGTGGGACACAACCTGGAATGGGTTTACAGAAACTGGCATGTGATATAAAAGGTGGTGAACTGCTTGAAATGGAAATATAAAAATGTAGGAACTCACTATTGTATTGTACTGTAATTGCATTTATATAGTGCTTACTACCCCTGAAGAGAGGCTGAAGTTCTGTATTCAGTGTAGCACGCTACTCTGTAATCCAAAGTTAGCAGGGAACCCAGTGGTTATTAATTATTGTGAATGTTTTGGTTATTGGGTTAGTCTTGTGCTCTTTGGTAACCGTTTGAAGTGTTTCCTCCAGTTTCTAGTTGTGGATTAAGTTAATATGAGTTAGTAGCACATTGTACCTATTTGCTACTTAGAAGTGCAGCAACTCTCACGTTAAATGTTTTGCACCACCGCAGGGCACTGATACTCGGACTTCCAAAGTCAAGAAGTGCAGGTACTCATTGGTTGTGAGCGCCTGCGGATTTTAAAGCACTGCAAACATATAATTATGACACTGGTTAATGTAAACTATGATGTTTTGTAGCCTGCTGTTGATGTTTAAGATTAAATATTTTAAACAAAAAGGCAAATGAGTCTCTGTAAGTGAATGTCACTGGTGAGTCACACTGCTTTCTGCAGAGTGAGACTCTCCCAGGATGGGTGGTAGAGACTGGGTTGGGATTTATCTTCCTTTAAGTGAAAGAACTAGCTTAACGTGACACTGTCGTAGAGAATCTGGATGTCCTTCAAGATATGGGCTACCCTCGAGGGTGTGTGTGGGGCACTTTATCACTGCGAGTGAGATGGCCTTCAGAATGCAAGACTTCCGTTCAAGGTGTGAGACATTGCCCATTCATTTAGCGAGACATCATTAAATTGGATAATAGTGAAGCAGTGCTGGGCCAACCCTCTTACCATTGATGATCCGATAGACCTTTTCTTCGCCGACTGAGAGGTAAAGGGAGTTAGCATTAAATCAATCAATTTAAATGACAGTGTAACTTCTTTGGCTACACGATAAGGACCAGGGAAGGAGTCTGCATTTCAGAAGCTCGGTCAAGAGTCTTCTTGGGCCAGGGCAATGAGTGTTTAGCCTAAGCCACGCTTAGTAAAGATTCAAAGGAATAAGTATAGAGGCCTAAACCTCTCAAAGTCCAAAGAAAAGTGGCATAAATTCAGACAGTGTGAACTCCCGTTATTTCCTCCAGAATCTCCAAAGTAACACCCCTCAGTTTGCATCATCAGGGACTCAATTGTCCTTTATATTCTCACGTTGTGAGTTGAAACATCAACAATTTGTCCCAGGAAAGACATGGGAACGGTATTGTCTCTTGTCACCTGTGATCCTTCGCAACATTAATAAATGGACACTTTCAGTTGATGCTCGGGCTCTCCATGTTCCTTGTCAAGGTCTTCTTCTCAAGCTCTCTCTCTATCACTAGTACAGTGTTGTATCTATTCTCAAACTAACAAACCATTTCAATCGCACCTGCAGGGAAAAGACACACAAGCAGAAAATGGAAAACAGCATTTCATGCAGAAAGAAATATAGGCCTAGCAATGTCAAGCTACTGTATTAAATTAATGGTACACATTTAATGGGCCTGATTCACAGAACTAACTTACGTCAAAATCCTAAACTTACAACAATTTTGGTATTCACAGAATGAACTTACACATTTGGGTATTCACAGATTGAACTTACACATATGGGTATTCACAGAATGAACTTACACATATGGGTATTCACAGAATGAACTTACACATATGGGTATTCACAGAATGAACTTACACATCCTAACTTTATGTCCGCACCCGGGCCGGAATTTCCGGCCCAGTGGTGGAGATTCCGGCACAATGGCGGAATCTCCACCTCCGGCTCGGAATCTCCGCCTCCGGGCCAGAAACTCCGCCTCCGGGCCAGAAAGCCAGCAATTTCACCCTTTTGAGCATTTTAAGTGCCTACCATCCCCCACCATGCTCCAGCTGAAGTCAATTAAGACCAACTGCAAAACCAGTCCCACATAAAAGCAGCACACATTCAGGGCCCAGCTTTGGCCACAGAGAGTTCCTGTTTGCTTTGCTGTTCATCGCCACTGCAAAGTGTACATTCAGAGGAGGAAGAAGAACTTCACAACTGAGGAGACCACCATGATTGTGGAGTTTGTTGTGAGGCACCACAAACGCCTATATGGCCTCCCACCTTACTGCACCAGTGGCACACAGAAAGCAGCTCCCTGGCAGCAGTTAGCCACTGCTGTCACAGCATTGGGGGAGGATGTGCGCACAGTCCGTGACATAAAGAGGAAGTGGCAGGATGAAAAGATCAGTGCAGAGGAGAAGTGTTAGAAATGGGATCTCTGGTTGGCTAAGGTTTGCGCCAAAGCCAGGCAGAGACCACCACTCTAGTCAGGGCAAGGGAGTTACACGCCAAAGATAACCCCTGCTCACCCCCTTGGTAGCTTGGCACGAGCAGTCAGGCTTATCCCGGAGGCAATGTGTAAAGCGTTTGCGCAACACACCCACAGCAACAACATACTAGGCACACCACAAAAAGGAACTCCACACAAGGTTATATATAAAAATAGCCTTTGTATTATCATAAAACACATTAGAATAGTACTCACATAATATACATCGTGCCACCTGGCACGGGGTCATATTTACAAGGGATTATTTACACCTGACAGGGCCAACTGGACCACTGTCAGAACCAGCACAAAGCGAACTTAGTATATGTAGCACTTATAATAAATGTAGAACACATCATAAACGTACAACCAGTAATCACTGGTAACCACTGTACTTCGCATCAGCCTGTAACATAAACCACATTATGCACAGCATCACATTAGGGGCGTAAAGCCCAGTAGAGAATAACTCACAACCTAAACGCATTAGGTAATAATAAAATCACAAGCATAAACACATTATGCAAAACCTCATAATCATGACAGTACATTAGAGGCATAAAACAGGGTGCGTAAATCATAATACATGAATCACATTTCCTAGCACCATCATATCACGTTAGCACATAACCTCCTAGTAAAAACCATATTAGAGGTATAATACAGGGTGCGTAAATCATACTACATGAATTACATTTCCTAGCACCCAAAATCACATCAGCACATAGATCAGATTAGGGCCTGGCGCCCTATAAACCTAACTGTCCTCCTGGCCAACTGGCCATCTCTAAAGGGGCTCAAATGCCCTATGTCCACAGAGTCAGGGCGTGCTGCCAACGCAGCAAAAGTCAAGGGTGCGCAACTGCGCAAACCTAAACGTAGCAGCTGCCCACTACTTGCTGGGCAGCTGGGGAAGTATGGGGCAAAGGAGTGCATCTCACTCCTAGCGTAGAAGGTATGCCCCCTAAATAAAGACCTAAACGGTGCAGCTGGCACAAATTGCTGCACAGCTGTAAATATCAAGATAAGGGCACTGGCACCGACTGTGCCCTGAAAACACATGTGCCCAGAGGCAGGAGCACGAGCACCGACAATGTGCTCCGATCTGGGGACCCCCACTGGGATCGCTGGCCTGGAATCATCCCCTCGACGTTGCAGCTGCCCTCTAGCAAGCGGGGCAGCTGTAGGGAAAATGGCCAAATTGGAAGAAGGTACGGGCACCACTGGCCCTCGGGACTCCCACTGGGGCCCTAAAAACAAATATGCCCCTTGTTAGAGCCATCTGGGCTCTGAGGCAACTATGCGCCACGTTGGAGCCCCACGGGGCTCTAAAACAATTATGCGCCAGGGTTGGAGCGGCCCGCTGCCAGACGGGTCCGCTCAGAACTAAACACGGTGCCTGGGACGGGCACCAAGAACACTCGTGAGGCCCCTACTCACCGGTGCCGGCGGAGAACTCCTCTCTCTCCCTCAAGAGCGGCTGGCTGCGGCGCGCTCTCCTTCGCCCGGTCCCTCTTCGCTGCTGGCGCCTGCGGGGCTCTCACTCCCTCACGGGAGCACGACTTACCATGCGCTATGCTTCACCAGGTCCCCCTCCTCGGGACCGGGACTTGGAGATGGATCCCGCGAGGCTCCTTCACTTCCCGGTTCGGCCGCGCTGCCATTGGTCAGCCGGCCGCTAGGCCCCGCCCATAACCAGGCAACGGTGCCTGTCTTCCGGGTCGCATTTGGCAGCGGCCCGGCAACGTTTTTCTTCTTGGCTGCGGCAATGAGGGGTGGGCTCCCTCCTAATTTGAAATATAAAGCGGGGTGGGCACCCGCTCGTAATGGCATCAAAGGGGAATCCCTCACGTCGGGATTCCCTCCAACGAGGCGAACAGCATCGCGCTGCGCAGCCCACGCTCCTCCTCAGCTGGGCAATTAAAAATAGAGCGTTTACCAGGTGCTAGATGCAGCCCAAAGTACTGGGTCCCAAGAGAGTCTTTTGGCATCAGGGAGCAAGGCAGGGCCCAGGGAAGCAAGCCCTCATGGCAGCCCCCCCTGTGCCCCTGCAGCAGCGTGCCCCCGGCAGATTCACGTCCAAGCACAAGAACTGAACAAGAAGCATTTTCATGGGGTCACAGCCCCTTCTTTTATACACCCTTTTCCCTTTGTGTAAAGGTGCAGGGCTGGTGAAAAACCAGATGCAACTGGTTTGGGGGAGCTTTGGAGCACTTTGTTTTGCTCAGCTCCTCTCTCCTTTCACAGGACAGGCTAGGGACATCAGACGCACCACAGGGGGTGGAGCCAGCATTGTGGAGGGAAGGCACAGTCCTATTCAGGTACCAGGTGCAACTCCTCCCTCCCATCTAGATGCAGATCTCCCTATTCAGCCCTGCGCTGACTCACCCTGCCCCTCCTGGAGCCCCACACAACTCCCAGCCCCTGTCACTCACAAGCCAGACATGCAATTCACATCAGGCAGGCAGACACAGAGCACACATAAATGCCCACTTCTACAAGTGGCATTTCTACACCAGTCACAATAAATCTGCGCACACCATTGCGCAGCATTTATTCTCACGAGTTCGCACATACTAAACTCGCCCCTGCACTCCTCTCACACCAGGAATTACCATGGACACACATATCCCCCATGCATTCCTATGGGAGGGCAGGACAATCTCACCACACGCACTTTACACTGGACCACAGTGCTAAAGTGCCCAGAGACTGAAAACTACTAACACACAAGGCAAAAGGTTTAGGGGTTAACCGGCCAAAAAGGGCCAAGTCCAACACAACCCCCTTCCAGCCAAAACGCAGGGCAGACCAATCACCACCGTGATGGGCTTCTCTGCTTGGGGCGATAGAACACGGACGCGGGCCCGCACTGCAGGGACACCCTCCGGTTCTACGCCACTTGGAACCCATGGAATCCATCTAAGAGAAAAACTCAGGACCAACTAGGCTACCCCACCGGTACTCCTTAGTTGTCCACGGCCAGGACCAGGCCCTAGGCCACCCAGATGCCACTGGTCCTTGCCAATCCAGAGTGGGGGGCAGTAACCCCTGGCATACAATAGCCATTCTCCACTCTCCCCTCTCAGTGTAGTTCCAAACTACCACTGATCCTTCAACCTAGGGTCCGCACCCTCAGGCTGACCAGAGGTCACGGGCGAAGCATCTCCTCACCCTACCTCTACTTCTGACGTTTCGCGCTCTCCCAGGAGAAGCACCTACCAGAACACAACTCTCCCACCAGTTCAGGACCTCTCTCCATCACTGGTCTACCACCTGGGAAATAAATTCACCGGCTGCACCGGGGTCAGAGGCGAGGACTCCCTCCCTCTGCACCCCCTTCCAGAGTCCGATACCCTCCCAACTGGAGTGGTACCCCCTAAAAGGCAAAACCGGCCAGGACACTGATTACAGCCGCCCTGCTGTCCAGATCAGGAAACACCTGCTACTGGCTCCCCAACCCAGGGACGTACCCTTTGGTCAGATACCCGGCGAACCAGGACTTCACGAGGGTGACACATAACTAATGGGTCGTGTGACAGTCTGCCCGGCGCAAACCCAGGGCAGAAGTGGCATCGCCATGGTCACTCATTGGCGACTCAGCCCTGCTGGCTGGCCCCTGACCCACTGGCTCTTCCACTGGGTACTTTTTCCCCCTCTCACCCCTCACTCTGGGCTTCTGCACCCTCCCAAGGGGAGTGGCACCGCCAGACACCAGAACTACTGGAACTCTGCTTACAGAGGCTCCACGTTCTCTAGACACTGGGAGATCCTCCTCAAATGGCCTACAAGTACAGCCTAGGCCCCCAACCTAGAGTTCTCTGAAGAAACCATCCAGGCCCTGGGACTGGGTTTCGGGCACACTCACTCCTTCTCCTCTGAGACAGGACGTGAGCCCCTACACCCCTCCCGCTACACTGGGACCTAGCTGGGCTACACTGAACCTCTTCCACCACACAGGACCGGAAGATACCCGAGCCACTCTTATTGGACTCACTCCCCATGCGAGCTCCTTATTTCAGAGAACTCACACCCAAGTATTCAGCAAGCTCCTTATTTCAGAGAACTCACACCCAAGTATTCAGCAAGCTCCTTATTTCAGAGAACTCACACCCAAGTATTCAGCAAGCTCCTTATTTCAGAGAACTCACACCCAAGTATTCAGCAAGCTCCTTATTTCAGAGAACTCACACCCAAGTATTCAGCAAGCTCCTTATTTCAGAGAACTCACACCCACTCGTCCAGTGCAACACACCATTTATCCACACACACCCCCCCCCAGACCGGTGAGACAGTATCTACTGCCCCTGAATCTCAACCTGCACCCCTCTTACTGAGCACCAGGTACCATACTCTGGGAACGGAACCGGGAATTCATGCACTGGACACACTTCTGCTGCCACCACTGGATCCCACCCTTACTGGGGAATCCAGAAAACTCACACTGCACTTAGGGGATAATCTACCCTCCCGAGCTAGTGACTCCATACCAATTAAGTCCCCACTGTAGGCCAACCCAAGAACTAGCAGACAGCACAGGGGCAGTCCCTCCCTCAGCTGCAGGCCAACCTAAGAACCAGCACAATGGCTCAAGGGCAGTCCCTCCTCCAGCTTTAGGCCAACCCAATAGCAGTCTGCACAAGGGCAGTCACTCTTCCAGATTCTCTGGTTTCTGTCCTTGGCAGGACACTCAACTCATAGTGCAACATAAAACACATTTCAAAGAAATGACTCTTAAAACAAACTCAGAAACAATAATCCCTTTCCATGTGACTATCTAAAATGCAGAGTTTTGTAATGCAGCCAGTTGTCGCTGTGGTACTGCGCAAACGCAAGTCCTATCCCCACCGCTGCCAACCAATGTTAGAAATGGGATCTCTGGTTGGCTAAGGCTTGCGCCAAAGCCAGGCAGAGACCACCACTCTAGTCAGGGCAAGGGAGTTACACGCCAAAGATAATCCCTGCTCACCCCCTTGGTAGCTTGGCACGAGCAGTCAGGCTTATCCCGGAGGCAATGTGTAAAGCGTTTGCGCAACACACCCACAGCAACAACATACTAGGCACACCACAAAAAGGAACTCCACACAAGGTTATATATAAAAATAGCCTTTGTATTATTATAAAACACATTAGAATAGTACTCACATAATATACATCGTGCCACCTGGCACGGGGTCATATTTACAAGGGATTATTTACACCTGACAGGGCCAACTGGACCACTGTCAGAACCAGCACAAAGCGAACTTAGTATATGTAGCACTTATAATAAATGTACAACACATCATAAACGTACAACCAGTAATCACTGGTAACCACTGTACTTAGCATCAGCCTGTAACATAAACCACATTATGCACAGCATCACATTAGGGGCGTAAAGCCCAGTAGAGAATAACTCACAACCTAAACGCATTAGGTAATAATAAAATCACAAGCATAAACACATTATGCAAAACCTCATAATCATGACAGTACATTAGAGGCATAAAACAGGGTGCGTAAATCATAATACATGAATCACATTTCCTAGCACCACCATATCACGTTAGCACATAACCTCCTAGTAAAAACCATATTAGAGGTATAATACAGGGTGCGTAAATCATACTACATGAATTACATTTCCTAGCACCCAAAATCACATCAGCACATAGATCAGATTAGGGCCTGGTGCCCTATAAACCTAACTGTCCCCCTGGCCAACTGGCCATCTCTAAAGGGGCTCAAATGCCCTATGTCCACAGAGTCAGGGCGCGCTGCCAACGCAGCGAAAGTCAAGGGTGCGCAACTGCGCAAACCTAAACGTAGCAGCTGCCCACTACTTGCTGGGCAGCTGGGGAAGTATGGGGCAAAGGAGTGCATCTCACTCCTAGCGTAGAAGGTATGCCCCCTAAATAAAGACCTAAACGGTGCAGCTGGCACAAATTGCTGCACAGCTGTAAATATCAAGATAAGGGCACTGGCACCGACTGTGCCCTGAAAACACATGTGCCCAGAGGCAGGAACACGAGCACCGACAATGTGCTCCGATCTGGGGACCCCCACTGGGATCGCTGGCCTGGAATCATCCCCTCGACGTTGCAGCTGCCCTCTAGCAAGCGGGGCAGCTGTAGGGAAAATGGCCAAATTGGAAGAAGGTACGGGCACCACTGGCCCTCGGGACCCCCACTGGGGCCCTAAAAACAAATATGCCCCTTGTTAGAGCCATCTGGGCTCTGAGGCAACTATGCGCCACGTTGGAGCCCCACGGGGCTCTAAAACAATTATGCGCCAGGGTTGGAGCGGCCCGCTGCCAGACGGGGCCGCTCAGAACTAAACACGGTGCCTGGGACGGGCACCAAGAACACTCGTGAGGCCCCTACTCACCGGTGCCGGCGGAGAACTCCTCTCTCTCCCTCAAGGGCGGCTGGCTGCGGCGCGCTCTCCTTCGCCCGGTCCCTCTTCGCTGCTGGCGCCTGCGGGGCTCTCACTCCCTCACGGGAGCCCCGACTTACCATGCGCTATGCTTCACCCGGTCCCCCTTCTCGGGACCGGGACTTGGAGATGGAGCCCGCGAGGCTCCTTCACTTCCCGGTTCGGCCGCGCTGCCTTTGGTCAGCCGGCCGCTAGGCCCCGCCCATAACCAGGCAACGGTGCCTGTCTTCCGGGTCGCATTTGGCAGCGGCCCGGCAACGTTTTTCTTCTTGGCTGCGGCAATGAGGGGTGGGCTCCCTCCTAATTTGAAATATAAAGCGGGGTGGGCACCCGCTCGTAATGGCATCAAAGGGGAATCCCTCACGTCGGGGTTCCCTCCAACGAGGCGAACAGCATCGCGCTGCGCAGCCCACGCTCCTCCTCAGCTGGGAAATTAAAAAGAGAGCGTTTACCAGGCGCTAGATGCAGCCCAAAGTCCTGGGTCCCAAGAGAGTCTTTTGGCATCAGGGAGCAAGGCAGGGCCCAGGGAAGCAAGCCCTCATGGCAGCCCCCCCTGGGCCCCTGCAGCAGCGTGCCCCCGGCAGATTCACGTCCAAGCACAAGAACTGAACAAGAAGCATTTTCATGGGGTCACAGCCCCTTCTTTTATACACCCTTTTCCCTTTGTGTAAAGGTGCTGGGCTGGGGAAAAACCAGACGCAACTGGTTTGGGGGAGCTTTGGAGCACTTTGTTTTGCTCAGCTCCTCTCTCCTTTCACAGGACAGGCTAGGGACATCAGACGCACCACAGGGGGTGGAGCCAGCATTGTGGAGGGAAGGCACAGTCCTATTCAGGTCCCAGGTGCAACTCCTCCCTCCCATCTAGATGCAGATCTCCCTATTCAGCCCTGCGCTGACTCACCCTGCCCCTCCTGGAGCCCCACACAACTCCCAGCCCCTGTCACTCACAAGCCAGACATGCAATTCACATCAGGCAGGCAGACACAGAGCACACATAAATGCCAACTTCTACAAGTGGCATTTCTACACCAGTCACAATAAATCTGCGCACACCATTGCGCAGCATTTATTCTCACGAGTTCGCACATACTAAACCCGCCCCTGCACTTCTCTCACACCAGGAATTACCATGGACACACATATCCCCCATGCATTCCTATGGGAGGGCAGGACAATCTCACCACACGCACTCAGCGCGCACGCACTTTACACTGGACCACAGTGCTAAAGTGCCCAGAGACTGAAAACTACTAACACACAAGGCAAAAAGTTTAGGGGTGAACCGGTCAAAAAGGGCCAAGTCCAACAAGAAGTACTCCAGGATCCAGCTGAACAGAGTTCTCCCTGCCTCACACTCTCGATCCCGCCTCCGTCTCACCCCACAAGAGGAGGATATCCTCACTACAATCCACCCACACATGCTCCATGGGCTGCCTGTGAGTGATGTCCGCAATGTGGCACCAGGTAAGTGGGATGACAAGAACAAGTATACAAAATGTATGTCTGTGTCGCACTGCCATTGTGAGTAAGGAAGTTGTCCAAATTCCATATACAAATATAGTCAGTCAGAGGCTCATGTGTTTCTCTCAGTCTGTTGCACCACAAGTCTCAGAATCCTTTGTATTAGAAATGGCAAATACCTTTCACACTATGAAATACAAAGGCCAAGGCCTGAAGCCGTATATACCGAACAGTGCTAAATAGCAATTGTCAAAGTGCCCCTTCCACTAATCCAGACACGGCTGGGTCAGTCAAGAACGTAAGGGGGTGGGGGTGCAGTGCAGAGGCAAATCAACACACAACGGAATGGAGAAAATAAGTCCAAATAAACATAAAAACAACTCACCCTGGCCCTTCCAAAATCACAAAACAGAAGGTGAGAGAATCCTTATTTAAAAATGTCAGTCCCAGAATCCATTGTTTAATTCCCATCCTGCCATGCCATTACATCACCAACACCCCACCGCTCCTACCTGCACCGGCCGTGGCAGTACTTCACAATACTGTTAGCATGCAGAAGATATGAGGAAATGTCTGACAAGTGCAACATGTACATTTTCCATGTGTTGATGTGTATCTCTTCTCACCCATTTACACATTCAGCCAGAGTACAGACAGCCACAGTAGCAGAGATCCCAGCATCTTCTGGGAGGAGACCTCATCCAGAGCAACGCAGACCACCCTCACTAACTGGTAAGTCAAACGTGGCAGGAGATGGTCAAAAAACATATATAGGCAGCAGAGAACAGAGGGCGAAACATAGTGTCTGCATCTCAAAGGCAACTGGAGAGGAAAAACTAGCCTTTCTGGAGGAACAAGGAGGGAGTGAGATACATACCCCCTGCCCCAGTGCATTGCCCACCGTGGTTTTGGCTGCATTGGCAGCAAAAGGGCCAGTGGAAGGCCCCAGTACAAGCCCTGACATTATGGACAAAGGGCATTGGGCCCCCTAGAAAGGGCAGTTGGCCTGGGTTCAGCTTTATGGTGGTGATAGGGCGCAAGGCCCTAAGGAGATGTATGCACCTGGGGAGTGTCACTAAGGTGCCCTCCTAATTGTGAGTTATTGCATAATATGTTTATGCTTATGATGCCTATTGCATAGTGTGTTTATGCCTACAGAGGTTGCGTAATGTGATTATGCATATGAGTTTGATGCCTAATGTGATGCAGACATAATGCGTTTATGTTGCTAGAGATATTGCCAAGTACAGTATTTTACCAGTAGTCACTGGTTGTGTTTGATGTGTGCTTCTAGTGCTTTCTAAAGGTTCTGACAGTGGCCCGATTGGCCCTGTCCTGTATATAATCCCCTGTAAATATTGCCTAGTGCCAGTTGGCACAGTGTATATGTGTGATTATGACTCTAATGTGTTTTGGATAATACAAAGGCTATTTTCATATAACCTTGTGTGGAGTTTCTTTTGTGGTGTGCCTAGTGTGTTGCTGCTGTATGTGTGTGTTGCGCAAACGATTTACACATTGCCTCTGGGATAAGCCTGACTGCTCGTGCCAAGCTACCGAGGGGGTCAGCAGGGGTTATCTTCAGTGTGTAACTCCCTTGCCCAGACTAGAGTGGTGGTTTCTGTCTGGCTTAGGCGCAAGCTCTAGCCAACCAGAAATCCCATTTCTAACATTAGTTGTGAGCGGTGAGGATAGGACTTGCGTTTACGCAGTACCACAGCGACAACTGGTTGCACTACAAACTCTGCATTTGGAGAAATCACATGTTTAGGGATTATTTTTCCTGAGTTTTATTTCTACTTAAAAGTGTCATTTTTGAACTGTGTATTCCTGCTTCAGCTCAGACGCCTAGGTCTCTTGTGTTGCACTGTAGTTGTGTATTCTGCCAAGATGGGAGTAATCTAAAATGAGGATGACCTTTGGGAGTACACCCGGGAGGAGTTAGAGGACTTCTGCAGAGAGAGGGGGATACCAAAAGTGGGTAACATCCTCAGAAAGCTTTTCCTTTATGAAGCACTCCTTAGGGGAGAACCCTTAGCGTGTGGCGGGGACCTGTCTGATTATCCCTCTGCCTACCAAAGTGGTGGTTTTGAGATAGGGCCTGAAGAGTCTGAAGAGGAGGAAGAAAATGACAGGACAGGGACGCCAGTAGAGAGTGAGGACCCCATAGATAGGGAGTCCCTTGCTGGGTCCGGTGCCAGGGGGAGTGCCACATCCCTTTCTCTGTCCCCAGAGGAGTGGGTGGATAGGAGGGAAGAAGGGGAGCATCAGCTGGCTTTAGAGAAGCTCCAGAAGGAGAGCCATGAGAACATGGAGGCTCAGAAATTGGAGTTGGAGAATAGGAAGTTAGCCTTAGAGGAGGAAAAGGCCTTGTTGGCCCAGGAGTTGAGTCTCAAGGCGTTGGGCCTTGAAGAGGAAAAGCTAGAGACTGAGAGGGTCTTAGCGCAGGAGAGGATGGCGGAGGCAGAGAGGGCCTTCGTCAGGGAGAAACTAGCTCTGGAGGGTAGATTATCCCCCGAGTACAGTTTTAGTTGTCTGGATTCACCAGTGAGGGTGGGGTCCAGTGGTGGCAGCAATATGGAGTCCAGTGCAGGAAGTCCCACTCCCAGATCCCAGAGTATGGTGCCTAGTTCCCAGGAAGAGGGGTACAGGTTGAGGTTCAGGGGCAGTGGAAAACTGTCTCACCAGTCTTGGGGGGAGTTTGTGGATGTGTGTTGTGATGCACTGGAGGATTGGGTGATGGGTAGCACAGCAAATGATTGTGAAGGGCTGTTCAATCTGGTTGTCAGAGAGCACATGTTCAGTAATTGTTTTCTGGGGTTGAGCCAACACCTGTTGGAGTGTAAGTTCTCTGATCCCAGGGAGCTTGCACAGGAGGCAGACCTCTGGGTGGTTACTAGAGGTTCTGAAGAGGCATTGGGGAGTGACCCTAAGAGGAGTGGCTCAGGTATCTTCCAGCCCAGAGTGGTGGAAGAGGTTCAGAGTAGCCCAGCTAGGTCCCGTTGTAGTGGGAGGGTTGTAGGGCCTCACGTCCTGTCTTCGAGGAGAGGGAGTGAGACTGGGATGCGTCCCGATAGTGCCCAACCTCAGTCTCAGGGCCTGGATGGTCCCTTAAGGGAACACCAGGTAGGGAGCCTAAGCTGTACTAGTAGTCCATTTGAGGGGATCTCCTAGTGTCAGGAGAACGTGGAGTGTCTGTAATCAGGCCTCCATCAGTTCTGGTGTCTGGCAGTGCCACTCCTAAGTGGAGGGTGCAGAAGTCCAGATTGAGGGGTGAGAGAGGTAGAGAGTCCCCAGTGGAAGAACCAGTGGGTCAGGGGCCAGCCAGGAGGGATGAGTCTCCTAGGAGTGACCATGGTGGTCTGCATCTCAAAGGCAACTGGAGAGGTAAAACTAGCCTTACAACTATAGGAATCCTCAAAGGACATTTACCTTCAGCGAAATAGATCTGGGAATAGCAAAATAAAAATTATAACATATCTAGGCTCTTCATGTCATTGTGTGTTATGAACATTACATGTATTCCACCAACTGCTCCAGGACTGGGAACTCGATTGTGGAATTGAGTGCCAGACCAACTCTGAATGTATCCACCTCTAAATTGCAAAAATATCAGTAAACTAAATTTAAAAAATCCAATGAGAACAAATATGACAATGATGAACAAGAAGTGAGATTCACAAACCAGAGTATGCGTCCTCTGTCCAACTTACAAAGTTCCTTTTCCATACATAAATCTGTTGAGTCCAACCAGCTGGTCATAGATGTCATAATTGTAGGGTATGTCTTCTGGTCAATTAACAAAACATGATTGTGGACCTTACGCCAGGAACTGTTGTTGTGTCAATTTGATAGACGTTGCTACTAGGCAGTGGGGCCATAATAAGTTGAATATGGGATCACTCATTATAATTTGTGATAGACACGTCTGCAACGGTAGTGCCCACACTGCTTGTGCTCATCCTTTGTGCCTCAAATTGAGTGCTTCACATGTGGCAGCCGGTATGTAAAGTTGCAAACACACTTAGCATTGTAGGTCCAATGATGTCCTCCCAGAGTCCAAGACACACATTGACTTCTGCTACAAGGTTGCCTGTGACATCTGGTCGGGGACCACACACTAGGCAGGTGCGGGGCCATGGTAAGGAAACTCAGGAACAATGAACCTGAATGCCCATGCCCATGAATGTGCCTCTAATATCTGCTGTATGTTGTATGTGTATCACATAACTGTTTTCCTGCATCACAATATGCCTCCATATGGCATTGAAATATATACCAGGTCACACCATGGTGGCTAGTGAAAGGATGTCACAAAACAAATGACAAGTGAGTGTAGAATGGACATAAAAATAGTATATAGTGTCACATGAAGTGTACTAGACACAACTGGATTGTAAATCAATGATATGATAACTCCGTAGCAGAATTCCACAGGACAAAAACATTTTGAAATTGGTGTGGATGATGCTTGCAATGATGCCAGTTCTGTACATTTGTGATGGATCTATGGGCTGCCAAGGTGAATCATCAGGAAGTCACAGCCCAAGATCTCGTGGCTGAAAGGCCAAAACCAAATCCAGTGTAGGCGTCAACCATGAAAGATTCACAACTTAACCACAATGTGTTATCCTAATCAATTGTTGCACTCTGCTTGCCTCCTCTTCTACTGTGTCCACCTATATAATTGAGTGTATGGTATGTGAGGTAAGGATGTCTGCTGTACAAAACATCATCCGTTGTCAGCTTAGTTCAACCATGATGTAGGAAATAGATAATGGGAATAGATGACACTCAAATGCTGGACATAACAAATGTGTGATCTCTCAAGCCAAAATGAGCTTTGTGAATCCATTGGTAGGGAAGCACAAATGACACACAAAATGTACGTGATTATTGCACATCTCACATATGATCTCTGCTATGCAATGTTTGAACTGATGTGCAAATGTGAAACTGCTCAGCCTGTGGATGTACACTCCTTTCAACTTGTCAACACTCAACATCATACTCATGAGACATATTAGTCTTAACGGTGAAGGTGTAAACATTGCAATATGCTGGCGTCCAGATCATTTTTCCCCTCCCTTCCTATATCAGTAACCTTCTCATATACGTTTGTCTGTTGATGTGTCATCTCATTGATGTCAGTGCTGTGTGCATGTAACAGCTGGCAACTGCTGCATGTCAGCATGGGCACACATGTAAAGTCCATGAGGTAAACATGCTGCACATTGTCCAGGAATATCCATCAGTGGTCATTGACAATGACATATACATGAAAGCTCATAGCTATTATCTGGTGTACTGAAATATGGAGATGTATGTCTCAACACAGCTTTGGAGAGAATGACGCCAGTGCGGCGTACAACATCATCCCGGGAATGCATGACATCCTGGCTGCAGCAGTGAAACCCGCTCGCACATGTACATCAGGTAAATGTGGTGTGAAGTGTTACCCTATGTAAACCATGACAAAGATGAAAATCCCCTTCTGCAGATAACCTGCAGTTGTTGTTAACAAAGTTCCATCCATATCATAAGTGTCTCATGTGCCTCTTTGTAAATTGGTAATGCAGATGATTGACATTGGTGTCACTTCCCACTACAGCTGCTGGATCGGGGACCACTTTGTCAACAAAACCTACAACAGGGGAGAGCAGAAAAGGACACAAAGTTGTGGATGGACCTGGTAAGTGTGCTTTTTGAGTGTACATCTACGTTTCACACCTCAGTGCCATTGTGTGAGCTGTCACTTGTAGGGGTACCAAAACCAGCTCAAGTGTGCATCATCTGTCGATGCAAAGTACAGTAGAACCATCCCTTGTGTTTCACGATATCTCATACTCGGTCAATTACTTATCCTGTTGCTACCTCTGTGTTCCAGGTGATGATGACGATGAGGAGGAAGGACCTTCCACCAGTGTTGGGCGACGGGCAATTAGAGGTGAGAATCCACTGCTCCTCCAGGCAGTGATGTCAGCTGCAAGTCATGTGCAAGAGGAGGAGGAGGAACTACCTGAGGAGGATGAAGTATCGGACGATAGTGAGTGTCTGCGCATCCACTCAGGGGATGGAGAATCTGATGCCATGGACAGTAATTTGCACCGATCGCCCACATTTAGCAAGGTCTGACACCTCCCCCCAGCAAAGTGTGTCAGCCTCGTGCAATGAAAAAGGTTGCCTGTCCCCAGCATAGAGATAACCAGCCACAGTTCAGCCCCACCCCAACACAGACCTCACTCCCTCACAGCCCTCACATCCGGGACAGACATGGTGGTTACCCTACACACTCCTCCCCAGACAGTGTATCCCAGGCATTATCTGCACCATCTGAGGGAAGTACCAACCATGCTGTGGTGCAGGCATCCCCTGGGCACCATTCACCTGTCCACAGGCTTCCACAAGCCAACATCCCCCCTGCTCTTGGACCTGGTGGACTCATCCATGGCCGGGTCCTGAATGGAGGGCCTGCACATGTCCGTGGTGGCCAGTGGCAGCAGGACTTCTTCCAACAGCAGGCAGATGTGAGGCAGGACATACGTGCCATAGGGGCCACCCTGTCAGACATGTCTGAGGCCCTGCGCCAATTCCCTCAGGTGGTGGACCGACAGACCCATGTTTTGGATAGGTTGGATAGAACCTTGCAAGACATGTCCAGGAATATCAGAGACATGATATCTTTCCAAAGGGAAGAGAGTGTAAGACACCATTCCTTGGCCATGAAGATGATGGACGGCATGATGGCAGTGTTCCAAAGTCTACCTTCACGGGCAATGCAGGGAGGGGAGCCATCACATATGCCTACAGCACATCACACCCACACACCTGTTCCACAAACTGCACAGGAGCATAGCATGGGTACACATCCACCACCGCCCCCCAACCAGCCCCCCCCACATGCAAATCCACCACCACCCCCTGAACAGGCACTACCACCACCTGCACAACAACACCCTGGCCATGCACATACACCAAGTGTACAGACACAATCCGCCCCTGCACATGGACTTTACCCTGTACAGGCACATGCCGGAGACCAACCTGCACCTCGGCGTCAACCCAGACTTAATCCCTCACAGCGATCATCACCCCGGAAATTGCGAAGTCAAAAGCACAATCCCCAGTGACCACATCCCAGGAACTTGTTGTCCAGTGTGAATATGTTTAAATAAAAAAATATCAGATCCCAAGTAAAATCTCTGTTGTGTATCATGTCCTGATAGACTAATGTTCAGCAAGTGAGTTGGCGTAGAGATGAGAGGATGTATGTGTGTGTGTGTGTGACACATCTGCAAGTTGAACCCCATCATTGCAGCAAGCCCTCATGTGCAGAGCAGATGAGTACCCAAATACCTTGGCATTTTTTGTACAAGACATTCACAATGAAGCAAAACAAGATAGACAATGTATGAATAAAAATAAGTGTTTAAAGGACAAATATGTAAGGATAGAAATAAAACAACAGTCCGTCTGGAAGGGAGAAAGGAAAACAAATGATGTCCTTACTGCAGAAGGAGAAGGGAACTTGGATTGGGGTGGGGCAACATAAATATAACACGTCAGGGAGCGTCAGGGAAACCAGTCTATTTACAAGGGGAAAAGTAAATCATTGTCCAAAAACAGAGTGTCTGTCAAACTGTTCAATTGTCCTTCTGGTCATCCTCTAGGACCACAATGTCCAGATCCTGTGAATCACATGCCTGCTCCTGGCTGGCCGGTGCATGGACAGGCACCACACGGGGTCGGGATACATGAGGAGTTTGGGGGAAAGAGTGTGGGGCAACGGACAGGGGGAGACATTGACGGTGGTGTGGGAGGGGAGTTGGGACACAACAGAAGACATGACTGCACTCAGGGAAGTGAAACCGGCAGTGAGGGTGGCCAGAGCGCGTACAATTTCCTCTCGCATCAGGCGCACCTCTAGACACAGTTGCAGCAAGATGCGAGAGGACATGTCTGGCTGACCCTCACATGCAAATATCAAGTCCTCTGGTACAGCCGCAGACGGAACAACAGAGGGAGGGTTTTGGGTCGCACGTGGGGGGTGTGGTGCCTCAGGTTCGGAGTCAATGTGGGTGTCGACCTGGTAGCTATGATGAGGGGGACAGATTGCAGAGGATGCAGCTGAAGGCCCCCATCGTATGGGGGCCTCAGGAGTTAGGGAGGGGCTGAAGGCAGGACCAGGTTGCATAGTGGCCTGCCCTGTGGACACCTCGGAATAAATATGTTCGGCATGGTCCGTGGATGAGTGGCTCTCCACCCCAGCCTGGCCAGAGGTGTCCAGTTCATCACCCCCCCCTTCACTGTCCTCATCCTCCACCCGGTCTGTGGCACCAGAGTTGTCCTCATGGTCAGTCCGGGTGGGCGCAATCCCCATGCCTGCTGATGTTGACGGTCCCGCCTCATCGTCCTCTTCCTCAGTACTGGAAAGAGGTCGTAGCCGCCGGCGCACCACAGATGTCCTGCTCCGAACCCGGTCCTCTTGGCCAGCTGAGTCCACTCAAATGTGAGACAAATCATTATGTAGTTGGTGTACACATCAGGTTAAGACACATATCAAGCGTAACGACCGCTGTGGCACTAAGAGACCTCAAGATTAATATCTCTGGTCCAAATCTTCTCCCCTTAAGCAAAGTGTATCAGGCAAAAGTTATACCACCAATCAGTTATGTAAGTGAAGCTATGCGAGGGAGAGAAACTGAAAATCTGGATCGTACAATAACAAGAGCAATTCAAATGCAATTTTGGCCTACCAGGCTACACATCCCCCACACAATGAAGTCTGGAGCTCGGGATACAAAGGCAAGAGCTTGCCAGCAAAGGGCCGTTCATCAAAAGTTGGATCAAATTCAAAAGGGGTCCACCTGACACACTAAACATGCATCTGTGTGAAGAACTGAACAGTAAGGTGGCATGTCCAGCCCAACGCTACTTGGACAACTCACTTAATCAACTGGGACTGCAGGAACTTTGGTAGCTACCAGCAACCATCCACAGCTTAAAAAAATAGTAAATGATGTGATCACAAAAGAATCACTCATACAGGACAAAGCTGCCCTGACAGAGCGCGCTCATGGTTGGGTCACCTTGCAGACTAACAGCAAGGCAGCACCGCAAGCCTATCTTCTTACCAGCTTTTCCAGTGCAACAAATGAGAAATTCCTGAGATTCCGCCTAGTCATACTACCATCTGCATATCATATGCCGCCCTGGCTACGCCCACAGATTCCAGCAATCTGCAGACTCTGCGGGGAGGGGAAGGAGGATATAGTGCACCTGCTGACTATTTGCAAGGCCCTAAAAGGGGAATGACGGATCTTGCTAAGACCCCTCTTCAATACGACATCCATTAGAACTTGCAGACAAGCAGTGTTAGCATCCTTTTCTGGCGAGGATGTTCAACTAACCTGCCGGCTGGTAAAATACCTATCCGATGCAGTAACTACCATAAAAAGGCAGGCCATCCAGTTAGCAGACTGCACTACAGCTGAACGGACTACGGTTCTTTGAAGGAATTCTTATTAGTCACTGCCTGTGCTGCTGCCCTATACGGGAATATTAGCATGTCAAGATTGGTACTTCACGCATCTTAAAGAACTGAGCAGGCGCAGCAAATGGGAACCTTGATTAATGTCAAAGACTAGCACACCATGCACTTTCAGGGTTTTGCACCAGGCAGAAAGCCCTCTTCAACTCCCTTTTATGATGCTCAAATCACCCTCGTCCAACACCCAAAGTCCCATTATCCTACTGTAAGTCCTTGTATATATCATAGCATTTATTATCCAACAATCTCCAATTAACGCACTGTTTCCTACCCTACTGTGACATATCTGGAAAACAGTATTCTCAGCACTCAGCACTTTACTCTGCTGCTAGTTAGGCTGAAAACTGACGTCCCTCAACAACACATTGCAGATGCCTAGCACTTTCCACTTTCTATCTGCATGAAGCAACTTATCCATCTCCGCCCCTCCACTCTAACGCGCTGCCTGGCACTAGACCAACGGAGCCAGGCAACCTACGCTGCCTTTTAAAGCATGCACTGCTCCCTTGTCTCTCTCCATAGCAAGTTCACAGCCATAGCCGCCCAGCTCTCAGCTCCCCCAAGCACCCCATGGCCCTACGTGTACATCGCTTTACTACACAGTAAAACCTCAGCAAGCAAGTGACCAGTATTCCTTTTTTGCCGTTAGACAAGTAGAACACTATTGACTTTAACAAGAATCAAGCAGAGGCAACAACTGCTGCCTTGCACTCTGCACTTCACTTTATAATTTTCTTTTTCAGCTGTTTTACATCACTTGTGGGCCACATATTATTGACATTTTATGTTGTTTTAATACTGATCTGTTTTAAGTCATAGAAAATGCCAAATAATGTAATGCATGATTGTAAAGGTGTTAATTAACTGTACAATATAATCAACTTCAACTTCATAAACATATCAAGATGAGCCAAGGTCAGACTTTGTTCTCCTCTGATCACACTATCGAGTTGTGTGTGTTTACAAACTTAAATTACGTGCATGTTCACTGTCATCTCCTGATTTGAGTCTGACATGGACACCTCACAAGATCATTGGTGGTTAGCATGTCTGTACTGCCAACCCTCAGTTATGGCATTGTTGTGACCTGTGTGTCCTGTCACTGCGACATGTGCAGGTTCTACAACACTGTCCACTAAAGGAGCTCAGAGAGAGTCCAGATGAAATTGGAAAAAGCCTGTGATATGGAGTGTCTGCACTTTCACGTCTGGACATATGTTATCTGCTGTGTAGTATTGGATGGGACAACACTAAGGCCGATTGGGGGTAACACATCCATTTAGGGTCTGGGCAAATATGTTTGTTAAGTTGTGAGTCTGAGCTTATGATATCCTCTCTCACAAGCTGACAATCCACTGCCACATATTGCCTTTGGAGGTTGAGCAGGTAGTGCTGTGCACTGATGAACAGTAGTGGCTCGTTGTTACAGCGACCTGTACATGGGAAATGGCATTCAAGCTCCTGGGGGTACGACGTGTGTCTGTGGACACACTTGTCTAGATTTGCAACACTTATGAGTGTGGCAAGGCTCTCAAAGTCTGTCTTGACTCAATGGCACATGATGATCTGTCTCTATCAGAACCCAAACTCAGCAAAAGCAATGTAAGTCACAGCATACAATTTCCATTGGCCTCACAAACACACACTGGACAGTGTCTGTAACATACATCATCCAATGTACACATCAGTCATGATTCCCTTGTTTCACAGTTAGTGGTGCTGGCAGTGGAACTTTCATCAGTAATCCAAATGTGTGTCTCAAATCCCCAATTGTCATGATGACACCACAAGTCCCAGGATGCACTCAGCTAAGTCCAGAAAATGGGCTACATTGAGCTTTTTGCTGCATGATGAGTGCTGCATACACACAGATTAGGAGACTGGAGGCATGGGACTCAGAATGGTACAGCTCTGTCTGCACTTGCATCATACTTCCAGACACATTTAGCCTATAATGCACTTACCATGTCTCTGCTGCTCTTGCTCCTCCAGCTGAGCATGGAGGGTCGGAAGAGCTGCACGCAGGACCCTCCTGTACAGTGGCGAGAGGCGAGGACGATGCACATGGTGCTGGGAAGACTGGCCCAGTAGCTCTTCAGCCTTGATCCGGGCCCAGCGTTTCAGGTCCTCCCAGCGCTTGCGGCATGCCCTCGCGTTCCTGGTGTGCACACCCACTGTACTGCAGCGCTCACCGATTCTGGCCCACAAACTGGTCCGCGCTGCATTGCTCAGCTGTTCCTGTGGCCCCCCATATAGCTGAGGATATTTCTCTATCACCCCCTCAGATAGCATGTCCAATTCCCTTTCACTGAAAGGGGGTGCTTTCTCTTCATAACCCTCAGCCATTTTGGGGGAAATGAGGTTGATGAGAGCAGCAGGATGTCACAGGATCTTATCGGTGAGAGAGGATGACTCAGATTGAACACTAAATGTCTGTCATCAACTTTCTGTGATGTATTTCCTGTCCCCCACTTCCTGTATGTGATTTCCTATATGAAAATTATGCTTCTGGTCAAATTTAGGAGTTTACGGCCCAAAAACGGACTTTCCGCATGCGCAGAGTACGCAACGCTATCGCAAAGTACTCTGCGCATGCGCACAGTACGCTACGCTATCGCAGATTACGCAGCGCATGCGCAGCGTACGCTGCGCATGCGGAAATTGCGTTTTCGGGCCGTAAACTACGAAAACTACCCAGAACCCAAATTTTCATTTAGGAAATCACATACAGGAAGTGGGAGACAGGAAATACATCACAGGAAGTAGTTGTCAGCCATTTTGTGTTCATTCTGAGTCATCCACAACCACAGAACAAATCCACTGCCATCCTATTATTCTGTAGCAGATAAAAATGTAATGACTGTGTAAGATTAATTCTTACACATGAAACAAAAGGGAGAACAGACCATGTAATGAGATTTGGGCTGGGACAGGGAGGGGGGCTGGCACAACATCACACCCCAGTTTACTTCCCAAATGCTTTGCATTATGGTACATATAGTCCATATTTAGTGATCAACACAAGTGTTGTCTGTTGTGTTACAGTGTATTAGGGGGTAGCAGTGCTGTACTTCCCAGACACATAGTGGCATATTCAGCCACAACATCATCACTCACGTTGTGGGACCAACATAATTGGTGTATGCTAATCATTTGGGGGACAACTATCACAAATCCTATAGTCATGCACTTTTTACATACAGACTCCCATTGTCAAAAGGTACAGGAGGGTCTCTCAGAACATGTACATCTCATCCTCAGAGTCAATAGACTCCTTGTGAAATCCACTACACTGATTGCTGACATTGGCACATGACCTGAAGCACGATCAATCTTTTGACTCATGTCAACAGTTGTGGCTGACATACAGTTAGTGTGGTTTGCAAAGTTGTCTCAGGATGGATTATTTTGGACAGAGTAGTAAATATCCATTTTTCATCATTGACAACAGACAGCAAACCACATCTTGTCGATGACACATCAGGTAGCTCACGTGAAAAACGTGGCAACCAGCTGATCACGGACTTGCATACCCTGACCTCGGTTATGTGCAATGGCCCGGTTGCCCGGATTCAGAGCTAGCCGAGGTTCAAGAGGTATCTGTAAGCCATGTGTTAAAGCAATATTGTGCAACACACAACAGGCCATAATGATCTTGCACACAACTTCAGGGGAGTACGTCAGCACACCCCCTGTACGGCTGAGACATCTGAAACGCGACTTCAACAGACCAAAAGTGCGCTCTATGATGGCTCGAGTTCGTATGTGTGCCCGATTGTACCTAGGCTGAGGTACAGTGGTTGGATGTCTGTACGGTGTGAGGAGTTGAGGGGAGAGTGCATAGCCAGCATCGCCTAAGGAGGGAAGATAGGGCAATAGGTTACATTTCCAAATGAAATTTGAACAGAACATGATCTTTACTTAGTACATGCAGTGTCTGTTGTGACCGTGTATGTGGCTTGGTGATTCTTATTGTAGAATGGTTGTTGATATAAGGTGGCATTCATTCATTACTGGGCTTCTTGACAGGCCCCTTGTGCCACCAGTGCGTCACTTTTCATATGTGATACAGTGACGTACTGGCAGCGCAAGGGTATTGTAACTGAGCCCTTTCATAAGCACACATCACTCTTTTTTAGTACTTGGTACTTACCCAGTAACCACATGTTGCCATATTCTCCCGCAGCCAACCGCCGGGCAAGAGGTGACATACGGAATACGAAGCTGTCATGGGTACTGCCTGGAAACGCTGCATGCACATCTGAGAATCTCCCACTGGCATCACAGACAGCCTGCACATTGATGGAATACCATCGGTGTCTGTTGCAGTATATGTGTGCAATGTGGCGGGGTGGCTGAAGGGCCACATGGGTACAGTCAATTGCACCCAGCACACGTGGGAAGCCGGAGATGCCCAAAAATTCCCTAGCTGCCCTTTGTCTGCTGGCCAGTGTATGGGGCATTCGTATGTGAAGGTGGGCTCTAGAATTGATGCAGCGCAGTACCTGATGCAGGCACCGGGACTGGCTAGCCTGGGAGATGCCCACAACATCACTGGTGACCCTTTGGAATGACCCCGTAGCGAAAAAATGGAGGGCAGAAAGGACCTTCAGATAGGCTGGGATGGCATGGGAGCAGCATGTAGGTGAGTCAAGTTCCTCCTCCCAATCACATACCATCTCCAAGATGACTTCTGGAGGGAAGCGGTATCTGGCCCTTACTTCTTGAGTGGACATCCCAAATATGTTGATCCTCTGTCTGAAGATCCTCTCTCTCCTCCTCCTCAAGTCTTCTTGCTGCATGGCAAGGGGCAGAGCAACAAATACATTCAGCGACATGTTGAAAGTGTTTCTGTGTGTCTGCTCTGCTTTCATATGTGCAGCAGGGCTGGGATTGGCTGCAGTGTGTCAGATGTTTCATCATGGGGGATGGTAGGCAGTTGGACAGGTGTATGGAATTGAGGTAATGCTCAAACGGCCGATAGGCGGATATTCCGGCCCGGGAGCGGAGATTCCGGGCCGGAGGCGGAGATTCCGCCATTGTGCCGGAATCTCCGCCAGTGGGCCGGAAATTCCGGCCCGAGTGCGGACATAAAGTTAGGATGTGTAAGTTCATTCTGTGAATACCCATATGTGTAAGTTCATTCTGTGAATACCCATATGTGTAAGTTCATTCTGTGAATACCCATATGTGTAAGTTCAATCTGTGAATACCCAAATGTGTAAGTTCATTCTGTGAATACCAAAATTGTTGTAAGTTTAGGATTTTGACGTAAGTTAGTTCTGTGAATCAGGCCCAATATACGTAGACATATTCAACCACAAGCTGAATAAAAACTGTCACTACCTTCGATTCATATTACATGTTACATACAGATGAAATAACTTTGAGTATATGTCTCTAAATGTGACTAAGAACTACATTATAAATGCAAATAGGAAACAATAGTGCACACATTACATAAATCCATTGTTGTTTCTCAAGTAAATACATTTTTTGTGAGGATGGCTTTCA
The DNA here is from genome assembly GCA_963921515.1 of Calotriton arnoldi. Taxonomy (NCBI): domain Eukaryota; kingdom Metazoa; phylum Chordata; class Amphibia; order Caudata; family Salamandridae; genus Calotriton; species Calotriton arnoldi. The sequence goes on along the minus strand of CAWUFW010001987.1, from coordinate 767,439 downwards.
TCAGATTTCTAGAAAATATATATCATTTAATATGGTTATGGCACACAGTGTATGTATGAATCCTTCATCCTACAGCGAATGGCACTGCTGCTATGATCTCCAAAAAAGCATTTCTAGAGCCTTACCTCTTGTATCCCTTCACTATCCTTTTCAATTCAATTAATAGACTTGCAAGTCCACAGCTCAAATTAATTTTATATGTCCCTATACTGATTCCCCACTAATCCTGTTTGGGTTCCGGAGTAGCGTGCTACTCGCCAAACAGCACTTCAACGCCTCATCAGGGATAGCAAGTGCTATATAAATGCAAACCCTTCCCTCTTCTATCCCTCCACTATCTTTTTTAGATCCAAATAACCTCACATGTCCACCACTCAAATTAATTTCATATCTCCCTATACAAATTCACCACTAATCCTTTTTGGGTTCAGGAGTAGTGTGCTACTCGCTGAAAAGCGCTTCCATGCCTCATCAGGGATAGTAAGTGCTATATAAATGCCATTACAATTACAATTCAATAATGATGTCAAGTGAAATACTTTACATTCATAATTTAAGGACACTTGTATGACGTGCCAATTGCACGTATATATTGCATATTTGTGAGAAGGATATATATATATATATATATATATATATATATATATATATATATATATATATATCAAGTGGTCATTTCCTATCATTCCGAGGTGTGAGACTCTACTATGTGAACGTGACTGTCCTTCACGGTGTGAGACTGCCAGTGGCCGTGGCTGTTCGGGGGGACGAAGCCCATCAGACCCTCTCCCGGTCTCCGCAGCCGCGCTCTGCGGCAGGCCCGCTCCCGGCTGGGGACGTCACGGATGGAAATGGGAAGTGGGGCCGGGCCGGAAGCGGCGGCTCCAGCAGGGATAAGGGAGGAGGAGGGAGCGCAGCAGAGCAGAGCAGGCAGGCGCAGCGGCTTCAGGAAGTGACCGGAGCAGGCAGCCTGCAGTCAGAGCCACAAAGGAGGGATACAGGCCGGAGACACCCTTCTCCCCGCGGCCGGGCCCCCCTGCAGCCCCCTCCCTCGGACCCGGACAGCGCTGCAGCCCAACCCAGCGGCAAGGTAGGGGGCGGGAGTGAGCATGGGAGGGAATGAGCATTGGGAGAGAGAGGAAGCGAGGCTGGCTAGGAGGGGGGGAGAAGGACTAGGGAGTGACCGTGAGCTGTGGCGTGAGAGAGAGTGTAGAGATGTGGGGTGGTTGCTGGGGAGTGACAGGGAGCTGGGCAGTGAAATAGAGTGAAGAGATGTGGGTAGTGGTGAGTGACGCTGACTGTCCCTGGCATGAAATAGAGTGAAGAGATGTGGGTAGTGGTGAGTGACGCTGACTGTCCGTGACATGAAAGAGAGTGAAGGGATGTGGTTAGTGGGGAGTGACGGTGTCTGTGGCATGAAAGAGAGTGTGGAGGGGGGTGGGTCCTGGGGAGGGAATGTGGGCTGGACAGTGAAAGAGAGTGAAGACGTGTGGTGGTTGTTGGGAGTGCCCGTGAGCCGCGGCATGAAAGAGAGCGTGGAGATGAAGGGTGGTGGGTGCATTCGAATAGTATTGGGGTGAATGACTAACGCTTACAGAACCGGCGGGTGTAGAGTCCGGGTACTGTTGACCGTCACCTGGCAGAAAGGGGGCAAGGATGGAAATGGAGAATGGAAGAGTGGCCGTGCGCTGGGGTATAAACATGATAAAGGGGTGCAGGGGGCTGAATCATTTGCGAGAGGAAATGACTGTGAAATTGACCTGCTGGGCCCTGGAGAGAGCGGGGAACGGAGGCGGGGAGTGGCCGAGACACTCAACATTTTTATGGAGAGTATAACACTTGGGTGGTGTGTGAGAGCGGAAGAGGTGTATAACTGGCGGCACTGGAATGCAGTGGTGACTGGAATGGGGGAGGGTTTGCAGATATTCTGGTAAAGAATGAGTGGTCGAGGCAGAGCAGAAGTGATGGGTAAGAGAAAGATGAGTGGAGGGCTGGGGAAGTGACGGAGTTGGGGTGTTGATAATGTGTAAGGAGCCAGAGTAAAGGGAGGGGGGGGGGCGGGTTAGCTGGGGAGTGGAGAGGAAGAGTAGGGCTTGGAACTGAGAGATGAAGAAAGGACCGCTTAAGGTTTTGGGGGAAGAGAACCCATCAATAGAAATGACAGCGAGGCGTGGAGTGTCAAACCGTGAGGCAAACAGTACACAATAGTCAATATAGTTCCAAGTTAGGAGAAGCTCACAAGTTCAGTGGCAGGCCTACCGATGCTTGTGGTGTGGCAGGCCTACCGATGATTGTGGTGTGACAGGCCTACCGATGCTTGTGTTGTAAGAGACGCTTGCAAGTTCAATGACAGGCCATCTGGTGCTTGTAATGCTGGGGATACCAACAAGTTCATTGGCAGGCCTAGCGATGCTTGTAATGTAAGAGAAGCTTACAGGAACGACCCTTGTCTCTCTATGCAGTTCTAGTGTGAACTGCCAAAAGACTTCACCAGCATGAGTGTAATTGCGCCCGCTGGCTGCCATTGAAGGCTGTGAACTGGTGCTACTACTGCTGGTACCAAGCAGGAGGGGGGTCCTGGTCAGCCTGGGATGCTGCAACTGCCCAAGGCCCTGCTGACTAATGGTCGCAGTGGCTGCATCTCTGTGGGACTGGGCTGGGGCTGCAGTAACTAGTGAAGGCGACATGAAACTACGCCAGGTCCTGCCCTGCTGAGCACGCCCAGTGATTCTGCTGCCATGAAGGCCAAGGATGTCTGCTGTGCCCGCCTCGCCACTCCAGCAGTAAGACCCCAGAATGTGGGATTGAGACGCCTGCTGAGAAAGCAAGCGCGAGGGCTTGAGACTTTCTGCCCAAATTGATACTTGTTGCGAGCTCTATTGATCCGAGTTGTGCATCAAACCCCTGCTGGTGAAAGTAATCTACACCTGTACCAATGCATGCCTCTGCCCACAGAATAAGAGGAACTATAACTATTGGGGTTAACAGGGTGGGAAGAGAATAGAATAACGGGGTGTATCACTTACTGGCGATTGTAACCAGGAACACAACCCTGAAGCTGCTAATCCAACTGAGTTTTTTAGTATTTAGTTCTGATTTAGGTAAAAAGAAAGTACTTTAAAGGTAAACACTGGGCCGGACATTGAGTTCAACTACACTCCCTCCCTGAGAGAGCCTTAACTGCTCGTCCTCGCTACCCTGAGGGTCCAGTGTGGAGTGGTTTGTACTTCGCCCACTGTGCCAGAGTAGGATGGCCACCGGTGCACACTACGGCAACCACCAAGGTCGAGGCCCTGTAGCCCCTGTCTGCCTGTCAACAACTTTTTAGAAAATGTGCTGGAGAAACTATGCTACAAAAAGGAACCTCTTGATAACATTTTCAAAATGTATTTACCCAGATAGTTTTGGGAAGAGAGGAAAGGGCGAAATCCCATTTTCAAAGACCTGTGGCTAGATTTAAACTCACCCAATTGGCATGTTTCATGGGCTCCCTTTCAGGACTGCCTGTTACACCAAAGGCCCTCGAGCCCATTTACTATTGTAAGATGCACACTCTGCCTCATTTTATTAAACCTCTTGGGAGGTGACCTCAGGATGAGCTACCGAAAAGGGGCGGTGCACTGAAGGGGTCGGAGAAGGGGCAATCTGATACAAATACAGGTAAGAGGCCCGATTGGATGGAGGCAGAGAGAGATGCTGGTGCATAATGAAAATCTGTGCATCTAGTGTGCACGTGGAGCCCAGGAACTGGTGGCACAGATACCCTGCAGCCCAGGTGCAGTCCTTGGAGCCTGGATTGGTGCTGTGCCCAAGTACAGTGCATGTGCTCTGATACAGGCTAGCTTCACAGTTCTGCGCATGCCCCGCAGCAGCAGGATGAACCGAGTTTAGTCAGGGCTGTGCCAGACTGGAGGGCACGCCGGGGGGTGAGATGGCCAGGGAGGGCACGGCTGGAGAATGGAAAGACCAGGGGCCGCACCTGTGCAGAACCATGGAGCATCTGCACCACTGTTGACGCACGTGTGTGCAGAATGGAGCAGACCTGGAAATAAAGGAGCGCGCTTTTACTCCACTTTTCAGATGTGCAGGAAGCGACTGTGAGGCAGCCGGTCTGCTTTATTATATTGGCAGTAAAGCTGTGCAAATGTAATTTGCTCTTATTTGAGAGTTGTTAATGGACTAAAGTCTTAAAATCTCCGACAGTAGTGGAACGATTTAGGAGCATAAAAAGTGTTATGAATTTTTTGCAATGGTCTCTCAATCCATTAACTTATTTTTCGTTTAGTGCAAAAGTTTTTTGTAACGCTGGCCTGAGCAACAAATGTTTGTTCCATATCAAGGTACATAAGCAGCAAGTTAGTGCAAACGTGTTTGGCCTTTTATTTACGTTAGAGCAGAGTTTCTGTATATACGGCGCCGGAAAGAAATGGTGGTTGGGGGGGGGGGGGTTGTGTATGTATGCACACCCAGGCAGGGGGACGTGGGCATCGGTGGTCCAGCACTGGGGGAATGGGAAGACTGGGGGAGGGGAACCCTCTACAATAGTATATACAGAGCCTTGGCAGGGGTCATACGCAGGTCAGGACCTGGAAGAATTAATAGTGACTCCTCAGCACCAGATGTTTCATGGGAGTGGTGTTACTTTCCGTTGCCATGCGGGCTATCTGGTAGACTCGTGCGGTGCACTGTTTATTGACTGGGCTTTTTTATTTGTTGGGGGGGGGGGGGAGCGGTCACGCAGGGCTTACCGGGCACATGAGTGTTGACGTCATATGTACATTAGGACGAAGCTCTGTTTTGGGGAATGCAGCGTCACACTGACCGGAGCATGTTTCCGATACAAGGACTTGTGAGTCAATGAAGGCGGGGAGGCGCGTGTTGTGGGATAGGCGGGGGGCTCAGGCTTTGTTTATCGGTGACGAGGAGCCCCAGGGCCCCTGCAGGGCTCCGGATCTCACGAGGCAGTGGGTGTGTGCAGCTAAACCTGTTGCACCTGGGCGTGGCTGTTCCGGATCCCTCACTAGCCTGACATGTTTGTATTTCACGCTTTACTACCACACCACACAGTGCAGAGGCCTTCTGCACTTCTGTCACTGACGCTCTATAGGCCCCTGGGACACTTGCTCAAATCTGTCAACTTTTCACACATGAAATGAGTGTGACATTTATGTTTGTGAGGCGTTGCAAACCCCTTCGGCGTGTCTTGGAGCTGAGAGTTCCCGTGGTGGAAATGTTTGAAAAATGATGCATTTTAAACAGCACTTAAGTGTGTGTGTGTTTCTCTTTTTTAATAACCCTCCAGACACCTGCGCTCCGCCTCCCGAGGCACAACACAGACATCTGCTGAAGCTAGCAAGCTCTTTCTCCTACTCGCCACAAAGTCCTGGTACGATTCCCCCCGCATCCTCCTTGCAGGAATAAAACATTTTCTAGCTATTTCGTCAATAATTTAAACCGAGGAAAAGATTATGTTTCTCTTTCTTTAGTTGGAAAATACAGCAGCCAATCAAATTTTAAACTACATAACCCATGAGCCTTCACAGTTCCTACTCGTCACTGGGATCATGCCAGAGTATAAATGTCCTTAGAACCTTAGTCCTTCCTCTTTCTTTGTGGAAAAAACAACAAGTCCATAAAACCTTTATCCAGCAGAAACGTAAATCGAACAGCCACAGGACCGCTCCACAGGCCAGCAGGCGAAGAGGGACGTCCTTCGCAACGAACAGATACAGCGCAGCCGCACATCAGACCACTTAGTCGGCATCCGTACCTGAAAAGAAAACCGAAGCCATAATATCCTTCTAGGAACTCCTTCACAAACACTGGGGACAAAGCAAACCATGGCCACAGTAAAACATACTGTTATCAAATCATACAGACGTATGTATCGACCTGAACCATCAGATGACAATATACAACATCCTAGGGCGGGATAATCCTTGCCTCCGTGTCCTTAATAGAATTGAAAATTCTTGACGTGGCAGCTAGAATTTTTATTTTTTTATTCTAGGTCAGAAAACAGAGGCTTCAGGTTATGAAAAAAATGAAATGAAAAAAACATTTATATAGCGCAATAGCTACCCTGAGGCATCCCAGCGCTGTGGACGAAACGCAGACAGAAGGAGGACTCAGTGGTTATTGAAGAGAAAAGTTTTTAGGAGTTTGCGGAAGGACAGGAGATTGGGTTCCGTCCGCATACGGAGGGGGAGTGCATTCCAGATCTTGGCAGAGTTATAGGAAAAGGATCGTCCGCCGCATCTGGCTCTCTTTATAGTAGGCAATAGGGCGAGGGAGGAAAAGGTTTATCGGAGATGCCTGTTTGGTTGGTAGGGTGTTATCAGGGACTGACTGATTAGCGAGCCGGTCTTCCTAAAAGCCTTGTGCGCAATGCACATGGCTTTGAATTGAATTCTCTCCCTGACCGGTAACCAGTGGAGACTCCTTAGTGCAGGGGCTGCGGACTGTCTGGGAGGAGTCTGGAGGAGAGTGCGGGCTGCACAGTTTTGGATTACTTGCAGCTTGCCAATGGTGGATTGCGGGGCCCCCAGGTACAGAGCGTTCCCATAATCCAGGCGCGATAGGAGTAGACCTTGTACCATGATTTTTCGTGCTTGAAATGGAAGGAGGGGAAGTATCTTGCGTAGCATCCTCAGGAGACCAAAGCAAGTGGCCGAGAGTTTCGCAGCCTGGTGGTTAAAACTGAGGGAGCGATCCAGCCAAATGCCCAGGCTTTTGATTTGGTCGGAGGGTACTGGAGCGGGGCCAAGACATTTTGGCCAGAATTGCTCCGTCTTGAGACGCTTATGCTAGTTCAAGGTTGAGCCACGGCATTAGGTGCAACATCTAGAATTGGCTTATGATGGAAAACTAAGTCGAGTCAGAAGACCAATCCGCTGCAGCCATATTGTCCTCCAAATGAGAACAATTAGAAAAAGCTTTAGAAGCCATAGCCCCCCTCACTGAATGAGCTCCGAAAAGGGAGACATCAATTACAGCCTCAGACAACAACCATTTAACCCAGCAAGCCATGGTAGCTGAAGAGACTGAGTGGGAAGGTTTCTGCATAGAAATCAAGAATTGTCCTGTACCATCACTTTTCAATTCACATGTACAGTCTCCATAACACTTCAGATATTTAACAACGCACATTTTCTGGTGATGTGGAAAAGCAGGGGAAATTGCACATCTGGAATTCGTTTTGGTACGTCTAGAAATCGTAAAAGACTTCTCCCAAGGAGTAAATACTCTACCTGCCAAATCCAAGGCCCTCACATCCGAGACCTGTCGACCGGAAATAAGACATAAAAGGAGAGTGAGTTTCACTTACAATTATTTGTGCAAAGGACCTTTTTTTCCCAGGCCAATCTCTGATAAAATGTAACGCAACATCCACATCCCACATTTGGAATATTTAGGTTGTAGTTGACGATCCAACTGGATACCTCTCAATAGTTTAGAAACAAGTGGACGCTCACCTACTGGTTTGTCATCCAGATGGGGATGGCCTGCCGAGATAGCCGACCGGAAATTGTTCACTGATCTATGTCAGACCATGACTAGCAATAACTGATAGGAAATTCACAATCCAATGGATTCCTGATCCCAGGGGATCCACACTCCGCTCACTACACCAACAACCTAAGTCAGGCTGCTTCATAGCGTTTGTGCGTAGAGGGAGCCCAAGATTGTGACAGGAAGCACAACGCGTCCTGTGAAACTCTAGGCACTTGTCAGTGTCGCCTGAAAGTCTCCAGGTCATGTGGGACAATAGACCCAAAGTCACCAATGGGTGTGGTAACCCCATTGTATCCAAGAGATGGTCCGGGAAAGGGCAAAGATGCACCAGAGGTGCACAGGATAGAAACCGGGCCACTGAGTACCAAGACTGTGCTTTCCAGCAAGGGGTTATCAGAACTAACTCCACCCCCTGTTGACTCACCTGCGCAAGTATCCTCTGGATCATGGTGAATGGGGGAAATGCACAAAGCAGACCCGTCGACCAAGACTGTAGAAAGGCATCCGAGCTGATCGCTTGTGGATCTGGTCTCCAACTGTAATAGAGAAGCAGCTGAAATGAAATGAAATGAAAAGGGCATTTATAAAGCGCATGGCTACCCAGAGGCCTCCCAGCGCTAAGGCATGACTGGTGATCAGGCGGAAAAGGATTATTTAGGGAACAGAAGGGTTTTTAGTTGTTTGCGGATGGCTAAATGGCTAGGCTCTTTCCGGAGGTGGAGTGGCAGTGTGTTCCACAGTTTTCCTACATTCACGGGAAATTGTTGCTGCGCGTTAAGATGTGTAGCAAAGAGGTCGACTGTGCAAGGGCCCCAACGTGAATTCAGAAGACGAAAGATCCTGTTGTGAAGCCTCCAGTCACTGGATTCACGGAGGAAATTGAGAGTTCCAGTCCGCTACCACATTGGACCTGCCCAGAATATATTCCGCTGTGACCGATTTGTGATGTCGGAGGCAGTAATGCCAAATGTACCTGGCTATCCACCAGTAGGCAAGATCTTGTCCCGCCCAATCGACTGATGTATTGGACTGCTGATATGCTGTTCATTCTCAAGAGAATGCAACAAATCTCTTTGCATGGAGATAAAGTTTGAATTGCAAAATAACCCGCCAGGAGTTCCAGACAATTGATATAAAGATGCGCCTGCCCCGTCTCCACAGAGCCACCACAGGCTCCCCAGCCCCACCAACTGGCATCTGATTCTATTGTCACTTCTGAAATGAAAGCAAAATTGGCTTTGCCGTTCCAGTCATCCATATGCTCCAACCACCAGGACATCTCTGTCCTGGCTTTCACTGACAGGTTTGGCTTACTCAAAACAGATTGTTCTATGCGAAGGTGCATTATCTTTAAATGCTGAAGGGTTTGCCTGAATGGAGGAAGCCAAAAGTCCTGCCATGCGAGCCAAGATCCTCAACGATATAGTCGGAGAAGCAAGTGCTCCCCTTCACTCCTTGATGAAAATGTGCTTTTTCAATGGACGCAAAAGCGGAGTCAGGATGGAGTCAACCTGAAACCCCAAAAACTCCATCAACTGAGAGGGAATCGTAATCGTCTTTTCCAAGTTGATGACGCACCCCAGATCCTGAAGGAGCCGAGTCGTTCAAAAGAGGTGAAGGACCAAGTCCTTGCTTTGTGCCGTGACCAGAATGCCGGCTATATATATATGATCAGCCGAACCCCCTGCTCCCGGAGGTATTGGACCACTGGTCAAAGTAGCTTGGTGAAACACCAAGAAGCCGAAAACAGGCCGAATGGCATGGCGGAAAACTTGAACATCTGATGGGACAACTGAAGAAATCTGCGATGTGCTGCAAATATAGGAACTGCTAGATAAGCATCCTTGAGGTCGAGACGAACCATCGAGTCTCCCTCTTGCAAAAGAGCTCGCAACAGGTGTATGCCTTTGATTTTGAAATGGCGATACACAATCCACAAATTGAATTCTTTTACATTCAGAGCCAACCAAAACCCCTTATCTTTTTCAGGACCAAAAATATAGTGCTGACAAATCCATGAGGGCGAGGAGTCTATTCTGTGATCGCTCCTTTCCGCAATAGAGAAACCACTTCATTGTCTATGTACCTGCTCTCTGTTTGGGGAAAAATGGAGAGGAGTTGGTCAGTTCCTTTGGAGAGGGGAGGAGTAAAACTCCAGTTGAAAACCCTGAACAGTCTGCAACACCCATAGATCCTGAGTAAGGACCTTCCAATTGTGTAGGAATAGCCTTATCCTTCCCCTACACCCCCCCCACCTTAATGCCCGAGGATGGAAAATTCTTTACCTGAATAGGTGGTATCGCTGGTGTTATTTCCTCCCTTGTAACCTCCTGGCTTGGCACGACACCCCCGCCGCCTCTGTGGGTAGGATAGAAGTCGGAATGTAGAGTGCCATCTCTTCCTCTGGGTATATTTTCTCATGTAGCTTGGTAGAACCCTCAGCCAGGCGCCCGACGTCTGAAGCGCCTGGCCCTGACGAAAAGGCCACTATTGAAAACTTTTTTCAAAGAGGTCTGGGCTTTATCCAGACCTGAAAAGGTGGACACGTACTTGCCCAGGTCTTTTACCAACTTGTCCCCAAAAAATAAGCAGTTTCCCAGGGTGCCCATCTCCGTAGAGGACAAATCTGCTAGTTGATGATCAATCCTCATGAGGAAGGATCTGAGACTGTCAGTAGGCAAGGCGCAATTAGCGTTGCCCAAGAAACAGAGCGCTCTTTGCACCCATTCAAGAATCTCATTAGGGTCAAGTTGAGAATTGGCATCTTTAGCTTGGACAGCTAAATCTAACATTTTGGTGAGGGGCCCAGAATCATCTAAGAGTTTGTCCTGGCACACTTGCCAGGTTCTGTCCATCCCTTTCTTAGGATCCTGCGCAAATGTTTTTATAAATGTAGCCATGTTGGGATCTAACTCTGGGGTCTCATTTACCTTGCCTAAAAGAGAGGGTCCGGGACATTCCGACCTCAAAGTATTGCACACCCCGCACTCAAAACCCTGAAGAATATTATCCTGCACATAGTGTGACTTCCATGCAGGCACTGTTAGAAATGGGATTTTTGGTAGGCTAGGGCATGTGCCAAAGCCAGACAGAAACCACCACTCTAGTCAGGATAAGGGAGTTACACTCCTAAAATAACCCCTGCTCACCCCCTTGGTAGCTTGGCACGAGCAGTCAGGCTTATCTTGGAGGCAGTGTGTAAAGCATTTGAACATAACCAACAGTAATAGTGTAAGCACTACAAAAGGACACCACACCAGTTTAGAAAAATATCCAATATTTTTATGTACTTAAGACGAGACCAAAAACAATAAAAATCCACAATACAGTACTTAAAAAATCTTCAGTTATCAAAATATGCTTAAAAAATAGTTCCTTGATGTCGATAGCTCCGTCCGGGGCTATCACGGCGTCGTGAACAAACAAATCCAAACAGTTCTGGCTGACCGCGGCATCGCGGGCCACCTACGGTGTCGGGAAAACCCGCAAACAGTACCTTTTTAGAAATGCAGGGCGTCGGCGACCTCTCGTTGAGCTTCCGAAAGCACGGTGTCAGCAGGCGTCGGTTCCGGAGGTCGGTGCAGGAGTCGTCGGGGGGCCCTCTAAGTCACACGCGTTGCAGATCGAACTCCTCTATGTTGAAGTCAGGAGCGCTGGCGTCAGGTGCTGCAGTGCAAAGTGCAGCGGTGCGGTGCCCTCCGGTCGCGGTGCGAGCAGCGGCTCGGTGACCTCATCAGATGGCGTCGTCGGTGAGACCAGGGTCGCGGTACGAAGTGAATGCGGTGCTGTCGCGGAGCTGGCAGGTCGCGTGCAAGCAGCGGCGTCGTTGTTGCTGAAGCGCTGTTGTCGGCTGACGAACGGGAGTCGATGGCGTCGGTAGGCCAAGGCTGCGGTGCGGGATGAGGGCGGTGCGTCGTGTAACTTTACGAGCGGTGCCCTCAAACCACGGTGCAAGCAGCGGCGTAGATTTCGGCGTGGAGTGGCGTCGTTGGGGATACCAAGGCGTCGTCGTGAAGCGAGGCGGTGCAGAGTGCGGTGCCCACAGGTCGCGGTGCGAGAAGCGGCTCGGTGGCGGCGTCAGCAGGTGTCGGTGAGACCAGGGTCGCGTTGCGGCGTTGCGGCGGTGCCCTCTGCAGTGCCCTCAGGACACCGAGTCGGCAGCGGCGTCAACGTCGTCGGGTTGCTTCTTCTGTTGCAGCACAAAACACACAGTCCCCAGTGCTGACGGCAGAAGAGCTTGAAGTCTTTGCTGTTCATGAGACTTCTTGAACAAGGGGCAAGCTCTACCTCAAGCCCTTGGAGAAACTCACAAAAGTAGATTGCAGAAAGTTCAGTCCAGTCCTTCCACTGCCCAAGACAGAAGCAGCCACTGCAGGCCAACACAGCAAAGCACACAGCAATGTGGTAGTTCCTCCTCGCAGCTTCGCCAGCTCTTCTTCTTGGCAGTCTTCTTGGTCCAAAAGAGTTCTAAAGTTCAGGGGTCTGGCCCCAATATTTATATCCCAAAACCCTTTGATCTCTTAGGCAGAGAGTGTCTGTGCCCAGCCAGAACCAGTTCTGCCATCTCTGGTGTTACTTCCTGGCAGGAGGTGGAGACGGCATGGTCAGAGGCAGACCAGGCCCTTTGAGGTGCAAGGAAATCTCCTCCCCCCTTCCCCAATTGCAGCCCAGGTCTATTCAGCCCTTTCCTGACCCACCTAGACTATCTGGAGCTACTCCTGCTCCCCAGCCTTCTGTCATCCAAAACCCAGACAGGCAATCCACATTCCAGCAGAGGCACACGGGATGACTGAGCAAGAAAATACCTACTTTCTAAAAGTGGTATTTTCAAACACCGAATGTAAAAATCACCTTCACTAAAAGATGAATCTTTAGATTCTGAGTTCAGGCATACTAAACTTTATTTTCCTACCTAATTCCCCGGGCCAGTTATGTTTATAAGATGTTGTAAACAAACTCCCCATTCTGTCCTATGGGGAACAGGTAGCCTTGCAATAGCGAAAAACGAAATTGGCCGTAATTCACTATCAGGACATGCCACACACACCGGGGCATGTCCTACCTTTCACATACACTGCACCCGGCCCACAGGGGTACCTTGGGGGGTGGCTGACATGTAAGAAAATGGAAGGTGAGGGACTGGCAAGTGTGTACACTGGCCAAGTCAACATGGCAGTTACAAACTGCGCGCAGACTCCGCAATGGCGGGTCTGAGTTACCTTTTCAGGGCTACTCACGTGGGTGGCACAATCAGTGCTGCAGGCCCGCTAGTAGCATTTGATTCACAGGCCCTGGCACACTCAGTGCACTTTACTAGGGACTAACAAGTAAATCAAATATCCAATCATGGAAACACCAATCCATAACACAATTTACCACAGGAGCACTTGCACTTTACCACTGATCAGCAGTGAGAAAAGTGCGCAGAAACACTATGCCAGCAAAAACGGAGTCAAAACCGGGAGGTCAGAAAGCAAAAAACTCAGGAGAAACACGCCAAAAGATGCCAAGTCTAAAAGGCACCCTTTCAGTGGATCTGGGATGAACTATATTGCCACGGTCAAAAAGATTCTTATTGGTCGGGACCGCCGATGTTACATGATGCGTCTTGTGCTTAATCGCAGGGTGTTGCTCATTCTGGAGGTCCTCTGAATCAGAAGAGGGAGGGAAGAATGGTGAGGACATATCTGCCACCCTAGGGGTGGACATCGTGTAGGTACCCATGGAGCTCCCATAGCCATGGTCCCGAAGGACCGAAGACTCCTTCTGCGACAACACCTCCTTCGAGGAGGATATCTTAGAAGCAGCATCACCGGCAAAGCCTGGTTCATTCAAGCCCTGCGAATAAGAATCTCCTGAGGGACCTCCCAACACACATCTACAATAACGTGTCAATGGCTGAGTAAAGGGTTGCAAAGCCTAAATTAAAGCATGATTCACTGAGTCTGCACATGTGAATCCTGTACCTCTACCAACTGCTCTTCCATGTGGTGCACATAGAGCACTTCTTCATACTCCACATAGTCCTTGCCCTCCTCAGCATAGTACGCCATCCTGAGAACTGGAGGGGTGAAAAAGGTTCGGGGGGAGAGTATGTCCAAGGGTAAATTGAGGTCTCAAGACGCGCAGGGCAAGGACCCCAGACAGCAGAGTACTTTTTCAAAATATATAAATATGCAATTCAGCAGTGCAGGACTTTTTCAATATCAGTTGAAAGAGCCACCCAAAATTCACCTAGGGCAAAGCTCTTTGTCGTCTTTGCTCCCATCGGGTGTTCAGAAGGGACATGGGAGGCATTGGCTAATCAGACGCAGCGCGAGGAACTGATCGAAATAGAATTACTCCGATCGGCTGCACGCGCATGCGTGAGACCCATATACAGTAAAAGAGGGCCTCCCTTTGTACGCGCGAAGCGCTTGTTCCGCTCCCCCGCTGGCCAGGCGATCAAGAGGCTACTCCCCGTGAGCACAAGCGCTCAATCGCCCATTAACAATTTGACCGATATCGAATAACTTGCGCATGCATTAATAATTATACATCTACAGTGTGGTGTAAACTAACAAAATGTACACTTAGCTCAGCTGCTGCAGCAGCAAAGAAAGAGGAAGGACTAAGGTTCTATGGACATTTATACTCTGGCATGATCCCTGTGATTGGTGTGGAGAAGGAGCTGTGGGGGCTCATGGGTTATGTAGTCTAAGGTTTGATTGGCTGCTGTATTTTCGAAGTAAAGAAAGATAAACCTAATCCGAACCTCAGTTTCCTGACATAAAACTCAGAAAGGGACTCAAGACATGGAATTTCGAATGTGCCCACCAAGAGCCCAGTGCCTAGATACCCTCTCGGGTGATGAGCCGCGCTCTATAAATCAGAGTTGATTGATTGATTGATATTGACATTTAGTGAGAGTTGGCTGGCCAGTACCATAGTTGAGAACTGATATGGTTTAACGAACGGGGGTTGAGGGTGAGTGGGTTCTAACTTGATGACTATTTGGAAACTTTGAAAAATAATTAATTCTTGCCAGAATTTAATGTCACTCAACGTCTCTAGAGGGGCATGGCTAAACAATTGAGAGCCTCACCACAATAGATCTTCTGTGTGACCTTTGTGGTAAAGCCGATTTCACAAGCATCATTTAGAAAACCTGGCTGATTTTAGAGTATAATGGTGCTGCACGTTATATATATATATATATATATATATATATATATCACTGAAAAAAACCATAGGTTTCAGGGGCGTTATAGTTAGTTGGACATTTCACTCGTACAAAACCATAGAAATTCCCCCGTTATAGTTAGTTCAGCTAACTATAACTCGCTGCGCCAGCAATGCACTGCTGATGACGTCACATATTACATCACTGATGACATGGTCAGTGACATCACTGATGACATCACTGATGACATCTCAAATGACATCACTGATGACATTACTGATGACATCATCCTTGTGATAGAGAGGCAGACCTCTCACTCTAATATAACCTTTGATACACACCTTTGGTACTCAAAAATACAAACTAACATTTTCAAAACAATGGACATACCAATACCAGTTACAACACACCTATTCAGTAATTCCAAGATCTACACACACATCCACTCATTCACCAACAGTCCCTATACAGTCACTCATACATGTACTCACTCATCATATGTACTCATACACCTATACATCCTGTTACACACCGCCACTCATCCATAGAGTTACTCACACACATAGTCACACATGCAAACAAAGTATCAAACATCCATTTACTTGCATATACAGTTATACACACACTACCACACTTACTTCTACAGAAACTTACACATACTTACTCTCTTAAACAATCACTTATAGAAACACCTACTTATTTGTACAGGAACTCTTCCAATCTCTCACTCTCACATATACTCACTTATATACACCAATACTCACATATACTAGTTTAAAACATATGTAGTTACTCATAAAGACACTATTGAGACAGTCATTCACTCACTAACACACCCATACACATACTCATCCACCTATACAGTCCTGCACACATGCTGTCTTCAACACATACAAACAGTGAGTCACTCATTCATGCATCTATGCACTAAGTAATACCCCCACCGAACCATACAGACACTCATACTGATACTCAAAAAACCAACTAATAACCCATATAGACAATCATGTAGCTACTCACCAACCCATGCAGCCACGTATACACAAAGTGAGAGACTGATACAGATATTTTCATATTTAAACATTACTCACTAACCCATGTATTCACTAAGATACACTTAGTCAGTTATACAATCAATTTTACAAAAAAATCATCCATTTAGACACTTATATACCCATTTATTCTTCCATCGACCTTGAGATATACATATATAAAACATATTTAATTTTCAGAAAAACACACATTCACTGGATGATGTCATCAGTGATGTAATCAGTGATGTCATTTGAGATGTCATCAGTGATGTCACTGACCATGTCATGAGTGTTGTAATATGTGACGTCATCAGCAGTGCATCGCGGGCGCGCGAGTTATAGTTAGCTGAACTAACTATAACGGGGGAATTTCTATGGTTTTGTACGAGTGAAATGTCCAACTAACTATAACGCCCCTAAAACCTATGGTTTTTTCAGTGAACTTCGAAGGTTTTTTAAATGCTAATTTCTAACTATAACGTGCCTGAAACCTATGGTTTTTTCAGTGAATTTCTAAGGTTATTTAAATGCTAATTTCTAACTATAATGTGCCTGAAACCTATGTTTTTTTCAGTGAATATATATATATTTATTATACTATGTATACATGTTAAAATGTCTCGGTCCCCTGTTTGCCTCCGTGGCACGGAAAAATGGGTGGAACTGACGTCAGCACGCCGACGAGGTCCTCTTGTGGCTCCGATGACGTCATACGGTGTCGCGAGCGGAGCCGTGCTCGTTGACGTGGGAGAGCTAGGAAAAATTTCCGTGGAATGCTGGTGCAGGGGATATTCACCTAAGTGTTGAGGCTAGTCCTTTGGGAGCAACTGTTTATGTTGCCACTCCAGAAACCGAAACCAGTGATCCGAGGGCAGAGGCCCTGCAGATGGCACACGAGGTGGGGTGCCCAGTCTTGTGCACCGGCGGGGCAGCGAAGTGACAAGCACCACAACCCAAAAAAGGTAACGAGGGCACTGAATAACACAGGATCTTCTCTTTGTATCTGGCAGGAACAACAAAGTTAAAATGCCCTAGTACCAAAATGTAGAATTAGTGCTACAACGGTCTTCAAGAGGACCTGCGATGCCGCTTCTGCCTCCCATACCCTGGAGGCGGCACATGGGTCACACGGTACAGTCATACTGCGGTGGGACGCACACTTGTTGACCTCTCATGGCACTGCTCCACACTTCAGGGAGGACGCTTTCCATTAGCTATGTTTTCTGATGACTTGTCGCGCTGGCCCCATCCAACAACAGAACTCCTTTAGATCCAAACAGACTCTTCCACTCTCTCACCGGAAGTGAAACCAGGCCACGCGGACACTTTCACAATACAACAGCCGGGAATGCACTTTTCGGTAAAAAACCACATTCCTTCCTCCTAATTAATCAAATAAACGTCTCACTGAAGAACAGGGGCCAGCTTCGATGGGTAAACAGCCGTTACAACGACTTTTTACTTTGCGATACCATTACAACGCATGCATTACCACGCATGCGTTGTACATCACGAAGTCATTACTACGCATTTTTTTAGAACGCATGGTCATTTACCACGCATGCCTTTACAACGAATTTTGTTGTAAAGGTATGTATGGTAAATGACAATGCTTTCTAAAAACATGTAGACGATCCATGTCGTTGTAAGGAAACAGAGGCTGTTCCGTTTCCGCACAACGACGTGCACCGCCCTCAGAGATGACGTGAAGCAGGAACCACGAGGAGAGAGGAACCATGAGGAGTGAGAGGTAAGGGGATTGGGCATGGGGTGGGGGTTTCTTTTCTAGGGTTTAGGGTAGTGCGGTGGTTTAGGGGTCATGCTGGGGGTAGTGTTTTAGGGTTTAGGGTAGTGCAGTGGTGTTTGGGTAGTGTAGGGGGTCGTGCTGGGGGTAGTGTTTTAGGGTTTAGGGTAGTGCAGTAGTGTAGGGGGTCGTGCTGGTGGTAGTGTTTTAGGGTTTAGGGCAGTGCAGTGGTGTATGGGTAGTGTAGGGGTTCATGCTGGGGTAGTGTTTTAGGGTAGTGCAGTGGTGTTTGAGTAGTGAAGGGGACATGCTGGGGGTAGTATTTTATGGTTTAGGGTAGTGCAGTGGTGTTTGGGTAGTGTAGGGGTCGTGCTGGGGGTAGATTTAGGGTTTAGGGTAGTGCAGTGGTGTTTGGGTAGTGTAGGGAGTCGTGCTGGGGGTAGTGTTTTAGGGTTTAGGGTAGTGCAGTGGTGTTTGTGTAGTGTAGGGGGTTGTGCTGGGGGTAGTGTTTTAGGGTTTATGTTAGTGCAGTGGTGTTTGGGTAGTGTAGGGGTAGTGCTGGGGTAGTGTTTTAGGGTTTAGGGCAGTGCAGTGGTGTTTGTGTAGTGAAGGGGGTCATGCTGTGGGTAGTGTTTTAGGGTTTAGGGTAGTGCAGTCGTGTTTGTGTAGTGTAGGGGTTGTGTTTTAGGGTATAGGGTAGTGCAGTGGTGTTTGGGTAGTGTAGGGGGTCATGCTGGGGGTAGTGTTTTAGGGTAGTGCAGTGGTGTTTGTGTAGTGTGGGAGGTCATGCTGGGGGTATATTTAGGGTTTAGTATAGTGCAGTGGTGTTTGGGTAGTGTAGGGAGTCATGCTGGGGGTAGTGTTTTTGGGGTTTAGGGTAGTGCAGTGGTGTTTGGGTGGTGTAGGGGGTCATGCTGGGGGTAGTGTTTTAGGGTTTAGGGTAGTGCAGTGGTGTTTGGGTAGTGTAGGGGGTCGTGCTGGGGGTAGTGTTTTAGGGTTTAGAGTAGTGCAGTAGTATAGGGGGTCATGCTGGTGGTAGTGTTTTAGGGTAGTGCAGTGGTGTTTGTGTAGTGAAGGGGACATGCGGGGGGTAGTATTTTATGGTTTAGGGTAGTGCAGTGGTGTTTGTGTAGTGAAAGGGACATGCTGGGGGTAGTATTTTATGGTTTAGGGTAGTGCAGTGGTGTTTGGGTAGTGTAGGGGTCGTGCTGGGGGTAGATTTAGGGTTTAGGGTAGTGCAGTGGTGTTTGGGTAGTGTAGGGAGTCGTGCTGGGGGTAGTGTTTTAGGGTTTAGGGTAGTGCAGTGGTTGGGTAGTGTAGGGGGTAGTGCTGGGGTAGTGTTTTAGGGTTTAGGGTAGTGCAGTGGTGTTTGCATAGTGTAGGGGGTTGTGCTGGGGGTAGTGTTTTAGGGTTTATGTTAGTGCAGTGGTGTTTGGGTAGTGTAGGGGGTAGTGCTGGGGTAGTGTTTTAGGGTTTAGGGCAGTGCAGTGGTGTTTGTGTAGTGAAGGGGGTCATGCTGTGGGTAGTGTTTTAGGGTTTAGGGTAGTGCAGTCGTGTTTGTGTAGTGTAGGGGTTGTGTTTTAGGGTATAGGGTAGTGCAGTGGTGTTTGGGTAGTGTAGGGGGTCATGCTGGGGGTAGTGTTTTAGGGTTTAGGGTAGTGCAGTGGTGTTTGTGTAGTGTGGGAGGTCATGCTGGGGGTATATTTAGGGTTTAGTATAGTGCAGTGGTGTTTGGGTAGTGTAGGGAGTCATGCTGGGGGTAGTGTTTTAGGGTTTAGGGTAGTGCAGTGGTGTTTGGGTAGTGTAGGGAGTCATGCTGGTGGTAGTGTTTTAGGGTTTAGGGTAGTGCAGTTATGTTTGGGTAGTGTAGGGTGTCGTGCTGGGGGTAGTGTTTTAGCACTAATTTTTCTTTCTACAGCACTAACCATAATTTCTATGACAAAATGAACCCCTCATTTTGTTCCTTTTTAAATTAAATGTTTTAAGTGTTACCAGTTTATTCCAATCAAGATGGCTTCAGGTGTGCCATAATTTTGTCATAAGTAAGACTGTTAGCACTCTAGTTGTTCTTTAGAACACTCTGGGAAGCTGCAGTAGAACACAAAGGCATCAACTGACAGGCTGCTCCTGTTGAAATATAACAGGAAGATATTTGAGATCACACTTGAAACATGTCCTAATTTTTCTTTCTACAGCACTAACCATAATTTCTATGACAAAATGAACCCCATCATTTTGTTCCTTTTTAAATTAAATGTTTTAAGTGTTACCAGTTTATTCCAATCAAGATGGCTTCAGGTGTGCCATACTTTTGTCATAAGTAAGACTGTTAGCGCTCTAGTTGTTCTTTAGAACACTCTGGGAAGCTGCAGTAGAACACAAAGGCATCAACTGACAGGCTGCTCCTGTTGAAATATAACAGGAAGATATTTGAGATCACACTTGAAACATGTCCTAATTTTTCTTTCCAGAGCACTAACCATAATTTCTATGACAAGATGAACCCCATCATTTTGTTCCTTTTTAAATTAAATGTTTTAAGTGTTACCAGTTTATTCCAATCAAGATGGCTTCAGGTGTGCCATACTTTTGTCATAAGTAAGGCTGTTAGCACTCTAGTTGTTCTTTAGAACACTCTAGGAAGCTGCAGTAGAACACAAAGGAATCAACTGACAGTCTCTGCCCTTGTTGGATGTACATGTTTTACTGAGAATGTCAGACTTCATTCTCACATGACTGAGAAAGATAATGTGAATTTACAGAAAATATGCTCTCATTTTAGCTTCTGGAGCACCTTCCAAAACTGTATGGGACAAGCATGTGAAAATAGTTTTCTCTCAAACATGATTCATGATATCCCAGCAGAAGGTTTTTCACAGGGTAAAATCACCTTAGAGCACACCACAATTCCTGAAATTAGTATGGTACCATCAACAAATGAATTCTAATGTAACTAAAGTCTGTTATCACCCTTTATAGTTCTCCTTTTGGTAACCCTCAAAATCTTCGATTCACTACAATGCATTTCAATGGGGTACTATCATTTATATTGGTCCCAAGATGGCTGCCAGCAATTCCAGGATGAAGTGCTGACAGCCAATCAGATCTCACGATGACATGTGTGGTTAGGCTCCGCCCAGATATATATGTGTTTTCTTTTCAAATTTCTCAGGAACTACTGAACGGATTTACACCATTTAACCAAAAGGCACGACTCTGAACCAAGGGCTACCTTTTTGCCAAATTTGGTGTAATTCCGTTCAGCAGTTCGGGCTATAGCTGCGACTAAAGGTTTCTATGGAAAATTGAATGGGGAAAACACGTTTTGGGACCCCCTTTTTTCTCGGCCCCCGCTTTACGAATCACCCCGAGACTTTCAGGATAGGAGCGGAACGGAGCGCCCCAACAAGTTGGAAAATTTCGCGAAGATTCGTCAACCGGCGCCAACGTTATTTCAAATAGAATGTTGTGGATTTCCTATGGAAAATTGGTCCTAACTATAACTATCTACTGGCGACCGCCAGTAGATAATATATATATATATATATCTATCTCTCAATTAAGCGATATGAAAGTCAGCTGCCCCACCCAGGCCCTCATCGCGGGCAGGTAAGATTATGGCAACACACTCCTATTTCGGCATCTTCACCCTCCTCACCCACAGGCTCCAAACCATCTAATACGCCACAGCCCGACTGCTCCTGGTCCTTCCTAGCCGCACCCATATTAAAACCACACCTCCGAAAGCTCCACTGGCTCCCCATCCAGAAACGCTACCAGTTCTAGACCTTCACCCAGACCTACAAAGCACTGAAGCAGATGGGCCCCGCCCACCTCAATCGCTGTTTGAATTCCACCAACCAACCAACCCAAACACTCCTCTCTACCTCACTCACTCTCGCACAGACCCAGACGATCCGCATAAGTAGTTCTGGAGGACACTCCTTCTAACTGGCAGCAAAGACATGGAAGACCATCCTGATGTACATAACTGCCTCATTGCTCTCAATCTTCCGGAAGAAACTGAATACCTGGCTAGTCGATTGATTCCAAGGATCGCCACTCCTACTCGGAGCCTGGATACCCTCACAGGTGATAAGTTCGCCCTCTATAAATCTGCCCACATTACATAAATGGTACTAACACCTGAAAGTGCCATGGTGTCGACTTTACTTTGGTCCTTGTCACCTTAAAGGCTGCTGACACACACATGATCTCTGGCACATGGATTTAACTTAATTTTTAACTCCTGGATATGCCAAACTGTGAAGCATCTTGCAATGATGGGCCTTACCCCATGAGCACAGAATCCAATTCCTTGTAATGCTCTGTTAAGGCAGCCCATATATCTCTCCTGTTACTACAAATCGCTGCCACTGCAAAGAGGAAGGAAGGAAGGGAGGTGTGGCATGTTCAAAGACTGGGCTCTGTCATGAGTTGGGTTCGTTGCTCTTGCTGACAATCTCTGTGCCACATGCAGTCAAATTACAATCCGAGCCTGCCTCCGACATGCTCTGGGAACCGGCACAAGATAAGTACTATTTATAAAGAATCTCGAACCCTCTCATCAGTCTGTGGTTAGGTGTTTCAGTGTGTCTGTAAAAATATATCTGTTTGACAACCTTTAAGAGCACTGCGAATCCAAAAATCCTGCTTGTGATTAAAGGCACAAAACCACTACCTAATCCATCTTCCTTACCAAAATATACCTGTAGAGCTCCAGTGCACAAAAACAAAGGACAGGGGCTGCTGGCAAACACAGATCGAAACCGCCTGCGGATTGAGTGCCGTCAGACAACACTATGAATTGCTATCCTGTATGTGAGCACTTTGGTATCAAACCTCGAGGGAGAGAAAATTGCATGGCAGTAGTAAAAAAAAAAAAATGCAGCTGGCCACGTTGCCTGCAGTGCAACATAGAGGGAATCGTCCAGGTGTTGTTTCCCTGCTAGGGGAATATATCTGCTGGTGATCGTATAGGACTACCGTAAGGGGGGGACTCTCCCCCCTCATTTTCTTGCCCCTATGGCGTAGAGGAGGGGAGCGGTGAATCCAAAGGCGAACGTATAAGGGGTCAGCAAAGAAGGTTGGGTTTTTTCATGGTTGCTGTTCTCCACCTCCCCCCCGCCCACCCCCCCACCAAGTCCTCCTACCCAGGGGCCTGCATTGCGAAGAACACTTTGGCTGTGAAGGTTGCTTCAGCGGCACAAGACCGAGTTACAGGGCGATCCTATAACTTTTAAACCACTCCGTGGGCCTGCAGCTAGTGGATCTTGGAGCCAAGATGGGAATGTGGGCCAGGGATGGCACGAGGGCGCTCCTGAATCCCTTGAGGGTCAGCTGGAATCCTGAGCAGCTGTGGAGACGGGCCTTGGCCTCGCGCTGACTTGTCAGGACCATGACGCAAAAGGAAAGAAGAGGGTGTCGACCCACTTTAAGTGCATGAATTGTAAAGTATCCAAGTACACTGTTGATGCCACCAGCAGGACGGCTCTAGTTTTGTCTGAATGGATGTCGGCTGCTCTGTGAACTCGCCATGGACACTTGGATCGTCTGTAAGATCATCCAACCTGTCTATTCCATAAACCTGAGAATAATTTTAAGAGCGGATGTGGTGCAGTGGGCAGAACTGCCAACTCAGGAGCTGGGAATCCGGGTTCGCGTCTCCGCATTGGTCCAACATCCTGTGATTCTGGGCAAATCACTTAATCTCCCTGTGCCCATGGACAGCACCTGGATGGCGGATACCCTCACGGGAAATATGCCACACTGTATAAATCTACAAACTACATTATTTTAGCCACAAGTTGCCAGTGTCATTGGTTGTGCAGCATCCATGGTATTATAAGTTCACACTGGCTCTCGATCCACTGAGGGCTAGCGGTGTCAACAAGACAATAGTGTCAATGTACATAGCCCAGCTCTGGAAGTGGCAACTGCTTCTGCACTGCCAAGATCACACAAGCTAATGGAGGGAGTAGATTGAGTGCCAAGACCCGGACAGAGCAGCTCTGTGAGCGAGCCCGGGAGACGGCTCGAAGCTCGTGCCTAGCCGGGAAGCATTTACATAGCCATTGCACCACAGTGGTTTACCCGGTTTTAATTCCGATTGCAGGTGAGGGTCTAATTTTGAGAGTATGCATCTTAATGTGGGTGAGTGACAGGTATGCATACTCCCTTGTCCCTTCGACCTGAACTGCCAAACCTGGACCAAAAACAAATCGCACAAAATTGCAAAACCCAATAAATCAGATTTATGCAAGATTTGATTTGCATAAATTAATATCTTCCTCGCTGGAAGGCTCCCCCCCCCCTCTCCTGCAGCCAGGAGCACATAGGCTGGGCTCGTATACTGGTTGTACTTTCTGTAGCACGGCTCCCCTATCTTAGGCCCAGGAGGGCGGACTCCGTGTCGGAATTTCAGGATAATCACTGTCTCCATAAACTGTTTGAATTTATTGTGTCTACATTTAATGTGTGGATTTACAAAAACATTCTGGCATGGGTCGGGACCGCTGATTGGACAACTCTGGCCTTCAGTTTACTTCACGTTGTTGGCTGTTCCCGTCCTACATGACTCGTGCCTGCCTTTAAATACCCAGCATGCACTACGGCTGCATGCTGTGGCCGCCTCGGCCAAACACAAACCCCTGATCTGCCGCTGTGGTAAAAGCTGTTGTAATGAGTCTCTTTTTCCAGCCCTGCCGACCGGGCCTGGAGCCATGAGGACGGGAGAGTTGGCGGTAATTTGGCCGGCTCCAGCCCTGGCAGCGGACGTGCTGACTCACAGGAAAGCTCACATTTCAGTGTGCTGTGCAGAGGGCGCTTGTCTGGAATCAACAACACGTGTGGATGCGCCGTGCGTGCAGCCAGGACAGTCAGACTGCAGGGCGCACTGCCGACTGCAGCCAAGGAGGGGTCAGCAATCGGCATCTGTGCAGCAATGGCAACCGAGGCTGAGGGGCCGCCTTAGTGACGCAGCAGAAAATGCCTCGACAGTGTGCATGCAAATGACCTGTTAAGTTTGTAACAGCGTGCAACGGTCTCGTGCGGCCATAGACTCGCCGTCTGTAGTATTAACTGCAATACCATGCCAACATGGCTTCTGCACGTCCCTTGTTCATCCATGTGTATGTAAGACCTGGAGTGAGGCAGCTGAGAGCAGGTCACTAGAAGTGAAGAGACAAGGAGATGTTCAGTGCACCAGAGGTCTCCTGGCACCTCTAAAACGCATTTACGGGCAGAGTTGAAATTGACTGTCAAAGCTCAGGGCTGCAGTTAACCAATTTTACAGTTGCTGCATTTTCCGCATAATTATGAATTTACCACGCTTGCCACACAATCCAACTGCTGCATAATCTTCAGATTTGAATTTTTTTTTTCTTGTTTAAACGGATTAAACGTTACCAAAAACGCAGCAGTACGTGTTGCTAAAAGCAGCAGTAGTTTTGCTGTGTAGTGTAAGAGCCTTTGCAAAAGCTTGTCTAGTCAACATTCTGTTGCAGTTTCCTGTGTTTGGGTGTTATACTAGTTCTTATGAGGTGAAACCTTTGCCCAGACATTATTAACCTGTGTAAAACTAACAAAGTAAGGAAGTTATACTATCGCATAATATGCCTCATTATGCCACATAATTTGGCTTTTCTTGCCACATAATTTATTCAGCACTGCTGCAAAATGTCCGTGGCTTCGCCTAAGACGTACCGGCTCACTGTTTGGCAGCTCGTACAAGTTTGATGCTTCACTTTGTACCAGGTGTGGTCTGTATACACCATTTGATACTATTTTGAGGATGGTTACATTATTTGCATTTTTGCTGCACAAATTACAGTGCGCAATTCCTTAGAAAAATAGTTTGTAACTAATTGGCATATGCAATTAACAATGACTTCACCTTAATATCGCGAGCTTTTTACTCTGCCTCACTTAAAATGGAACGAGCTTGTTTCGCAAAAGCTAGTTAAGATTATCGTGCAGAAATGTGAATTTTTTTGGGTTTGTTTACGTTGTATGCATCTGTGCATTTGAGCTCAGAAATGGCTGAAAGCAATGCAATTTTTAAACAGGCGTGTTGCACTTGGTATTACATTTTTTAACTGCATTTATAAAATAAAATGTGGTGAGTGGATTTTTTTTTTTTGGGATGCTTAAACTCGCTGTTCCATGTGCTGGGATAGAAACTCTTCAACATGGCCCTGGAGACTGTGCTTTCTCGCTCTGTTGGACTTCTGGCAGGTCACTGAAAAGTTACTCTAGCTTTTTTTTCCTTGATGGATATGACAATCTTTTTAATATGTTCTCCCCGTTTACGTCAGTGGTTACCGCAGATCACATGCACGCAGAGTGCACCCCTCTTTTCTAGAGAGTAGCTACTGACTTCTTTCCACAGAGTGTGGTAGACTGACCCTTGTGGCAGCATTGATCTATAGTCCAGGGCGCCTGTAGCCCATGAGAAGGGGTTGCTCACCATCTTCCTTCTGGTAATGTTTGTGCAGTCTCTCTTATCTGGGTTAGTTGGGCCTCCAGCTTGTGTGTTGAGAGGGAGTGTGCTCTCTGGGTAAGGATTGATTGACGACCCATGTGTTTAATGTTGCGACCCATGTGTTTAATCCAAGCAAGCTAGGGAGATAAGGGGCCTTGTTCACAGTAAGGTAGCTTTAAACATAATGCATTTTATGATGGGGAGCAAATTAATATTTCACTCTGGGGATTGCACACACTGGGTCCAATAGACCTGGGGTGAGGGCAGCAGGATCTCCCCCATGCATCAATCATGCAGTGAGCATGCAGGAATCATTCCCTCATGCCTTTGGAACTTGAAGGTCACCCTGGAATTCAAAAGTAGCGGACTCCATGATTGGATCAGCCTGTCCTTCAGGGATGTTAAAAGCCTGGCTCCATTGTCCACTGTGGCTGTACAGCATTTCACTCCTCTTCTGAGAAGCACCAAACAGCACAGTGGTTGAGTCTACTGAGATCCCGGACTGGAATCTCCTGGGATTGCCGCTCTCCCTATCACACCCGGGAATAAAGTCTAGGCTTACGAAGGTGCTCCAGTGAGTGATGCGTCCATGGAAAGGAATTTGCCAGCTGGGCGGAAGGTGCCAGAAACTACTTTTGAATAAGGAGACAAGATCCCTAACCATTGAAAATGCCGCAGAAATCTGGTTTAAACCACAGAATGAAAATGTATTCCCGGGTAAATAAAAGCATAAGAATATGCAGATCATGGTTCATATATGCTGAAATCTGTCCACGCATCCTCAGCAGGATCTTGAAAAAGATGATGCAACTGCTCCAAGAGCACATAGACCTGACCTTACTCCACAACATACTCCTCCGAACAAACCGCGTGCGATGCATGGCCTTGCTGCCCCTCCCTTCTCAACCCAATGTCTACCCCGGCTCTTCAGCGCTCTCCGTCAGTCATGCCTAGTCTTCTGCCCAGGAGCCTCTGAGAAATGAATTTTTTTTTTTTTTTTTACACAAGCCAAAATAATTAATATCTTCAACTCTTGTTGAAGTGGACGCTACAATCGCTTGCTGAAATGAGACCCATTGGTCCATGTGCATCTTCTTCAGGAGTGCTCTATTCAAGACATACGTTTCTCCCGCCACATTCACATCTCCCCTAAAAATAGGCCTGGGTGGACATCACTTTTCCTCCTAAGGCTGAAAGCACAAGCTCCTAGCCGGATCTTATTATCTTCTCTTTATTAAGTGTAATTTAGTTATTGCAGGTGGTGGTCCAACGAACAGCGGAGCAGTATATTGGCTCTGGCCGCACCCCATCACCCCGCCACTTGTGACCGCCCGCGGATTATCAATCCCTCAGGTAGACTCGTCGTTGTTGTCCTCAGCTGACCCATACAAAGTGAGATCCAGTTCACTGAAGGCTGCGCTCTTCTAGCCTGACGTCACCAGGTTGGTATCTCTGAAACTAATGAGTAAGCTAGCAAGGACTGGTGGAGTAAAAGTGTCTTGTCAAATGGGTGCGTCCCTAAAATTAAAGGAAGGAGTAGGCGTCCAACAAAATAAATCTGCAGATCTGGAGCTTCAAACCTCCTTTCTTTCATCCAGTAAATGCTCCTTTTAAAACTTCCATATAGAAGGGACATACATCCCTTCGCTGATCTGTACAAACTGAGACTCCTCTCGCGCCCCTGGTCTGGATTTGCGGTTTGTAACCGGTTCCTGTAATTTTTCAAAAACACTTTTCTCTTCCCTTTTTTTTTTTTTTTTTTTTTTCATTTTCCCATACCCTTTATTGTAGAGTTTTTTTGTTGTATACTGTGACTTTAAAAGGTTAAGGTTAAGAACACTTAAAAAATAAAGCCGATTTGTCGGTCTCCTACTTTAAATAGCAGGGCAATGCTTCTGGTTAGACTGGTCTTGCAGCTCCGATACCTGGGATTCTTGGCACTAGTAAGTGTTCATAAGAAGTACTTCACGTGAATGATGCAAGGCATCGGAGTCACCCGCTTGAACTGTGAAATGTATCCGGGTGAGTCTTGCAATAGCTGACACAGCATCACGGACATGGCACATGTGTCCGAGAAAATTAGGGTATACAATCAACCACATGCCTGCCTCCTGATCAGCGTGAAATATTTTAGAAATGCGCTCATTTTGTTTCCACCCAAGCATCCGCTTTTCATTTCCAAATCTAGACTTTTTTTTATCCTCACACATCAGTTTGACGTTTTGTTAAAACAAGTTACCCCCCCCCTACAATTTTTTTCATATTTAGTAAGGTTTATTTTTCTGAAAAGACTTCTTTTCTCCAAAAATGATACTCACTTTTGGTAAATGAATTTCCATTGTATGCTGGTATCCTCCGGTGTATGACAGTCAGTGCAACGATGGACTTTGTCCAAAACTTTGTTATTCATGGAATCAGCATTTCAGTCTGTGACTATTTCAGTATGGTCTGGTTGTCCCCAGTAACCCTGGTCGTACCTTACCCGCCTTTCCCCATACACACTCATCTCCTCCACCATCTCATCTCCTCCACCACACATGCCCTTTCTGCTCCCAACTGCTCACGCCTGCTCTGAACCTCGCCACAGGCCGCGTTCTCTATCCCTTCATCTACACAGAGCTCCTTCTTTCCTCCCCTATGCTCTCTGTCGTATGTGCATAGACGCAGATTATAAGGGCTGTTGGAGATTCAGCCCCACCAACCATCTAAAGTAAGACGGCCAGGGCGTATCCTGGCATGAGTTGTTGTGGAGGGAGGAAGCGGAGATGTACCCCCCTGCCCCCTGCATCGGTGGGGGTTTGAGCAGCTGTGAAAGACTGGATCCCTCCAGATGTAGCAGTGATCTCTACAACTAAAGGAAGTTGGGAGAAGTCTGAGGAACTCCAGAGGCTGCAATTAGAAGCCATTGTCAAATTTTTAGCAACAAAGCACTGGGGCAACGCCGCGTATACATGCCGCTTATCTGTGGCTCTGGAGTCTAGGGTATGTGGTTATTCCCAGGTGCACTGAATGAAAGTTTTGTTCACAAGTCTAGGCATTCTGGGGCAACACTTGTCATCGCCCCTTGGTTCGCTCATGTAAGCATGAGCGAGGACCCACCAATAATTTGTGAGCCTTGCTCCCGCGCATGTACACTCTGGTCCCATGTACTTACTATTCGCAAACTCCATACTGATACAGTAAGATTGGTCCAAACTTGGCATTTAACCATAATATTAGAGGGAGTGTTGGAAACTCCAGACCTTTGGCCACTTAATTATGTTACTTATGGTGGCATTTGTCTTCCTTAAGGACTCTATAAAAGACTGTTTCCACTGGTCCAAGGTGTAATGCACTGCTCTTCCACTGCTGACCCATCATCAAAAAGAAAGATTAGCACATAGCAACTGCACCAGTCTGAAAGGAAAAACTGCTTTCATCTTGCTTGCTGTATCACAGCCCCCTCGCTTTTTTGGCACCACATTGCAAAAATGATTGTGACATTATCGCGGGGCAGGGGACACAAATGTATCCGGCACCTGTGTTTGAAAAAGCCTTGAAGATCGTGGTGGCAAAAAGGTGGTAAAGTCGTGGCCTCATCTGGTACTGCAAGATGCTGGAGAGGTTTAAGGGATTTCTATTCCATTATCCTGCCTATGTTTTACCTCATTACAGGGACATGCCTGCATTGCTTCACTTCTGATAGCTTGTCACTCATGGTGCCACACGCCAGGCATTGACTTGACACGCGAAAGGGGGCGGCTTCTCCGGTGTCCAGCGCTGTGGCACAGTCAGAGAAGATGCAGGCGTGGTTTAGGTTTAAGGATGAGGTTGACTGTTTTCTAAATTAACTTCCTGAACTGTTAAGGAGTTGGCCCTGTAGGGATAGTTGGGACTGGGGCAGTGAATTTACAAGAAGAGGGTAAATGATTCCCCAACTACCTTGAGTCCCCTGGCACAGCTGTGTGCCACAGTCACCGGGCAGGGGAGAGGATGTGGTCCGTCGGCTAGGTTGCCGACTTTGGTGCTGGAAACCAAGGTTCGAGCCTCGGGGTCGCGTCCACATCCAGTGATTCTGGGCAAATCACTTAATCTCCCCGTGCCTGAATGTGTCCTTGTGTAACGTAACCGGTGCTCATGTAAAGCGCTCCAATACCTTCGGGTCGAGTTCGCGCTATATAAATCTGTATTTAAAAAAAAAAACAACAAACAAAAAAAAAACGGCCCTGGCACAGCTGTGTGCCACAGTGACGCACAGGGATCCTCTGGCACAGCTGTGTGCCACAGTCACCGGGCAGAGATTTGCCAGATGCTTTTGCAGTGCTTAATTTGTAAAATATTAAGTCCAGGTGCTCAAATTTTTGTAGGATGCCACACCCACTTCCCCAGCTCCACCCACTTCCTCCAATGGCTCCACCCACTTACTCTATTGGCTCCACCTGCATCTTCAACTGGCACCGCTTAAACCCGAAGTAATACCCGATCTGAATTTCAGCAAGGGAGCCTTCATCAAGTACGGTTTTGGTAGGAGGTTCCCATCACCCCTGAGGAACATTTTTAAAAAATGAAATCAAAAGTGCATTTAAAGCACAATTTTGGAGTAAATTGGCTAAAATGATTAACAGGGAACAAGGTTGAACATGTACGCCAGGGTGTATGTCTTTATCCCATATAAAACATGGCCACACCATCACCTTTCGCACAAACCACTTAAAACCTTGGTGCGTAGCGCTTTTATATGATAGAGTGAGCATGCTTGCAAACATGAAGAATACAAATAAAATCTCTAGTGCTGCAAAATTTTACACACCAAAACCTGCTGGATGTGTGTTGCATACAGATATTAGAAACACTTTAATACAAGTCAGTTTAAAAAAGCTGGAGCAGTTTGGAACGTGTAGAAAGTGGAAATATGCAGAAAGAGATTTTAGCTTTTCTCTATCTATGGAGTGCAAACAAACATATTTTCTCTGCTTATTTATGTAAACTTTTAAAATGAAGCAGAAGAAAGAGATAGCAAATGCTGTAATCTGCTGCTCTAGATGGAATTGTTGCAGCTAAGCAACAATAAGTCCATGTCACAACTTAATTTGTGCCTGGGAGAGGTGTGAGGAGGTATGAATGGAACACACATCTGAGACTATCTCAGGGAAATAGAGGTCCTCAGCTTTAGCCCTCTCCTTGTTTACACCAATTAATAGAAAGGAGAGTAAATGAAAGAAAATATCAGCCTAGGATCACACAAATTGACTAAATAGGGAAGCTGGCAGTGAACCGAGGTTTTCAATTTTCACTGCAACTCAGACACCAACTGGGCATGTTTTTCTGACATCAAAGGGTAACATTTTGTCCTGAAAGACGATAATATAGCGAAGGTGACAGGCAGAATTAATTTTCTTTTAGACGGGCATACGACCTCTTCATGAGAGGGAGAACCTGAATACTCTGTTGTCGTCTTTTCAGCATATGGTACAACTAGGTTGGTGAGCTGTCCGGAATAGCGGCCAATTGGCCCCATAATGTGTGCCACTGCTTCCTTTAGCCAGTACAAGGTTTTCAAGAGTAGAGCACATTATATTGTGGGACTTCTAGTTTCACTTTATAAGATTTCAAGAATGTGTGCTGATGGCAGAAAAACAAGACTACATGAACGTGCCACTCAGGGGCAGCTCCTCCTGTGTCCCCTCCCACATGCCTTACCCTTGCCAGTACCCTCAGTTAGTATGACCTAAGCTCCCACGACCACCTCACATTGAGATCAGGCCCTTGCCCCACGTATGTCTCAGATTTGCATGTGCCTGCCTTACACTCCAGTTTGGCCTGCGACCCCCTCGCACAGCTGTCTGGCTTCTGCCCCGTCACCCTCCAGTGTTGCTCGTAGCACCCCCTTCAGTCCCAGTGTGCTTGTACCTCCTTGGGCCCCAGTCTAGTTTGTGGCCCCTTACGCTCCAGTCTGGCATGTGCCACCTCCCCGCCCTTATGCCCCAGTCTGGCTTGTAGCCTCCAGACACTTCAGTCTGGCGCGTCACTGCTCATTAAAGCTTCCTTTCTTTGCCAGCTTTCAAATAATAGCCGGTCCCTAAACATTCCAATGACTGAAAACCTGCACTCTCTGCGACGTCAGGGACCTGGGTTGAGAAGATTTAGTTACCCTCACCTGTCTCCATGCAGAAGCGGAAGAGAGGGGTCTTGCGCTCTGAAAAAGGCCACGCCTCATACCGGAGGGATCACTATTCACAAGTGATAGGGCCATACAACTCCCATTTTAAACAAACCATAATCTGATTATTTCACCAGATTAGTACAGACTCAGCAGAGGTAAAACATGTTTACGATAGTTCTGCTTGTTAGAAGCTCTTCATTTCCATTGCATTGTGGTAGCTGAAGTTCTTTGCATCACACACATTCGTGATCCCTTAATTTGTTTCTAGTGCAATGAACATTGGGACGTGCACTACTGCGGAGCCGGCAGTCAAACATACAATTGTGAAGTGTTTGAGAATGCACTGCTCAACTGCACAACGCTGCTCTTATGTGAGAGCAGCGTCGTGATTGGGTGGGGACAAGAACAGAGAAGCATTGAGGCGGCGTCCGGCAGCAGCAGTGGCAGGCAAGTTATTTTTTTAAATTATTCCCCGCCCACCCCCACTGCCCCACCAAGTGTTATTGGCAGTAGCCACTACTGGTGCCACTCGAGGCAAAATAAATATTTCTTTAAAGTTAAAAGCCAGCAGAGCAGTGGAGGATGAGCTGCAGCCGTGGGCCCAGCACTATAAAACGCTATTGTGCATAATGAGCCATTCCAATTCTTTGTAAACAAATACAGCACTGAACACTACACAGTTGATGGCTGAAAAACAAGACTACCAGAACGTGCCACTCCAGGCAAAATTCACGTTCAGGTAGTCTTGTTTTTCTGCCATCAGCTGTGTATAATTTGTCAGTGCTGTATTTGTTTACAAAGTATGGAATGGCTCATTATGCAAAATAACGTTTTATAGTGTTAGGCTCACGGCTGCAGCCATCTCTCCACTGCTGCTGGCTTTGAACTTTAAAGAAAGATTTATTTTTCCACAAAAGTTAAAAGCCTGCAGCAGTGGAGGAAGAACTGCAGCCGTGGGTCCCGTACTATAAAACGTTAATTAGCATAATGAGCCATTACTTACCGGGAGTGCGGGACAGCATTTTTAGTTTTAAATAATCTGCGAGGGATGTCTGCTGCACGATTGCTGGTTGCTTCGGTCGTCGGGTGATGAATTAATACTGTAACTGCAGTATGCTGGGCGGGCCGCGGTTGAAAACACTGCTCATTGGTCTGACTCTGCGCCCAAACTTGACGATTTGCTAAGGAGGGACCCGGGCCAGGCTATTATATTTTGCAATTGTTCATTGGTAGCGCACTACCAATGAACAATTGTATTGCAAAATGGGATGTGACGTGTGACGGTGACCTACGCTACGCCGAGGCAGGCATCCAGGCAGTTTCAGTTTCTAGCGGTAATTTGTGGCTCAAAATAAGGCGGGCAGCCGGGCTGCCAACATCCCATTTTAAATATTTTATGCACACGCAGTCACGTGCAATATTAACTCTTCACAGGGGAGACTGGGACCCTACTCTCGACTTAGTGAGCAGCACGCATAAATGTTATTACATTACCGATATCAATTTTGCGTGTACAGTAGACTACACAGTGTAGACCCGGCCCTGAGAAATAAGTGCCGGTGCTAAGCACCGGAAAGCACCGGCACAAATTAAGCACTGAGCTTTTGAGAGACAAGTGGGCCTGTGTCGTGCTCTAGAGTTGGGAAGTCGCCCAGTGTTGACTTGGCGGCGGTGCCCGCGGCTGCAGCCCGCTCCCAGAAGCTTTGTAATTGTGTTTTACGCCGCCACTTCAGGCGCCTGCCCGGGCCCACTCCATCTTATCGTGTTCTCTTTATCTGCTTTCCATTTTGTTCGCTGGAGAGAGCTTGTTTCGTTTGCCCACTTCCGTTATCTCTGGGCGTCAGCCCTGCCGTGGCGCTGCTCCCGCAATCTGTGTGTTTCTACTTCGGGTTTCATTACATTTTGAGAATAAAGTAACCTGTTGCATCGTATTTCTCCTCCTAGGTTTTGTGAGGATGCCGACAATCAAAACAAACATTGGCAAAGCCAATAGGTCTGTTGACTGCCAGCCTTTTTGTTTTTGGCACTGCTTTTTTTGTCTTCTAATGGTTTTTGTAAAACTTATTAGAAAAAATATTTTTGTTTTATTAAAGGAACGCATTGGGCCAGTGTTCCGGGGGTTACTTTTTGCGCAAGGGCAGAGAGCTATCACTCACAGGTGAAATGAAGTAGGCATACTCGCTGCCCCCTGCTGTAGTGGGCAGAAGAAAAGTGAATGATGCAACAACAGACCAATGGACGAAGAGGGGCAGTTGAAAGGCTTTATAAATATACCATACATTACAATGCAGTAACCGCACACTTCTGCTCCCAGAACCCAGCTACCTCTCTTCGCTCGGCTGTGTGCTTACCTTTCACCCTGCACTGCGCTCCACTGCGTATTGGCTAGGTTGGTGCAATAGGAAGGCCACGTTCATATAAAGATATATCCTTTTACTAAAATGAAAAGGTCTTAGCAAACACCTGAACTAATCTCTTGACGCAGTGTTATCTGTAGTAACTGATAGAACTCTTTTTATGATCACAAATAGACCCACGCCTCTTCAGCTGGCCCCTTTCTTGTCCTCTGTCCACGTCCTCCTTTTTTGCAGTTAGAAGCCTCAGTCTAGTGCCCCATGGCACACGGAGGAAGAGAATTCCTCTTTTTCAGTGGAGCAGCACTAGGCGGCTGTCTCTATTGCAACCCTTCAGGTGATGTGGCTAGCGGCATTTTACAGGGTTAACTGTCCTTCTTTAGGGTCTAGGCAACAAATGGGCCAGAGGATGCTCTGTGCAACAGATGGTCATACACCGAGCAGGAAGGGCCTTTAATTGTAGTCTGTTCCACATAATTGAGTTAGTAGCACTGTGGTGTGGTGGGAAGTGGGGCACTATTAAACTAGATGGCCTTTTTCCTACCTGGAGCAGGAAAAGCCTGGCAGGATAAGAGCAGCTTTCTAGTGGTTCATAGGATATGGGGTTGTGGCAGATCATACAGATTTATAAACACTTAGCAATTCATTTTAAGACTTTAGCAACAGTTGGAGCCCAACGGGCTGCATGAATGGGTGTCCAGATGAGGTAGCAGGGCTAGCAGCCACTATTCCCGGCTCTACCCTTTCACACTTGTTTTGTAGGCATTGCGTGGAAAAAGGAGCACTGGCAAAACCAAATGGTTTGCTATTTGTATGGGGGACAAACAGAATTGGTATGTGATACACGTAATAAAAACGGCAACTATTGTACTAAAGCCCAGAAAAAACAATTGAAAAATAGATTAATCCTCCCCAATGGAGGAGGAAGGGCCCATCTAAACAGTGAAGAGCAAAAAGGTGGGACTACAATACTACCAAGGGCTGATCCTAAATGTAATTGACAAAGTCTGAAGCCAATTGCTGAAGGTTCTGGAGGAAAAGAAGTCTGATTGAAGGAGGCCAACCTAAAAACCCTTAAATAAGTATAGCATACATCCTGTTTGTAATGATTGGTGCAAAACTAAATTTACCCGAGACTCTACTGGCCTTTTTTACTTTTAGTAGTTTTCAATCCTTGTCCTTCTCTGGTCCATTTAGCAGGAAATGGGTGGCTGTTCAGAGACCGAGTGAGGGGTAAATCCGGTGATTAATCTCTTTGTATTTTAGTGCATCGGTAGCTATGTGTGAGGACAACACAAACATGAAATGTAGGCCTGAAGACTTCAAGGGAGGGCTTTTGGTCCCATCCAGTCTGCCGGTTTTTACATTACTTGTACTGTTTCCAAATGTATACGTTAATTTCATTACAAGACCGGAGGCTACCATTATGATGGTACTGGTCTTTCTATATCTCGTACCTTGCAGATAATTAACAGAGCAATGCATGTAACAAAAGGGCATTGGAAGCATGTCAATAGAGGAAGAGAATATTCAAGATTGTGTACAATAGTAAAGCAGCAAGAGGGGTGGTCTACGGGCAGAAAAAACACGAGTCCATGTCGATAGCCTGCTCCTGGGATAGATGTCCCGTAGGGACTTTGCTGAATTTCAGGAGTGCGGATGAAAGCCTTGGGTCTGGCGGGATGGCATTTCAGGCAATTAGAGACAGTAGACTTTACTCATAGTTGTATCACTCTTTTGCAGGACCATGGCTTGGACTTTTGTCAGATCTGCATCTGAGAGTTGCAGCTTTACATTCTGTAGCAAAGAATGCTGGTTGGTTGTGGTCTGGTATTCTGGGAAATGTATGCCT
This sequence comes from Calotriton arnoldi, assembly GCA_963921515.1. Lineage (NCBI taxonomy): Eukaryota > Metazoa > Chordata > Amphibia > Caudata > Salamandridae > Calotriton > Calotriton arnoldi. Next base: position 731,154 of record CAWUFW010001987.1, on the reverse strand, counting down.
TGAAAGAGAGGTTGATGTTGAGGACAAGTGAAAGTGATTTGGTCATCCAGTTTCATTTTTGATAGCCGTTCTTAAAAGTGAATATTTGTAGCTGTGAGCAGTGATTGATTTTTGGTGGGATTCCGTTTTCGATGACCTGCAGTTCCATGTGAAGGGAAGCAGTTCTAGGTTTGTTTGTTGATGGAGGAGGCCATTGTAGAGTTGTATATCTGGCATACTTATGGTCCGTTTTGCCAGTACCATTCTTAATGAGGAGGAACCCAAGCATCTCCCTGAGGTTGTTAATGACTGGAGAGCTGGTGGGTTCTCAGCAGCACTCCAAAATTAATTGATGATCTCGGAGTTTTTTATGCTCCATCTAATGAGTTATCATTTGGAGAGACTGGAGCTAGGCCAATAATTGTGGTGCTTAAATGATCACAACTTAAGATTCATATTCAGCAGTAAAATTACTGTTTTAATAAGAAAAATTCTCTTAATGCTCAATTGGAGTAAAACTTTAATGTATTCAAACAACATCCATTAGTGTAACTGAAAACTAAATCCAGGCAATGTGTTTTGCGAACACTGTTTTTTGAGGCTGTGAACGAAAGTTTGAAAAAAGTGTGTAAATTGGGCAAAAAAACTCAGTGTGGTTCATACTGAAGGTACTTATGTTCCTACATTCAACTACTAATGATCGCGATATCGGACCCTTCAGTACCTAACGGGTGAGAATATATTGTACTGTGTGGAAGGGACCTACCTTGATCCAAAAGTCTCTACCTCTCACGGCATTATACGCGTCGGATGAGACCTTTCGATTAGAGCCTTGGGTAGCAAGTGTGCACGTGAAACTCATGTTGGCTAGATTTAGTCTTCAATTAAAATACTGGATTTCATTTGAATACTACGAATTCTGAGGCCTATAGAATGAATTGAATTAAAAGAACCATTTTACTGTTCAATCTGATTTACTGATCCCAATTTGTGAATTATTCACCACCTTATATCTGATTTGTAAGAATATTTTTTTATTCGTGGTGGTTCAATGCATGGCGGTGTCGTACTACTGAGAGTGCGGTAGCACTCTGCTATTCCTCTGTTATTCCTTTTAAGGCCATTGAACAGCAATAAAGTTGGGAGTTTGAGAAGGTGATGCTTGTTTCTATGAAGATTGATGGATGAGTGTCACAGGCAGCACAGAGTTCAAGGGATCGATTGTCAGGGATAGCTATGGTTGGTGATGAGGATGGCATTATCCATGACTTGGATATTTGTCACGGTACGGGATCGTGACCTGAAGTTGCAGTAGTAGATATGCTGAAGGTGATGTTTTAGAGAACACAACAGAATGATGAGGTTTCTCAGTTTTTTGTCTGAGGAATGGAAGGTTTGTAATTTAAACTATAAGTGGCGAAGTTCAATCACTGGGGTCACTGTCTTCAGCAGCGGCAGTAACCGTTCAGTTTTTTGTGTGCTTCTTTGTCTCGAGGTGCCTTAAAAGATGAAGGCTTTGATTGTGTCGACCTGGGATGGGAGCCTTCAAAGATGGATAGGCTTTGACTGTTGACCTGGGATGGGAGCCTTCAAAGTAGGAGAGGCTTTGACTATGTTGACCTGGGATGGGAGCCTTCAAAGATGGAGAGGCTTTGACTATGTTGACCTGGGATGGGAGCCTTCAAAGTAGGAGAGGCTTTGACTATGTTGACCTGGGATGGAGGCCTTCAAAGATGGAGAGTGTTAGAAATGGGGTTTCTGGTTGGCTAGGGCACGCGCCTAAGCCAGGCAGAAACCACCACTCTAGTCAGGGCAAGGGAGTTGCACACTGAAGATAACCCCTGCTCACCCCCTTGGTAGCTTGGCAGAGCAGTCAGGCTTATCCCAGAGGCAGTGTGTAAAGCGTTTGCGCAACACACTCCCACAGCAGCGAGACACTAGGCACGCTACAAAAAACTCCACACAAGGTTATATAAAAATAGCCTTTGTATTAACCATAAAACACATTAGCACATATATACACTGTGCCAGCAGGCACTGGTCATGACTTTACAGGTATTGCATAAATCGGGTCACTGTCATAATCAGCACATAAATCACAGTTAGTGAGGACAACCGGCGCTTAGCACACCACATTAGGCATAAACAAAATACCAGCACCTAACATAGCACAATATACATATATAATCCTCCGTGCACCTTAGTACACACTTATCAGAGTGCACCCATCCAAAAAATCACCATAGTGATGCGTAGGGTACCAACCGTGGCCATGTAACCCCAAGGCCTAATCACATCAGGGCATAACATACATCACTCACTTTGCAGTATATACCTCAATGTAGCCCCGTAGCGTAATCAGGGCCTGAACATGCCTGCCCCGATGACCTTCCTCGGAGCCAACTGGCCCCCAACACATGTAGGGCACTGAAGCACCGGCACCTCTACTCCAATTCTGCAGCCCCAGCGCTTCAGCGCTTACTGTGGGGGCTGCTTGGTAATTGCAGGACCGGGACCTCCATCTGGTCCACCCCAGTCCTGACTAACAAGAATGCCCCCGGAGCCCTGACTCATTCAATACAGGGACGGGGCGTGCACACAACCGGTATCAGCTGAGCACAAGCAGCCAACTACCTGGCAGGACCAGTCTCTGGTGACCCCTCTGCAAGCCCTACGGTGCTGCAGTCTGTCCGGAGCCCTCCTGGGCCTCGCGGACAGCTGTAGGGACTGCACCTGGGGGTAGCATCACCTTGGAGTCCCATCAATTGAAGCAGAAGGGGCTGGACACGGAGCGAAGTCTCCGGCTCCCCTGGTGCCTTCTTCGTTGGGGAACGCTTTCCCGTTTGTGCCCGCCCACAATCAGGCTCCTTCCTCAAGGGAGCCCCGCCCATGGTCAGGCTTTCTTTGCCTGACTTCCGGTTCGCGGCGCGACTGCTCTCGCCGCGTTTAGAGGAAGAGCCCACTTTGCAGGCTTAGAGGACAACTTGGAAAGCGCCCACCACGTGCTTCTAGTGTGCAGGACCCCCCACTTCAGGGGCTACAAGAATGCAGTGCTCCCCACTCTTTCTCCCTAGTGGCAGGAGAAAGGGGCTGTACTTCACTGGCTGCTTCCCCCTCCCCCCCTCACCCCCCGAAAGCGCTCCCGAGGTGCAGGACACAGCGCTCAAGGTCGTAGTAAAAACAAAGCGCTCCCCACTCTGGGTTACAAGACCGTGAGAAGAAGAAGCGCTCTGCCTCTCTCCCACTTCAAGGAACAACCAGGTAGCAGGCGGCGCTCTTCTCCAGGAATCCACATGGGCAGAGCTGGGCACAGGCAGTACAGCACGCAGGGCTTCCCAGCAGGTAGTAGGCGAGTCCCACGGCGATTCCTCCTGGCAGAGTGCTCTTCAGATCCAAGTCAGTTCAGTTTAAATATAGGGGCTGTGACCCCATTTCTTTTTGAGTGCACCAAGTCTTTGTTCTGCCCTGGTACAGGGCCCTGGACCCAGTTTGAACCAGCTCTGGGGGCACTTAAAAAGTACACCACACTCCCCATTGTAAGTGTAAGCCCTAGGCCCAGACACACCACAGGTGGGCGGAGCCATCTTTGTGGGAGGCAGGCAAATCCCTATTCAGGTGCAGGTGTTACTCCTCCCACCACTCCAAATGCAGACCAGGCCTATTCAGCCTAGCGCTGACTCTCCGGAGCCACTGCACCTTCCCAGCCCCTGTCACTCCAAGACCAGACAGTCAATACACAACAGGCAGGCACAAAGACACATAGTAAAGAAAGGCCTACTTCTAAAAGTGGTATTTCTAAAATAGTGCTAATAAATCAGCGAACACCAATTCGTTACATTTATTACCACTATTCCAAACATACCAAACTTGATCACGCTACCCTCTCATGTCAGGAATTACCACGGAAGCGCATATCGGGGAATCCCCAATGCATCCCTATGAGAGGGCAGCCTCACTGCAGTGAGAAACCACAATAGCTGTTTATTACTACCAGGACATCCCACACAGTTGAGGCACATGTCCTACCTTTTACCTACACCGCACCCTGCCCATAGGACTAGCTAGGGCCTACCTTAAGGGTGACTGATATGTAGTAAAAGGGGAGTTATAGACGTGTCAACCACTTTATGTGCCACGACACAGCAGCAGTAAACTTCGCGCGCAGGCCCTGCAGTGGCAGAGGCCTGAGACCGGTTTGAAAGGCTACTTTGGTGGGTGGCGCAAGCAGCGCTGCAAGCCCACCAGTAGCATTTAATTTACTGGCCCTGGGTATATGAGATACCACTGTACAAGGGACTGATTGGTACACACCTGTTTGGCATATTTAATTTACTTATCTTACCAAGTTTACCAAAGAGAGCACATGTTCTTTAGCACTGAACAGCAATGATAAAGTGCCCAGAGTCTAAAACCACCAACAGGTCAGAAAAAATACAAGTGGAAGTAAAAAAGTTCTGGGATGACCCTGCAAAAAAGGCCAAGTCCAACACAACCCCCTTCCAGCCTAAAGCCAGGGTAGACCAATCAATACCTTGATGGGCTTCCCTGCTTGGGGCGATAGAACATGGACGCAGGGGCACACTCCAGTTCTATGCCAATCTGAACCCATGTGGATCCCTCTGTCTAAGTTCCCAGGACCAACTAAGCTACCCCACTGGGACTCCTTCCATGTCTGCGGCCAGGACCAGGCACTAGGCCATCCAGATGTCTCTGGTCCTTGCTATCTCACAGAGTGGGGGGGGCAGTAGCCCCAGGTACATGGTATCCATTCTCCACTCTACCTCTCATCAGTGCAGTTCTAAACTGCCACTGATCCCTTAGCCCAGGGTCTGCACCCTCAGGCTGACCAGGGGTCACGGGTGAGGCTCTCCTCAAGCTACCCCTCCTACTGGGGTTCTGCACTCTTCTCCTTGAAGAGGCACCCTCAGAACCTGAAACTGTCAGGGTGCTGGTATCAGCCCTCCCACACAATTCTCCCACCAGTTCAGGATTTCCACCCTGCAACTGGTCTCCCAACCCAGGGATCAAACCCTCAGGTTGAACCTGGGCCAGAGGCGAGGACTCCCTCCCCCTGCACCCCCTTCCAGAGTTCTCCACCTGGAGTGGTACCCCCAAAAGACAAAATGGTAGGGACACTGCTTACAGATGTCCTTCCAGGTCAGGCATTACCTCCTGAACCTGGCCACCCAACCCAGGGAGTACACCTTGCGGCTGATCACTTGCCTGGCAAGCCAGGACTTCCTGGAGAGCATGCATGCCCCACCCAAGGGTAACACATCTCTCATGTGTTGCGTGACAGTCTGGCGCTGATCTCCCGACCCCTGCCCATCTGACAGTGCGCGAAGACTCCCCCCCCCCCCTATATATATATATATATATATATATATATATATATATATATATATATATATATATATATTCTAAGCCACTCCCTTTAGGGTCATTCCAAAATGCCTTTTTAGACCCTCTGGCACTCACCCAGAGGTCTGCCTCCCCTGCAAGCTCCCTGGGATCAAAGAACTCACACTCCAACAGGTGTTGGCGTAGCCCTGGACAACAATAACGGAACATGTGCTCTCTGACAATCAGATCAGATTGAACAGCCCTTCAAAATTGTTTGCTGTGCTACCCGTCACCCAATACTCTAGTGCATCACACCACAAACTCCCTCCAAGACTGGTGAGACAGTACTGCCCCTGAACCTCAACCTATACCCTTCAGGTGTGACCCCTTCTTCCTGGGAACCAGGTACCTTGCTCTGGGAGTGGAACTTCTTACACTGGACTCTACATTGCTGCCATCACTGGACTCCACCCTCACTGGTGAATCCAGACCACTGAAACTACACTCTGGGGACAACCTATCCTCACTAGCTAGCTTCTCACTGGCATAGGCGCTCTCTGCCTCCGCCATCCTCTTCTGCGCTAAGGCCTTCTCAACCTCAGCCTTTTTCTCCTCCACACCCAGCTGCGCTAGCTCCAATCTGAACTTCTCTAACTCCAGCTGGTGCTCCCTTTCCTTCTGCCTGTCCACCAACTCCTCTGGGGACCAAGAAAGGGATGGGGCACTACCCCTGGCACTAGACCCAGCAAAGGACTCCCTCTCTACGGGGTCCTCACTACCTACTGGCGTCCCTGCCATGTCATTTTCTTCCTCCTCTTCAGACTCTTCAGGGCCACCGCCCTCCAGGGGTTTGGACTGGGAACCCTCACTCTGAGTCCTCCCTAATCTCTGGGTCCTCCTCGGGGTCTCCCTCACAACCACCACCCTCCTGGATCTCGGACGCCGCTTCAGGGAACTGTTTAGCATAGTACAGGGCCTTATGATAGTCTTTTTCCCATCTGTCCTTTTGCCACATGAGCAGGATTTTTTTTGAAGGTCTAGCAGAGTATCTGCCCAACTCACTGCTATGTTCCTCTCCCCGCAGAACCCCTTTAACTCCTCCATACTGTATTCTAATAGATCATGTATGTTAAAGGCAGATTCCATTTTGGCATGGTACTAACACAAGTGCAAAACAAGAGACCTAGCCGGCAGAGCTGAAGCAGGAGTTCAAAATGACAATTTGAGGAGAAATAAAAATATCAGGAGAAATCCCAGAACACGTGATTTGTCTAAATGTAGAGTTTGTAGTGCAGCCATGCGTCACTGTGGTACTGCGCAAATGCGAGTCCTATCCCACCGCAGCCACCGATGTTAGAAATGGGAGTCTCTAGTTGGCAGAGGTAGGTACCTTTGTCCAAATAGGGACCCTTGCTTCTAGTCGGGGTATGGGGGATACACACTTTAGATAACCCCTGCTCACCCCCTTGGTAGCTTGGCACAAGCAGACAGGCTTATCTCAAAAGCAATGTGTAAAGTATTTGTGCCAACACTCACAGTAACATAGTGAAAACACTACAAATGGACACCACACCAGTTTAGAAAAATAAAATATCTTTATCTAAACTTAACAAGACCAAAACGACAAAAATCCAACATACACAGTTAAAAATGACTTTCCAAAGGTTTCAAGAACGTCTACCATAGAAAAATATGGATGCGTGACTTTTACACAAAGTACCTGAAGTTGCGTCAAAATTCACAAGGCCAAACAGCCACAGAGTGAAGAAGCGTCGAAAACAAAGACATGCGTCAGTTCCTGAGACCTTGGGTAGGCGATGCAACAGTTCTGCTGCACGCAGGAGAAGTGATGTGTCGAATCCGGTCTGTAGGGGAAAGTGATGCGTCGATTCTTCGTGTCTGTTCCGGTCCGCAGGTGATGCGTCGGGAAAACTTGTCGCACAGGTGCGATGTGTGGAAATCCGGGATGTGTTGGTAATGGATGCGGCACTGCGTCGGTTTTCTTCAGCCGCGACCCCTTGATGCGTCGATTCTTGCAGCGGCGACGGGTGCTGCGTCGGTTTTCGTAGCGGCACGGCGATGCATGGAAATTCTTCTTGCGCTGTGGATATGCGTCAGAAAAACAGCCGCAAGTAGAGCGATGTGTCGTTATTGTAGTTCTTCAAGTCCCTTCTCTCCTCCAGCTCCCAAAAAGCAGCAACAACCTCCAGAGGTCCAATACTGGCACAGGCACCTCCTGGCAGGTTAGAACTCACAGCAGCAGAGTTCAGGGGAGCTGGGGGTGAATGAAGCCTTTGTGTCCCCGAGACTTCAGAACAGGAGGCCAGCACACACAGGCTCTTGGAGATCATCCCTGGAATTCAAGAGGATCCTTTGCCAAGGAGAAGAGCTGGAGAGACTGAGGCGAAGTACTGCCCCTTTGCTGTGTGGGGTTGGCCTGCAGTTGCTGTTTCTGCCAAGAAAAGGAGAAGGACTTTGCTGTGTGCTTGAAGGATATCTACAAGGGCATGTGTGTGCTGGCCTCCTGTTCTGGAGTCTCAGGGTCACAAAGACTTCACCCCCAGCACCCGAGCTCTGCTGCTGTGAGTTCTGACCTGCCAGGAGGTGCCTGTGCCATTATTGGACCTGTGGAGGTTGTTGCTGCTGTTTGACTATGTTGACCTGGGATGGGAGCCTTCAAAGGTGGAGACTTTCCTATGTTGACCTGGAATGGGAGCCTTCAAAGATGGAGAGGCGTTGACTGTGCTGACCTGGGATGGGAGCCTTCAAAGAAGGAGAGGCGTTGACTGTGCTGACCTGGGATGGGAGCCTTCAAAGAAGGAGAGGCGTTGACTGTGCTGACCTGGGATGGGAGCCTTCAAAGATGGAGAGGCGTTGACTATGCTGACCCGGTGTGGGAGCCTTCAAAGATGGAGAGGCTTTGCCTATGTTGACCAGGGATAGGAGCCTTCAAAGATGGAGAGGCGTTGACTATGCTGACCTGGGATGGGAGCCTTCAAAGATGGAGAGGCGTTGACCCGGGATGGGAGCCTTCAAAGATGGAGAGGCTTTGACTGTGTTGACCCGGGATGGGAGCCTTCAAAGATGGAGAGGCGTTGACTATGCTGACCTGGGATGGGAGCCTTCAAAGATGGAGAGGCTTTGACTGTGTTGACCCGGGATGGGAGCCTTCAAAGATGGAGAGGCGTTGACTATGCTGACCTGGGATGGGAGCCTTCAAAGATGGAGAGGCTTTGACTATGCTGACCTGGGATGGGAGCCTTCAAAGATGGAGAGGCTTTGACTATGCTGACCTGGGATAGGAGCCTTCAAAGATGGAGAGGCGTTGACTATGTTGACCCGGGATGGGAGCACGTCTCCACGCAGGGGACTCTACAACGCTGATGAGTAGGATGTATTCTCCATGAGTGGGGCTATGAGAGCTGTGAGCTTGATGTCTTCACCTTTGATGCCCCACTCTTCCTTCTGTCCAGTGTCTTCGTCTTCACCCTCCAGACCGTACCAGGTCCAGTCCTGTCTTCATTTCTGGACCTAAACTGAGATTTACAAAGCCCTGAACTGAGGTATGTAGCACACAGTGAATGAAATATAGTATTATTGCAAAACGCTTTCTAATGATTTAAAAATGTCGTTTCAAGCCTGTTCATTTACACATTTGTATTTTTTAAAACCACGTGCGTACGATCCTGAATACTAATTGTGCAAAGGAGCTATAAGTTTTAGAGCGGGTCCTCACCCAAACCCCGTTCAGGCACTCAGCGGTAAGTCGTAAGCCTTGCCAACAGAATTATCTGATCCCTATCTTTTACTGAGAATTTAGTTTAACGTTTGGATTCTATAAGTTGTAGCTAATTCCATTAGAAGGTCGTTTAAAAAAAAAAAAAAAATCTGCACAATGTTTCGTATCTAGTAAAAACTCACAAGAGGAGCTACATCTTTCAGAGTCTTGTTTACTGCCCAGGAGACCCCTCCAATGGACGCCTCTGCGAGATGCTACAGACGCTGTAAAGTCTGGAAGGAACTGTCTGGCCCCTTATTTAAAACCAATCCGTGCCTCTAAAACTGAAGACAACTGGCAGAGGTCCCTGAGCGCCCGAATTTTACACTGAATCGGAAAGGAGGAGTTCAAAGATCACATTTTGCACAAGATTTCCCCTCCGTTTTGTCTATTTTAGGCTTACTATTTGTTCATGATTTGTCTGTCTTTTGCACATATTTTAGTATTGCTTACAAAGGGATCCTCTGCTTGTTTGCAGACCCACTGTTGCTGAATGTCATATGAGCCATAGTTAAACTCGAGGCCTGGTGAATGTCCTTGAGATGGAGCGAGTCAACATAGGTTGAAAACTTTACCTTGGACCAGTCCCTTTTATCTTCATAAGAGTTTGTGTACAAGATAAAGAGAGCGTTGGCAAACCACTAGTTTGGATTTTTGTATTTTGAAAAGTTTCTAGCATTTGCCGTTCGCGCAGTGTAAGCTTCCCTCACCCAGACATGACCTACAGAAGTGCAAGCTTCCCTTGCCCACAAAGCTTCCCTCGCCCTCACATGAAATACAGCAGTGCAAACTTCCCTCGCCCACACAGGACACACAGCAGTGCAAGCTTCCCTCGCCCACACATGAAATACAGCAGTGCAAGCTTCCCTCGCCCACGCAGGACACACAGCAGTGCAAGCTTCCCTCGCCCACGCAGGACACACAGCAGTGCAAGCTTCCCTCGCCCACACAGGACATACAACAGTGCATGCTGCTCTTCCGCAGAGTGCCTCTTCAGTAGAAGTGCAATCTTACCTCACACGTGTACAGTGCAAATATGTTTCTCATAGGAGAAAAGATGCCGCAGCCGTGCAAGATTTCTTCGCACAGGTGGAACTGATTGTATAGAAAGAAAGCTTTTTAGTGTTGGAGGGAATAAGGCACTGCTGTGCCTTATTCCCTCCAACACTAAAAAGCTTTCTTTCTTACATAGCAGAAATAACAAATTGTTAGTTATTTTTTTAAGGTTAAATTATTTTCGATGAATCTTCCAGCTGTATGTATGTCCCCTCAACCTGCTACTACTGCTGCACCATATCTCCCATGTAACAGATTTAACAAAGCAGTATTGCTTTATTTGTGGTTTTACCTTTGACCATTTCTGACCTACACTTGAAGGTTAGATGCATTTAAAGTTTTGTGTAGCCGGCACACTCCCAGGCAGAATAGAAGCAGGAGGAACCTGGGGAAAGAGTGATATGAGGGGAGAGGGTTCTAATATGAATTTGTAATAGTTAGGGTGCCTCATGGCCCCTCAAGGGAATGTTCCCCACATTGTTAATTTTCCAGGGGTGTTCGGTAGGGATGCATCTTGGCCCCCTACCTTTTCCTGTGGTACATAAATGGGATAAACCGATCCCTGATGGAGAAAGGGATGGATGTGCCGCAAATGGGAAATAAGCCCGTCTCCCTCTTGCTATATGCCAACGACGTGGTATTAATCGCCCCCACTGCAAATGGGTTGCTGACCCTCCTAGACTTATTTTTGGTCTTCATGAATAATTTGGACCTTCAAGTCACCTTTTTAAAATCCTTTATCATGACGTCTGGCCGACCTAGTTCTAAGTCTGGTAAACCTGATCTCCCATTCTAAATAAGGTACAGAATTTTAACTACTTAGGAATTCTTTCTAATCAAACACTTAGTTGGGCACCTCTCTTAACATGCACACTTCAGTCCTTTTACAGAAACTCTGCAGCCATATTCAGAGTCGCTAGAAAATTGCAACATACAACATTACCTGAAATGTTGTACCTCTATACGTCTAAGTGCATTTCGGCAGGAACCTATGGTGCCAGTTACAATAAAGCTGGGACCCTTCAAAGCGCAGAAAATAAATTTACTCGCAGACTATTGGGAGATCCAGGAAATGTAGCTACCTTAATATGTTACGAAGAACTGGGGTGACCTATTGAGAAGATCTGATCGGCTTGGCTCCGCTACTGCTCTGGGGCGCTCCTGAGTCTGCAGTAACTAGAACATGTATAACTGACTGCTCGTCACTAGATAAAGCCAATTGGATCCCTTGGTTATCCTACATAAAAAAATCTTTTTTTTTAAAATACAAACACAATGTATTAGGCTTTGCCGATCTGTATAATAAATCTCCCATGATTAGAGGTGAACATAAATTACGCGTCAAACATTGTGTCCTGGACTGTTGTCAAAATATTTGCCTAGAATCCGCACAGGCCAAAGTTTCCATTGTTGGGTACGCTGTTATTTCCACAACATATAGGATGGAGCTGTACATGGTGTGGATTGAGAATTCCACCCTCCGGCGTGGCTAACTACTCTTAGATTAGAAACTCTGCATTTCTGATTTGTTTTCCCCACAGCAGAGGTTTGGAGTAGGGACCTCCCGCCTTGCGTGTTTGACGGTTTCTCATACCAGTCATTTTATTTTGTGCCCTGTACTTGGAGCCAAGACGTGCTTTTTTTGGTCCCACTCCTACGCGAATCAAATCTGAGATTTTATGGAGAAGGGTTAATACACTTGCAGTCTTTAGGCTCGCTGGAGTTGTTACTCCATACTAAACTTTATAAGAACTGCCTTTCATATCCGGAAAAGATATGGTACATAATGTGTTACTTGCTGAGGTTGATTCATTCATTTGATGTGCCCTTTTACATGCGTGTGGTACTTTTAGGATATCGTGGATCTCTGATGCTTTTAAGGAAATTGTGTGTTTTTAACTTTGTATAATGTTTTTATTTCTGTTATGCTTTTATGGCCTATGGCCGAATAAAGTTTACATTGACTTCAATTTGTAATTCCAGCTGATTTTAACATATAGTCTTCCAAAGGATGAAGCTGGTTTCCCTTGACGCGGGCTTATGTCTGCTGCTTTATAGTTTTAAAGGTTGAGACCTAGCTCTTCCCTCATTTGTACCTCACACCTCCAGGGACAGCATGGCTCTGCTTTTCATCCTTCGGAGGAACTCTTTTCAGTTAGGAAAATTAAATATTGATGGCTGAAGACCAGTTAACAGCTGAATGCTATCAGGAAGCCCTGTAGTGCTGGTGACTTTTTGCAGAGGCTTGGCGCTTGAATCTGGCCTTTAAATCAAAATGGGTAGATATGAGAAGCTCCTGAACTGAGTCAGTGCTTGTCATGTGCTTTTAGCCTCAAATGTGTAAATAGATGGCATCATGGTTGAGATGGAACAGGTACTTTAATGTCGTATGTCTCTGTCCTGCTATAATTATATAAAATTAACACTTAAGCGCGGCCAGTTTTAGGTCCTACCAAATATTCAAGATGACGTAAAGGTGACACGATGAGCTCAGAATCACAGTGTGATCATGTGGAGATTTTTAGCCCATTGGTAAACAAGACTTTCTCAAAAGTCTGTGCTTTTCCATAATCTGAGGTGCAGAACTGCAGCCCAGAATAGGTGTTCAGTTCCCAGCATGTTTGTTCTGAGCAGGTCCAGATGGTTGCCTTGTTGTCCAATCGGTCCATGGTTTCGTATTGGCTTATGGATATATTTGGGCTCATGCCACCTTACGAATAAGTTTAAAGTGGTGGGCAATGTTTGTTACTCTGTGGGTTTTTAGTTTCTCCCCTTGCCACTAAAGTGCTGTCTAAAAAAAAAAAAAATTTTTTTTTTTTTTTTAGCCCTCCTCCATTTTCTAGCTTTTTTAGGAAATAAATCCTCTGTCTTTAAAATATTGGGGTTTCCGAGGCTGGAGTTCTAGGTTGGACCAGGTGTGAAAGGGAAACACCTAAGCCGAACACTGAAAATGGTGCTGTCTTCGTGGCAGCATGCCATAAAAGACCAACTTATGGGGCAATTCACCATCTATAGACTTGTGTGCTGAGAGCCTGGAGTGGGTTGCTGTCTTGAGAGCCCCCACATTCTCATTAGAAATGTAACTGCATAGGCTTCTTTTTAAATTTTATTAACACATATTCTATTAAAGTTTTCAGTACATCAAGGCCTGACTGGCCCTCGCATAAATGCTTAGACATAAATGCAACAAGTCAAGATGATGCTAGTAATGCATAATCCAGTCGCGGCCGGCATGGTTCACAAGTGGGGAGGGGAGGGGGTGGTGATGGGCGGGGGACGGGCGAGTGGTCTCAACAGAAGGGGGGGGGGTTAAATAATAAAAAAATAAAACTTACCTTTCCCGGTCCTGCGTCTTCACCACTCGGTCTGCTCCTGCTTTCCTGCCTCCGCAGGAACAGGATGCAGGCAGCCTCCCTCCCCTACCCTAAGCCAATTACAAAGCTGCAATGGCAGCGTTGTGATTGGTTGGGACGCCGACCACACAGGCGTCTATGGGGAGGGCATTTTCTCCATGTAGGCTGCATGCAGCCTACATAGAGAAAAGGGAGCGTGCGCATGACTGGTTTGGTCGGCCCCAGAGGGCCGACCAATCAGTCAGGGCCCGCAACATTGGGCAAGCCACTCCTCCCCTGCCCTTGAGCAGGTCCCGGAAATATAATACCATTTCATGTTTCTCGCACAGCGAGAAAGTAGTGGGGCGACGCTCCTCTGCCGACATGGAGAAGCCGCCCCTGGCAGACAGAGAAGCACAGACCTGACACTTCCCTTCTGAGCCCCGTATATATGCTGCTTTTTTTTTTTTTTTAAACCAAATTTAGTATACTAACTAGTTCTTTAGGCATTGGCGATATATGTAGACTGCAACAGGATGGCAGCTGGCGGGAGACTGGTGAACACAACTTGGGTCTAGTGCGCAGTAAGCGAGCCTTAGCATTGAAGTTGGCCGAAGGGTATCCAGTGTCTCCTGTGGCTATCAGTTGGTAGCGCAAGTGGCTAGTTTTCATCACTGGTTGCAGGTGGTGGGAACAGGCACTCTTGTTTGGGGACAGATAAGTCGATTCAAAAAAGCGTTTGAATGCAGGAAGTAGGATTACAGGAGTACTCTTAGAGTATATATTCTCGCTTTTGTGAATCTGCCCTGAAACGTACACCTCCCTGAAACGTACACCTCCCTATTAGTTAATGTGCAAAGAGGGCACTGTCCTTTTTCTTTGTATTAACTGTATATGAATACTCCCATTTTATTCTAAATATAGATGTTTGGAGGCCGATTCACAAAAGTATTTGAGTACGGGAAGTAGTACTAAGGAGCAGTGCTTAATTTGAGCCGGTGTTTGCCGGTATGGGACACTGGCACTTATTTTTCCGCCTCAGACCTTTGAGAGCAGAAGAGGGGAAAACGCACAAAACAGAGGAGGAAGAGAGACAGAAAAACCGTCATAAAGGGAGAAAGCAGGGACCTGCAAGTGTGAGATAAAATGGCAGGAACTGTTTAGTAGTGGACTGAAGAGCCATGAGGTGGATTGGGAACTATGCAGTCTTGATACTGGGGAGGGGGAACATTTAATTGCACTGGCCACGGGCTTCTGAGTAGAGCCCGGTGCACCGGCACTCTTTCTTTTACAAGTTGAGCACCGTTCAGGAGTACTATTTTACTTAAGTTTACATGCGTTCGTGAATCTTCCCTGAAAGGTGCACCTCCCTATTAGTAAAAGTGCAAAGAGGGAACTGTCTATGAATATTCCCAGTATAATGATCTGGGGCCAGTTCTGAAAATATGTAAAAGAGTAGTGTTGCATATTCAAAAATGCCTTTGTAAGTAGGCCTCTGGGGCTTCTATTTTTTGTTATCAGACTTTGAACCAGAGTAAGAATGCGGAAAAGAAAGATAGGTACACACTGACAAAGGGAGAAACCGGGATGAAAAGAACCTGCTAGTGCGAGATCAAAGGATTAACCTTGTAATAGATGCCGGGTACTGTTGTGATCACAATGCAAAACTCTCCACGAATCTCTTTTCTCAGGTTGAACTGGAGATTGTTGTAAATTCGAAGTTGCAGATCCGTTCACCTGGAAGGGGCTATTTGTCCCACATAATCTTGTGCTTTGGCCCCACCACCATCCCATTAAAAAAACAAAAAAAAACTAAGGTGGCCTCATGTTAAGCAAAGAACTGAACTTTCTTTTGCTGTGGGTGGCCAATACATTCGGTCCCTTGTCATCTGAATTACAATTTTTATTGACGTTCTTTGCAAATGTGCCGAATGCTTTTGAAGAATTTCTTATGACCTATGTATATATCGATTTGTAAACCTAGTTGTAAAACTAGTTCTTTGTGTTTTAACGAAGGGCGCCTTCTTTCAACAATAAACGCTAAAGGCCATGCGGCATCCTGAGCACCAGACTGAGCAGATACTAAGTGCTCCATCCCTCTGAAGTGCTTACAGACCACTGGTCATTGACATGAAAGAAGCCAGAGAATTGAGGCTCTGGGGAATTCTTTTCTCAGCTAGCCTAGAGTTGATAAATTCTGTCCAGGGATTTTTGTAATCCGCTGTATTGATTGGTTTAGCTAC
The DNA here is from genome assembly GCA_963921515.1 of Calotriton arnoldi. NCBI lineage: Eukaryota > Metazoa > Chordata > Amphibia > Caudata > Salamandridae > Calotriton > Calotriton arnoldi. The sequence goes on along the minus strand of CAWUFW010001987.1, from coordinate 715,423 downwards.
TTTTCCAGATGGCATGGCTGTGTTCATGGTATGGGTGTAGTGGAAGCCATGTCTGCCACAACGGGAAAGGCTTTTTGACATGGGGCCATTGAACCTGGCTGTGTAGAAGAGCACTCGTCCTTTATCTCGAAGTCGAACAGCGTCTCTGTGACCCATATCCTTTGGACTCCTTTAACACCATCATTTCTACAGGCCGGTCGAGTTAGATTCCTCCCGGAAGGTTGCGATCCTAATGCCAATTGATAAAATTAGTGATATTAATTACACATCCATTTGCTTGTCCATTGCGCTCATTGATTCAACAGCAGAAAGAGCCAAATATGAAAAGTAAATGTGCTTTAATGCTGAAGGCATCATCTCGCCTACGGGGACAAGTTCCAGATCTGGGATAGGCACTGAGTGACAGTGCGTCAGTCTTTTTGTTTACAGTGACTTTTTGTTTAAGAACTCTTCTTAGTTCTGGAATTTATCGATTTGTCTTGTTCCGCATTCAGCTCCATTGATTGGACTCGGTGTGGGACGCCTGATGACCCTCTGGAATGGATGATCACAATTAAGCTTTGCTTGTGTGTTTTTTTGGTCCGAAGTAAAACCTCTGGTTCTCTTCCAGTCACTCTTAGTGTTTTGCAAGGATGAGTTTTAGCTGCAATGCCCTCTAATTTATTTATGAACTATGTCCCCAAAGGGTTGCCAAGGGTAAGCATAGGGTCTTTTGTGGTATCCTGTTTGCCGGTTCCTCTACCTCTCTATTTGCAGCTGATGCTATCTTGCTCGCATGGGCTAAAAATGCCCTTCAATCTCCTTCAAGTCTGTGGTTATTTCTGCGACAAAACACTTTCTATTAATAAATTTATTGCCATAAGCCCAAACGTTAACATCCACTGGAATTTTGTCCTCGGCACAACATATTTGAAGTTCTACAGCACTTGAACTTTCTGGTCATTAGGTTAACGTCTTGCAGTCTTTAAGGGTCATGGGGGGGGGTGGTGGTAGAAAGTCAAGAGCTCTAGCCCTAGGACCCACTAACTGCTTCTCAAAGACATCCAACAGTCCGGGTTATGTGGAGACATAGTACCCCAATCCAGTTTCTGGAGCCTAGTATAGGGAAGAAGTGTTCATTGTCCATTGAATTAGTTAATTAGTTGCAAATTCTTTCCTTCGTGGTCTACTCTTTAGGGCCAAAAATTCGAATTCCCTTGTTGGAAATGATTCGTAGAGCGGCTCTTGTGCACCTCTGGCACATTAAACCTTTTCTGCTATGGGTTGTTTATGGTCGAGCACCTGTGACGTTGTTTGCTGTCAACATTTGCACGAAGCAAAGTTCTCTCCCAAAAAGGTTTGAATTCGTTTTTTTAATATGAAGATAGCATTTAGGATGTTAAATTTGGATTACATGTGGGAATCGCCTGATTTCTTGATGCATTTTTAAAACTGGCCTATTAAGTCCATACAGTCAGGAGCTCTGCCTTAAGACAAATACATCCATTTTGGGTCAGGGCTACCTAAAGGCCCAGTTTCAATGATCATTTCAAACATTCTCCGATGAAATGCGTTCATTCAATCGAAGAAGGCCTTGTATATTATGTGCATTTCTAAAGCTCGCTATCACCTGCAAGGGCATCCTGTCACTGAGTAGCAGTGTGCCCAGCCCTACCTATGGCAGGTTGGTTAATTGAAAAGCCAGGTCTTCAGCTTCTTTAGGAATTCAAGAAGAGAGGAGGAGGCTCTGATGTGGAGAGGGAGGTCGTGCCACTCTTTAGGAGTGATGTAAGAATGCTGGTCCTCCTGATCTGGTTCTGTGTATGCGTGGGATGTTGGTGAGTAGGAGTCCTGTGGAGCGGAGGTGTCTGGATGGTTGGTGGCAGGAGTTGCGACTGCTCAGGTAGCGCGGGCCTGAGTTCTGGAGTGCCTTGAACTCATTCAAAGTGGGAATCCTCTTGGCCTGGCGTCTGTTGTGGGGTTGGTAACAGTACAACTTCATCTGGTTACAATTAACACACCTTATCCCTGTTCCTTAAATAGTTCAGTGTTCATAATTGTACATCGGTAAAGGCAAGAGGTAAGGGCTAGGACTGTGTGTTTTTTAATAGTAAAAAGAAATGGCTTGTTCTGCCATTCGATACAAAAGGGGATGATGGACGGAACGTTTGAGCCAATCAAACACTCACCCCCAGTCAACTGATCTGGGTTTAATCCATCATCATTCTTTAGCTCACTCCACCACCCCAGTTCAGACATGGCCATATGCAAATCAGTCTGACCCTGTGCCTCATGGGAACAGTCCAGCCCGAACTGCCAAGCCATGTCTTCCCTGGACCGGAAACAAGCATCCTAGGACCGGTTTCTGGCATTTCAGCCGTCATCAGCCAGGCTTGCTTGAATCCAGTGGCAAAGTGAGCAAGGGACCCACGTCTGGGCATACCCCCGCCAACTTAGGGCGACCAAAGCGATACAAAAGGGGATGATGGACGGAACGTTTGAGCCAATCAAACACTCACCCCCAGTAAACTGATCCCATGAGGCACAGGGTCAGACTGATTTGCATATGGCCATGTCTGAACTGGGGTGGTGGAGTGAGCTAAAGAATGATGATGGATTAAACCCAGATCAGTTGACTGGGGGTGAGTGTTTGATTGGCTCAAACGTTCCGTCCATCATCCCCTTTTGTATCGCTTTGTTCGCCCTAAGTTGGCGGGGGTATGCCCAGACGTGGGTCCCTTGCTCACTTTGCCACTGGATTCAAGCAAGCCTGGCTGATGACGGCTGGAATGCCAGAAACCGGTCCTAGGATGCTTGTTTCCGGTCCAGGGAAGACATGGCTTGGCAGTTCGGGCTGGACTGTTCCCATGAGGCACAGGGTCAGACTGATTTGCATATGGCCATGTCTGAACTGGGGTGGTGGAGTGAGCTAAAGAATGATGATGGATTAAACCCAGATCAGTTGACTGGGGGTGAGTGTTTGATTGGCTCAAACGTTCCGTCCATCATCCCCTTTTGTATCGCTTTGTTCTGCCATTCAGCATACTTTGAGCTAAAGAAAATTACCTTTCTTCATTATTTTGGTATTTAGCATTATAGATCTGAAGAAGAATAGTTGGATGAGTTGTCTTTTAAAAATGAAAACCCAATAGAAGTGAAATGCTTTTTGGGGACCATGTGTTGGCATCACTTTTCAGTTGAATATTTGAAAATTAGCTTTACATTTTCTTGGACGACTGCTGGGGGGAAGATCTTTGGATTTTGGTGCACTGTTTCCATGGTAGATTTGAAAAATGATATCTTCTGATATAGAATATGTATGTGCTCTTTGTTACCTATTAAAAAAACATTAAAATAAATGGAGGCATTCTGCTTTTTCAATGTAATTCAAGTTGAGTTTCCCTATTGATGGTTACATTTTTATTTTTTTGCTTTGTAAGTAGAGATGACATCAGTTAAAAGGGCCAGACACCTTGAATGCTCCTCTGCTAATTCTTAAATGGCTCATGTAGCTCCTAAATGGATGCATGCATTATTTCATGACACTTTATACATGCCCAGTAAATCAGTGCTGAACTAGAACTTTATAGATACTGGCTTAACCAGTGCTGAGTTACTGCCACACTGTTCCATTTGACTGGTTGACAAGACTACATTTTTACATCCGCCTCTGGTTTGCATATCAGGATTTCAGTAGTTGCTGCACAAGCAGGAGTTCCTGCCATGCATCTCCTTTGCTGTTTGTTTTAGAATCAGAACAAGCATTGGCAAAAGACAGTAGGTTCCTCCTCCATGACGATTTGGCTTTGCCAATAGTTTTAAGCCGTGCTGCGCAGCAGCCGTATATCTGTAATATACACACATGCACGCGCCTACAAAATGATGTGGGTGCTTTTGTTTTGTTTTTTAGCTACCAATCCGAATGGACAGGTAACTAAAATGCACCAAAGTTTGTCCACTCCCCTCTATGTAAACCGGGCGAGTGGGGGAGCAGAAGCAACACGTGGGAGCGTGGGAGAGATGTGAATACAATGGGAGGGGACACCAAAGCAGCGGTATGGAGGGCAGAAGTTAAAGCAACATAGGGGTTGGGAGAAAGTAACAGAGGAAGCAGTTGGGGGAAGCACTCGGGAGAAGCACAAGGGCAACAGAGCAACACCGCAAGGGGAGAGACGTACACAAGGGAGGGGGCTCAAACACACGCACGCTAATGGAGTTCTTCACATAAGAGAAAAAGGTAGTGCTTTAAAAGCAAGCCTTGATGCCAGCCAATTTAAAGAGATTGCAAAAAGGCTATATACCCCTTGCATGACGGGCGGAACACGAGAATGGCAAGCTGGGACACGAATAAGAAGCCGGCAAATGAGTGAGATGGAAAGCCAACCAATGGTAAGCACTGGGTGGGCTCCAAACCACTCTGTTCTTGGAAAGTCACAATATGCTACGCAACAGACAGCGCACGTGCCATCTAAGACGCTCGAGCTAAAAAGTATCTGGTCTCTTCCTGCAACAAAAATCCTACCTGTGCAGCATTTTTACAATGAAAGGCAAGATCAGTTAAGTGGGTTCATGTTGCTGCTGCGAGAGATTATTTCCTTGGAGGTCGACTTCACCTTTAATTCAGGCCAGATCCATAAAAGGATTTTCTAGTTTAGTTGAGTCATGTTGGCATCTTTTGTGTATAATGCATAGTAACCACAAGACTAAGGCAGTAACCGCTGTATCATTGAAGGTCTTACTCCAACCTTTTGCAGGCTTCTCTGCTATTTAATTAGGCGCTCATGTTCTGCTCTGCAGGGAGTACGTCCTGTTGTGAAATGTCTTTGACTATTGTGTCCTCTGTAATGGGTCTGCGTTTGTCTTTGCCAGGATGGTGGGGAATCGCAGGATACTGCAGAAGGGTTTCTGTATGCATGGTTTAGTAAGCATTGGTCATTCAGGAAAGCGGGGGGGACTGCGTGGTCTCAAAATCACAGGTGTTCGGCGAACCCCCTGAATGAATTGTTGGAGTTTTCTACTTTAAGCCATCCTAGAGCTCTTCCCTGACCAATCATATTGGTACTATGTCTTGGAAATTCCATTAACAAATAAAAGTCATGTTGTGAGGATGTACCTGGCATTGGCTAAGGACCAGCAGTAAATCTAGGTAACTTCTAAAGGATGAGAGTCCTTGCTCGAGGGAGGGATGGGTGTGTCTGCCAAAGAGCTCTCTCATTGGTCCCACAACTGCAGCCGTATAGATTGCACAAATATATGGTATAGGATATATCCTGGTGACAGGAACCATGAATGATGCATCCTTCTGACTCCACGTCTTGCCTTACAGATGTGGAAGTCTTCCGCAGGACACTCTTTTTCAGTCTCCACAGAAGATGGCGCAGACGACTGGGAGACAGATCCTGATTTTGTGGTAAATGTTAATTAAAAAAAAAAAAAAAATGTAATCCTTGTGACCCATGTTCACGTAAAGAGGTAGCTTCGAAAATGGCCAAAAGTGATTGATCTAGTGTGGAGCATTATCATTTTTGGACGCCCTTTAGAGTGTGGTTGGAAGGCTGTTGGCTGTAGTATGCCTTGCGTTGGGTGAAGCATGAGTGGTTTTAAGACTCGTTTCAAATAAGTGTAAAAATTGATGCAGTTCAGCACAGCTAATGGCCACGTTGCATAGATTATCTGCCGCTTGCCTCGTATTTGTGAAAAAAAGCGAGATCTTTAGATCATATGGTCAATTTGCGGACAGTTTGGCATCTTGTGAGAGCCAACGTTGTCAGAATGATTTGGTGGGCAAATTAATTCTAAGCATTTTTCATCTCCTGTTACAGCGCTGTCAATCTCTCCTCTTTTAACTGATGCCTGTTTTTACAGAACGACGTGAGTGAGAAAGAGCAAAGGTGGGGTGCGAAAACTGTGGAAGGATCTGGCCATCAAGAACACATAAAGTAAATATTTCATTGATTGTTTGTGTTCTTCTGGTCCCATGTGCATGTTTTTTTTTATTCTCGAGTTCATGTGCATCTGTCTGACATTTTGCCACTCTGACACACTCCTACGTAGTTCCATGAAGCCTTAGAGTGTAGGCATATTTGCTGAAAATCGTGTAGGATAGAACTCTGGTGTTTCTCCAAAATACCATACTACTTCATATTCCTGAAAACAGGAATAAAATGCCCCACTATACCACTTCTGCTTCTTTTCTCTGCTCGGATATATTCTCATTTTTCTTCTCCTTTTACCTTTTCTGTGTGCCATGCATGAAATATTCCCATCTCCTGACCTTCTGGTATGATCTCCAGTGATTCCCAAATAATGGGGTAGGACTTGCCTCTCAGATGCTACACTGTGTTATTATAGTTAGGACCTATTATCCATAGGAAATCCGCGACATTCTATTTGAAATAACGTTGGCGCCGGTTGACGAATCTTCGCGAAAGTTTCCAACTTGTTGGGGCGCTCCGCTCCTACCCTGAAAGTCTCGGGTTGATTCGTCAAGCGGGGGCCGAGGAAAAAAGGAGGGTCCCAAAACGCGTTTTTCCCCATTCATTTTTCCATAGGAACCTTTAGTCGCAGCTACAGCCCGAACTGCTGAACGGAATTACACCAAATTTGGCAAAGAGGTAGCCCTTGGTTCAGACTGGTGCCTTTGGCTTAAATGGTGTAAATCCGTTCAGTAGTTCCTGAGAAATTCACAAGTAAAGTCACATATATATCTATGGCCGAGTAGGGTCCGCGTACCCTCCCGATCACGAGCTGCATGCTAATTGGCTGTCAGCTGGCTGTCAACATTCCGATTCAGGAAGTGTTGGCAGCCATTTTGTCCCTCGGTAGAACCGAGGGACAGAAACAAGCGCACAAAGGGGGCAGGGTAGAAACACCCTAACCCCTAGGCCTGCTCAGGGGTCCCACAAGGACCCCGTGGGCAAAAAAGCATTTAAAAAAAAATAAAAATCGGCAGGATGCGCTCAGGGTGCGCGGATCCTGCCGAAAAAAATCGAAGCGCGGTCTCCCGCGCTTCGATGTTAATTTGCCCCCGGGTGGGCCAAGTCCCGGGGGCATGCTGGGGAGTGTTTATTTTATGTATGGGGGCCTCTAAGGGCTCCCAAGCCCCGGGGACCACCACCCCCGGGGCTTTATCATAAATGGTGCGGGAGGGCTCTGAGCCCTCCCGCAGCCCCGGGACCACCACCTCCCGGGGCACTAAGAAAGTTGAAAATGGGGGTCCGTTTTGGACCCCCAAGCCCCTCCCCGGGCTTTCAAAATGTAGGGAGGGGGCCGCGCGGCCCCCTCCTGGAGCCCTTGATGGCCCTGGGGACCGCCACCCCCAGGGCCGGCTCCTGCAGTGTCCCGGGGTGCCTACCCCGGGACACTGCTGTTTGCAATGACAGGACGGGAGCCTCGCGGCTCCCGTCCTGTCATTGCAAACTGCTTTGGATATTGGAAGAGAGAGCAGGAAACCTGCTCTCGCTTCCAATATCCAAGACAATTGCTTTCCACACGGGGAGCAGCATGTTAGCTGCTCCCCATGTGTAAAGCAATGCCGGCTCCCGTAGGACACGGGGAGCCGGCGGGACTGTGGGGGGTTTGGGGACCCCCACAGTCCCCAACCAGAGGCCAGGCCCCGGGGGATGGGGTCCCCGGGGCAAGTAGTGGCCCGGGAGGGGGGCCACGCGGACCCCCTCCCCAGAAATAATTTAAAAAAAAAAAAAAAAAAAAGGGGTAAGGCCCTGGGGGATGGGGTCCCCAGGGCCCAAAAATAAGAAAAAGGAAGGGGGCCACACAGCCCCCTTCAAGAAAAAAAAAAACGATCGGCCCGCAGGCCCCGCCCCCTTCCTTCACCACTCTGCAAACGCGCCCCTGGCGCGTTTGCAGATGGGGAAGTAATTCCGCTTGAATACTGGGGGTCCCTGGAGGCCAACTAGCCCACCAGGAACCTCCAGTATGCGCCAGGGGGCTGCTTTGCAGAGAGGTGTACAGAGGCCACGCCCCTTTATACACCTCTCTGCAACGCAGCTCTGTGGCGCTTTTGGAGGTACATGGTGGGCTAGTTGGCCCCCAGGAACCCTCAGGATTCAAGGGGACTTAATCCCCCAACTTAAAACGCGCCACGGGGCGCGTTTGCACAGTGGTGAAGGGAGGGGCGGGGCTTCAGGTGACATGTGTGCAAACAGGCCCCGTGGCGCGTTTTAAGATGGGAATTAAATCCCCTTCAATCCTGAGGGTCCCTGGGGGCCAACTAGCCCAACAGGTACATCCAGAAAGTGCCACAGAGCTGCGTTGCAGAGAGGTGTAAAAGGGGTGTGGCCTCTCTACACGTCTCTGCAACGCAGCCTCTGGCGCATACTGGAGGTTCCTGGTGGGCTAGTTGGGCCCCTAGGGACCCTCATGATTCAAGGGGACTTAATCCCCCAACTTAAAACGCGCCACGGGGCGCGTTTGCACAGATGTCACCTCAGGCCCCGCCCCTACCTTCACCATTGTGCAAATATTCCTCTAAAATCTGCCGAACTACGAATTCGGATTTACTCACCTGTTATCAGGAGAGACCTCAGTGCTGCATCTTTCAGCCCAGTACTAATCCTGAAAAGTAATTTTAACCGTACTTACCAGTAACTTGAATTTCCTTCCATAGGCTAACATTGACTGGTTTCACTTGGAAATTCTTCTAAGTGTGGAGTTTTGGAACTTTAAAATATTCCTCTAAAATCAGCCGAAATACGAATTCCGATTTACTCACCTGTTATCAGGAGAGACCTCAGTGCTGCATCTTTCAGCCCAGTACTGATCCTCAAAAGTAATTTTAACCGTACTTACCAGTAACTTATATTTTCTTCCATAGGAATCCATTGTCTGGTTTTCAGCTGAAAAGTTTCAAAGTGTCAATTTTCACAAACTACAAATATTCCTTAAAAATCGCCTGTATGACTTAAACGCATTCTTTCAACTGTTTACAGGAGATGCACCAGTGCTGGATCCAGGATCCAACACTGAGTAAGAAAAAGTAACGATAACAGTTTTTACCTGCTAAGTGAATTTCCTTCCATAGGATAACATTGGTGATTCTATGAGAAAAAGTTTCTAAGTGTCAACTTTTAAAATACAATAATATTCCTTAAAAATCACTACTGTAACCAAAACGCTTTTACTCAACTGTTTACAGGAGATGTCCCAGGACTGAATCTAGGATCCAGTCCTGTGGTTAGAAAAGTAATCCATAAAGTAACTAATTGCATTTAACTAGAAATTCACATTGAGCTGAATGTTGCATTGTGTTTGAAAATGTGTTGCCCATTGCAACAACTGTAACTACTGTACTTAAAAGTCTATTGCCTATGTGCAAAGTATTTAAACTAAAGTAATTCATTCTGAGAAAGTATTTTTGTAATGTATAATGTAATTACAATGTAATTTAAAAAATAAAATATGTAAAAAAAAATGTTTCTAAAAATGTAGTAAATCAGTATGAAAAAAATAAATATAACAATTAATACATTTAAAAATTGTCATTTACAAAACCTTTGAAATTCACTGAAAAAACCGTAGGTTTCAGACATGTTATAGTTAGGAATTAGCATTTAAAAAACCTTTGAAATTCACTGAAAAAACCATAGGTTTCAGACACGTTATAGTTAGAAATTAGCATTTAAAAAACCTTTGAAATTCACTGAAAAAACCATAGGTTTCAGGCACGTTATAGTTAGAAATTTGCATTTAAAAAACCTTAGAAATTCACTGAAAAAACCATAAGGTTTTATGGACAGTTATAGTTAGTTGGACATTGCACTCGTACAAAACCCGTGAAATTCCCCCGTTATAGTTAGTTCAGGTAACTATAACTCGCGCCCCGCAATGCACTGCTGATGACGTCACATATTACATCACTCATGACATGGTCAGTGACATCACTGATGACATCACTGATGACCTCTCAAATGACATCACTGATGACATCACTGATGACATCATCCATGTGAGAATTTAATGCATCTTCTCACACCCTAATATAAGTTTTGAAACACCCACTCTAAATTACAGACTGCCATTCTCAAAACCATACACACTCCAATACCAATAAGTACATACCCACTCACTGATTCTTAGGTCTACACACACACATCTACTCACTCACCCGTACAGTCACTCATACTTACAGTCACTCAGTACAGGACTATCATATGCACTCATACACCTATATAAACACTCACACACCGCCACTCATCCATAGAGGTACTCACACACCTAGTCAGTCATGCAAAAAATTAATCACACACCCATTTACTCACCTATACAGTTATACACACCAGCTCACTTACTCATAAAAATACTAGCACATTCTTACGCTCCTATGCAATCGCTGATGCAAGCACACACTCATCCATATAGCCACTCTCACAATCACACACTCTCACTTATAGCCATTTATATACTCCAACACACATATATACTGCCTTTCACATATGTAGTTACTCACACATGTACCACTGAGATATACATTCAATCACTAACACACACTCACCCACCCATACAGTCCATCACAGACGCACTCTTGAAACCATGCCCCCAGTGAATCACCCACTCACACATCTATGCACAGTCACACTCACCCCACCCACACAAACACTGAGGCACCCATACAGATACTCAGAGAACCAATCCATAACCCATATAGACACTCATTTAGCTAGTCAGAAACCCATGCAGCTGCTTACACAACAACAGACAGACGGATACAGACATTCACACAGTTTAGTCACTCACCCATGCATCCAGTAAGATACGTTTAATCACTCACTTATAGACTCAGTCACGCACCTACTAAATCATCCATTCAGACACTTGTACACCCACTCATTCTTCAATACGCCTTTCCCTATATATATTAAACATATTTAAACTTTACACAAACACACAGTCACTGGATGATGTCATCAGTGATGTCATCAGTGATGTCATTTGAGATGTCATCAGTGATGTCATCAGTGATGTCACTGACCATGTCATGAGTGATGTAATATGTGACGTCATCAGCAGTGCATTGCGGGCGCGAGTTATAGTTACCTGAACTAACTATAACGGGGGAATATCACGGGTTTTGTACGAGTGCAATGTCCAACTAACTATAACTGTCCCTAAAACCTTATGGTTTTTTCAGTGAATTTCTAAGGTTTTTTAAATGCAAATTTCTAACTATAACGTGCCTGAAACCTATGGTTTTTTCAGTGAATTTCAAAGGTTTTTTAAATGCTAATTTCTAACTATAACGTGTCTGAAACCTATGGTTTTTTCAGTGAATTTCAAAGGTTTTTTAAATGCTAATTCCTAACTATAACATGTCTGAAACCTATGGTTTTTTCAGTGAATATATATATCCTGATATTATTTAGTGAGATTTATTTCCGTCTCGCCTACAGACAGCTGTTGTTGTCTGTCAAAGACTTCATTATCAATCCATGTACATAAACACATCAATACATTCATGCACACAGTTTACAAAAGTGAAAGGATTGACCAAAAGCTGAACCATTGATTATTGGTATTTATTTTTTGACTTTACCAATTGAAAATGTTAAATTAAACCCAAGAACAATACTCCAAATTGGCTGCTGATGCATCGGAGTTCGTGCACATGCATCTTTGTGTTACAATGCATGTACACCCCAAGGCCATCATGGAATCTTTTTGTTTGCAAAATGGCTGTATATGTGTGTGCATACTTTGTAATGCACCGGTGGCCATCTTCAAATTGGTTTTCTCAAACCGAAAGCATTTCAAGATGGCCTCCGGTGCATGTGTGCATATGTTCTCGTACACAGACCTCCATTTGAAACTTATTTTGTAATTTATTATATATTTATTTTAATAATTCTTGTTTTTCTAATGTCCGTTAGATTAATTGCAGTGAAGTGTTTTAGAAATCTTAAGAGTGGAGTATTTTTCTGTCTAGTCACATGGTGTACACACATTGTCTTTCACTATTGTGTTATATGCAGTGTTAGCTTTCTCATTTTGTTTTGGTGTGTTTTTTTTATTTATTTTTTATCCATTATTTTGGTGTTGCCTTGATGCTATTTATCACATGAGTGTCTTTTTCCTCTGTCGCCCTCTTTGTGAAAAGTGCACATTTGTCACTAATCTCTTGGTCCTCTGAGAGATGCTGTATTCAGACCCGGTCTTAATTTCCGATATCATTATTGTTTGAAGGTTTATACATGAATGTGCGTGCTGTCTAGTAAAATACAATGTGAAAGATGACCCTTTGCTCCAAATTATAACAGCTCAAATACAATTCCTCTAGGTCAGTGTGATGCGAACCTCTGCTTCTTGAACGAATCTTACCTCTTGAAATCCAAGCCAGGGCTCCTCAACCTTCCCTTCTTCCAAGCTAGTTTGTTTGAATACCTTTAAATAGGGCGAGAGACGCCCATTACTTACCGTGCTGCAGATGGCAACATCAAGGCGTATTGCGGTTCTTAAGAAGCAAAGGTTTTACTGTTTAGAGGGAGTGAAAAAGAAGCGGTATACTCACATTCTTTTGTTGCGTAGGGTTAGCAGTAATGACAGCTGTACATAACCACAATATAACCCCCCCCCGTACATAACCACAATATTTAACCCCCCCGGCTTGTTATCCCAACACCCATCAACGGAGACTGACGAAACAACCCAATCCAGAGGGGGAAAACTGATAGAGCTCCTAAGAATGAACCATAGTGGCCAATCACTGTTAAGCGAATAAAATGCACACAATAAGCGAATATTCAGAAACCGCAGTTAATTGTATGAGCAGGCCATGCAAGATTTGTCTAATGGTGGAAATTCTCATACAGCACCGTGCATAATTGAACTTACACACTGGAAATTTATACCGCTATGTGTGCATTGTATATAGCCTGCGGATCTAGATAGTGGGGAAAAGTCATGGTCTCACCAACCTTACCTTTCACATAAAGACCTCCTCAGGCCTGGCAAGAGATTCAGCAAGTGAATAGGTGCAAGCCCCACTTTTCTTTGAGAAGTCTGAGACAGCCACAACTGTATATATATTTTAGAGTCCTTTAGTGTATGCTACCCTAGACCATGCTGGTTGCAAGGCTATTATAGTGGATCTATTGAACACATTAGTACAAGCAAAAATTATAAAAACAAACACCTAACGTTTCATTAAGAGCTAACTTTAGTTGAGTTTCTTTCGATCCCGCAGACGTCCACCCTGTAATCCTTCCTACCTCTCCTTAGATCTGTGATAACTAGTGTGCCTTTCATCGATGCTCTGCTCAGATCTTAGGTAAAGTTTACTCATCTGACTACGACAGTATTCTCCCATAATCGAAAAAGATCTCCTTAAGTGACTAAAACTGAGGGTTTATATACACTATTTCACTCTAAAGACATGAAGTCTTTGTTACCTCCGTTACCAGACATAAGGTCACGGTCGAGAAGTTATTGATGAGTAACGAGAACCACGATACATGGACTTCGCATGTGAAGAGACAGGGTGCAGGCTTTTATTAGTGAATGTGAGCAATGGTCCTCTTCCATGTTTGATATTCACATTATTCTTGTTTCACTCCAAACACTGGTGGGTGTACCTGTTGGCCAACCCTATGTAGAAAGTTCCATTGTGTATTGTCGGCATTAAGCTGTCATGGTGCTCCTGGCACCTTGTGCAATGTATACATTGGAGATAATCCAGGTGAGTACCTCTGTGCTCCTGTTCCCGAACAGCTGCTAAGGCAGAAAGGTTTGCACTCCAGAACACAAGTGGTGCAAATCTCCTTATGGTGGCTTCAATCCATGTATACACTGAACTGAGCCTGCAGGATGGGGACTACCACCAGAAATGCACATATGTCTCCGTCTTTAACATATTACCAAAAGAACGGACAAGCCCGGTCTTTCATGACCATCATAGGTTATCTAATGAAAATATACAGATATGCTGTTCCTAACTATTGTCAACACAAGGGAAGTGACACCAACCTGATCCAAATTTGGTTCAAGGTGGGGAGTCCAATTATTGGATTATAATGCCCTCACACACCCAAAAGGGTGTCATGCTTCATCATCTGGGCTGCTCCTTGTCGGGTCGGCGGTGCAATACCCAACGGGCTCCCTATAATAGGGGCTCTTTATCGGAGATCTTCTTCCAATAGCCGTATGGTGAAGTGGGGGTGTGGGGCCAGAATAGTGTAGATGTGTGAGATTGAATGTGTGATCTAAAATAGGGTTAGGAGTTCCGTTAAATGCAATTTATTCAGATGGTCTCCTACCCTAATTAAAAAGAATGACAATGTGACGCTCACATGAGTATTATGTCTCAAGTTAAGGCATCATCATTATTAAAGGAAGGTCAACATGTTTCACGCTTGTTGTCAAGATCTACATGCGATTCATCAGGACCTATTTAAAAGGTAGACTATCTACACATACACGCGGTGGCCAAATACTCACAGCAGCCGGTTCTTTTACCTATGTAAGTATACCTGTCAATCCCTGCTCCTACCTGTGTTGGTGAGAAAAGGAACATGAATCATGAATGTACACATATAGGTATATAAACAGTGTAGTGACCCTTGTGACTCTTAAAAGAATATTATATTCATTGTGATGTGAATAACAAAAAACTGTAGTGCCAAGCAGTGGATGTCCAAAGTGTGCTATAGTGAGCTATGGCCATAGCGGCACTGTGGAGCGCAGCAGATAAAAACAAATAAACTCACCCCATAAAGTGAGTATAACCAGGCGTCATCAGTACCCGGTAGGGAAACAAAGAAGAGAGTACCTCAATTTCTGTATAAAACCATTAAAATAAAAGTAAATCAATATAGACAAGGAAAAGCGTAGTCATATCCATTCTCATATGTTATGATCATACATGTAACTTGATATTATGAACACGGGTTAAATCTCCCATATCAGTGAACAATCAAAATCATCAGTAATTAAGTGGTAACTCTAAACTCTTGTTCCCCGTAAGGAAGTGGGAAAGAAACAACATTCATAGTGGGAAGACCAAGTGAGGTCTATCTACAACCCCATTATTGAAGACAAAGCGCAGCTATAAGCATGCACACGCTGCGTACTCAATGCTGTGCCAGCGATCCCACCAAATAACTCACATAGGTTGGGGACAATGTCTTACAACTAAGTGGGTTTGCGGTTGGTTCATAGTATGGTGATGGTTGAAGAATTGGTGACCAATCCATTACTAAACAGATAACACCGTACTAACAAGGAATGTTTCAGAATTTGCCAAGCGTCCTGTAATCTTAACTGAAATAGGGGTCAAGTTCTAGGAAGTACAGCCCTTCCGTCGCGCACTAGCAGCGTACTTACTTCTGTGTCAGTAACACATCTCCGAGCGACCTACCCACATCTACCGGGTCCGGGAGGTGAGCTACTCTGTTTGAGGACTGTATTTATAGTCCCCCTTGCTGTCAATTGTAGTATTACGGGCAAAAGTGGCTGGATGTATAGCGGCCATCTTGAAATGGTGTTATATGGTATTAAAGACACAAGGTTTAGAAATGGCATAATATGCAGTAATTGCAAAAGGGTGCATATAAGGGTCTATAGATCCCCGACAGCCGTAGTCAGGGGAAGGAGAAACAATGAAGTCGATAAAGAGTTAGCTGGTTAAAGGACTATGTATGTAGTCCATCCTTGTTGTCAATCAGAACATTAAGGGCCAAAGTGACCGGGTGTATAGCGGCTATCTTGGAAAGGTGTTATTTGTTTTAGAAGTGGGACAAAGGGCAATAATTCTGAAAAGGTGAATATGACAGTCAGTCAATCACCAACAGTCATAGTCAAGAGAAGGAAAACACCACAGTCAATCTAAGGTTATCTGACAATGTCGGATGCACAGGTAGAATTAGAAAGGTGTGTTTAGCCATTCATTAGGAGAATTATTCTATTGTCGTCCCCCCAGTCAAGAGTGGTGGTGATTTAAACTGAAGGGGGAGGTGTTAAAATCCCCTAGTATGTCAACCGGAAACATTAAAAGGGGTGTGTAAGGTTTATTAACACACACGGACCAGAGGAGAGTCGTGAGATATCGCCAGTGTTTCAAGGAGGATGACTTATGAGTGAGGCCCAAAGTGGGTGTCAGTCGCGTGACAACGTGGATCTACTGGTGCTTGGTCAGTTTGTATGTCATCACAACAATCTCTAGTTATCAAATAAAGTGTCGTGGCCCATGTCATAAGCCGTCAATGCTACATATTGAGAGAGTTCCACGGGATTTCCTCATTCAGTCCTACAATGTGGGAGGATAATCTGTGCACCCACCTCTGTTCTTTAATGAGCAGTGCCGCTTTCGTAATCTTTGGAAATGATTCTAAAACGACCCATTGTAGTGCTTCTGGGGTATGGCGTTTCTCTAAATAATGTGTGCACATTTTGGTGTTGTTCTTCTGGCAACGGAAGTTACTGCGGTGTTCAGATATGCGTATTTTGATGGGACGTGTGGTCATCCCTACATAGTATAGTCCACAAGGGCATGTAATCAAATATACGCAATTCTGTGTGTTGCAGTTTGTATGAGACCTTAACTCCCAGATGAAATTAGTACTAAGAGTCACTGACTTATGTATCTTAGTGAAGGCACAGGCCGTGCACATTCCACAAGGGTAATGGCCTTTAACAGGTGGTAGTTGCCAGAGTGTACATTGTTGCCTCCCCGTGGGCCCCTTAGGTCGTCTGAATCCGCATGTCTTTGAGATTCATTGAGCGTTTAAATGCAAAACGCGGTCTCTCCAAGGCCAGCGTGCCTGTCTTGAGTATATTCCAGTGCTTTTTTATCACCTTGGTGAGTTAATTTGAAACTGGCGTGAACGTGGTGACACAAGTCAGGGTTTCACACTGAGATTTCTCTCTTGGTTCTAGCAGACCTTCGCGATTATTGTTTCGAGCTCTTTTCCTCGAGAGTGATATACTCCGTGGTGGATAATCGCGTGCTGCTAAGTTCTTAGCAAGAATGGCTGATTCAGATTTGAAATCCTCAAGAGTGCTACAATTTCTCCTGACCCGTAGGAATTGACCAAATGGAAGGTTTTCCTTCAAGGTCTTAGGATGGTGACTGCTGTAAAGTAGTAGGCTGTTGCGGTCTGTATTCTTTCTATACATGGTTGTGGACAGTGCACCATTATTCAGTCTGATGGTCAAATCCAGAAATGCAATCTGGCTGGCTGAAACCGTGCCAGTGAATTTAAAATATGGATTCTGGATATTAATCCACTCAAAAAACTGATTATATGTCTGTGAATCTCCCGTCCAAAAGATGAGGATGTCATCTATGAAACGTTTCCACAGACGTATGTTGGACCGGTATGGGTTACCTTCTTGGAAGATAATTTTCTCCTCAAAGGATGCCATATAGAGACAGGCTAGACTGGGCGCAAAGGTACTTCCCTTGGAAGTACCTTGTGTCTGATGGTAGATCTGGCCATTGAATTAAAAGTCCTCAGTAAGGGCTATGGTTGCACATTCCATGATGAATCCCGAAGGTGTCGTGGATACCCATGTCAGTGAACTTAGTTCCTCCTCAATCACGTCTAAAGTGGCCCTCTGTGGGATGTTGGTGTAGAGTGCTTCCACGTCTAGAGTGATGAGGAGGTCAATGTCTGTGGTGGGTTAGAATTCGTCAAGTAGACGGAGAACATCGGTAGTGTCTTGGATGTAAGAAGGAATAAGTTTAACCAAGGGCTGTAGAAAATGGTCACAGAATTGTGACAACGGTTCTAATATGGAGTCTATTCCTGAGACTATGGGTCGCCCCGGTACTGGAGTAGTCCCTTTATGGATCTTGGGAAGTATGTAGAAATAGGGTGTCCTAGGCTCTTGTTTAATGAGAAAGGATGCTTCCTTTTTGCTTATCCAGCCTTGTGTCTCAGCTGAGAACACCAGTGATGTAATGGCCCTGGTTAACCTTTCTGTAGGATTTTTCGCAATGGGTGTATAGTACCGCCTGTTGCTGAGTTGTCTCAGGCATTCAGTTTCATAATCTGTAGTGGCCATGATGACCGTTGCACCTCCCTTGTCTGCTTGTTTGATAGTTATTGTTGGATCGTTGGCCAGTGTCTTTATGGCCATCAATTCATTGTTGGGGATGTTACAGAAATGTCTCTGATTGGTGGTGGCACATATGTCCTTAAGAACCGCCTGTTCAAAAGTAGATACCTCATGTGGCACCTTACCACTGGTGGGGGTAAAGGTCGAAGGATTATGTAGTCCTGAATTATCTACCCTTGTCTGTGGTTTGTTTATAAAGAAAGCCTTAAGGCGAACTTTGCGGAAGAATTGTTGGACTTCACACAGCTGTTTAAATTGATCAATCTTAGGGGTTGGGACAAAACCAAGACCTTTTTGTAAAACCTTCTCCTCTATCTCAGTCAACTTCCTAGTCGACAAATTGACCACTAAGTTCTCTTTTTCGTATAACTCCGTGTTTCCATTGTTCGTTGTTGTGACTCTTCCCACTGAAAAAAAAAAGAGGGAACCCACAAGAAAAAAGAGTTCAGTGGGAAGAGCCACAACAACGAACAATGGAAACACGGAGTTATACGAAAAGAGAACTTAGTGGTCAATTTGTCGACTAGGAAGTTGACTGAGATAGAGGAGAAGGTTTTACAAAAAGGTCTGGGTTTTGTCCCAACCCCTAAGATTGATCAATTTAAACAGCTGTGTGAAGTCCAACAATTCTTCCGCAAAGTTCGCCTTAAGGCTTTCTTTGTAAACAAACCACAGACAAGGGTAGATAATTCAGGACTACATAATCCTTCGACCTTTACCCCCACCAGTGGTATGGTGCCACATGAGGTATCTACTTTTGAACAGGCGGTTCTTAAGGACATATGTGCCACCACCAATCAGAGACATTTCTGTAACATCCTCAACAATGAATTGATGGCCATAAAGACACTGGCCAACGATCCAACAATAACTATCAAACAAGCAGACAAGGGAGGTGCAACGGTCATCATGGCCACTACAGATTATGAAACTGAATGCCTGAGACAACTCAGCAACAGGCGGTACTATACACCCATTGCGAAAAATCCTACAGAAAGGTTAACCAGGGCCATTACATCACTGGTGTTCTCAGCTGAGACCCAAGGCTGGATAAGCAAAAAGGAAGCATCCTTTCTCATTAAACAAGAGCCTAGGACTCCCTATTTCTACATACTTCCCAAGAGCCATAAAGGGACTACTCCAGTACCGGGGCGACCCATAGTCTCAGGAATAGACTCCATATTAGAACCGTTGTCACAATTCTGTGACCATTTTCTACAGCCCTTGGTTAGACTTATTCCTTCTTATATCCAAGACGCTACCGATGTTCTCCGTCTACTTGACGAATTCCAACCCACCACAGACATTGACCTCCTCATCACTCTAGACGTGGAAGCACTCTACACCAACATCCCACAGAGGGCCACTTTAGAAGTGATTGAGGAGGAACTAAGTTCACTGACATGGGTATCCACGACACCTTCGGGATTCATCATGGAATGTGCAACCATAGCCCTTACTGAGAACTTTTTTGAATTCAATGGCCAGATCTACCATCAGACTCAAGGTACTTCCAAGGGAAGTACCTTTGCGCCCAGTCTAGCCTGTCTCTATATGGCATCCTTTGAGGAGAAAATTATCTTCCAAGAAGGTAACCCATACCGGTCCAACATACGTCTGTGGAAACGTTTCATAGATGACATCCTTATCTTTTGGACGGGAGATTCACAGACATATAATCAGTTTTTTGAGGGGATTAATATCCAGAATCCATATCTTAAATTCACTGGCACGGTTTCAGCCAGCCAGATTGCATTTCTGGATTTGACCATCAGACTGAATAATGGTGCACTGTCCACAACCATGTATAGAAAGAATACAGACCGCAACAGCCTACTACTTTACAGCAGTCACCATCCTAAGACCTTGAAGGAAAACCTTCCATTTGGTCAATTCCTACGGGTCAGGAGAAATTGTAGCACTCTTGAGGATTTCAAATCTGAATCAGCCATTCTTGCTAAGAACTTAGCAGCACGCGATTATCCACCACGGAGTATATCACTCTCGAGGAAAAGAGCTCGAAACAATAATCGCGAAGGTCTGCTAGAACCAAGAGAGAAATCTCAGTGTGAAACCCTGACTTGTGTCACCACGTTCACGCCAGTTTCAAATTAACTCACCAAGGTGATAAAAAAGCACTGGAATATACTCAAGACAGGCACGCTGGCCTTGGAGAGACCGCGTTTTGCATTTAAACGCTCAATGAATCTCAAAGACATGCTGATTCAGACGACCTAAGGGGCCCACGGGGAGGCAACAATGTACACTCTGGCAACTACCACCTGTTAAAGGCCATTACCCTTGTGGAATGTGCACGGCCTGTGCCTTCACTAAGATACATAAGTCTGTGACTCTTAGTACTAATTTCATCTGGGAGTTAAGGTCTCATACAAACTGCAACACACAGAATTGCGTATATTTGATTACATGCCCTTGTGGACTATACTATGTAGGGATGACCACACGTCCCATCAAAATACGCATATCTGAACACCGCAGTAACTTCCGTTGCCAGAAGAACAACACCAAAATGTGCACACATTATTTAGAGAAACGCCATACCCCAGAAGCACTACAATGGGTCGTTTTAGAATCATTTCCAAAGATTACGAAAGCGGCACTGCTCATTAAAGAACAGAGGTGGGTGCACAGATTATCCTCCCACATTGTAGGACTGAATGAGGAAATCCCGTGGAACTCTCTCAATATGTAGCATTGACGGCTTATGACATGGGCCACGACACTTTATTTGATAACTAGAGATTGTTGTGATGACATACAAACTGACCAAGCACCAGTAGATCCACGTTGTCACGCGACTGACACCCACTTTTGGGCCTCACTCATAAGTCATCCTCCTTGAAACACTGGCGATATCTCACGACTCTCCTCTGGTCCGTGTGTGTTAATAAACCTTACACACCCCTCTTATGTTTCCGGTTGACATACTAGGGGATTTTAACACCTCCCCCTTCAGTTTAAATCACCACCACTCTTGACTGGGGGGACGACAATAGAATAATTCTCCTAATGAATGGCTAAACACACCTTTCTAATTCTACCTGTGCATCCGACATTGTCAGATAACCTTAGATTGACTGTGGCGTTTTCCTTCTCTTGACTATGACTGTTGGTGATTGACTGACTGTCATATTCACCTTTTCAGAATTATTGCCCTTTGTCCCACTTCTAAAACAAATAACACCTTTCCAAGATAGCCGCTATACACCCGGTCACTTTGGCCCTTAATGTTCTGATTGACAACAAGGATGGACTACATACATAGTCCTTTAACCAGCTAACTCTTTATCGACTTCATTGTTTCTCCTTCCCTTGACTACGGCTGTCGGGATCTATAGACCCTTATATGCAATTACTGCATATTATGCCATTTCTAAACCTTGTGTCTTTAATACCATATAACACCATTTCAAGATGGCCGCTATACATCCAGCCACTTTTGCCCGTAATACTACAATTGACAGCAAGGGGGGACTATAAATACAGTCCTCAAACAGAGTAGCTCACCTCCCGGACCCGGTAGATGTGGGTAGGTCGCTCGGAGATGTGTTACTGACACAGAAGTAAGTACGCTGCTAGTGCGCGACGGAAGGGCTGTACTTCCTAGAACTTGACCCCTATTTCAGTTAAGATTACAGGACGCTTGGCAAATTCTGAAACATTCCTTGTTAGTACGGTGTTATCTGTTTAGTAATGGATTGGTCACCAATTCTTCAACCATCACCATACTATGAACCAACCGCAAACCCACTTAGTTGTAAGACATTGTCCCCAACCTATGTGAGTTATTTGGTGGGATCGCTGGCACAGCATTGAGTACGCAGCGTGTGCATGCTTATATCTGCGCTTTGTCTTCAATAATGGGGTTGTAGATAGACCTCACTTGGTCTTCCCACTATGAATGTTGTTTCTTTCCCACTTCCTTACGGGGGAACAAGAGTTTAGAGTTACCACTTAATTACTGATGATTTTGATTGTTCACTGATATGGGAGATTTAACCCGTGTTCATAATATCAAGTTACATGTATGATCATAACATATGAGAATGGATATGACTACGCTTTTCCTTGTCTATATTGATTTACTTTTATTTTAATGGTTTTATACAGAAATTGAGGTACTCCTCTTCTTTGTTTCCCTACCGGGTACTGATGACGCCTGGTTATACTCACTTTATGGGGTGAGTTTATTTGTTTTTATCTGCTGCGCTCCACAGTGCCGCTATGGCCATAGCTCACTATAGCACACTTTGGACATCCACTGCTTGGCACTACAGTTTTTTGTTATTCACATCACAATGAATATAATATTCTTTTAAGAGTCACAAGGGTCACTACACTGTTTATATACCTATATGTGTACATTCATGATTCATGTTCCTTTTTCTCACCAACACAGGTAGGAGCAGGGATTGACAGGTATACTTACATAGGTAAAAGAACCGGCTGCTGTGAGTATTTGGCCACCGCGTGTATGTGTAGATAGTCTACCTTTTAAATAGGTCCTGATGAATCGCATGTAGATCTTGACAACAAGCGTGAAACATGTTGACCTTCCTTTAATAATGATGATGCCTTAACTTGAGACATAATACTCATTTGAGCGTCACATTGTCATTCTTTTAATTAGGGTAGGAGACCATCTGAATAAATTGCATTTAACGGAACTCCTAACCCTATTTTAGATCACACATTCAATCTCACACATCTACACTATTCTGGCCCCACACCCCCACTTCACCATACGGCTATTGGAAGAAGATCTCCGATAAAGAGCCCCTATTATAGGGAGCCCGTTGGGTATTGCACCGCCGACCCGACGAGGAGCAGCCCAGATGATCAAGCATGACACCCTTTTGGGTGTGTGAGGGCATTATAATCCAATAATTGGACTCCCCACCTTGAACCAAATTTGGATCAGGTCGGTGTCACTTCCCTTGTGTTGACAATAGTTAGGAACGGCTTATCTGTATATTTTCATTAGTTCACTAAGGGCGTTTATGCTGGACCTTCCTCCATCCCAAAAGGAGGAAAAAGCCCGTCGGTCCCCCCTTTGTTTCCATCATAGGTTATCCCCTGAGGACGCTTTTTTTTCTCTGGATTGTTTGGGGATACCATAATATCCCATATGCATTCCTATATAATTTCATACATAAAAGGACCAAGAGATCGTACAAAATTGTAAGGTGAGGACGCACACACTACTGTGAGTGTTAAGCTTTATCATCGGCCTCCCACTCTCTTCCCAGAGGGCCTACCCCACTCTTAATTAAGTTTATCCTGAGGTGTGAGCATGCACAATTCTTTTATAAGGTGAAACTAGAAGCTTTTTCTCAGGTTAGTACCACACTAAGACTGACCAGAACTCGGGATTAAGGAATAAATCCATTTTCCAATCCCCAACGCACTCAATACCAGTCGAAATCTTGACATTCGAACTGGCTGTCATTAAAGAAATTGAATCTATTGACGCCAGGATGCAGAAGACCTTTCTGTAATTTGTGACATCAAGAGGTAATGGCACTAAAAACTCTGGAAAACGTTCGGGCCTAAACGATGTAGCTGACAAACCGTCACGGCCTGGGGTCTTGCCATCCACGTCTTAAAAGACCTACATACTTTGTATCCCATAGGTTTCATTAAGGATGCACAAATATTTCTTAATAATTCTCACCTCTGCTAGCTGAGTTGAAGTACAAGTTTTTCAAGCCTTTTGCACATGCATTGTTTTTTTTCATACTAATCATTTCCTCATTTGATGGAAGGTACTGATTTTCATATAAAACAGGTTCTTCCTTCAGTCGTCTTCTCTAGGCCTAATTCTGTTTTCTCTGCTTAAATGATTGAAGCGTGGGCCTGATATTCGGCAATTGTATGTGGTTTCACAAGGGTGTCCCATCTATTTTCTAGCCTATTTATCCCTTGTGCTGGTAAGTGCCTCGTACTTCTGTGTCTTGTAACTCCTACTACAGTGACGTCTAAGTTTACCTCGATTCTCCTTAAGACCTCACTAGATAAAAAACAAATCCATAAGAGCAGCTACATAAAATAGAACATGATTTTTGTAAGAATTGCTTCCTGACCACCTGCACCCGAGAGTTTGCTTGAATATTTATACCGCAAAGAGCAAGTGGACTAAAAGTATGGGTTGCTACACATTAGTAACCTTTCTTTTTATTATCTTCAATTTCAGTTGATCTCAAGTTCTATTTTTAGTGAATTCTTGGAGTTTTAAATGTTATATATTGTATTTTAATGTTGTTGATAAGCATCAAGGGATCTTTCTTAAGTATTTTAAATATTTTGTTTGCAGTTTTTCTTTCTCAGCTATATTTTTATTTGTATTGCTTGTGGCATTTACCTGCAGTTGTAAACTCATTAAGCCCTCGCTCAAGGAGTTTATTTGAAGGCATTATTTAAATCTAAAGAATAGGTTTTGTTGCTAAGAAAATCTTTGAAAATGTTCCTAGCGTGCATTGTTCTTGCTTCTTTCAGCATTCACAAACTGAGAGAGAATGTTTCTCAAGAGCATCAAACCCTGAAGGAGCAAGAACTACAGACGGGACCCAAAGCTTCCCATGGCTACGGTGGCAAATTCGGTGTCCAGCAAGACCGTATGGATAAGGTGAGTGAAAATACGAAATATGTTTAGCAGCTTTTCTTGAAGTACTGATCATCTGTTACTTGGGTGAAGGAGGGTATGAAGACAACATCAAGTTAAGCACTTTACACCTTTGTAAAAGCAATTACAGGGAAATGATTAAAGCATTGTCTTGTTCGGTTATGCCATCTCACTGTTTGTAGTGCTGATGGAGCATTTGTATGTAAACAAACCAATATTAATGGGTTAAATCGCATTTTCTGCTCCACTGGTTTCCAATGAAGAACGTACTGGCTGCAAATCTCCAAGCATCATCCCTTAAGCTCTGCGCAGCCACCCCTCAGATTGCCTGTCTAATTTGTTCCTTCCCACCAAGAAGCCCCAGACCTGCAGATCACAACCTACTGTTCATCCGGGCACACCGCTACTAGTCGCTTGGTGGTAGGATTCTACACTTGTATGTAGCTCCCTTCCATTGGATTTAAGATCTGTATCAGACTTCATCAGATTCAGGAATTGTTTAAAACACATCTATTTAAACAATCCTATGGCTGATTCCTGCTGCTGTGGACGCCCGGGCTGGTTAGAGGTGTAAAACCAGCCACCGTTCCCTTACTGGCCACCGGTGTTCCATCCATTCTAAAGCTTTGTCATCTGGTTGCCCATTGGTTCGGCCCTCTGAGGCTATCGGGCTGGCTTGTAGCGCTCTATAAATATCCCAAATAAATAGAATAATTATTTATGATGTCCCACTGACTGCACATCTTTCATGTGGGAGAAAAGGGTTTGTTGATGTATGGGGCACAATGACAAAGTGGTAAAAACAACCTGCATTGCTCCGTTTGTTTTCACCAAAATCTGCTTGCTAGTTGTTGCAATGGGATTTTCTGCGCCACCAAAATAAATCCCTGTGGCTGTGCATTACACCGGGCATCCTCGAGCCTTCCCAGGTTCGTAACTGGTTTCCAAATCTATTCCTAAAAATCATGATTTCTTTGCTGTTCCTTTGCTTTGTCATGGTGCCTGGAGGTGACTTGGTTGCATTATCTCTCTCTTGGACTTTAGAGAATCCTTAATTCTGGTGTGTTCAATACAGCTCCAAAAGAAGCAGATCTGTGCCATCCTTCCTGATTATCTATATAAGCTGTTTACATAGAATTAATCCAAATTGAACTCCTTTATCCAGTTAGTGGTCATCATGAAATACGGTCAATACAGTGATGTCCTAAAAAACGAAACAAAACAAAGTGGACCTTGAGTGACACCTAGATGGAATAAAGGGGGAATGAGGGATTAAAAGGAGAGTGAGTTTAATAGGGTTGTTACATAATGACATTTAATCGTACAGTCCATCAAAAATTCAACTAACTTCCAGTGTTCTTCTGGGGGAATGGAGAGAGGAAATCTCAAAGTTAGCGTAAAAGATCAACAAGTGTTCTGAAAGTTTGCCTTTGCACCTCCTGTCCCTTTTTATCCATTATTAGGATCTACCCTCACAGTGACAAATAATCACTGGACCCCACCAAATGATGACGTGCTGAGCTCAGGATGGGCACAGGTGGAGTCTGGCTGCCAGACGGGTAACCACGTACATCTGGAGGGAGAAGAGGAGTTACTTTAATTTCATTTAAATCGAGACGGGCCAGAGTTGCCCACAAATCTTGGGTGTGGTGAAGGGTGTAAGAAACAGGACCCAATTCAGAGCTTCAGTGGTGGATTGAAGGGGATGGTGGCCCACAGTCTTTAGTTTGTGGGCTCAGAGCATCCAAAGGTACAGTAGGTGGAAACGCATGATTCGGGTACCACTCTGACTTGGTGATGAGAGCTGGAATGGATCCAGACCTGGTTTTTAGCTTTCTAGGAGAGTGAAAGGGATGGTCTCCTAGAGGACCTTTATGCAGGAGCTTTGAGGAAGCCTTGCTTCGATTCGCTTAAGCGTTGTAGATCACCGGAGGATTTCTTTCTGGCCGGTATTATTAGGATGTTATTGGGAATATACAGCTAATCATCTGGCCTCACTCCCACCTCGCCAGGTAAGAGATTTAAATCACATCGGTGGAAAGAATGATACAACTAGGTACTGATCCAGCGCGACTAATATAACTTCCTCTTCTGTAGACATAACATCCAGTTTTAAAACACCACAACTATACCAATATGATGGTGGGGCCCATAACACCTCGTATACATTCACTCACTCAAGTATTCCCTGGATATCATCCACCTTTTACCTAGGAGAAAAAGTTAAAGACTGCTGGAAGTGAACGGGATACCTTTTTAAAGTCGACAAGATATTTTCTCAAACATCATACATAATTAAATTAGATCCTGTTGTTTTTCTAAACATCAAGGTATTCCGCTCATTGGTCGATGGACCAACTAGTAGGAATCAGTTGATGGTGATTAAGACCAGCTCAATCACTTTAACCTATTAATATTTGCATTTATTATTGAGCTAAAGAACCACAGACTCGTAGTTTAATTTGTAATAATATTTATCTAAATTTTAAGATGCATAGGAAATTTCAATTTTATTAATCAATTAATACATTTATTATCATTATAAGGAAGAAACTTTAAAGAAATTATGCATTACCTTTTAGATGGAAAAATAAAGTTCGTCACAGCAGATCACAGCATAGCATTCCCAAAATCTGACTGACTGTCCCGCTAAACAGGCCTCCTCAACGGACCACCTATACAGGTTTTCCGCATCGATCTCCTTTCTTTCCCAGTCAGATTGAAAACAAAAAGATAATTAATTTAAAGAAAATGGCCTAAAGAAAATAGCAGCGATTTTCTCCAGCGTCAAAGTTCTGTGATCAAAAATTATGTATGAAAAGCGCTCCTCCTACTTAAGAGTAGGTCCTCTTATACCCTATTACTAGCTTACTAAACAGAAATGTTTCAATCTTTGGGGCGAGATTCACGCTAATTGGTCCATTTGAGGGTTGGCAAGCATCTCCTCATTGCCCTCCTTGTTCAAACCAGTTCCGACAATGTTTATAATTTTCGTCCTTTCACACGGTTTTAGGACATTACCAATCCGATTGACAAGTTCTTATTTGTAACTTTTCTTGGTTCTTTATTAAAACAGTTCATTGTTAATTCACAGTCGCATCTCTGGTTCCCATGCATTTTCTTGCTGCGTCCCCTTTTTGGCACTCATTCTAGTGTCAGGTCATGGTGACCTTGGTCTTTTCATTCTGGGCTCTACTTTCGGATCACGTGTCATTTGGCAACAGCTTTCTCCCAATTGGAAGCCATTTTGCACTTGCGCACTTTAGCTCATCTGCCTCGGCGGCCATTTTTACAGTGCGGCCTAGCAGGCCCGAGCGAACTATTATGAAAACAAACACAATAATAGTTAAGAATAAAGAAAATAAGCCTTTTCGTTTCCCACCCGTCATTCTATGTACCCCAATTAGGTGTTACCTAGCAAAAGCGACATATAAAGCTAAGTTTTACTTACCATCCGTATTCTTTTGCCACAATACAAGTCACTACATAGCACAAATCATGCAATGTCACTCTAATTAGTACGCAAATAATTATATTACTATTATTTCACATTTACAATTGTAAGTAGGTTAGTTGCACATAAATTGCAATTTTAGTAAAATGTTTTATAAGAAAAACATAACATGTTGATTAATTTTCAAACAATTAATAACATTAGTAATTAATATTTAAGGGTTCAAATTTTTCTCAGTTACCTTGCTCCATCAACTCCCCCCTTTGGTGATTTTTAATATCACCACAAAAACCCATGTCACACAAATTTTCAGATAGCATTGTTTCTTGTCCATTTGCTTCTTATTAGTTTTACACATCTGTATCCCTTTCATCTTGTCTTTTTGTTCTCATATACATACTTTCTTTCAGTTCTTCCAGTTCTATTTCACCTAATTCTCGTTCTCTTTCTTTTTATCTTATTTTCTCTTTTCATTTTATTTTGCCTTTTTCTTCTTTTTATACAAATAATAATAAATTTCAAAGATAACATTACTAAGATTACTACCGTTGCTGATATCAAAACTTTCCCTACAATAGAACTACCTATTTCAGTGAACCAATTTGGTATTGAGGAAAAACTCTTACCAAGTTTCTCCCAGGCACTTTCAACCTCCAGTGGAACAAGTTCTTTGTGCAAATTTGTAATATTCTTTATATAATTTTGTATATTTTCACTTTTATCTGGAATGTAAGTGCAACAATGTTGGACTTTCAGCATTCCATAGACTCCTCCCTCTTTTGCCAAAAGAATGTCAAGGGCAAGTCGATTTTGCATCACCATAGCTCTCATGGCAACCATCTCGGTATTTACCATCAAGAACCCTCCAGCAGTATTCGTTGATAAACGATCTACTACTGTGGACAATTTCCGAATTTTAAATGCATTCAAAGATATTCCCACTGCTGGTATCATTGCTCCAAAAAT
Organism: Calotriton arnoldi; assembly: GCA_963921515.1. Classification (NCBI taxonomy): domain Eukaryota; kingdom Metazoa; phylum Chordata; class Amphibia; order Caudata; family Salamandridae; genus Calotriton; species Calotriton arnoldi. The sequence goes on along the minus strand of CAWUFW010001987.1, from coordinate 686,315 downwards.
GTCACCCACTATTTCTGAAAAACTTTCCCTTTTTCTACGTGTGAATGTTGCACCCACTTCGTGTGTTCCCTTTTCTTCTCTTTCTACATGAAAAATCTTTGGAAAGACCAAACCTAAGTAGCAAGACCTCCAATGGTCCGGCAACCTGTAATAGCTCCGTTTCACAAATATAATAAATCCCTGGAAATATTGGATCTTTTCCTCCTTTGAATCCCCATCCTCCTAAAATTTTATAATTGTCTCGACAATCGCTGGAACCCACGAAATAGTTGTCATACCTAGTTTTATTTCTACTAATACACAACTTTCCCTGTTGGGGCCAATCTAAAGTCATTGCTGCATTTGTCCTTTTTTTATCATTACTTTCTCCTTCAAATGCCCATAGGGGTGTTTTTGTCTCTTCTTCGATTACCTTTCTTTGAAATTTGACTCTTCTGCTTTCCACCATCTCTAAAAATATCTTTTCTTCATCCTTTAACTCACAGGTAAGGTTGTGTTTAACTATATCATCGAACGTCAAATCTTTATTTTCTAAGAAAAATTCACCAAACAATTTTGCTCCTTTCACCTTGTTCAACTCAGGAATTATAGGAATTTTCGCAAAAATCTTACTTATATCCGTGTTATAATATTCTAATCTACCTGTTTTATAAAACAAACTAGCTAAGACACTACATGTTATTCCATACGTCAAAGGAAGGTGATGATAGGTCACACCTTCTGAAACCGACACAGGTAATTGCATACAAACATAACAATCTCTTACATCCATGGTTTCTATATATTCATATAATAATTTTGTGAAAGCGTTCTTTGAAAAATCAGCTATGGATCTATCTTTATGTAATTCCGTACTATCTATTAATGTTGCTGTGTTCTGAATGTTAGCTTTCTTATCCTCCTTTGTGTTGTTCCCTAATATAGGCGTTTCTTCTACAGCTAATCTAATTGGAATGGTAATTGCTAAAATAAGCCATACGAACATTAATAAACCTGTACAAAAGAAACACATTCTACACCACCTACGTAAAAACGCACATCTATTTTCTGTATCTACCATCTTGTTCTAATATATATATATATATATATATATATATATATATATATATATATATATATATATTTGTACAGAAAATGTGTCACCACACCTCAAAAATGAAGTTTTAGCCATTTTACTTTCTCACTTTGTCTCGTTTGGTACTCTCTTTAGTTCTTCTCAGAACTCTTTCTTGTCTTATTCGGTTTTGGTGTCAAGTCCGGCAAAAACTTCTTTTTAATCTCTTCAAATTTGTTGCACTTCACTTTCACCCGATTGCTTGCAGCTTTGTTCTGGGTTCTCGTGAGTGATTTCTTCTTCCTTGATATCAGTTAGTGCGATGTATAGCCACTCAGGTGACTTGTATTTCAAATTAGCCTGCTTTACTCTTTTTGTTTTCTGTAATTGTTTTCCACTTTGTATTTCTTGTTCCTTTTGACTTCTTATCTCATTTACTTGTTCTGCATTATCTTTGTTTATGATTTTGTATCTCAATCTTTTGACTTCGTGGGGCCAATTATCTCCTTTTCTCGGCCTTTTCGATTCACTTTTTTCTTCTCGTTCTGCTCTCCAAGTTCTTTTTCTTGGTCCTAATTTCTGTTTTCTCTCTCCTTCACTTTCTTCTGATTCTGTTTCAGACCATACTTCATTTCCTCTTATTTTAAACTTTATGATTTCACTTTCTTTTCCTACCTCTGCTTCTTCCCGGGTCTTTTCTATTTGATCACTAATTTCTATCCCTCCTCGATGTTCTTCCGGATTTCCGTTGATCTCTCTATCTGTTTCTATATTTCCCTGTTCATTCGTTTGTTGTTCTGTCCCTATTGCTCCTCGGGTGTCTTCCGATTTTTCTATCTCTCTCTTTGAATCTATCCCTGCTTTGTCTATTTTGATACTTTCTGTAGGATTTTTACCATAACTTGTGCTTGGCTGTTCACTGTCACTGTCTCTCTGTTCAGTTTCTTCATTTATGGTGTCAATTTTCCATTTATTCTTTAGCTTTTCATCAGTCTGATTGATCTGTATCAGATGCTGAACTGGTATCAGATATTTCCAGATGTCGACTTGCAGGTCGATCTTCAAGTTCTGGAACCTTTGCTATTTCAAATTTTTCTCCTGCTGTTGAACTTGTACCTGGGTCTTCCAGATATCGACTTACAGGTCGATCTTCAAGTTCTGGAACCCTGCTTGTTTCTTCTTCTGCATCGGATGCTGAACTGCTATCAGATATCTCCAGATGTCGACTTACAGGTCGAGCTTCAGGATCTGGAACTCTGATGGTGTGGCTGGCATGTACCCAGTTTTTCACTCCTGCACACTTAACTGCAGTTGTTGTCACCAGGATCACTTGTCGCGGTCGGTCCCAGCGAGGAACCAAACAGTTTCTTCTTCTGTGGACTTTTATGCGGACCCAATCTCCTGGGCTCAAATCATGAGCTGGTTTTCTTTCAAGAGTGGTCGCATCCGGTCCAACCTGATGAAACACAGAATGTACCACATCAGCCAATCCTTTGCAATAATCCAATATAAGATCATCAGTTATAGTCAGCAGTTTGTTGACAGGTGCATGTGCTTGTCTCATTGCTCGTCCCATGATTATCTCGTGGGGACTCAGACCTGTTTTTCTTTCAGGTATACTTCTGATAGTCATCAGTACCAGTGGAAGGGCATCTGGCCATTTGAGTCCTGTGGCTTGACACATTTTTCCTAACCTATTTTTTATTGTTCCATTCACTTGTTCTACCACTCCAGAAGCCTCTGGTCTGTATGCACAATGTAATTTCTGTTGAATACCAAGAGCTTCACATATCAGTTGAATTAGTTCGTTTTGAAAATGTGTTCCTCTATCTGTTTCAATCGTTACTGGAAAACCATACCTTGGAATGAATTCTCTCAACAAGAGCTTAGCCACTGTAATCCCATCATTCCTTCTGGTTGGATAGGCTTCCACCCAACGAGAAAACAAACAGACGACCACAAGAACATACCTCAGTCTATTTCTTGGGGGCATTTCTATAAAATCCAGCTGCATTCTCGTGAAAGGACCTCCCTCTCGTCCTATTCTTCCTAAACTCACTACCGTCTTCCTTCCTGGATTTATCTGTTGACAGGTAAGACATCTCTGACAAAGACTTTCAGCTATGGGTCTAAATTTTGGGTTATACCAGGTTTGTCTGAAAAGTCGGATCATTGCATCTCTCCCAATATGAGCTTACATCCGTGCCATGTCAGAAATCATGCTATCAGGCATAACTGGTCTTTCATCTCTATAAACCCAAACATCTTCCTCCCTTTTCCTGCATCCTGCTTTTATCCATTTATCTTTTTCCTCCTCATCTGCTGCTTCCTGTAATTGTCTCACCTCTGCCCATGTTTCGACAATGTTAGTAAAAAGCAAAGGACATGAAACATGCTCTCTTTCGGTTCAGTGAGACTACATTTTTAGCACAATACTGAGCTATCTCATCGGCATACTTATTTCCCACGGTTATGTAGTCTTACCCATTTTTGTGCGCATTGCACTTCACCACGGCTATTTGTTTAGGCAGCTGTATCGCTTCAAGTAATTTCTTTACAAACTCACCATTTCGAATCTGAGTTCCTGCAGACGTCAAGAAACCTCTTTGGGACCAGATCTGCCCAAAATCATGGACCACTCCGAAGCCATACTGGCTATCCGTGATCACTGTGATTCGGACATTCTTTCCCAATTTACATGCCTGAATTAGAGCAATCAGCTCCGCCACTTGGGCAGAACGTATCCCTCTCAAACAAGATGCTTCCATTATTGCAGCTACTGTACATACAGCATACGCGGCTCTCAAAACTCCTTCACCTGTCCTTAAGCATGAGCCATCCACAAACATTACATAATCTGATTCTCTTAAAGGCTCATCCTTAATATCTGGCCTAGGTTTTGTACAGTACTCAAGTACATTCAGACAATCATGGTCAACTTCATCTCTGTCTGACTCATTCTCTTCATCCGGCAATGATGTTGATGGATTCACGCTTGTGCACCTGTCAATGGTTACATTGTCTGCACTTAAAATCACTTTCTCATATCTAGTCAGCCGACTGTGTGTCATGTATTGAGTTTTGGTTCTTGTCAAAAGAATTTCGACAGAATGTGGAACATATACCCTCAGTGGGTATCCCATCACAATGCCTTCACTTTGTTCCAGACTCACACAAGTAGCAGCTACTGCTTTCAGACATCCAGGCAACGCCTTTGCTACTGGGTCTAAGACAGCTGAAAAATATGCAATAGGTCTTTTCATACTTCCATGTCTTTGCACCAAAACTGAAAGTGCACATCCATCTCTCTCACTACAATATAGTTCAAAATCTTTTTCATAGTCAGGCATTCCCAGTGCCGGTGCTTCACACAGTCTCGCCTTTAGTTCTCTGAATGCCTTCATTTCTTCATCATTTAATTCAAACGGATCTTTAACATCCTTTTTTGTCAGTCGCTGTAATGGTTTCGCAATTAACGAAAATCCACTTATCCACTGTCGACAATATCCAACCATTCCCAAGAACATTCTCACCTCTCTCTGTGTCATAGGAGCTCTCATTCCTCGGATAATTTTTATTCTCTCTGTCATTATCTTTCGCACTCCCTTTTCAATTTTATGACCTAGGTATTGAACCTCCTGTTGACAAAACTGTAATTTTGATGGGGACACCTTATGTCCACCTCCTGCTAGATGGTTCAGTAAAGCAATGGTGTCAGTAACACATGCTTCTCTGGTTTTTGATGCCACCAATAGGTCATCAATGTATTGAACCATCACCGATTTTTCAGGCATTCTTAAATCTTCCAGTGATTTCTTTAAGATCTGATTAAAGATCGAGGGGCTTTCTGTATACCCCTGAGGAATGCGGCACCATGCCAAAATACGCTCTCCGAACCTAAATGCAAATAATGGCTGGCAATCCGGATGCAATGGGATAGAGAAAAATGCATGGCACAAATCAATGACAGTGTACCATTCTGCCTCACGTGGAATCTGATATAGTATTACAGCGGGGTTTGGTACAATTGGACAACACGGAACAACAATTTTATTTACCTTTCGTAAATCCTGCACTATTCTATATGTTCCATTTGGCTTTTTCAGTCCCATTATGGGCGAATTACATGGACTGCTCATTATTTCTTTCAAAATTCCTTGTTCGATCATTTTGTTTATTACGGGAGTTATTCCTTCAATAATTTCTGGCATTAATTTATATTGTGGGGTATTTGGAAAATTTGTTCCTTCTCTAACAGAAATTTTAACAGGGTCTACTCCTCTCATTAACCCAATATCTTCACCGGTAAAATCCCACACTTCCTGTTTTACTGTTTCCTTCAATTCATTTGGGATTTTCTCTACATCAAACACAGGAAACAAGTCATTCACTCCTGGTTCTAATTCTGCCATTGTCATTTTATATAGCACATCTTCATCTGGTGTCTGGAATGCAATCCCATCCGGAGTACAATAGATGGTGCAATTCATTTTACAAAGCAGATCGCGTCCAAGCAAATTTACAGGACTGCAATCACACACCACAAATCGGTGCATTTCTCTGAACGGTCCAACTTTTATCTCTACTAATTTGGTAAGAGGCGCCTTAATTTGTTGGTTTGAAACACCAACGACATGGATATTTTCACCTGAGAGAGGAAGGTTTGGAATTTCCACTGATCTAACAGTAGAACGGGTAGCTCCAGTGTCCACAAGGAATGTTGCATTTGCACCATTCACTTCTCCATCCACAAATGGACCTGACTGATCTACCTCTAGAGTTGCGCCAAGCACGCACTCTTCCTCCTCTCCTAGGCACCGTCATAAACTTTCATCCGATTCATTCCCATCCTGTCGTAACCAATACTGCGATATCGCAGCTGCGTGCGGCAATTGTTACCTGCTCTCCTCCGTAGAATCTGCACTGTATCTCTGTGGATTTACACTCTTGGGAAGTGGTGGTTGTGGCACCTGACTCTGTTGAGTAACTACCTGCGGTTGCTGCAGTTGTTGGTAACTCACCTCACTCTGCACCTGTGGATTTAATGATTGATTTTCTGCATTAGCTTTTGGAGGAAATTTACACTCGTTTCTCCAATGCTCTAACTTTCCGCAGTTGTGGCATGGCCACTTTTTCTTTGCTTCCTCTATACTCATTTGGCCTTTACCTATATTCGGTTTAGATTTAGTTTGTCCTGTCTCATTACTCTGATTATTTAATTGAGCTTCCTGTTTGTCTGCAACCTTTACTTGCGCCCACATTGCTTTCTCTTTTAATTTTCGTTGTCTACACTCAATGTCATCACTACAATACTTAGCATACCTCAACACTTCATCTACTGTACTGCTCTGCCACCCTATCATATGCAGTTTAATCATTTCACTTATTTCTGATTTCAACCCATAAACAAATCTATATACAAAATGACTCATGTCTTTTTCATTCAGAGTTTCATAGCCACTATACTGTTTGAAGACCAACAATAGCCTCTCATAATAGGCATGTACAGATTCCTTACTTTCCTGCGTAGTTCTGTCAATTTTTACCCAATCAGTTTCTTTGGGCGGAATTTTGTTTTTCAAAAAGGTAATAACTTGGTCATATTTCCTCATGACCTCTGGTCCTGGCGCTCCTGTTTTTGCATCTCTGGGATATTCTACAGTTGGCCAATCAATAGTAATTTTACATTCCGTCCACAAATCAGCTGGCACCACAATGTCAAACAATCCATCCAAATCTACCCACAACACCTTCGAAACTTTGACAAACCTTTCCACTTGTCTATACCATTCTACGGGTTTCTCTCTCAGTTTTGGAAAGTCATTCGTAAATGACAGTATGTCTTGTCTGGACCAGGGAACATGTACATAACTACCTCCTGGAGTTTCTCTCATCGGATACTCCCTTACAATTGACTCCTTGTCTGTCACCGCAAAAGCCAAAGACGCTTTGTCAGTTATTTTCTCATTCCTTTTAGTCCACCTGCTTCTCCATCTGTCCACATCACCCCACTTTCTCAGCAAAACAATCAGCTCTTTTATCTGGGTTAACCGTCCTGATGTGTTCAGATTTTCTATATCTTTCTCACAAAAATCTACCCTATACGGTTTCTGTAGACTCCTGACTTTCACAAATTCTACTCCTAATTCATTCGCTGTCTCTTCCAATTTGTCATGTAAATTTCTAGCTCTCCAAGTAATGCTCTTGCACAAGAACATTATCTCGTCGTCCTGATATGTCTTCAGTTTTTCTGTCCCAATGGTTCCTAAAATTAACTCTTCCATATCTATTTTTAACCTAATTACATCTAATGGTTTTGGTTCTGTCTCTTTCTTTTGTAAATTTCTCATCCACTCATTTAATTCATCTGGAGTTGGTCCTACAGGTGTACTATTTATTTCTATCCAATTTCTATTCCTTTCTGGAGTTTCTGATGCAGACTCGGTTCCCATAGGAATCCTCCTCATTTCACTCATTTATTGTCAGGTTGGTAGGTGGGCTCGGTCTATATGAACTGACAAAATTTCTTTCCCCCTCTGTTTCTAGTTCCTTCCCTTCTCTCCTTCTTTGCAAATTTGAGTTCATGGGGATAACTAAGGAATGTTCATCTATTTTCTTGTTCTCAAAAACTGGTATTACTGGTCCTATTGTCACTGGCACTGTCACAGCTTCCATGTTCATTGTTAACTCTTATTTTCTCAGTTGATTCTTTTGTAGTCTTTGCCAACTCGGCTGCATTGTCACCATCACATTTTTCACTTTGTGAGGTTTTTAATTGTTCATTTGACCTATTTATCTCATATCTGCGTTCTGGACTTTTATTCCTCCCAGTTTCCATTGGCGGTGCATTGGGTGTCACCACCGCTGAATTCTGTTGGTATGGAGGTGGGTTTCTATTTAAAATATCTTCCAGCAACTCATACTCTGTTTCGCTACTTCCATACCCGTACCTTTCTGTAACTGTATGTTTCTTTTTCTCCGTACATTTTTTTCTGGTACCTTCCTCAACTGTAAAAGCTGGAAACAAACCCTCTGTCATGTTAGCATATCTCCAACGCTTCATTCTGTCCTCATGATTCACTCCCCACAACCTTCCAGGAACAAAACCACGATTCTTTTCACCTCTGTATCTTTCTCGTTCATACATCTCGTCTTCCCATTCACCTAACGCTTCAAACTGTGTCGGTCCAGGTCTTGGCTCATGCTTTGTCATTTTCTCTCTCAAATTTCGAAGTACTGCTACGTTAAACGAACCATTCTCTGGAAAAGCCAATACTCCATCATTCTGTATATTTTGTCCAATTTTCTAACCAAATGCAAGTATGATAACCATATTTCAGCATCATATGCGAAGCTGGTGTTTTCGGCAGAGGAATTACCTGTCCCTCTCTAGTCACTACCTTCTTGTCTTTCTATAGAAGTTCTTAATTTTCGCCATCCATGACGGTTTCTCTCTACCATATTCATAATGAACCATATTTCACGATTTCCTTCCCTTCTGCAAGCTCGTAACTCTATTCTGATCTCTATGTGCTATTCGGACCTCTCCCAGCGCGTCTCACACCAACGCACCAATCAAGGCGTTTTCCGTGTTTCTATTGCACTGGCCAATCCCAGCGCTGCCTTTTCTCTACGTCAGTTCTGCTCCTGACCCCTCCTTTACAAAATTTATCGGCAATATTCTCTTGACTGTTTCTGGTTAATTACGACATCAAAAACACATTTCCATTGTCTGTTTTCACTATACAAAGTGATAGCTTATTCAGTTTTGCAAGAATACTGTTTCGTTCGATAAGTGTAGAACTTCCCTCTACCTTACCCTTCTTTCAAGCAAGGGGTGAACCCGTTTCTCTGGGGATAAAACACATGTGGAGACTACACTGCTCCTGAGAATTAAGGCCAGAGTTTCACAAGAAAACCGGTTGCTATTTCACTCGTGCATGTTTCATACAGAAAATGTCCCTATCATAAAACAACCTGTGTTATCACCATTTTGAAAAACCTAGACAATGCACTATTCCGTGTGACTTCTCTTGCCACACGTGTCCACTTCCTACTTCCCGGAAGCTTCAAAATTTCCGACTTACATATAACATAACACGACTCAACATAAAGTGTTAGACATGAAATAATCAATAATCGATAATCCATAATCACCAAACTAATCTATAGTAACCATAACTCTGCTACCAAGAAATCTGATCCAGCGCGACTAATATAACTTCCTCTTCTGTGGACATAACATCCAGTTTTAAAACACCACAACTATACCAATATGATGCTGGGGCCCATAACACCTCATATACATTCACTCACTCAAGTATTCCCTGGATATCATCCACCTTTTACCTAGGAGAAAAAGTTAAAGACTGCTGGAAGTGAACGGGATACCTTTTAAAGCCGACAAGATATTTTCTCAAACATCATACTTAATTAAATTAGATCCTGTCGTTTTTCTAAACATCCAGGTATTCCGCTCATTGGTTGATGGACCAACTAGTAGGAATTAGTTGATGGTGATTAAGACCAGCTCAATCACTTTAACCTGTTAATATTTGCATTTATTATTGAGCTAAAGAACCACAGACTCGTAGTTTAATTTATAATAATATTTATCTAAAGTTTAAGATGCATAGGAAATTTCAATTTTATTAATCAATTAATACATTTATTATCATTATAATGAAGAAACTTTAAAGAAATTATGCATACCCTTTGAGATGGAAAAATAAAGTTCGTCACAGCAGATCACAGCATAGCATTCCCAAAATCTGACTGACTGTCCCGCTAAACAGGCCTCCTCAACGGACCACTTATACAGGTTTTCCGCATCGATCTCCTTTCTTTCCCAGTCAGATTGAAAACAAAACGATAATTAATTTAAAGAAAATGGCCTAAAGAAAATAGCAGCGATTTCTCCAGCGTCAAAGTTCTGTGCTCAAAAATTATGTATGAATAGCGCTCCTCCTACTTAAGAGTAGGTCCTCTTATACCCTATTACTAGCTTACTAAACAGAAATGTTTCAATCTTTGGAGCGAGATTCACGCTAATTGGTCCATTTGAGGGTTGGCAAGCATCTCCTCATTGCCCTCCTTGTTCAAACCAGTTCCGACAATGTTTATAATTTTCGTCCTTTCACACGGTTTTAGGACATTACCAATCCGATTGACAAGTTCTTATTTGTAACTTTTCTTGTATCTTTATTAAAACTGTTCATTGTTAATTCACAGTCGCATCTCTGATTCCCATGCACTTTCTTGCTGCGCCCCCTTTTTGGCACTTATTCTAGTGTCAGGTCATGGTGACCTTGGTCTTTTCATTCTGGGCTCTACTTTCGGATCACGTGTCATTTGGCAACAGCTTTCTCCCAATTGGAAGCCATTTTGCACTTGCGCACTTTAGCTCATCTGCCTCGGCGGCCATTTTTACAGTGCGGCCTAGCAGGCCCGAGCGAACTATTATGAAAACAAACACAATAATAGTTAAGAATAAAGAAAATAAGCCTTTTCGATTCCCACCCGTCATTCTATGTACCCCAATTAGGTGTTACCTAGCAAAAGCGACATATAAAGCTAAGTTTTACTTACCATCCGTATTCTTTTGCCACAATACAACTCACTACATAGCATAAATCATGCAAAGTCACTCTAATTAGTACGCAAATAATTATATTACTATTTCACATTTACAAGTAGGTTAGTTGCACATAAATTGCAATTTTAGTAAAATGTTTTATAAGAAAAACATAACATGTTGATTAATTTTCAAACAATTAATAACATTAGGAATATTAATATTTAGGGGTTCAAATTTTTCTCAGTTACCTTGCTCCATCAGTACTATGGAGCTAAACTTGAGCGGAATGTAGCCAAGGCTAACCATTACCTTTTGTCCTTCTCAACCTCTAGCTCCTTTAAACCTTCCTCGACCTGGTGTTGAACAGTTATAAATAAAGGCGGTATTCAGTCACTGATAAATGAACCCACCAACCTGCACACCCTGCCCATTATTTCCCTTTATTTTTCTCTCCTCCTGCACCCATTGTCTGCTTGTGACACTCTTCTGCGCATCTCCAGATATTGAGCTGTGGTCACCTGCCGCCTCCCTGGCTCCTTCTGTGTGAGGGATAGACATGCTGCCGCTAAGGAGGACAGGCACAGCATGCTCTGTTACCTTGATGGTGCCGCCAGGTTTGTAGGGTTGGGGACCAGATTCCTCGCCCTATGGCTCTTCCGCACCCTTGCCGACTGTACCGTGCGGCGTCCTAGAGTTCCAGCACTGCGGCTCTCCTGCTTTGAAGCTGCTACGGTTCTTCTGGAGCATTACCGCAACAAGCTCTAGAGTGCCAAGTGGGCAGGCTGGAGAATGGCTCTAATTGGCGCTGTGCTGAGCTGCCAACTATCACTCCTCCGCACTCTGTCTCCTGCATCTGTCTCCTGCGCTGGCACAACAGTAAAAGAGCCTTAGTCAGATTTGCTGTTGTCACACTGATGGGGCTACATTTTTCCTAACTTCTAAATGGGAGGGAAAAGGTGATGCTAAACGCTTCCAGGACGTCATTGGTTCATGCTGTACCATTGGGGTGTGCCTGGTTCGGTAGTTTTCAGTAGTTTGTGTATTGTCCCTTTCCCCACCACCACAGTGGATTGTTTGCAAATTTAGAAGTGATGTGCACCCTACTGCTGGAGATTTCATGATTATGTAGGTTTCTTCATTTCTCCATAATTGGTTTTCCACATAATCATTAGATTTCTAGGAGTTTGCGCTTCTTATTTTGATACCTACGCATGACCATGGTAACTTCTTTTTTTGTTTGTGTGTGTGGATTTATACATACACACACACACATATATATGTATTTATCATCGGACAAGTGGTGTCGCTCAAGGTGCATTATGATCCAGTAGAAAGCTGCTGAAACACGTACACCTTCTTTGGGGTGCAATAGTAAAACAAATGTAGTCTTGGTTTTCCTTGGGATCCCGAGGTCCACCCCTTTTCCTTCTTTCATGAGAGGAAGCATTTAAGGTGTATAACAGTGAATGTCTAAGTTGGTATCTCACAGAAAAGAGATCTGGCTGTGAATTATTTGCCGTAATTTACACTGCGGAATTAATTTGCAATAGATTTAGCTTCCCTAAAAACAAATAAAAAGGTTAAACGCTACATTTAGTCTTTCTTTCTGTGCTGGTGGAAAAGCTTTCACCATGACAGCCCTGCTCTTAGACCATTAATCAGCACACCTGACCAGCTCTTTGCAGGCCCATCCTTGGTGCAGGCATCACTTATGCAAGCAGATGATAATGACTCTTTGCCACTGTGTGGAAAGAGGACTGTGGATACAGTAGCATTGTGGATACAGGACCCTGTTAGCAGAAGGTTACTGTCCCACAGTGCACTAAACAAATGATGCTCGAATGCTCCGCATCTGAATTCAGCCTTGTGGTTTGTGAAAGTCAACAGAACTGCTGGATGGCAATCTAGGCCGATATGACACGGGCACCTCTTATGTGTTTTTTATATATGATATCTTTTTCAGGAAACATTTTGGGAAACATGCACACCAACTAAACCAGTTGAGCCATTTATTCATGTTGCAGGAACCAAAAATTAATTGCATTAATGTGGTTTTCATGGCACACAAATGAATGATGTGAATGTTTTCATTGACTTAAATGCTTCCTGGATGACGATTTCGATTTATCGCACAGCACTACACTCGTGCAATGTGCACCGACCCAGCTGTGGCTAAAAGTGTATGGATAGCAAGTGCATATGATGTATATCTGTGTGAATTACTAATAACTTGTAGTGTTGCTACTACATTACCAGTTTTGTTATTGCTCTAGTCAGCGATGCACCATTAGTTGGCCTTGGAGGTTGAATATCTGAGCCAGCTTAGCCAGGAGTGAGACCTGCAGACTGTCACTACGCTAAGCCCCGCCCTCCATGTGCACAGACTCTCGTCAGTGGCGGAACCAGGCCTGGTCTTGTGCAGTGCTGGGACTGTGGGTGTGTTCCCATTCACCTGGTTTCAGTTGATTGGCGCCTTGCCAGGTGTTACTACCTCAGTAGCTGCCTGTGGGGTTTTGCCTCTCATTAGCTGGAGCCCAGGTATTGAACTCAGCCAGCTGTGTCGGAGATTTGCAGGGCAGTTTGTGGCCATGACATACACTGTTTGATCATACCATTGGCTCTGTGGGATTAAGGAATGCCTCAGTCGCTAGTCCACCTTTGCATGTGTCGTCAGGGAAGAATGTTCCTGACAGATTTTGTTCTCCTTTGTTCTTTGTTGCTACATTGTGGCGCACCTGCCACCTCTTGGTGCCTTCTGTGTCACCCCCTTGTCATTTAAAAAAAAATATATATCGTTTCATACACCTGCTTTTCTGTCACTATTCGCTTGGGCATCTAGACGGTCTCCAAGTCCCCTTTTCTATTTCTTTAGTTAGACATAGAAAGGGGGGGCTTTGCTCTCGCCCCATTCCATCAGTGCCTTGAAGTGTGTCCTTTCTATAGTGCACCATAACACCCCGTCGTCTGTGCAGTTTAACAGCTGCCACGGATCAGTGCTTCAGTTGGGCAGGTACTCAGTACCATGCACGTCTCGCCAGAGGTGAAATATGTTTAGTGGGCGAGTCCCGCACTTCTGAATAGAAAACTGGTACTTTGCAATAGTGAGTACCTACACATTTTATATTTGCATTTGAAGCATGCCACAAACACATTTGAGGACTATAACTTGGTGTTGAAGCGCTACCAGGCGGTACCCTGCCTGGGTTCTTTTCATTATTGGATACTTGCAGGTATGTACATCACAGTTGTGTTTCGTTATGCTGGTTGCTCTATAAAGCCACAAAACATTACATTTTTGCCGTGACCACAAATACCAAATTTCAGTATTTTACTAATACAAAGTGGTTGGAAACAAAACAGCGCAGTGATACAACCCCGATCACGCTGAAGGTTGCTCCTCCTAATGGCGGTGTATCTATTTTTCTGGTCTGCAATAAACAGATGAATCCTGCACCGAAGGCATAAAAATAATGTATTGGCAGGCGGCAACCACACCCAGGCCCAAACACCTCCCAGCTGCACCACTCCTATCCTGAAACAGAGAAGGTGCTGGCAAGTTACTTTTGACTTGCTTCGCATCTTCCAATGACGAGTTGGGTAGTGGGTCAGGCACCGCGTTTGTGTTGTGTGTTGGCAGTCTGTAGTCTGTTTGGTTGTTTGGAATTTTTCCAAGAACAGTGCTTCGGGTTCAACCCAACAGACTGCTTTCGTTCTTTTATCACATTTTTAGGTCGAGCTTTGGCAGCTCGCATGCGCTGTCTGGAAGACCTGTGGTAATCCCTGTATGGAGTGTAATCGCTGTGTAATCCCGCCTGCTGCTTGCTATAGGCTCACTCCTGCGTTGATCTTTTTTCCTGGCTCATGATTGGCTGGTGCTCATGATGCATCATTTCCGTTTTATGCCGAGGAGCACCGGCCAACTACAGTTTACTTGCGCGGTAGGTGGTTAAGTGTTCCGTAGTGGACTACTTATTTAATATATTGCTAGTTAATCATTAAGGCACCCGCTTAATCTTTAGTCCTGTTCAAGAGTACAAATCTCTAAATGCAAAGCAAAACATTGGTCAAGAATAAGCTGCTCACGTATGGGCCAGCAAAACCGGACGAGCTCAGAAAATAAGGATGTTTTTGCTTACAGGAAGACCTGTTTTCTGAGAGCTCACTGTTCTCCGCGTGGTGCGGTAGCCAGGACTCATTGCTAAAAATTGGGCACTAGGCTTGTCTCGTCAACACAGATCGCACCTCTAGCACACAATTTTACGCAAGGGACCTTTTACTTAAGTTAAAGTTTTTTTTTTCTACTTGTTTATTCTTGAAAAAACATTGTGCTTGTTTTACACTGGAGGGGCGGTGTTCGGTCGATGGCACGCACATCTCCGTCCACATTAGAACTATGGCACAGATATGCGGCATGGTGGCTGAATCCACCACTCATTGCCGTTGAGCAAGGACATATGTAAACAATTGCAGCCATGAGACCTGCTGCGAGTGAGCATAGACGGTACAGTTATTTTTGCTTGCTGTAGTATCCTTTCATGTTAGCTGCAGCTAAAAGCAGTCTTGAATTAATTGTTTCAATTTTCTTGTACGTAGTGGAATTCAACGCTTGCTTGTCCTGTGGTAGCGCAGTAGACCCTGCCTTGGAAAACCCGAGCGCTTAGGGTTGTGTCATATGTTCTGTTCCACTGAACGTTGGCCAATCCTCTGCGTGTGTGATTGTGCTGACCGGTTAGAGGAGCAGGGTCTATGCGTGCCTGTGGAATCTCCCTGCTCCGCTGGTAGGTGGCCATCTGGTGTTCCCTCCTTTTTCCCTCCTTGTTCACTACTCACCAGACCTCCTCCCCCCCCATCTAATCTTACTCCGTCTACAAATCACCCCTCCCCTGTAGTGTAGCTCCTATTTCCCTAATAGGCTCTGCGCATTGGAATAATATCCCCTATAGGTTTGACATAGGACTAAGGTCAGTATGTCCCTATCGAGTATATTAAACTTAATTACTTGTGCCAGCTAGCTCAGAGGCCACTAGAAACTCATTGACAAACAAGAAGGGAGTAGTTTCTGGCAGCCGCAAAACATGACAACTTTGTTTCCCTTTAGAATCAGAACGTGTGCCAGAGTCGTAGAAACAATAGATAACTATTTCACTCAGCTCAAGCGTGCATGCTTAGTTTTCCTCAAAGTTACACAGAAAGAATAGACGGGCGTTTCAATAAAAGATTTATTGAACAGTCTTGTTTCTCGTGTAAGTAATATGTGCTGTTACGATCACAAGACAGTATGCAAGATAAATAATGTACAGCGTAAGCAGTAAAATAAATAATACTGCAATAGCATTATCTTTCAGCAGATATTCATTCACATAAATAACATAGACTAAAAAAGCGAGTACTCATACGATGCGTTTCTAAGCTAGTTCTACCCCAATGTTCCTAACCTAACCTAGGTGTAGGGAGAGGTATGACGTAGGTGAAGTATTCCTTACTATGGTATTCTAAGAGTATGTTAAGCCTAGTATGCCAAGAGTCCCTCTAGGTTTCCAGTCAGCTCCATACCTTTAGAATGAGAGAGGTGGGAATCTCTTGCCAGACTCGAACTCCAACACCCCGCGAGGGAAGTCGGATCACTGGAAGCTGGACTCTCTGCGTGCAGGGATGACAGCGTCTTCTCAGTGCGTCAGGCCGGGAAACGGGCTCCTCTGAAGTCGAGGTCTCCTCTAGTTTACAAGGGCTAGGGAAGGTATATTTATACCTGAGAGGTACCTCACAATGTTAGCATTGACGTGAATCGGTCAGCGGAAGACGTCATGAATGAACCCCTAAGGTATAACGGTTCATGCATAATAGATGAGTCCTTGAAGAAATCAATAGTCCTGTGCTAGGGAAACTCCCGAAGCCTAAGGGTCTGTTCTTCAAGAACTCGTTATGACGTTAGGATGGACGGATGTCGGAGACCATGCCTGTATTTGGAGTGCACGGTTTAATGCCTAAATAAGGACTGGGATTTTATGCCTATATAAGGGCAGGACGAATTGTGCCTATATAAGGACATGATACAGGAAAACCTATATACGGACACCCTAAGAGGAATACAACACCCACTCCACTTTCATGTGTACGATAATACTAAAATGCTAAACATTTAAAAATGCTAAACATTAAATGGAGTATCGCATATTTGCTAAAATATTTCTTAAAACCGTTTAAAAAGGCATTTAAAAAACCCATTAGAATGCAAAAGGTACTGTACATTTTGTATGTATTTAAGCTTATATAGCGCTCAGCTACCCCCAACGGGGGTGTCCCGGCGCTTGCGGATACAGTGGAGGGTGAGGGCAGGTTAGAGTTGTCGAGCCCTAGTTTGCTAAGGGAGGCTGAAGAGCCAATCTTCAAATCCTTCCGGAAGATAAGTTCCGATTTGGCTTTTCTGATGTGATCAGGCATGGAGTTCCACAAGGTCGCGGTTTTGACGGAAAAGGACCGTCCTCCTATTCTGGACTTAGAAAAACGGGGGATGACAAGGCACTCACGATGATTAGATCTTAGGGTCCTGGACTGATGATATTTGCGAACTCTCTTCTTTAGATATTACGGGCCAATATCATTAAGTGCTCTGTATGCAAGAGTTAGTGCCTTAAATTCAGTTCTTCTCTTGACAGGCAGCCAGTGGAGACTACGCAAATGAGGGGATATATGATGTCTTAGTGGGATGTTCCTAATAAGCCTGGCTGCCGCATTCTGCACAGTTTGCAATTTCCTGAGCAGGTATGCTGGCAGCCCCATGTACAGACTGTTTGCATAGTCAAGCTGTGATGTAATCACCGCATGGACTATTGTTTTCCTACAGTCCATTGGTAGGAAGTAAAGGAATCTCCGAAGGGCCTTCATTTTCCAAAAGCAGGACGAGGAGACATGGCCTATCTGGGTCTTCCATGACGGGGAAGTATCTAGTTTGAACCCCAGATTCCTAGCAGACGAGACTGGGAGAGGAGGGGGGGTTGAGTTCTGCGGGCCACCAGAGATCTGATAATGGAGGTGAGGGCTGGTTGAAAAATAGCACCTCCGTTTTTTCTGTGTTCAGTTTTAGGCAGTTAGCTGTCATCCAAGCTGAGATGTCCATGAGACACTGCCTAAAGTTTGAAAATACGGCCTCAGAGCAATCTTGGAAGGAAAACACGAGCTGTGTGTCATCAGCATATGAGAGGACATCAACCCCGCGTTGCTTTACCAGAGGGGCCAGGGGGGCGAGGTAGACATTAAAAAGGGTCGGGCTAAGGGCTGAACCCTGAGGCACTCCACAGATCAAAGGGTGAGAGTTGGAAGTGTAAGGATGCAGCCGAATTCTCTGGGAGCGGCCTTCTAGGAAGGAACAGAACCAAGCTAAAGTAGTCCCCGTCACTCCCAACTGTTGAAGCCTGTCTAAGAGGATCTTTTGAGACACTGTGTCAAATGCTGCCGACAGGTCCAATAGCACCAGCATTGCACAGTTCCCCTTATCCATTGTCTCCCGGACAGTTTCTGCTACTTCGAGTAGTGCTGTCTCCATGCTGTATCCTGCTCTAAATCCCGACTGGGTGTCGTGAAGTAGTTTATTGGATTCAAGAAATGTGGATAATTGTTTTTGCACTTCTTTTTCGAGAATCTTAGCAGGTGCTGGCAGAAGGGAGATAGGTCAAAAGTTTTTCAATATTGTAGGGTCTGCATTCTCATTTTTGAGGATTGGTTGAACAACAGCGACTTTCCAGCTAGATGGATAAATGCCAGTTTCCAATGAGGTGTTCCAGAGCTGGTTTAACGCAGGGTTGAGCAGTGGTGCTAATATTTTAAAAAAACCTGGCCGGGCAAGGATCAAGTGGGGACCCGGATTTGGTTTTTTCCAACTGCTTGAGGGATGTAGCCAAATCTAAGGGGCTAAATTCAGACCAAGTTTTTGTTGGGAGGGGGCGAGGCAGTGGTGTGTTAGACGGTTCTGTCTCAGGAAAAGCTGCATAGATGTCTTGGATCTTCTTTTGGAAGAAGACCGAGAGATCCTCACAGAGTGCGGCAGAGGGGACTATATTACTTTTCATTGCCTCTGGTTTAAGGAAACCCTGAACAATTTTAAAAATTTCCTTAGTGGAGTTGTCAGCTGATTTTATTTGATTGGCAATATGATCCTTAATAATATTGCGTTTTAATTTGTGAAACTGTTTTATTGCCTTTCTGTATGTATTTTTTGCTTCAGGGTCATAGGCAAGACGCCAGACCCTCTCAAGTTTCTTACAGCGGCTTTTTTCTGCTCGAAGTTCTGGTGTAAACCAGGGGGCAGAAGGTGTTTTCCTGGCCTGTTTCGTTGTTTTCATGGGAGTTATTTGGTCAAGGGCCGACATGACCCAGTGGTTAAAGGTTACGGTGTCGCTGTTCGGGTCTCCGGTAGGTAACAGAGGGGTGTTTACTAATACAGGTCCTAGTACTTCGGGGGTAACTTTCCTCCAATTTCTTCTAACTTTGTGTTCGGGTTTTATAGCATTGTGGTTTGTGAAGATAGTTAGATAGAAAGGAATAAGACTTTGGTCTGACCACAAGAGGGGGATAGGATCTTCAGTTGTTAGGGTGGGGATATTAGTAAAAATAAGATCCAGGGTGTGGCCAGCCCTGTGTGTGGGTTTGTGGACCAGTTGTTTAAGGTTCAGTCCTGTCAGTGTCTCCGCTAGTTGGGTGGTCATGGGACATAAATCATTGTCCATGTGGACATTAAAGTCCCCTAAGACTATGAAGTTAGTATATTTTAATGAGAGGTCAGCGATCCGGTCGCATATTTCCCATAGCTCAGCGGGCTTAGATGTTGGTGGCCTGTAGATCAGCAATCCCGCAATGGTGAGAGTAGGGGAGATTGTGATGTTAAAGGACAGTGCTTCTATCAGGTCAGTATGTTCGACCCTTCTGTGTGAGATCTCCCAGTCATTTCTAATAATCACCGCAAGTCCACCCCCCACTCTATTACCCTCCCGGTTTTCTGCCACTATATTATAGCCTTTTGGGATCGCCATTGAGATGTCGGGGTTAGAGTTCTCTCTCATCCATGTTTCCGTTAGGAAGACGAGATCCCAAGACTTTGAATCAAGTAGAAGCCAAATGTTATCTGCGTGCTTAGGAAGAGATCTACAGTTGATTAGACAGGCATTTATTTTGGAGGTAGGACCTATTACTGGGGGTCCATATCTCTGAGGGTGTGGCTTCTGCAAGGGCTTTACACTTTTCTCCCAAGACCTCTTTGTTAAACTTAAAAGAGCAGGACTTACAGCTAAGTTCCAGGTCGTGTGGCTCATATTCCAATGTACAGGGGTCAAGACATGTCGGCCTGGGGCAGGCTGTTGAGTTAAGCTCAAGGATTTGTGCCCTAGATAGCATAATACGCGAGTCTGGCTGGAAACGGGCAGCATGGCTGGCGCTGGTCGCGGGCCGGTTGCGGACGGGCGCAGACGGGTTTGCCTTAGGCGCGCCCACTGCGCGCGTCCGCTGCGCGTCAGAGCCGGCATACAATTAATATACTGCTTTGCGGGAAAAGGGCCCGCCTCTGCCGTCCCCCGGAAGTGCGTCACTCGCAGGGGGTGCCGCGCTATTGGTCAGGGAAAGCCCTCCACTCAATCGGCATAAGCCGTGGTGGACCGGGGCAATGACCGAGAGAAAAACGGCGTGGCAGCGCCGAAGACAGACGCCCCAAGTGACTAGGTAAGTCAAGGAGCGTGGTGAAAACAAAATGAAACAGTGAAAATTCACAAATTCGAGTTCAAATAGTAAGCTGTGAAGTATTTTAAAAACAGTTGTGCTGATCGGCGATTTTAAAAACAAATATACTGACAGCGCAGCTAGCGCCTCACCATTGCTTTTCATTTCCGGCATATATTTTAAAATAAAATGCAATACGAATGAAAGAAGCAGTAATATATACATGTGACAAAAAAAATGATCGATAAGTTTGTTCAAAATCAGTCATTTCATGTTATGGAAATTAAAAAACTCTGTTAGACACACAAGATGACTAAGTGTCTGTGGAAGTACCGCGAAGTCTGTACTATAAGGCTAGTTCTACTTCAAGCAGAGTGAATTGCCATTTTAGTTCGAAAAATGGGAAAAAGTTCTATTTGGGAAGAGTTCCAAGTTTTTGAAGTATGAAGGCCAAATTGTTACTGCATCTCTGGAACACTGTGGGCTGAATCAGTCAGTTTACGGGTCTGGTGTAAACATGAGATCATCTATGTCCGTAGACAAAATATCGTCCACTGAAGTTGGTGTCAGTTGGAACACCTCGTGTAGTAGATTAATTGCACAGAGATGTGAAGCATCGCTTTCAGCATAGGTTGCCGCAGCAATGTTCGCGTCCGTTGTTACCTGTGTGCCTGTAGATCTTTCTTGTACCTCAGCAGCAGCCGGAAGCATCTGTGAGATCTCAATGAATGCTGACATCAGGATTGGTAGCCTCTGGGGACAACACAGAGCATGGGCCGTTCTCTGGACCAGCAGAGTATCGACATCCGTTGGCGTAGCTGATGGAAATGTTAGACAGGTGTCCAACACGCATACTTCACCGCATAGCAGGCATCGTAGAACAGGTAAGATGCAATCTTGCCAGATTGGTCTGAATGACAGGAACCACGTGGTATTAAGTTCCCGTAGATGAGTCATGCCCAAAAGCTGTACTATTCGCTCGCAGCACTTTCGTTCAAGGAGAGCTTTCTCCATTTCGCTCGGAGTGATGTCTGCGAATAGGCTGGCCATAGCGTAATAGCAGGAAGAGAAATAGAATTCCGGCAACAAGTGCGAGAATTAATGGTATGCCACCAAACACCGAATGTGCAAAGTTCGGGATGATTCCAGTATTGCCTGGAAAGGTGCTAACAGACCGGTACAGATGCTCTTAAATACATGTACAATTCCACTTGTATCAGACATGTTGAAGATACGTGTTATCATTTCTACGAAATGTATAGGGCAGTTTGTACGTATTAAAGTCTGTATCTCAGCCGAAGTCCTTGTTACTTGTAGATCATAGGTTTCTTTGGCCGAGGTCAAAGGCACTGTTTAAGCAGAATGAAAGCCATGCTTTTACAGCAAAGTATCAAATCTTATAAAAGAGACGTTCAGCGAAGGCCATAGAGGCGACTCCCTGACTGTGTCTATTGGGGAAACAATACTTGCATACAGCAAGTGACCCTGGAGTTGACCGTTACTAGATATGGGATGCCTGGCAACATGCCGCAGCAACTCTGATCATTCAACATGAGGTAACTCCCATTAGAAAGTTGTCCAAACGTTGGATTAATCACAGCAGCTGGTGTACCCTGCTGATGGCAAGACAAATTTGCCACAGAACCATTACAAGCCCCGTGTAAAGAAATGTCCTGACATATAAGTGAACCACTCAGTGCACGTTTACAGTGTGTACCGCTCAAAAACACTTCACGATCCCCACTACAACATCTATATGTATACGGTAAATCCCAAGATGTCTTAATGTATTCCTTATCCAACCTTTCATATTTGCCTGCTTGCATTTGTTTGAGGCAATACTGAAACTGAAAAGTAGTCGCAGGTAATGTGATTTTGCCATGAATAAGCCATTCTGTAGCTGGTTTTTCTGCCGCTGTGAATGGTAACTTTTCCAGTTTTTCAATGCTCAGCACTGTATACTTTGCTCCTCTTTGTGCCAGTTCGATCTGTTTATCAGTTAGATTGTATTCTGCAAACAGAGCCGATGTGTTGATGAAACGCCAAGGCACATAGCCCGCTCGCAAAGATTGCAGCGTCCAGCTTAATAACACAATAGAACGTAATTGAGATTGGCCTTGCTGTAACATCGCCAAATCTTGTTCTAGTATGTCGATAGCAGAGGATACAATGCCATCCAATGAATATATTCTGGAGGAAAAAGTTGTTAACCCATTGTCGACCACAGAGAGGGTTTTCTCTAAATTAATACGATCAAGTTCACGTATTCGTTCTGCGGCCTCAATCTGTGACACTTTCCATGCTTCATTATAGGCAGCATAAATGCCGGCACATATGAAACGTTTTTGACGCGGTTTTCTTGGTCCAAGCAAGAATTCCCTAAGGTCTGCGTCTTCTGCAAGTAAGGATAAGTGTTGTTTCACATCCTGTAGGGTAGATTTCTGAAGCCAATCGAGGCATAATTTACCTACACTGTATGTTGTTACTACCCCCGGATGCTGTCTTTGGACGTATCTTGGGTCTGGCCTATGAATAGTAAAGCCCTGAGTTTTATTCAGGAATCTTTCCTGACAGTTGTTCGTGTCTGTGGGCCAGATCAACCATTTTTTCCAATCAGGATTAGATCTGTTGAGTTGTAGTATATTGTCAACTGTCACCACTGCTTGTGTATTATTGTCACTTGCAGGTGTTGGTACAGAAGGTGTTTTCATTTCTTTGATCTTGGCTAATCCAAGACAAGATGTTTGTTGGACAGTTTCATTCAAAAACATTATTTGTTCAGGGATGATACAGGCTCTAAATAAAGCTTCTATTCCCTGCACTTGCCAATCTTTAGTACCCCAGACAGTTTTTGTGTCTATAGCGTCTTTCCATAAGTCGAAACCCTGTCTAGACAGTTGGGCAATAAATGCTGCAGAGTAAATCTGTTTTGTATTTGTTTACATAATTTTCAGTCCTGTTTTGTTTACATTTTTGTAGTAAAACGTTTCTGGATCAGATGTATTGTAACCTGAAAAATATGGAAACTTATTAGCAAATGTTCTTGAACTACCTGGTGGTGGTGTAGGACAATGCTCCCATTGGTTAAACATAAACACATTTCTAGGGTATGCAGATTTATGCAAATAATGACCATAGTGGTTATAGCAATACAGCTCTTCATAGTCTGATGAACCCTCTAAATATTCATTTTTAGAAAATGCAGCAGATTTTTCTAGGTCAAACATTGTCATTAACAGTCTCAAAGTCCCAATCATCAGAGTAGGTACTGGATGAAATTAGATCACTTAGTGAAACTTTAAACAAATGTGGAATGTTCAATTGTTCAGTCGGGCCGAAGATATCAAAATCTGTTTTGTCCCACACTATACCATCCTGTATAGGAACAGCTGTGATGTTCACTGATGACAAGTCTCTTGCTTCACGATGGGAAGATTTATGAGGTCTCAAAAGTACGTTCACGTCTTTTCCTTCAGTATTCACATGGATGTATCTGCCACTTAAAAGCACGCTCACAGTTGTAACCAAAGCTAGCCAGAGCAGGAAAACAAAAAGTCCAGATATAATCCAGAGTTCAATCCATGGAGAAACCAAATAAGTCTTTTTCAAAAAGTGAAGAAAGTCTTGTACTTGCTGCTTGAATTTCAATGATGCTGGCGTTGTTTCAGAATCACTCGGATCTTCTGAGAACGTATCAAAGTTAATGAAATAGCCAGAAGCAGTTCTGTCAATTGTTGGAATTGCATCAGGATTTGTAGAAATCGCTGGAACCAGTTGATCACTTGCTACATTGGTGTAGACAGGTGTACTTGGACGAACTGTTACTTGGTTTTCAAGAGGGATGAGTTCCATAGCGTTGTTGCTTAGTCCTCCATCTGTTACAGCTGAATTCTCGATTGTTATCAGTCTTTCAGTCTGAACCTCTTGGATAGTAGCGAGAGGAGTGCGTCTGCTACTAGGTCGGAGACCACGAGGCCTACTGTTTAGTATTGGCCACATACTGTGGTTTGATGAGGTCGATGGACACACATCTTTTCTCCTTTCTTCCAGCAAGGGGCGGCAGAAGTACTGTTCTTGTTCCTTGAACTGCTAGGACAGGTACTGGTTGTCTGTAAGCAGGTCCAAATTCCTTCTTGTCCGCAATCTTTTCTCTGACTAGATCCCCAACTTTTGGAATCCAGACAGGCCTTGCTGGGACCGCCGTTTTTTCCCCAGTGGTGGTTGGCTGTAGGGATACGTTGCTTTGTTTCGTTCTTAACTCAGTCAGTTCCTGTAAAACAGCCAAACGATCTTTGACATCAAACGTTTTATTTTCCACCACTGTGCCTACGTCATCGAGATCTGGTACCCACATTCTTGTCCCAAATAGGACCTCATATGGAGTGACCCCCCCCTAGAGAACTTCTTGGCAGGTTATTCAATGAGCGTTGGACCCCATAAAGATGTTTGACCCACCCATCACCCGAACCTAATACCCTAGCTGTTATAGACTGCTTTATGTCCCGGTTTTTCCTTTCCACAACCGAATTTCCCTCAGGATGGAATGGAGAGGAGTACCGCAATGCAACGCCCAGACTGGCCATGGCTAAACGCAGGGCCCTGGTCAGAATGTAGCATGCCTATTGCGTATGTGCCGATAAAGACTCGCAAATCTTTTATAACAGTTCGAGCGTCAGCCGAGCGCTGAGGCCATATCCATAGGAACCTTGATTCAGTATTTGTGGGATTGCACTTGTCCAGTAGGACGCAGGCACGTAGATAGTCTAATGCTGTCTAACAGTGGTGTCTGTACTGGGTTGCCGCATTCGCAGCATGGTGTCTGGTGGCTCTCTCGCTGTAATTTACAGTCTAAACAGTTGTTGATGAATATGTGAATTTCTGTATT
Organism: Calotriton arnoldi; assembly: GCA_963921515.1. Classification (NCBI taxonomy): domain Eukaryota; kingdom Metazoa; phylum Chordata; class Amphibia; order Caudata; family Salamandridae; genus Calotriton; species Calotriton arnoldi. Next base: position 661,094 of record CAWUFW010001987.1, on the reverse strand, counting down.
CATTCCAGGCCACCAGTACATCTCTTTTAACGTCAAAATTGTTTTAGAGATCCCTTGATGTGACAGACCCTCCCCCAAATGTGTTTCATAAATCAAGGCTGCTCTACGTTCCGTTTTTGGAATTACCCTATCCCCCACTCCAGGGATTCGAGCAAAAGGAACGTTGTTTGCATCAATTACATAAGAGTACTTGAGTGGAAACTTTTTGGTAACGCTGCACTGCTGCCCTTGCTTGAAGCATTGACAGCCAACATTATCTCACCGTCTATTTTCGTTTTTGAACGAGTGATCGCAGCTACGGAAGCCGTCTGAACAGCCCCCTTCGCGGCTTCGTCAGCCAATGAATTCCCTGCAACGTGAACGCCATCACGTTGATGACTCGGTGTGTGGATCAAGTGAGCCTTTGGTAGTTCGTTTTTCAACTGAACTACTTGTTCCCAAAGTATTTTGTGCTTTATTGTGCCACCTTTCGCATCTTTGAAACCATTTTCAAGCCAGTTTTGTATATAGTCATTATACGACTGAACACAGTAAAGGAATCGCACACTATCAGTGTGGGGAATTCTCGATCTGTACTTTCAAGTGCCAGTTTGAATGCTTGTAGTTCAGCTCGCTGAGCTGTACAATCTCCTAGAGACTGGGTTTTTGTGACCATAGGTCTGAAGATGCCATCTCGCATGCGACCTTTAACGATTGCACACGCTGCACTGTAACTTGCTTACTCCCTGTTGCGGGCTGTGCGGATCCGTCAGTGTAAATTATGAATTCGTACTGATCGAGAGGCAGAATTTCAGTGGGCAGAGGACATTCTTGTTCATATTGCAGGAATGCTTGTGTTTTTAAATCGGGATCAAAAACATATTCAACATCTGTTGCAGCAAGAGAATTAACCCATTGTATCCATCTTGGATGTAATGCTTTAGCATTTGGAATGCTTGCTTTTGTGACCGCTTCTAAAGCCGGTACTGGGGTTACGACAATAATGCGTTTCCCTTGGGCTAAGGCTCTTTCTTTTGCTACAGCGGTTTGAACTGCTGTCAGAATTTTTCAGTTGAACTGAAGCGCATTTCCGCTTGTGTGTACAAATGAGATTTGTATGCGATTGGTTTTTTCTCACCCTCATTGAAGGTTAAGTAGGTGAATCCATATTGACCCGAAATTATTCGGATCACCAAATTGCGTTGACTTACGCGTGTTTGTAAGTGATTTGTTGCTAACATGTTAGCCTGGAGTGAACGCAAGATTTCTGTGTGTTCGTTTGTCCAATTTTTGATTGAAAAATCAGGTTTGATTAATGCGTAGAGGTTTAACCCTTTCTGCGTAATTTAGAATGTATGTTCTTCCAAAGTTTAGGAAACCCAGAATGGATTGTAAGTTTTTTTGCGTTTTTGGAGGTTGGAGCAGCGCACATTTCTCTAGAAAGTTAGCTGCCAAGCTCTTGCCTTCACTTGAAAGCTCATATCCTAGAAAAAGGACATTGAGATGGGCAATTCGGGACTTTTTAAAGTTGAATTTGTAGCCCTCAGAGGCGAAGCCCAGTATAATGGTGCTTACCCTGTTCAAGTGTTTTTCCAGGTCATCGTCCGTTAGATATATGTCATCGACATAGGACAACGCCTCATTGTCATAAATTTGTAGTAACTCTGTTACCCTCGCTGATAATAACCCCGGGCTGTTCTTGAACCCTTGTGGGAGTCGACAAAAGTGACGCTGGGTCCCCATTATGGAGAATGCTGTTAAGTACCTGCTTTCAGGTGCTATGTGTTGACAAAAGAAACCATTTGATATGTCTAATGTTGTTTTGTATTTTTTACGCACAATGTTATTCATTAATGCTGTGCTATGTGCATTTTGCACTGCAAAGGTTTTAGAACAAGTGTTCAGGTGTCTGTAATCCAAAACTAGGTGATATGTATTGTCTGGTTTGGAGACAGGAAACAAAGGATTGTTCATTGAGGTGCATGTTTCAATCACCCCTTGGTATTCAAGTTGATCTAAGATCTCCCTGACCTGTTTTTTAGCGTCTTGCTTTATTGGATACTGCCTTTGTGCAGTTGGTTCATGTTTCAGATGTATTTTATGGTGAGGTGAGTCCTCATCCCATCCTACATGATTTTTATATAATGCTGGTGCCTGGGCTACTGCCCATTTCCTGGCATATGTATATTTTAGATGAATTGGAATATGGTTGGAGAAGGCAGGCATAATAATGTCTTCACCGTGTGGGCACTCCCTGACAAATTGTGGTGGCCAGTCTTTTTCTGCTAGAAGTATGTCATAGCCCCTTGATAGTCTTTCCCAAAAAAGTGCTTTCACCTATCTAGGTATGTCTCCCTCCATCCGGAGTGTTATTTCATATACCTTTTGTGGAGTACTAACCCTGGTGTCTACAGTCTCAACTGTAATGTACTCATTCAAGTCCACTATCTCCAGAAGTTCCTTCAGGTTCTGGCGAACTATTGTGACTTCTGCTGCACTGTCCAGCATTGTCTGAGCCCATTCTCCGTTCTTGAGTTGTGTTCTCAGTATTCTCGGCATGTCTGATCTTCAGACCTGCTACTTTCTTTTTGGAGAATTGAGGTTTTGTTTTGTTTTTTGTAGCGTGTTTTTCTTCCTTGGATTTCACGCGTTCTTCTCTATGTTCCGATCGTCCTCTTCTTTCCGAAGTCTGTGATGAGATCTGAAAGGGACGAGAGGAACGTGTATCAGTATCTTGATACCTGTCAGGTTTTCTCAAATTATCCCTATTCCTGAGGTTATACCTCCTTTCAGAGGGCTCCTTTTGAGGAGACCTACCTCGGGATTGAGAATGTTTCTCGTTTGAATTTTGTTTATTAGTCTCCCACTTCTTTTTAGAGGATGCAGGAGTTTGTTTAATAGAGTCCTTCTCAGGACTTTCAGATAGTTTCGGCTTCACTGGTCTTCCACCCAAACTATCTCTGCCTAATTCTGCATAAGATTGTTTAATTATTCTGGGTAGTTCAGTTTGATGTTCTGTAACATCGAATTCCCTTAATTTTTAGCGGATCGCCACTGCTGCTGCCTCCCCTTTAATATTGTTGTTGAGACCTGGTCGAAAATTTTCAGTAATTTCATACCTAAATTCAGAGCAGGCTCTGCCCCGTATTCATTTTGAATTTGTTTCAGGACATCTGGTATTACTGCAATTGATGGAATACCATGTGTTTTAGTATAGATGGCAGCAAAGACCGAGCCCCAAGTGGTGCAGTCTTCCAGTTGTGGTGTGATCCCCATCGGTAAACTGATTGTTAGGATTCTGTGTTTCTCATACGGGCTAGTATTCGGAAATACTGCTTCGATTTGAGTAATTTTTTGAGCTATCCAGAATGGAATTTGCTCACGTTTTGTGGGCATTTTACCCATGACTGCGTAGAGAGTCTGTGGTGTAATTTTTAGTGTATTCCTCTGTTGGGGAGTTGTATTTGGAAGTGTCAATGGTTGCTGGACTGTGAAAGTCCGCATGACATATTGGACTAGTTGTCTGTATATTTGTATTAACTCTGTAAGTTGAGTAAGTAATTCCTCGTCTGACATCTCTTCAATGTCAGGATGAGGTGTGTAGCCGGCTAGAATCGGCCATGTTGCTCCTGGTCTACCTAGTGGACCGAGCCTGGTTATATTTCTGTGATGTTTTAGGGCGCCTTTAAACCAGAGCTGATGCTCCTGGTATGTTAGTGGAATTTCAATATCCTCGAAAGGAATGTATTCCTCTGGTTGATCATCTTCTTTGTAGAAGTGAAACATGTGTGTTACTGGATTGGATTCAGGAAATATTACCCATGAATAGAATACCTCTGTCTGAAAGGATTCGTGTGCCTCTATCACGAAAACTGCTCTACCTCCTCTTGGTGGCAGACCATGTTTTATGAGTTTTAGAGTGATGGCTCTTCTTAAGTTTGGATGGATGTCTATAACACCCTCCTCGGTTTCAATTAAACCAGTAATGTTAAAAACTGCTGTTTGGGCTGGCTGATCCGCAGCTCCACCGTTTCCGGTTTCAGTGTCGGAGCCAGGCATTTTGTTGTTTGAAAAATGTAGAACAAGTTTCAAGGAAACAAAGATAAGGTGCACAATATTTTGGAACACTGTATCCTTCAACGTTGAGCAAACCAATCAGCTAATATATAGGGTGTTTCCCTATGTAGCCGTGGTGGATACTTAACCCTGCCCACTCCAGACGTCTTTTTGGAGTATATGGGTAGGGGTCTCTGAGAGAAAAAGGCACGGCTGAGTTACTCAGTATCTAGCGTTAAATTACCGCCTTACCAAACGTTGGGCGCCATGTAGTGTAGCTCCTATTTCCCTAATAGGCTCTGCGCATTGGAATAATATCCCCTATAGGTTTGACATAGGACTAAGGTCAGTATGTCCCTATCGAGTATATTCAACTTAATTACTTGTGCCAGCTAGCTCAGAGGCCACTAGAAACTCCTTGACAAACAAGAAGGGAGTAGTTTCTGGCAGCCGCAAAACATGACTACTTTGTTTCCCTTTAGAATCAGAACGTGTCGTAGAAACAATAGATAACTATTTCACTCAGCTCAAGCGTGCATGCTTAGTTTTCCTCAAAGTTACACAGAAAGAATAGACTGGCGTTTCAATAAAAGATTTATTGAACAGTCTTGTTTCTCGTGTAAGTAATATGTGCTGTTACGATCACAAGACAGTATGCAAGATAAATAATGTACAGCGTAAGCAGTAGAAATAAATACTGCAATAGCATTATCTTTTAGCAGATATTCATTCACATAAATAACATAGACTAAAAAATGCGAGTACTCATACGATGCTAGTTCTACCCCAATGTTCCTAACCTAGGTGTAGGGAGAGGTATGAAGTAGGTGAAGTATTCCTTACTATGGTGTACTAAGGGTATGTTAAGCCTAGTATGCCAAGAGTCCCTCTAGGTTTCCAGTCAGCTCCATACCTTTAGAATGAGAGAGGTGGGAATCTCTTGCCAGACTCGAACTCCAACACCCCGCGAGGGAAGTCAGATCACTGGAAGCTGGACTCTCTGCGTGCAGGGATGACAGCGTCTTCTCCGTGCGTCAGGCCGGGAAACGGGCTCCTCTGAAGTCGAGGTCTCCTCTAGTTTACAAGGGCTAGGGAAGGTATATTTATACTTGAGAGGTACCTCACAATGTTAGCATTGACGTGAATCGGTCAGCGGAAGACGTCATGAATGAACCCCTAAGGTATAACGGTTCATGCATAATAGATGAGTCCTTGAAGAAATCAATAGTCCTGTGCTAGGGAAACTCCCGAAGCCTAAGGGTCTGTTCTTCAAGAACTCGTTGTGACGTTAGGGTGGACGGATGTCGGAGACCATGCCTGTATTTGGAGTGCACGGTTTAATGCCTAAATAAGGACGGGGATTTTATGCCTATATAAGGGCAGGACGAATTGTGCCTATATAAGGACATGATGCAGGAAAACCTATATACGGACACCCTAAGAGGAATACAACACCCCGTCACTGCTTTTAACCCCCCCCCCACTGTATTCCGTTTCGTAGGATGCCGATGTCGCACTGTTTCCTGTGTTTTTCTTCAGGGCTTCAATATGCATGTGGAAAGTGCCCTGGTTTCTATATGATTCTATCCTCTCCTGGGCAGTGGGCAGCAGGGGGCTAGAGCCTCTCCCCGTCCAGCCCCCTCTGTGCCCTTGGCTCACACAGGATTAGCAGCCTGTCTGCACCGTGATGCTTTCCAGTGCTGCAGCGTGTTGTAAACCCAATGGTTGGGTCTGCAGAGGGCCTTGGTGCTTCCTACTTACTCAACTTTTCTTGTTCATTTGTGAACAGGTCACCCACCGTTAATGGCGTAACGAAAGTTGAGGGGGCCCCCCTGCAAGGTACATGGAGGGGCCCCCGCTCCGGATTTAATCTGAAGCGCTCGAGGGAAGGGGGAGGGGAGGGTGCACCCCAGGGGCTGTGGGGGCCTGTGTTATGCCACTAGTTAAGATGTGTGTATTTGTTCTTTCTGCCGCTGGGTGTGTGTACCTATGCAAGCATATCTGTATCTACCAATGTGTGCTAATAGCCATGTATGTGTATCTCGGAGTAGTGCATGTCTGTCTGTGTATCCCGGAGTAGTGCATGTCTGTCTGTGTATCCAAAGTTGCATGGGTTTTTATTTGTTTTAGACACTGTGTGATTTAGTGTTTTCAAGCCTCATCAAGTAAAAAAATAACCCCTATTGCAGGGTGTGCTATGCAGGGAGCCTTCATAACTTACACCCCTCTTTATTATTTGAAACTACGGGTAGGTAGCTATCTTTAGAATATGTAGGATGGGCATCAGGAAGGAGATTGGGCTATTTGCTTTTTTTTTAGTTCTCGGGTAAACCGCGCTTGCGCTGTCTCTTCAAAACATGCTGTATCTACTCTGTGGGCCCATAGGCTTCCAATTTGCTGGCCTCATCATCGCTCTCATATTCTTTCTACCCATTTGTCCATGGCATGCATTTGTCATACCTTTTCCTGGGCTTGGCTGTCCCCGAGAGCAGGTACCAAAGACTAGTACCTATCCACACCACCCATCTAACGACCATCTCAGTAAATCCTTTCTTCTTTCTTTAACAGCCGTCCTCCGAAGTGCTTGAGTTTTCACTGGCTCCTAGGCTCTGAGCGCGGTTTCAGTAAATCGGGCTATAAATCATGTTTTTCTCATCACATTTGCTGAACATTCAAAGACCGAGAACAACTGCTTTCATAGGGTGCCATTCCTTCATTATAACTTAATGTTTACTGTGACGCATAACGCCACACAATTCCATACCACACAATTCACCAGAACACAATTCAAAACCACCCAGCATAATTACACTACACATAATACCACTCACTGAAACCTAATTCAATTCCAAATAACACTCAACTCAATACCACATAGATGCACCCCACATGAAACCAATCTATACCACATAGCTACAATCCACATTAAGACACTCCACACCATGCCACATAATTTCACTCAACACTCACACAGTTCCATGCCACACAAATCTACTCAACACTTTTCCATTTCACACCACATAATTCAACAAGAAACCACATAATCCAAATCAACAACATAATTACATAATGCACCACATACCTACAATCCCCACAACATAATTCCACAATCACACCACATAATTTAACAGCTCACAGCATAATTAAACTCCACTACATAACACTACACAAAACAAAAAATCATACCACATATTTACTCACCATAACACACAATCCCACTCCACATAATTCCATTACACTAAATACCATATACTAGCTCTCTGCATTATGCCACTTCACACCATACCACATAATTCCACTGGACACCACATACATCCACTCCACAACACAGAAGTAAAAAAACATTTACATTTACAACGTCAATAACTCTAACTCTGGCAAGTGCAAGACCAATTGCATTTCCAAATGCTTGTTCTCTTTCTTGTTTGCCGTAGTAAAGTGGCAAACCGGAAGCACCCTCCCCATTGCTGCCTCAGACACGTGGTAACGTCCATGCAACAGTCTCTTATAATTAATTATCTGTTCGTTCTAGCAGTGAATGTTTTCGCCACTCTCCATATTTATTTCCTATTTTCTGTTGCTCTCTTGCTGTCTCCTTATCCGCTCTATTCAGGTTATTGGTATGTTCCTAGTGATTTGAGAATACTTGACTTTTTTCTGTCGGAGGGCAGAGGCGGGGGGGTGGGGTCTTTAATCCTCTGGTTCTCCTTTCTTCTAATAAACTACTCCTATTTTACCTCTTCGTGGTCTTCGGAGTGAGAATATATTCTATTAATGCAGTTTTCTCTCTTGAAAGGTGTGGTGTTTGTGTTTGTAGCTAGTTGCGCAATGAACAAGTTGTGACTTGAATAGGGAAACAGTCGCTCGACTGCATCACCGGTTGCTAGGCTTGCGCGTGGTCATTATTTACGATGTTTAATGCACGAAGAGCCCAGGATGTTCCATTGCTGATCGCTTTCTTGCGTTAAGATACATTTCTCATATGGAAACAATAGCCTCTTGCAAGAAGGGTGGCGGGGACTCAGACAGGTCTGTTGTATTTCCACAGTGACACTCTGGTTGCCCTGTTTATGGCCCCAGGTGTGATTGGCTTGTCTTATTTAGAACCACAGTGGGGATTGGCTTGTTTTAGTTATCCCATAATTGACTATATTTAATCTTCTTTGCTTAGACCGACAATTGTGTGATCCTAAAGCAGAGTGTTAGATTCATTGTGAACCTTGAGGATGTCCTAACCGGTTCTTTATCCATACAATAAATGAAACCTTTCCTATCTGGGACATACTTAGCCTTCCTATAGGTACGATACGATCTCTTTATTAAACAAATCCCCCATACAGAGGATAGTACATTCTAGATGTAACCCATAACTAAGTTTTATTCCGCTGCTTCTTCGGTCTTACTGACAAATATATTTACGTGTTATTATATATGTGTGTGTGTATGTGTATGTATGTGTGTGTGTATATATATATATATATATATATATATACTCATTTAGTGAAGGTTTGTGCATGTAGGCTTATAAATACTTCTGTTTATGGATAAAAGGGTCATTGGCATGATCAAATCGCAAGTGACAAAGCTACCTCAATAGCTGACCAAAGTTGTGAGTGATTCAGAACATGTCAGTTACAATAATAAGACCATTGGTCAGCTGTGAAGTACCACTGTGACTGACAATGTCATTTATATTGTGCCAGGGACAAGATGCCACTTTTAGGTCTGTCCTAGAGACCCTTTCAAGTGTTTTGCCAGCCTCATGTTTTCCAAAACAAAATAGTTCTAAAAATACATTCATACAGGGATTTCCATCAGCCCTCTATATCCATTATGTGCTGCGGCAACAAATGATGGACGGAATGCTGAATGAATCGAACATTCACTCCCAGTCAAGAGGTCTGGGTTAAATCAATCGTTCTTTTGCTCACTACGCCACCCCAGTTGGACCCAGCCATATGCAAATCAGTCTTGATCCTGCTCCTCATGGAAACAGTCCAACCCGAACTGCCAAGCCGGGTTCTTCCTGGACCCGAAACGAGCATCCTGGGACCGGTTTCGGGGTAACACCTCATCAGCCAGGCTAGCTTGAATCCAGTGGCACAGCGAGCAAGGGACACACGTCTGGGCATACCCTGCCAACTTATGGCTAAGGGTGCTGCAGCAACAAATTATGGACAGCATGCAGAATGAATTAAACGTTCACCCCCTGGCCCAGATCTCTGTACCGGGGTGAATGTTTGACACTGTTCAGCAGTCTGTCCATCAATTGTTCTTTTTGCATTTGTCACCCCAAGTGGGACGGGTATGCCCAGACGTGGGTCCAGTGCTCTCCATGCCACTGGAGTCAAGCTAGCCTGGCTGATGTGGGGTGATACCCCGAAACCGGTCTCAGGATGCTTGTTTCCGGTCTAGGGAAAACCTGGCCTGGCAGTTCGGGCCGGACTGTTTCCATGGCGAGCATAGTCAAGACTGATTTTGCATATGGCTGGGTTCAAACTGGAATGGTGTGGGGAGCAAAAAAACGACCGATTTAGGCCCAGATCTCTGTACTGGGGTGAATGTATGACATTGTTCAGCATTCTGCCCATCAATTGCCCTTTTTGCGTTTCTCTATATCCATTAGTATGTATATTGTTGTTCACCTTTTGCTTTCATGCTGCCGGCTTGCTCTACTGTGATTTTTTTTTTTTTTTTATGTTGCTATATGCAACAAAAACAATGCATGCATTCCAGGGTCAAAACAACGCCCTGAAGTAACTCTCAGTTCTCCTAACACTGCAATTTTTTTTTTTTTAAATAGCGTGTGTTCTGTTTTTCACCTTCTTTTCCTCCCTTTGTCTTTAATTGCCCACATCATATCCTTACTGACCCCATTTTTGGGTCTCTGTGTTCAACAAATAATCCGCCAGCTTACAACCTTGCAAATAACAGTAAATGTCGACGTTCATTGAATTTCTAAGCCACAATTCATGGAGTAACCTACATGCTCCATGCTAGCCAGCCATGTTTAAATGGCAATATACCTATAGAATCCTTATCCAGCGGAGTACGTTAGCTCCATGTCAACACTCGTAGGTGTCGGAACTTGCTGTAGAAAGCTGAGCTCACCGCACCTCTTGTGTGAGTGATGTAATGAATGTGTTCATCATTCTGTACTCAACAGAACAGCTGTTCAGTTGACTTGCTGCAGCTGTAATAAAAATCAAGTATACTTTCTGTTAAAATAGGTGTTGCTGGTTTCAGTCTGATGACTATAGTTCAAGATATTACTGCTCCAGAAAAACTGGTCCATCTACTGTTGCTAGTAAGCAGCGTGGAATTAAAAATAATTGGAAAGGGAAGGGTTCGCTGTCCGATTACAAAATAAGGTGCAGGTTATTCCTTAAATGTCTTTATTGCTAAAGTTGGTGTGTATGGTGAGTTAGAGCATGTGATTTCAGTCCTCTTTTCTCCACCCTGCCAAACACGCTGAGAGTCAGGAGTAGAGTCCATTTAATTGAATCATTTGTGTTTTTTCTACCACATGCAACAAATCTTGTCCTTAATTGCCTTCTGAGTTCCAATTCTATTATCACATGGATGTTTCTCCTTAGTCCTCTTAAAATGTTTTTAATTGTCTAGCAGATGTCTCCAAGTGTCTCTTGTGTCCAATGTCACAGCTGATGCCTGCTGACACATGTTTGGCTCGTGGGGTATGAGATCTGGTGAGCTTCATCAGGGCTCTGCCTTCATGCAACAGGCGCCTATCGACAGACGAATCATTACTTCTTAGAACTGTATGGTTTTTAAGAACTAAACAAGAGTCTGCGTCTCTGTATCTGAACTTACCGGTCATAGTCAGCAGCCAATGCATGACCAGTATGGGGTGACTTAACTGATTTAAAGCCCATCTGCAGGAGTAGATTTATGCAGGCCCAAGCCGTGAGAAGCACGGTAGGGCTGACCGGCCCACGGAAGGAACGTTTGCCAGCATTGGACCCAATATGAGGCTGGAAACCATAGTCCAGTAGAGTTATTAGGTGATCTCCACGGTTTATTAAAAACATTTCTTGAGACCAAATACGGAGCAACATCTATGTCATAAACTGAAATTCCGAAAGACTCTAACGGACAGAAATTGTTATAATGTTACTAATAAATTAATTTTGTTTCAAAAAAATGGATTATCTCTACTAGAGAGTAATGCAAACATTGTCTTAAATAATGCTGCATCATTGCTGTTGCCTTATGAACGGAGGAGTGTTGTGATGCGTGCAATCGTCTGATTATAACATTTTAGTGACTCCTTCAAATAGGATTGCTGGCGTTTTCTAGACGCTTTACAAAATCATACACATCCTCAGACTTTTGTCAAGACGCATGGACATGCACTATTATAGCCAATTAGAACTGTCCACCTCCATCAGATCCACAGCACAGTTGCCTACTGCCAACTCCAAAATAGACCAAGGATCCGGCAGATTTTGGGTCCTAAACAACCCGTACACTGAAGCATTCTCCCGCTTAACCTCTTTCCCCATCCCCCCCCCTCCCCCTCCTTCCCTCTCCCGGAAGCATTCCCTTCTCCCCCTGGGCAATGTCATCTGTTTTGCTTTCTGGGCACTATTTTATCCCCCTCATGCACTCTGACCTCCCTCCTTTGCCACCAGGTGGTGGGCTCTTCACACAAAACGAGGCCTTGTGCATGTTTTTAGGTCTCGCCTACGCAGCGCGCATGCGCTGCGTAGGAGACCTTTAGCCGTCGTGCAGCTCTTTTTCAAAGCACATACTCGTGCTTGTGGCGACATACGCCTTGCGGGAGTGCGCAGCGGCGCGCCACAAACACTAGTATGTGCTTTGAAAAAGAGCAGACTGCTCTCCCGCGCGCGCCTCTTTCCTTGCCCACACGTCCCGTCGCGCAGCTCGCCCAACTCTGTTTCCACATCTTCAACACCTCTCCTAATCGGCAACAATGGCGGCTGCACTTTTCTTCTTGTTTCTTTCTTATTCTTCCATCCTTATTTATCTTCGGATTTTCTTTCCTTGTTCTCCCATTTCCGTGTTCTTTACTCTTACTTATCTTGCTTTCTTGGAGGGTTGTTTCCTTTCTTTCCACCTGGTCCTTCATACCCCTTCTCGTTTACTACTTCTTATATTCTCCCCCCAACTCCCTCTTTTCAGTTATTTTTGCATTTTACTTTATTTGGTTCTCCAGTTCCTCGTTTCTTCTAGACTCTTGCTTTCACCTTTGTCTCTTCGTCGCCTTTTCTCTCCCAAAACATTTTCATTAATTTTCCTTTATCATTCTCTACTTTTTCTAATGACTTCCACATTCACCTTTCATTTTGCTTCCCTTCATTTCCCTATCTACCGCTGTCTATGGGTTTTATTTTTTTCTTTCTCTCTTTTGCCTAAAATCCTTTTCACCCCCCTATCTGCCCTTTCTTCTTTTCATCCACCCTCATCTTTCACTCCTTACCTTCGACTCTCCGCCTGGATGTCAACAGATGTCTGACTGTACAATAGCCGGCACCTTCTGCTCCCGCCGCCCAGAGCGCCTGAATGTTCGCCCCCCCTCTCCCGTTGCGCTGAATATGTATTGCGCGTCTGTTTCTAGTCCCCGCTGTACATACCTGCGTGTCGTCTGTGTGCTGTCCTCTGCACTCCTCAGACCCCAAAGCGTCTCTTATTTATATCATCCAGCTTTTTTCTCCGCTGTTCCTTCTCGTGTCATCGTTCTATGTCAAACATATTTTTCTCTTTTTCATACCACCCCATGCCTTTTCTCCTCTTTTCTCTTCTCTCCCTTTTCTCTCCCCCCTCCCCTGTGCTGTGGCTTCTGTCCTCTACCTGTTCTGTCTCCTTTCTGTATTCTTTCCACCGTGACTGTCCCCTCCCCTTTTCTCTCAACTCTCGCCTACTTTCTTCTTCCCCGTTTAACTTCTCTCTCTATTTTCTCTACTTTCCCTCGCCAGACGCTTCATTGAGTCACCTTCTCTCTCTATATTCTTTGTTACGTCTTTTCGGACTCTTTCTGTCTTACACCTTCTCCTTCTTATCTACCCTTCTGTCTTGACCTTTCACCTTACCGCGCGTCCTCCTTTCTTATTTGCACCTGCTTCTCCAGGTCATTGGCGCCCATAATTTCCAACTCCTCTAATCTACGCGCCCCCATTAGCTCTTGTCCTCTCACCTGTCTCGTCTTCTCCACGCTCCCTTTTCATAGCGCATCGTTTTACTCTACAGTCGCCATTTGCTGGCATGCTCAGCCCCGTCACTCTCCCCTCTGGTTTTGCTCTTGTCCATTTTCTCATCTTTCCTCCCTCTCCCCAGCCCCTTCCGCTACCTCACATTACTCTTGCTATAAATTACGCTCGTGCCCTATCCCTTCCACTGCATTCTGCTCCTGAAGCTCTGTTTTGAGTACTATTAATTGTATAATTGTAACACCCATTATTTACAGCGCTTAGAACAACTGCAGTATAGTCCGAGACACTATATAAAATCAAGTTCTTTCTGCCTGTCCTTTCCTCAATCCACCTATTTCCTCACCCAATCTCCTGCTTTTCAGTACGTCTCTCTGCCCCGCCCTCCCTCTTCTTCTCTTCATCTCTTGCCCTCTCTTCCCTCTTCTCCCTTCCACTCCCCTTCTTTCCGTACTATCATCTGGCGAAACCCAGTCTGACTCATTACAAATGGTTTACAAACGGTGAACAACATTCTGCTGTAAATGTGAATATGTTCAACTACATGAAACCAAAATGTGCATCCTTTTGGATGTACTTCTTGAAAATGTGTTGCCAGCAGATAGCTTGAAGTTACCATTTTTAATCACTCTGTGATGTTACTGGATGTATTGTTTGAGTGGTCTCACACTATTTCCAATGTATACCAATTAATGCAGCTTCACCCCAGTGCGCAATAAGGTTTCACCAGCATATAAAACAAGCATTGGCATAGCCAATAGGTCTCGCCTTTGGGACCTTATAAGTTTTTAATTCTGCAGCACAATATCCTTGGTGCAACATCAACTGTTGCATGGCTAAACACTTATAATGTCCCAAAAGCGAGACCTATTGGCTATGCCAATGCTTGTTCACTTTTATGGCCAGTCCTGGTCCTCCACCGCCATTAATGATTAGCATCCTTGGCCACTGGTGTCTGTCCCATGCACTTCCCTCTTCTACCTAGGGCTTCTCGACCGAGTTTATTGTGCAGTGTTGTGGTGGAGCGCCTTCTCACTCCTGATGCTTCTGCCCTGGGATGCCTTCTTCCCTTGCTCTCCTTCAAAGGTGCCCTCACAGCCATGTTTAAGACGCTGCCTTGTTCTGCCAGCACCTCTGTGGACACCACAAATGCGTGTTCGGACTGATTGACTTTCCCCATTGGTCTTCGGGCTGACTTTGCTGCTTGGGTAACCCACTGCTTTGTCCCGCCAACCCCTCCAGGGGCACTCTGAATGCGCCACAGAACTGATGTTTCCTGACTCTGTCTGCTCTTTCAGTTGTTCACGTTCACTCATTTATATGATTCACTAGCCGCTTTTAATCCCTGTCCCATTCCTTTCCCCACTATTTCTGTATTGTATGTTGGCATTTTGGAAAGTACAACACACTGAAAATCAATATTGGACAAATCTTTACAGACTGAGTTAATATCCACAATATTTGTTTTATTGTTGATCAGAGATATCGTTTATCATTTACCTTTGCGAATGTACTTGGCATATGCCTTGCGAACGTTGACGGATAAACAGCGATAACCAGCACAACTAACAAGCATAGTCTAATGCCAAGTATGTGCCATTCAGCATAGCACCTGGGTCAATAGGTGTTTTGTTGGATTGGGTGCACTGGGACTTCCTTTGTTAGGCAATTAAACTCTGATTTACTATTCCACTATTTTTGAAGTATTTTTCTGTGCCACAACAATGCATATTTTAAAACCATTATTTTTGCACAGAAAATTTGGAACTGCAGATATATATTTTTCCCATGAAACAAATGGCGGACGTTCACAGATTTCATTATGTGCGAACCTTATTTTCTCTGAATACAGAGTTTTGTTTAAAGTGTTTTGAAATGTTCAGACTATGCGGAAATGACAGTTTCCCTCCCCCCCCCATTAAGCTGGGATGTGAATTTGAGTCCCATATGATCGTTATCCCACTGCCAGGCACAATCTACCCATATTATCTGTTACAAAAGCTCTATTTACAGTTTCCTTTCATTTGCCTCCATATGTGGTTCTTATTAACGTGACATCTGGAGACCCGGCTCTTGAACTGGGGTTGAGACCAAGCATTTCCGAATTCCTCTCGCTTTTCAGACAATCACTTTTCTTATTCTCCATGTTTGGGTTCTGTGCCAGGAATGAGACAAAGAGCTAATTTGGAAACTCTTCAAAAAGGATGAATGCAGTTTTAGATCTGGAATGGAGAAGAGATTTCCTTCACAGCTGCAAAGGTGCAGTGTCCACACTTAATGCATGCCCAGGAAAGTGGCTGCGAACTGTCGGAGTGGCCTGCGGGTGCCCAACCTCCTGATGGGCTGTAGTGCTCCGGTGACGCGCTTGCTGCTCTGGATGGTAAACATCTTGACATAAGGACATTTACCTATGCCTCTGCAAGATCTCTGCTGTTTACCAGTGTTGTTCCTAGACTCTGAAGTTTGAGGTGCCCTCACCTCTGAATTTCTGCTGATACCCCTAGGGTGAAGGGTGGTAAAAATAAGTGTAAGGGTTTTTTGAGGTTTTACCTCGTATAAAATAATACAAATATTACACAGTGGCGGACGCTACTGCGAAGTTATGATTCAGCAGCACTTTGCATTGGTAAGGCATTTTTTAAATATGTTTATAACTTTAGGCCACATCGATGGATTTGCACAAAATTTGCCTGTCTTGACTCAGTTGGCGAAGTTTCGGTATACAAAGTTTCAGGCAGATCCATCCATGGCTGAAAAGTTTAAGGGGGGGGGGGGCGCGGTTAAACAGTGTACGTTTTCACATCTTTGCTCACATAAGAAATGTTAAAAGATGGAACAAAGACCGCTGAATGGATTATATCAAAGTTAGCATGAAAGTAGAACTTTACTGAGAAAGGATGCTATTTTGATTTGATCTAAATCTATTCAGCTGTTTTTGATCTATTTCCATTTTTAAAAAGGTGCTAGGGGGATATAAAGGGTTAATACTTCATTTATCTTGTCAGTTGAAAAGCCACTTTTTAATTTACTTACAACTTTGGACCGTTTGACGAATATGCCTTTATTTTTCAGACCATACATTCAGATTGCTATTAGTATTTTTGAATCTGTGCGTATCCATCAAGGAGGGGGGTGTCCTGTCCCCAATATGGGTGGCCTTTGCCATAATGTAAGAGCAGGTTCTTTGCCTGCCGGTGTGAGCCCCACTATGCCGTCCTCTGAATACCTTCATTCTGCTTCCGGGCACAATCCTATAGTGTTTTGTACCAGCGATGCACTCCACACCCCACCCCACGAGCGCTGTTCAGTTGACCTCTGAATTAATGCCATTCTTTATGTATGAGCAGGGTGCTCACCTCTCGCCAGGTCATTATGGACGCTGTCTCGAATCCATAACCTTTCACCTGCGAATCACGGTTTTCAGGTGGTGTTCTAATTGATTCATCTAAAGCAAAGCAAGACTACAACCCCCAGAATGCATTAGGTGATCACACGAAAGTTTTGGACAGGAAACAGTAGTTCTAATGACCTGGAAGGAGGTGGTTTCCCTAGGCATGTTAAGAGTTTGTACTAATCAGTGAGCTTTGGGTGTTTGTATTAATTTTGTCGTATGCCCCTGTGTTGTGAAGGAGAGGTGTGTTGTGTGTAGGACCCCAGTTGTCCTGTTTGTGTGGTGGTGAAGAAGAGAGATGTGCTGGGCGTCAGTTCCTTCGTGTTCTTGGGTGGCTTTTTGCTACTGCTCTGCCTTGGAAGGTGGTTTTGAAATTCGAATGCAAGTTATTTGAGTTGAAGGAGAACCATACCATTAGGCAGTTTGTTACCCCGCTGCTCTCTTATTGCCACTTTACCGCTTGTGCCCCCACCAAACAACCACTCAATTATGTGTTGAGAGATGACTGCCTCCTTCTCAACTTTACTTTCTTTTAACTAAATGTCGAGCCACGCTGCTCCTGCTGTTCAGGACTCCTTTGTGCGCTGAAAGTCTCTTTCAATGTTTGATTTAAAAATAAATCCTAATAGCTGCTGCTGATTGGGGTTATAATGGGTTTCTTGCTGTAAGTTAGAGAAAAAGCTTTGTGATGCAGGATCCAAAATAAACTAACACTTGGGAGTTGTGGTGGGAGGCATTGCTTTGTGATTTTAGAACACTGTAGACTCTGAAGAGGGACAAACATTAGATTTACTCTGCACTAGGTTGACTAACATTAGCAAGAATTGGCAAAACCAATAGGCCCTGTCTATTGGCTATGACAATGTCTTAGCCGTTTTGTTCAGCAGGGCGACTGATGTACAGCATGGCTTAAAGGTTGAAAAAAACTGCTATGACACGAACAGCGAACGCAGATAGAAGGAGGCAGCAAGCAAACGCACACAGCAGACTGACCGGGGAGAAGTACAGGAGGGAGCCAGCTGCAAATGATGCACTCGGGTGAGTGCTTCAACAAAAAGAGATGGGCAATATGAACAATAAAAGAAGGGAGGGAGGGAGGGTGGCTGGGCAGAAATAAATAAAAGCGCTACAATGCGGCAGCTGTGTCCACGTCTGAGATTCTTTTTCTTTTAGTGGGTGGGCGGAGGGTAACCCTGACAACGGGGGGACAAGCAAACATGGATAACAGGAGGGTGGAAGGGAGCAGACCCAACCGAGAAATACAGGAGAGAGGCAGCTGCAAAAGATGCAATCTCTAGAGTTTCAACAAAAAACAAAAAGTAGTTCTAAAAATTGCAAACAGTGTAAGGACCCAAGTACTTGGGCAATGCTCCAGGGGAGGGCCAACACAAGAAAAAGTGGGTGGTGCACAAGCTCACAACCTGGGAACAAAGCAAAAAAGTGACATTAAGCCAACCAGTTGTAAGCAGTGTACTGGTCAAGCCCCCTGTGTGTAAACAAAATGTCTCACAAGCGACCGCCCTAGACCTAAAAATGGCAGCACCCTGGTTCTAATGCCATGTTTTGGTGCATGAGGTCCTAGTCTCAAGTGACACCAGGTTTTAAAGCTGTTTGTTGTGAGTAGTTTTTTATCAAATGTCCACTTCAGAAATAGAAGAGCAAAATCTTATTTTATGGTCGATATCTTACAGCTCATATGTTACTATTTCCATCTTCCTTGCCAAAAAACCTTTTTTATGTCCCTTTGATCCTCTGTTGCCATTGGATCTGGGAGGTAGGGGGCCTATACTCTGTGGTTGCAGGGGGCTACTCTGTGGGTGTAGTCATTGTTACCCCCGCAGAGCTGTGAGAGAATAGTGTCCTCACCCTCTGGCACACTTTACGATCCATGGCCTATTAGAAAAGGAACAATCACCCCTTTTGGGAAATTGCCTAAATTATCTATCTGGAGTGGAGGATGAGAAATGGTCTCTCCTCTCCATGTCTTTCAGGCAGTCTTGGCAAAAAAATTGGATGCTGTGCTTCAGGCTCTCAAAGGACCCGAGATTGTCAGTAGATCTACCTTTGATTACACCTGGGAAGGGGGCTCCCTCTTGTCCATGTGTAGTGTACCAATGTGCAGGCATCCTCTCCTTCCATGTTGAAGATTGTCCTAAAAGCCCACATCTTCCTGCTGTAGGTGGAGGGCCAGCTTGATACTAAGTCATACTCTTTCATACACGGCCTCTTATCCATCTTGCTTGCCTCCGACATTGCGTGCACCCAATGTGTTGTGTACATGTACACCTTTCTAAAATGTTCCATATTTGTAATGCAAATGTATGTTTTAATTTTCCACCAACCATGGTTTATAACTACTTTTAATTGTATCCACCTTGATGGCCATCTTTCCTACATGCTTCCTGTTGGGTGCAATGTTGAGCTCCTCCTCCAAGAAACCCTCTGCAGACCCGACGGAGCTTAAAAACTACCGACCATCTCTCTCCTTCCCTTCGCGGCCAAAGTCACAGAGAAGATCGTCAACGCCCAGCTGACAAACTTCATCGAGGAGAACGCCATCCGACCCTTCCCAATCTGGATTCCACAGCACCGAGACGGCCCTCCTAGCCACCACAGACGACATCCGCAAGCTCCCCGACCAAGGCCACACCGCGGCCCTCATCCTACTAGACCTAGCTGCAGCCTTCGACACCGTCTCCCACCGCACTCGACTTGCTCCGCTCCTTCCTCGCTGGCAGACCCAAAGGATCAGACTCCCGCCCTTCCTCTCCGCACCCACAGAGAACTGCGGGGTACCCCAAGGATCATTGCTCACTCCCATGCTCTTCAACATCTACATGGCCCCCCTCGCCGCCATCGTCGGACAGCATGGATATCCTACGCTGACGACACCCAGCTCATCCTCTCCCTCTCGAAGGAACCCGACGCCACCCGACTCTGCTTCCAGGAAGGAATGAAAAGTCGCATCCTGGATGAGCAGTAGCTGTCTGAAGCTCAACTCGGAGAAGACAGAAGTCCTCGTCCTCGGACCCTCCCCCCTCTGCATGGGACAACACCTTGTGGCCACTCGGCAGCACCCCCACGGACCACGCCCGGAACCTCTGCATCATACTCAACTCCTCCCTTACCATGACCTGCCAGATCAACGCCGTCACCTCCACCTGCTTCAACACCCTCTGCATCCTTCACAAGACCTTCAAATGGATCCCCCCGAATCCAGAAAGACCGTCACCCACGCACTCATAACAAGCAGACTGGACTAAGGAAACGCCTTCTACGCTGGAATCAACAAATCCCTGCTACGCAAACTCCAGAACACCGCGGCCAGACTCGTCCTCTGCATCCCACGGCATGAACACATCACCCAACACCTGCAAGACCTCCACTGGCTGCCTGTTGAGAAGAGAGTAACTTTCAAGCTACTCGCCCATGCCTACAAATCCCTCCACAACACCGGACCCAAATACCTCCACGAAAGAGTCTCCTTCCACACACCCAAGAGAAACCTTTGCTCCGCCGCCCTCGCAGAAATCCCGCGCATCCACCGAACCAGAGCGGGCGGAAGAGCCTTCTCCTACATCGCGGCAAAGGCCTGGAATGAGCTCCCCATCAACATCCGACGTTCCCCCTCTCTGCACATCTTCAGGAAGACCCTCAAGACCTGGCTCTTCGGCTGACTCGGAACTGCAACCCCGCCCCCCCCCCCCCCCAGTGCCTTGAGACCAGGGGTGTAACACAGGCCCCTGCGGTGCGAGGGGCCCCTGTGCTCCAGGGGCCCCTCCGCGGCGCAGCCGTCAGCCAGCAACCACTTTGCACTCCACACATCCGATCCATCTCGGATGCTGGGAGTTACGTAACTTACGTTACGCTCGGCAGCCGCCTCATAAATTAAATTTTGCGCGGCTGGTCATTTCGCTTGCGCATGCCACTTTGCACAATTAAAAGTGCGCGTGTGAAGCTGCAGGCCATCATGCATTGTAGAACTGTAGCACTGGCTCATTTCAACTTAAACAATTGGCATAACGCGCCTGAAAATGAAAGCCCGGAATTGAATATGCTGCTCTGCAGAGTGCAGACGTGAAGTCAAGTCCCCCAGCTTCTCTGCAAGAGGAACCCTGCTCCACAATTGTAAGTAAACTTATGCAATTATTACTGTTCTAGGGGATCGCGTGATGCATGGACTGGGCCCTGGGGCCATATTGATGAGTGCGCTGGTAGCGTAGATGAAGGATCCTGCGTTTCTTGCACTTCCATTCAGTGGTAGAAGTGGGCGGGATCGGCAGGTATGGCGTGCCCCTACTTCTCTAATTTCATAGAGTCCGTTCCCCTACTTTATTATTTGAAACATGCCTCCCGGAAGGCAGAAATCGCCAAGGCCAATAGTTAAGCCTCGGCTTTTGGGGACGGGCAGAACGGGCAGAGAAGGAAAAGGACTCTCTTTTCCTTCGTGCCCAGAGAAGACAAGGACAGTGTCCAGTTCCCCTGCCGCTGGCAGCTGCCGCCCCTCTCTCTGTTCCCCCTCTTCCTTCTCGCTCCTCCTCATTTAGTGAAAACCGAGACTTCAAGAAACCGGTATTACCTTCTCTTTCCTCCTTTCGTTTATTTGCTCCCCTGTGAAATGGATCCAAAAAGAAAAACACTTTTGCTGGAAACGTCATCTTTTACTGACATTTTTCAATTTCTACGTGCAGCCTCGGGGTGGAGAGAAATAAAACATTCGATATATGAAAAATAACTAACTAACTAACTAAAGCAAGACAGAGTGGTTCCAAGGTGGCCACATTGATTTTTTCACACTTAAACACATTAGCGCCACTTTACAGTGTTTGCCAGAGAAGCGCTACTTTTGTTTTCTCCTCTCTTTGAACAACATTGTTTTCCCTGCGTGGGAAAGTGCATCTTTCCTGGAGGTACTGAAATACCTGCTTGATGTGTGAATTTGAAAAAAATGTGTACAGCGGCTGTGTGTTCACAAATGTGGTCTTTTTAAACCAGACTGCCTATGTTTTGTAAGGATATAAAAAATGGACACTGAAACGGGTCCTTTCCGGGCCCTGTAGTCATTGCCTTAACTTTTTAGGCAAAAGCACTCACTAATTTCTGAATAATGAGTGTAAAAGGAAAAAGGTAACCATGTTGTTCCTGCTTACATTTCACATGCTTGACTTAATCTTGCATTCCCTATGAGTGTTTGCTTTTTCTAGGATGTTGTTAATTTTTTTAAGGCAGCATATTGCTCTGGTCTATTGCGTAATTTTAATTGAGTCACATCCAGGTGTTTATAGCGGGTCAGTGCAGTGCAAGTTTCTCTCAGTGGGGCAGTATGGTGTTCAGTGGGGGAGAGGATGTGGCGCTATGGTCAGAGCTACTGAATTTGGAACTGGGAAACCAGGTTCAGCCTTCATGACCAGTCTCCCAGACCACTTTCCTGAGGGAGCACATTCCCATGCTAGACCTTAGAAGGCCCGCAAGACCTTAGAAGCCCTGGTGTCTTAGCACCAGCAGGTGAACCCTAGCGGTGGCAAGTGCGGGTTAACCTTCTAGGCCTGTCCACCACGATCCAAGAAGTTCACCTCCAGTCTTGGGGGCAGGCCTTTGAAGCAGCACACCCTAGAGTGACAGTGACTCTGTCACTGAGGTCACAGGACCCTGGAGCAGGGTGGCTCTAGGGCAGTGCGACCGCACCGGGCACTGACTTCGGGTGGGGGCGTCGTGTTTATAAGTATAATATGGTTTTTAAAGCACTTGCTGCCCCCTTCCTGGCCTCCAACAATTTTCGGCCACAATAAAAATGTCATGATAACTCCAGTGATTAATGTTCTTAGTAGAGAGAGATGGTGTTTTGTCTAGTGGAAGTTTTGACTCATAAAAAGGAAGCGCAGAGGGTTAATGTGCCTGCTGCTAACAACATGTACCATGCAGATCACAAAGTGCACATAATGTAAATAGGTCAGTGGGTTACTGCTTTTGTCAGAGAGACCCTATTGTTACTGCAGTTAATAAGTTAAAATCCTAACATAGAACCGTGAGCTATTAACTGTCATGTAAGAGCTGCATGCAAACTGCAAGGTATAAATTAGAGTGTTATGGTTTCCCAGTCTTTGATTATCCTAATGTTGCAAAAAAGGGTACATTTGGGTAGAAGTCAATTCTGATTATTAAAGAGAACGCCCAACCATGGTATTACGTTTTGAATTCTGAGTTTGTGTTTCTCCAGACCAATCACTATTAAACTATGCTGCCTACTAGTATGGTTGTCATGTGACTCCTACACCTTGTAGTCCTTTGTCTTATATAACATTTCCTATACAGTGATTTACACACGTATGATTGATTGTCTCTGTGTAATATGTGTGATGTAAAGTGCTCTGACACCCTACACTGGTATTAGTGGTGCTGTACATTTTCTGATACTTTATTATTTTGACATTTTTACACATGCTAACAGTCTCTGCAAAGATTTTTCCTTATTAGTACCAGTGGAACATACAACTGCAGCAGTGAGAAAGGTGATCAGTCAACCTTTGCAAAGGGCCTTCCACTTAACAGCAGCACAAGTCACATTTTTTAGTAACCTTTGATCCGTTTGAGCTATAAAAACTTTATTAGTTAAATCGTCAGATTATGCAGCAGATGATCTATTCATTATGTGGCAAATATGGCAGAGCCATAATTATGTGCAAAACATTTGCAAACTAGGATATTTTGCCATTCATGTTTGAACTGCTCTTGTGGAAAAAGGGAGGAGAAGTGCTGATGACAACTCCATGGCTGGGAGACCAATGGCTTGTGATTCCACTTTTAAGGATATTTGGGACATTCTGTGATTGGAAACATATCCCATTTTGTGAATGTATTTTAATGTCAATAACTCATATTAAACCTTAAATAAACATGTGTATCCATTGCTTAAATTAAATAACATAATAAGCTGTAACCGGTTAGTGAAATGGGAAACAAATACAAAAAATTGGGATATTTTGCTCTTTCTGCCACACCTCTGACTCCGCCCACTGACCCAATCTAAGCTTTACTCCCGCCCTCTGATTCTCCACCCACAGTTCCCCTACTTTTTTCCCCCCACTTCGACCACTGCTTCCATTGTATTTCCTATTACGGGAGGGGCCGCTATCTCGTTCTTGTAAAATGGAGTGCGCGGGGATCTGCTCATTTCTGGAATGGTACAAGCTCATTAACATGGCGGCAGGGGCCACGCAGACGAGAGAACCCCTTATAGGCTCAGGCAGAGGCACAACTAGAGAGAGCCACATTTCGGGGTGGAGGGGGCTACCATCAATTTCTGGGGGGAGGGCTAATTCTTCCAGTGATCGCCAGAGTGGAGATGCAGGGGCTCTAAGAAGGGGTGAAAGAACAACAAAGCCTCGTTAGCAAGTAAATGGTCTTTTAAAGACTTGTGAAGTACTCGGGTGAGGCTGTGTGTGTCCGGGAAGCCGTCTCAACCTGGGCTGACCCACACAACGGGGGTGGTGTGTGGGGGTGGGAGGGGTGAGATTTGAAGCCCTTTCAGCCCAATGGGGGTTGCACGCCTGGGCTCAGGTGCATGTTTTCATTGTGTGTAGGGGTCAATGCAGGAGAGGGAGTTTTAGGAAGATGAAAGTGCAGGGTGGAGCTGCGGTTGAGTGGGGGGGTGGTGCCATTGGGGGCTATGGTGACTGAGGCAGATGGGTAGCAGCAATATTTAAATGTAGGGGACACTCATCTGATACCGCTGTAACTGGGAGGTCAGTCACACTGTGAGACATAAGCACTGCCCATGAGGTGGAACATTGTTTTAGTCCTTGTGGAGGTGGGCTACGTAGAAGGGAGGTGGGATCCTACAAAGCGTTTGTAGCACAAATTATGGAAACATGTTTTGCACTTTAATTTCCAGCCTCTGTGATGCCTCTCTTCACTTTCACCCCACCCTTCCTTCTCCCAGTCACACTGGCAACCATTAACCTATTCAGAGTCATCACTAGCTCGGGCAGGAAGCACACTGGGGGCATTCAGTTGCGGCACACTCCACATTCCATTAAATTTAGGCCTGGCTACAGAGAGTCCTTGCTGATAGCTAAGGTTCACGCCACCGATAAACAAAAATCCACAGAGTGGGCTTTGGGTCAGCTGCCTCCAGCCACTGAATTGTTTGGGTCGGCCCCCTTCAGCATTGCTTACTTAAAGAGTATTTCCAATTTGTATAAAGCCATATGTGTATTGCGCTGCTTTACATTTTGGAGTGATGATTGGAAAATAGTCTATCTCCACCATCTCATATGTACAGTTAATGTAACTTCTTATAACCATATTTTCTCTCTGTATTCGATGACTTTGCACCTCAAAATGGTACCACCCTCCTGCTGACTTTGTGCCTAGAGTGATTTTGCACCTAAATGTTTTTTTGCCCCAAAACAATTTTTTGTCTTAATTTTATTTTTCCACCCGAAAGCGTCTCATCAGACCCAGCTCTTTTTTCATCCAAATCTGATTTTGCAACTAAATTCAATTTTGTTGAAATGTGTTTTTGCTCCTAAAAGGGATTTGTACTCCTAAATGTGTTTCCACACGCCTGCTAAATTTGCACTCAGTGTATTTTTGCACCCATAAGATTTAGATCCAAAAGGTGATAGTGCACCCTGCATCATTTACACAGAGTGAATTTACTCATAAATGTGATGCTGCACATTTGTGTTTATAAACGTTTTGCAAACCTATGCTATTGTTGCACCAATGGTGCTTTTTTTACGTGAATGAGCTGCCATCCTATCACGTTCATGCACACCGATTACCCTCATGTGACAACTTTCTACGTCAGTTTCTGTCTTTTTTGAGCGATTTTGCAATTTCATATTACACTATTGCCACACTACTATGATAACCAGATCGTGCGACCCAAAAACCGGGACATTTCGCAAAAATAGAGGAAGGACTACAAATTTACAACAAAGTGGCAAAGAATGACAGCCCTCATCCCCATAGACACACACAGAAGAGGCACTAAGAAATAAATAAAATGTAATTTTTAAAACCAGCATCATACCTGTTAATTAAATTGCTTACTCATAACAGCTGCTTACTAGCCATGCTTTGGAACAACTAAAAAAGAGCCTCACACTGTTTTCAGTTTACCCTCTCAAAAAACCGGGACATGAGGCACTTTTACCGCAATCTGCCTGGACAACTGTTGAAAAACCGGGACCATCAGGGCAAATCCGGGACACCTGGTCACCCTAGTGTCACACTACTCCTGTTTATGTTGTACCAAATGTGATTTTGCACCTCATTGAATGGGCGTAACATAGGCCCCGCAGCTTCTGCGGTGAGGGGAAGCCCCCAAGCTCCAGAGGGCCCCCTCAGCACAGCACCCAGAGCTCCTGATTGAGTCGGAGGGGGCCCCTCCACGTACCTTGCAGGGGGGCCCCCTCAAGTTTCGTTACGCCACTGCTTGAGACCCTCACGGGTGAGTAGCGCGCCTCACAATTCCCTGATTGATTGAATGTTTGTTGTAACTGCTTTTAAGCTAAACAAGCCTAAATAATGACTGCCAGATTATTAGGGCCCTTGTAGGGATTTTTCCTGTCATCCTTTCTGTACTTGGGCCTTCATGAGGGTCATGGTGACTTACAGGACACTGTCGCCTATCACCCCACTCTAGCTACAATGAAATGAACAGTGTTATATTATCTCCACATAGAGCGTCTCCAATAATACCAGTTTTTCAGCAGGGTAGACATCTCAATGATGGTCTTGGTTGGTTTAATGTATTCTGCTACATGTGTGTGGCCCATGGCAGTACAAGGGTTAGAATGTATCAAGAGTTTTGATTTATTAGTTACAATCAGGAAAAAGTCTTGCACATTCCGGTATTTCTTCTATTAGCTCTCTTTCTAGGTATTTTTGTGTCTGTCTTTCTTGACCTCTCTTTGCCAGTTTCTCATTCGTATTTCTGTGAAACTCTTACGTTCTTTTTTAGGTCGAGCCTAGCGCAGCGCGCATGCGCTGCTCTAGGAGAAGGCCTCTTGGAATCACTTCAGACTTTCTGCAAACTCGTACGTGTGGTGTTCGATTTTCCACACATGCTATTGGCCTTCGCGTGTGGCTTTCAAAAATGAAAGCACGCAATTGGCCAAAGGCGGGTGCATGTCCCACCTTTTCTGAAAATGTTTACTCCCACAGCGTTTAGCTGTCGGAGCGAGCAGCGGCGCGCAGCGTGCCATCTGTTGTGGATCATGTTTAATTTCAAGACCTTGCAGTTTTCCTTACAAGGCGCGTCCCTCCACCCCGGCCAAGAGACAGACCCCACCGCCACAAGAGTGCACGCTTCTTTTCCAGCACTCTCATTCATGGCAATAAGATACTTACAAGACGTGTCCCCTCCACCCCGGCCAAGGGACAGATCCCACCGCCAAAGAGTGCGCGCTTCTTTTTCCAGCACTCGCATTTCATCTATGTCAGCTAATATACATCTTTATCACGCAGTCTTTTCCTCCGCAGGGAATTACAACGCGGTCGTTCCAACGAATGCGTTGTAATTCCACATACCATTACCCCGCAAGTCGTAACAACGACTTGCGGAGGGGGGGTGCTGGATGTTGGAATAGTATAATTTACTATTCCAACTCCAGTCGGTGCAGACAGTAGGGAAGGTGTTGGATTTTAAATCCAACACCTTCTCCCCCCTCCGCAAGTCGTTGTTCCGACTTGCGGAGTAATGGTATGCGGAATTACAACGCGGACGTTGTAACGACCGCGTTGCAATTCCTTGCGGGGGAAAAGTTTTGTGGTAAACGTTGTTTTCCTTGTCAGCACTCTCTTCCTGCACCGTTATCTTTGTATTAGTATGCTATTGTCAAGACATTTGCTGTACTCTGTAGTTGGCCTCTATAGTCGCCTCTTTTTCGGTACCATCTTAAAAATTGACCGCACCTTTTAACATTAGTATTTTTTTATCACCGTGGTGCGCGCTTCCTTTAACACCTCTGCGCAGCTGTGGTGCGTGCTACCTTTGACATCTCTGCACAGTGCACAGCTGTGGTGCGTGCTTCCTTTCCCCACATTGCTTTTCGGACTCGCTCGATCCAGGGGCGTTGTGAAAGGCAGCGAGTCTTCTAAGACCCTCTATGCTGCCCGGTGCAGGGTTCCACCTCTAATTCACTTTGGGTTCGCTATCAAAATAATGAGGCAAGCGCTGGGAGACAAGAAGGTTTTTATTTCTCATGAGGAGATCGCGTCAACTGAGACACCGGGATGTCTCAGGGAGGTGTTCTGCTGGCAATGCTTTTGGCTCTTCCTTTTATACAGGTTTTACACAATGTATTTGTTTCATTTATCATGGTTACAAGCTTGGAGTCTCCGCCCCGGGCAGGTTGTCACACAAGCCCGACATTGTTTCATCAACATGGTTACACAAGCCCAACATTAACTCTCCTCCCGCCCGGGTCAAAAACAGACAATTTAATTGCAGCTGGACCTTGCTTCAGGGTCTAAAAACGAGTGAGACCGGCCAGATCTAAGAGTCCGTTCTGTTGATAAAAACAGGTCCCATTGTTGGCAAAAAACAAGTCTTGCTGTGTGCAGTGCAATAAACCATGTTTGCAAGAGTCTGTTTGGTGTTTGTAACCTGTTTGTGCAGGGATGAGAGGAAAGACGAGTTTGAGGCAGCAGGTGATGTTGATGTTTGTCGTGGAGATAGTTTATAGCCCCCAGCACACATATCAGGTTTGGTCAGAGAGTCAGAAGGCTGAGAGGACAGGGTGAAATGAAGGTGACCAACAGAGTACAAAATGGCTGTGGTCAATCAGAATGACTGTAGTGTATGTGCACGTAGGAACTTTCATCAGACAAGATGGCGCAGAATGTTCATGATTGTTTTGTTCTTAACAGTCGCCCCTTTGAACATAACTAGCCAGCTTGTCAGTCTATTTCGATCTCCATAATGTCCTGTATCTCTTGATCATACATTACTCTCATTTTTGTTAGCCGAGTGTCCATAGTCTTAGGGTGCAAGGTAGTTATGCAAAGATAACACAAAGGTGGTATACAGTGTATA
Source organism: Calotriton arnoldi (assembly GCA_963921515.1). Taxonomy (NCBI): domain Eukaryota; kingdom Metazoa; phylum Chordata; class Amphibia; order Caudata; family Salamandridae; genus Calotriton; species Calotriton arnoldi. Next base: position 632,434 of record CAWUFW010001987.1, on the reverse strand, counting down.
CCCAAACAACAACCACATATTGTCAATACTGGGACCAAGAGAATCATTGATATTTTCCAACCCCACTCCTTCAAGATGCCCCAAAGCCAACTTCCAATTGGCCAAGTCTCTGATCCTTGATGAATTTCTGAAGATAGTCTATGGAGATGTTCGATTGCTTCATAGACAGAAGGTGAATTATCAGGCTGCGTCGAGGAACTGTGATGAGGCAGAGTCTGTTTGATCAATGTCTTTAGAACGCTTTTCTTGATGATGCTCTGCAGGGGCTGTGTAGGTTGGTGGTAGAACAAAGGCGATGTAGCACGTGCCCCCTAGTTTCCTGGGAGCCAGGTGTAGGCTTTGGTTCCACAAACAAAGTACATATTGGGTGATGCAACAAGCGCTGGGGGTTGGCAGTGTTCAAAGTCCTTACAATGTTACAAGTGCTGTGACCCACATTCTTAGTCCCACGGCCTTCAATGCATACAAGGCCTGAGACGTTCACCACAGATAGGGCCACAGTCGGTGTTGCAGCAGTTCTTTTCTTCAGGTAGGAAAATGTGGCTCTGACAGGATTATTGAACACTTGTATTTCCACTCGTTCTTTGGAGGGGACATTCATTGGGAATGTCGTATTGGAGGTGTGAGGGCAAAAGGGAGCTGCTGTTCTTCCTGTTTGGTTTAGCCAGAACTCGTTGTAGAACTGAGCGGTTGTCCCATCGGAAGTGGCATTGTCTTTGTAACTTTCTTGTGGGAGCATCATCCAGGCAAGGCAAGATCCATGAACAGAAAAGGGTGGAGGGATGAAAGGGATGGAATGTTCAGTGGCATGTGGTAGCAGCCCACAGACCCAACAGTTAGTGGCATTGGTGGCAAGATTGTGCTGGTGCAGCATCTGTACGAAAGAATTATTCCAGAATTCTTTGCGTCGTTCTCGGAGATGTGGCGGTAGTGATACCAGGTAGTGTTCTTTCTTTGTGATTGGTTGCATGGTTGGTGACAATGTTCTGTATGCAGGTGCATTCTCTTCAATGATCCAGAGTGTGACCATTAGCAGGAGGCAGGTGAGAAATGCAGCTACAAGTGCAATTTGTCTTTGTACTGTGCAGTTCAAAAGTCTTGGTGTCTTTGCGGTGGCTTTGCAGGTGTTCCGTTTCTTCCATCATCTTCGAGTAGCTCACCAACTGTTAGGACCACAGACTTTTGTCTGGTGTTTTTCCTGGTAGCGTTGTTTGGCTGTGCTACCGATCTGAGACTCTGACTCAGTTAGTGGCCTGGTTGTTGGAGCTCCCCTTTTCGTCGATCTTAGGTTGTACCCTTTCCTGGATGGCACCGTGGGGTCGGGAAATTCTGATAGTTCAAGGGTGTCTTCTTGTGGGTAGCAACTCAGAGCTGGTCGGTCTCTCGCGAGTACTTCCTCTTGCACCTCCACCCCTTCACAGGTTGCCAGGGTTGGAGGGACTCGTTTGCAATGGAGCGTGCAGTCAGTTTCATTTTATTTCCACTCGGAGGGCAGTTCGGGTGGTGATCAGGACTTGCCAGGGGCCCGTCCACCTAGGCTCCAGATTCTTCGTTCTTTGGAAGTTGCAGATCAAACATGGTCGCCTGGCTTTATTTCATGTCCCGGGCCCCTGGATACATCAGGCAAAGCTTGCTGCACCTGTTGGTGGATAATTGTTAGCTCGTTTGTCAATTTATGCAAGTAATCTGCGTAGTTCTGTCTCCTGCCGTGGCTCGGGCAGTAACGTCTGCTAGAGCATTTCCCTGTCCAATGAGATCAGTCACTTTCCTATGTGCTTGGCATTTTATCACTGCTAACTTCTTGGGGAGGAGGACTGCTTGCGTCAAGGCGGAGACTAAATCTCCATGCAGGATGGGTGTACCGTGTGAAGTCAGGAACCCTCTTTCTTTCCATAAGATCCCAAAATGGTGAACCACCCCGAAGGCATATTGGCTGTCGGTGTATGTTAACTGTCGTGTCAGTCGCTAAGATCGGTCGGGACAAAGGGTTGGTGGAGGGCGTACCGTCATCCTATTGAGGTCACATGTGAGCCTGACAAGGGTGCCTTTGGAATCAGTCGTTTGGATAGTGCACTCCTGTGTCTACCAGAAATGGCGACTTTGTGCCCAGGACCTCAGTGGTAACATAAGGGCCTTGCTGATCAACATAGAGCTCAACTGGATCCCTCCCTTGCCCCTGGCTGTCCTATGCAAAGTCGTACGTATTGTCATAATCTGTCTGTTGGTACTGATTCTGTTTGGGATGGTCAAATGTGTTCACTCTTCCTGGCCTTCCCCTCGCTTGCTTCACTCGTGTACCCTCTCCCACGTCCTCTTCCTCTCTGTCCACTTGCTATTTCCCTCGCCCCTCTGCCCCTACCAGCTCCTAACAAAGCCGGGCATTGGGTTTTCCAGTGTCCATATTCTTTGCAAAATGCACATTGATCCTGTCCTAGGTCTTGGCGTCCTACAAATGATGTCGATGAATTGTTACTAGGTGGCTGTACTCTAGGGGTATTCTGCTGGTATCCTCCCCTATATTGCTCCCTTCCTGTATTCGCCCCCCTGGAGTTGTGCTACCATTACCCTTTCCTTCAAGTCCTTCTTTTCCTTTCTGTAGCCCTGTCATTTTCGTTTTTCTGATGCTCATAGTACTGGGCCATTTGGAGAATGGCCGCTGGTTTAGATGCTGCCCAACTACTTTCGCTGGCTTGTAATTTCTGGGATACATCTGGCAGTAGTCCTTTTACATAGTTCTGCACAAATAAGTGGTGTCCGGTTGCGGTGGACATGTCTTGTCCACTGTAATCGGAGAACACCGTTTCAAATCTGGAGAAATACTCTGAGACGTCCTCTTGTGGTTTCTGGCGGCACGCGGTTACTATGGACCAGTCTATCTTTTTCTCTGGGATCAGCGTTTTCACTTTCTGCACTATTTTGTCAGGGAGGTCCAATATTGCTTTAACCGGTTTTTGACCAGGGTTCCGCTGTTTATCTAGTGTGTTAAGTTGTTCCCAGGTATGACCAAGCAGTTCGGTATGGTCTATTTTCCTAATCTGTTTCCACACATCTGCTGGCAAACATAACCCGAAGAACAAGTCTATGTCGGCAAGTGTCATTATTGTTGATCCCAGAGCGGTACCTAGCTCGGTGTAAAAGGCGGTGGGGTTCTTTCGCAAATCCGGTAAAGATTTACGGAACGTCAAAATGTCCTGTCTGTCCCATGGTTGATACACCCAATTGTAGACCACCCTTCCTCTAGCGTCTTGATGGTTCATATCGTCATGAGTCCCTTGTCCTCTAGGAGGTACCCAATAAGGGGCAGCTTCTTTTATCGGCATCATGCTATCTGGTTTTTCCACCGGGGGTCCTGCTATCTTAGATGTCCTGTCCTTATCTATCCGTCCTTGTTCCACGAGGTGACGGAATACCTCCAGTGTGGATGAAAAGAGTTCTTTAACATTGTTGTCGCCTTCATCTCCGGTGTCTACCTTCCTATAGAGAGCCACTAGCCGCTCGGGCCCTACATCTTGGTACTTCTCTTCATATGCAGTAAGAGTGTGGTAACAGAGACGTACAATAAAGTATCGTTTGCGGTTTTCAACATAGGAGTTGCATATGTCAGTTACATGCTCTTCTGTCTCCTTCCTATCTATGAGGGATTTAACTACTTTATCAATGCCTGCTCGCTCATTTTTACTTAATCGCGGGACCCTGGGCGCTCCTGTTTCTTTTGATCCTACCTCTACTACTGTATCCTTTGATGAGGCATTTGGTGTGGGTGACTCGGTGGGAGCAGAGGCGGTGGAGACTGAGGCGATCGTGCCATCTCCGGCTATACTTTGGTGGTCCTGGCGTTGTACTATGGGATGAGTAGGGGCGTAAGGGGGTGGCATGTATATGATTGGGGGACCTAACAATAAATCATCATCTATCCTTTGTTTTGCTGGTAACTTGGGGTAAGGAGTCGAGGGCGTTCTAACAGGGCATTGATCTGATATTTTTGATTCCTGTTCCTTTTTATCGATTTCCTTTTCTTTTAGTTTTTCTTCTAATCTTTTACAGGCTTGGTAAGCTGATTTTCGCGTTTCTTTATCTTGTCTAGCTTCGTCCCTTTTCTTTCTTTGAGCTGCCTCTTTTCGCCATAAGCCAAAACTGTCAAACATGGCTGGTCTAGTTTTCTTTTTGTGGAGAGCTAATTCTAACGTTTCTATTTTAGCGGGATCGAAAGATCCCGTCAGTGGCCACTGATTTACCCGGTCCTTCCTAGTGTATTTATGCCATAGTTTGCTATAAGCTACAGTGGCTAATCCATACTTTACGTTCATGTCCTTGTTAGGGGTGCCTTCCGGCGGTGCCGGCTGACTGACCTCTAACAAACGGTCTGGTCCAAAACAATTACAATCAAACAATCTAGAGAAAACAGGCATGACGTATTTATCGGTCAAAATGAATATCTCAATCAATCAATTTAGACAAAAAGTCTGCACTACCTGTCCTTCGCTGCCTGCAAAGAGAGAGAATATTCCTATTCTTTGTTGTTTGCAAGCAGGGAAATGTCGCAAATAACTCCATATCAAAAAGGAATACTAGTATTTCAATCAAACTATTCAATCAATCAATCAATTTAAGTTGTTTTTTCACGACCTTACCCGGACCGTATGGACAGTTCTTAGTCTTCCCCTTCCAGCGCCTGGTTGTCCTCTCACTCCAACAATCAATGCGGCGTTCCTCTAAGGTCCCAGTCAGGACCGCGGGTCACTCGAGAGAGGTCCGTTCGGAACTGGTGAAGTTCAGTCGATCGGCAGCCAGACAAGGGTCTTCTCAGGCAGGTATACCCCAATCGTTTAGTTGTTCACTCCGTCGTTAGGACCTCTCTACCGGACCCGTGCGTCGCTGATGGGCCCCTACGCTTGGGCGCCAATTTGTGAAAGGCAGCGAGTCTTCTAAGATCCTCTATGCTGCCCGGTGCAGGGTTCCACCTCTAATTCACTTTGGGTTCGTTATCAAAATAATGAGGCAAGCGCTGGAAGCTGGGAGACAAGAAGGTTTTTATTTCTAATGAGGAGATCGCGTCAACTGAGACACCTGGATGTCTCAGGGAGGTGTTCTGCTGGCAATGCTTTTGGCTCTTCCTTTTATACAGGTTTTACACAATGTATTTGTTTCATTTATCATGGTTACAAGCTTGGAGTCTCCGCCCCGGGCAGGTTGTCACACAAGCCCGACATTGTTTCATCAACATGGTTACACAAGCCCAACATTAACTCTCCTCCCGCCCGGGTCAAAAACAGACAATTTAATTGCAGCTGGACCTTGCTTCAGGGTCTAAAAACGAGCGAGACCGGCCAGATCTAAGAGTCCGTTCTGTTGATAAAAACAGGTCCCATTGTTGGCAAAAAACAAGTCTTGCTGTGTGCAGTGCAATAAACCATGTTTGCAAGAGTCTGTTTGGTGTTTGTAACCTGTTTGTGCAGGGATGAGAGGAAAGACGAGTTTGAGGCAGCAGGTGATGTTGATGTTTGTCGTGGAGATAGTTTATAGCCCCCAGCACACATATCAGGTTTGGTCGGAGAGTCAGAAGGCTGAGAGGACAGGTTGAAATGAAGGTGACCAACAGAGTACAAAATGGCTGTGGTCAATCAGAATGACTGTAGTTTATGTGCACGTAGGAACTTTCATCAGACAAGATGGCGCAGAATGTTCATTATTGTTGTTTTGTTCTTAACAGCGTAACGTAGGCCCTTGCTGGGGGCTTAATTTGAGCCGGTGTCTGCCGGTGCGCACATGGGCACTTAATTATTAGCACTTGCTTTTTGTGCGTGCTTCCTGGCACCGGCTGCTAAATAATGCCTCTGCGCAGCTGTGGCGCGTGCTTCCTTTCACATCTCTGCACAGTGCACAGCTGTGGTGCGTGCTTCCTTTCACCTTATTGCACATTGCACAGCTGTGGTGCGTGCTTCCTTTCACTCCACTGCACAGTGCACAGCTGTGGTGCGTGTTTCCTTCACCCCACTGCAAACGTTAACAAAGCCAATAGCTCTGTCTAAACACTTATAACGCCCCAAAGGCGAGACCTATTGGCTATGCCAATGCTTGTTTCTACATGTTTCTCTTTGTCTATTTAGAGGGGTCTTCATCATATAGTCAAGAAATTGTAAATAGATATTGGGAAACAATTGATTGGTGGGATAATTATAATGCACAAGTTATGCAATGATTATTATCTCCATTGATTTTACTGACATTTACCAAACCTCGGTCTTGCATGTTGTATCTACAGCCATGTTGGATGTTTAAACACATTTTTTTAGTTAAGAGTTCAGTTGCGATGTGGACTGAGTGACAAGTTTGCTGTGAAAAATAATTTAATTTGAACTTTTTTAATCCTCTTCAGTCAGCTGTTGGACACGAGTATCAGACGAAGCTTTCCAAACACTGCTCTCAAGTTGATTCGGCAAAGGGTTTCGGAGGCAAGTTTGGTGTACAAGTGGACAGAGTAGACCAGGTAAGTCTGTCGCATGGTTTTTGACCTGCCAGGGACCTTTTATTTGTTGAATCATTTACTTTTTTCCTCACTCTTAAGGTGCACTTAACTAACTTTGAAAATGTTATGCGTTGTTTTATCGTTCCATTAAGAAGTTGTTGATTCTTATGTTTGCGTTAAAAGTCGCATGCCAAAGATATGGAGGCATGGATTTCAGAAGGCGGGATTTGTGAAAGTTAATTCAGTGGATTTTGTGAAATGGTATTTTAACCCTATTGCCAAGGAGACCTTCAGAGAATGATGGCTCCGGCTTGAGAGAATTTTCTTTCATCATACAACATGTACCTTTATAGAAACAGAGTGCTTCTGCCATTTCCCAAAATAGTTTATTTTTTTAATGTTGTACTTAATATCTCAGTATGCACGCTTGCATGAGTGGTAGGCCTCAATCCTTTCCAGTGGTGTTTCAAATGTCTAATCACATTGCTGTTAAATGAAATTGCAAGTCAAATTTACCTTTGAACCCAACAGTGTGGAGTTAAACACTGCCACCTACTAGATATTCAATTCAGGCGATATAAGGGGCTACATATAATCCCTGAAGTAAGAGAGGAAGAAGAGGGGAAGGAATGTAATGTCTATCACTAGGTGGGAGCGCTACACAAGTTAAGCAACCAAACACAGCATAAGAGCAATGAAAAGAACTCGCGAAGAGGCTGTAACCAAGAGCAAGCAAAACAAGAGGTGACGGGCAACAATAAAAGGATTAGTACCAAGAATCATTAAGAGCTTTCACTCATGCCAAAAGCGGGTGAATAGAAAAGGGAGGAAAGCACATTTCTTCCCTGTCTAGAGAATGCCACAATAAATACTCTTTTGTTTTGCACACCGCAGACAGTCTGCTCTGCTAATCACCACTCCTATAGATGCCTCAGACAGCTGAGCCAAATGACAACCAGGACACAAGCCACCAAGATATCTAGATCGAGCCTGATCAAACTAGATAAGGGAATCTTCTTGCATTTGTTTGCATTACACTACATGTTTTGCGTCAACGTGGGGCATGGAACCACCCCCTTGACTTGCCTGTGTACTCCTGATAGCTTCCAAGTACTATTTTTTTTTTTTTTTTTTTTTTTGCAGAGTTTTATATAGCGCAAACTTGACCCGAATCGGGTATCAGAGCGCTTTACATAGCACCAGTTACGTTACATGAGGACACACATTCATTTTGGTTAGGCACAGGGAGATTAAGTGATTTGCCCAGAATCGCAGGATGTTCAGCGTCATTGCCGAGACTCAAACCCAGTTCCCCAGATTGGAGGTCGGCCGCCCTAGCCGTTAAGCCAACTCCTCTCCCCTATATATTGGTTGCCAATGTATAGAGCCGGTGGAAATCGACTAGTGGGATTGCAAAGCCCTACATGGTGGTGGTCTCTTCTCCTCTTATTTGAAAAGCTCTAAAACATCTGGCTAAATACATGTTGTGTTCAGTTTTCTCTGATTGATCGCTCATTGGCCACCACAATCAAATTGTCTTTTCCTCACTTTACAAACTCTATAGCCCAAGTTGTTAAAGTCACTAGTAGTTTGACATTTTAATAATTGTGTGAGTAACACCTTCTCATGACTCCCTCTCAACATATGTTTGCTTCAGTGTTGTCCACGTTGGAGTGTTCACACATTTTGTAACTTGACCGTTCATGGTAACCTTGTTTACTGTGGCTTGTGAGCGAGTGAATAAGTTCAATGGATGTTACTAAATCATTCACTTACTACCAGTAGAATCCGGGGCAACTCAATCATAGTTGTTGTCGGTAGAAGTCCATACATTGTAGCACTTGTCACTTTAAAAAAAGCCTGTTAATACAAGCAAACCAATCCTAGGTTAACAAAACAATTAAGCAAATTACTTCATTCTCAACTTCCAATTAAATCCTGAGTGTAATATGTGAAATCTAATCGGGGTTGATGAGTTGGGAAATCCTTAGTTATATCTTGTTGCAATAAGTGGAAATGTGGCAGTCGTGCATCCCGCTTCTGGCATGAGGGAGCATTGATCAATGCCCTGTTGATAGATTGTGGGCATCATTTTGCACTTCAGTTCAAAATTTTGCACCAAATATGAGACAATTGTGTGTTTCACAACCCATTGAGACTGATTGTTATCTAACAAGGAATACATCCATAATAGCTTTAGTGTTGCAAACAAATGGAGGGAGTATCCCAGTCGCTGGACTTTAAACCCTGCAGCACGAGATGCGAGGTCTTGGAGCATCACTGTGAAAACCATGATGGCATGAACAGTATGAACTATGATACACTTCAAGATGGCCGACACGCATTTTCTGAATTAAGATATGTATTGAAGTCCCTTGTTTCTTTTAGAACTCTGTATTTATGTCATGAATTTAGTTTAGTTTTCTACGTGTGAGCAAGGCTGCTGGTCAGCTGAAACGTGTTACGAGGTATCATTAAATCCTAATTATTGAGCAATTCATGCCGTTTGTGTCCTGAGTGAGCGTTATTCCCGCTGGGAGACTTGAACTGTTGTTGATATATATCACCATCACTGTGATGGCTGCAACTTCTAATGGGTCGCAAATTGTGAACTACCTCTTTAATTTTATGAGTCAGGTTTAAAAAAAAAAAAGAAAGGTATTTGCGTCACAACCCCCGTTTTTGCAAATTGCAGGCTTTGCAACTGCAAATCACCTTTATACGAAGCCCTTAATCACTTGAGTTAATATTTTTTCTTTGTTTTACAGTCCGCAGTTGGCTTTGAATATCAAGGCAAAACAGAAAAGCACGCTTCACAAAAAGGTAAAACGAGTACTACCAATCTGCTACACAAACTGCATGACCATTACTGTGCATGCAAAGATGATATTTTGACAGAATAAGGAGTGAGTCTTCAGTGGAGTTTGATGTACAGAACAGTGATTGGGCCTTGAAATGTGCAGAATGATCTTAGAAATTGCACTTTGTATTTGAGATAGGAAGCAATATTCAGCCTTACCCTCCACATTCCCCCATATCTGAGGACTGTGTTTTGTGTTGTGCATTGGTTTGTCTTTTCCTATTGTCCCTTCAGTAATATTTGCTCTTCAGTTTACAACGGGCAGTGTGAACCAGTGCCCTGTGTTTGATTCATTCACTGCAACCACTAACTCTGATTCAGTGTTGTGCTAGACGACTGCGGACTTGAGCACTGTGGGCTCATTAACAAAAGCTGGTCATAATGTTGTGGTGTCAGTCCTACATTTGTAAGTTTTCGACTTTTGAAGCCCTCCCAGTGAATGCTAGGAGTACTCCTGGCTGTAAATTTACAGAGTGAAAACAAGCATTTCAGACATCGGGAAATGTAACCAGTGTATATTTCCACACTCCACACCGGACTCAAAATTCTTATTTTCTACTTCTCTTGACATCAGTAAATTTACAAGATTTTTTGGGATAGGAAAACTATCTAGAAATTTTTGTTTATTACTCTCAATTTTTACATTTTAGTTGTCCAGCAGCTTTCTCCAGTAAACCGAAACTCCCACAATCTTTGTGTGCAAGATTTATTTTGAATCTTGGAAGCAGGTTGCCTTGAATAGCCACATTTCAGAAACACGTTTTCAGTATGACACGTAACCTATTTAGTCAGCCTGTAAATCGGTGATAATGGGCATGTACAAGCCCCCTTTAAGTCCCGTTAGGATAAAGGTCTGCCTTGATATAGTGCAGCAGAAAACAGCCTAATGGTTCTAGAGGTTGGAGATCCGTGGGATGTAGGAAGGGCTTTGGTAAACATTTTTTACAACCTGGGGGCTCTTTCGGCTTCAGAAATTGTGCACCTTAGCTATTCAAAGAAAGCAAGCCAGTCAACCTTGAAGCATCATGGCTAAAGTGGGCATCTTCTGGCCACACAATTGGTGAAGGCTCTTTGCCCTGTAGATTTGTTTGTAGGCTTGTAACGTTGAGAGACTATCTTCCCTAGTTTGATTGTAAAGTAACGTAACCCGCTACTAAAAGGCATCCCATAAGTATTAAGGCTGAGTGTGCGTGTAATATTCATTGTAGCCCAAAATTGCTCCTGCTTGGACTCCAGTGTGCTGCAACACAAACTATCAAGTTTTAAAAAATATTTACCTTTTATTCAACCATTGAGACTGACGTTTTTTGGTTATGTTGGTGCTTATTTAGTGTGAAATGCCTGGTGTAGTTTAATATATATGGGAACACCCTGTTTAGGTGCTTTGTCTCTATTGAACCATATTTGTGTTACATGTGGGCAGCCTCTTAAGGTCCTTCTAGTTGACTTCATCTACACTGATCTTTCTTTTTATGCACACAGCCTCTTTGTTGTCTTTCTTGCTTCTTTGTGATTCTCTTTGTGGAGTACTGTTTCATGTGTGTGCAGCTTCTTTAGATCTGCCTGGTTTCGTTATCTCCAGTTTTGATGTTGTCTTTGTTACATGTGGCCGCAGTATGTCCCGGTTCTTCCCGTTGCTTTGTCTACTTTCTGGTCTCCTGAAGCGAAAACTGAGCCTGGTCCTAGAGATTGACTTGTGCTTATTATGTGTGTTGGATGCGGAATTGTCTCTTGCATTACTCTTTATGTTCTTGACCCCAATAGACTATTCAAGTGGCTTTGGTGGAAAGTATGGTGTACAAGCTGATCGGGTGGATAAAAGTGCCCTGGGATTTGACTACCAGGGGAAAACTGAGAAGCATGAATCGCAAAAAGGTTGGTAAGAAGTAAGCTGTAGGTTGGTTTACTGTCACTTGGATGTATTTTGCAATCAAAGCTTTAGGTCACTACATAAAAGATGTTGAACTGCATGTTCAGGCAAACACTTGAAACGGTGAGGTACATACTTTTTACATTTCAGTTATGACTTTAAGTAAAACCTATACCAAGAATTTCATGTTTCTATAAAATTTTTGGATCTTCTTGTTGTGTGAATTGTGCTTGCTTATGAGTATTATTGACTTTCAAAACCCATTTCCAAAGAATGATTGTTTAACAGTGGCCTACTTTTTATCGCATCAGTTGTTGCTATTAGGTGGTGACCAGGCTGTTGTATGAATTTGGTTGCGACTTCAAGGGTTGAATGCATTTATTATGTGGTGGTCATACCAGGAGTCCAGTTATGATTTAAATAAAAATAAATTAGTATACAATTTTTAAATATTAAGCCCTTATAACTCTAGTGTGCTCATACATAAAGGGTGAATGTTACATTAAATTCAAAGTATTTGGATTTAGGTCATGCATTGTTTTTCAAATTCTGCCAGTGAGATCTTTTTGTATGAATTTGACTTTTTCTTATTAATTATTATTTCCAGAGAATACTTTTAATTTGCCTAATCATTGCTGCATGAAATCACAGGGGCTTGGCTTTACCTAAAATTTCTCATCTCCATCAATAAATATGTCTCGTTACTATTTTTGTAAGATTTTGTTTTCTAAATCTTAATCTTTGCTACATTTCAATATCCAAGAAAATGCTACATACATTTAAACATGTATCTAGCTATAGTGTGCTAAATTGTGCAGAATAATGATTCCTTAATGTGAAGTGATCAATGATGTGGGAGCTTGCACCAGGTTAATACTGGCTAGACTTGCATGGAATGCTCCAGAGCAAAGAACTAACAATGTCCAACATTGACCTAAAACTTATCACGTGCCATGTTTTCCAATTCGTTTTATGTGAATTTATCTTGTGGGTATCCTGAAAATCTGAGGTGGATCCAGGCCTTATGGACCGATGTTGGATACCTGATGCAAAAATGTACCTTTTAATACTTAAATGCTTTATGTGCTCAGAAGAAGCACACCTTTCTTGAATTTAAGTCTTTGCTCTCTTGCATCATGTAGACTACTCAAGTGGTTTTGGCGGTAAATACGGTGTGCAGTCTGATCGGGTAGACAAGAGTGCCTTAGGCTACGATTACCAGGGTAAACTTGAGAAGCATGAGTCACAAAAAGGTCAGTATGTCATGTGTTGGTAGGTTTGTTTCTTCTGCCTTTTGGATATCTTACATAATATGTAACCGCAGACTCTTCACCTATGGGACATAAATTTATTTTGGTACGGGTAGAACTATTTCATTTTATTTACCATTGGGTTCCAAATAAGGTTATAGCCCCATAGCTCAATCTATGCAGGAGCTAGCTAGATGTGCCTGGCTGATCTCCCAAGACCACTATTTTTCCTGCCCCTACATCTAAGCATCTACTATACTTCATGAGCAAGCATTTGGGCTAAGATAGCCAACAAAAGATGTACGTAATTAGATCTCTACCTGACTGTATACAGTTTGGTGGGAAATGAGAGGAGGGATAAATTGAAGTGGGATTTGGAATAGAGGAATGTGCAATGATTTTTAAATTGTGAAATGACATACAAATTTAAAATGGGTTGTACTCGCAGCACAGTCATTGCTCAACTTTTTAATAACGCCGCTGGAGGTTGAGGAGAATAAAAAGGGATGTCTTAGCTGAAGTGGCGAGTATGTCAGTCTGTTGACACGAAGGGTGCTTTCGTTTTCCATTCTCTATGATCTTCACATATTATAATATCCATTTAAAGTGCACATTTGTGTGACCTCTCTACGCTGGTGGTTAACGACAAGTTGTCTGGGTTCACAAAAGGCTTGGATATGTGCACATATAGGTCGTTGGGTTGGCTTGTGGAAGAGGGTGTCGTGAGGGTAGTCGAAGGGTTGAGTTTTGTCGAGTGGATTAAGCTGTAAGGGGTGTTCATTGTGGTATTGTGCATGGTCATTATGTGATTGTGTATTGTGTATATGATGGGGGTCTCGGTTGCCATGTCCAATACTGGGTGGATCGGTCGCTAGGTCATGCCTACTAAGCCTTCACCTCTAAAGCCCTCATTACAAGTGATCCGTGTGGAAACAATAGTTTGCATGTTGCTCGTAATTACGAACTGAGTGATAATTACCACACCCACGCAGTATTCCCCTAAAGATTCTAGCAAGTCAAACCTGCCAAACATTTATCGTGGGAAAAGGCCCATAGGAAAGGCAAACCAAGCAGAATTAGTTGTGTTTAATACAAATTCTGTATGTTATGCCTAATTTGCAGGTTAAAAACACAGAGGAGGAGGTATTTACCACACGTGGTAAGTAATTCTCCCTGTGATGATAGTATATACCACTTGTGGTAAATACCTCCATCCTATTCTGCCTAACTTGTAACGAGGGCCTAAGAAGAAGCTGTCTGACATGGTGATTGTAAGGCACGTCTTTTTAGAATAACTGCTCTTGAATGGAGCAGTGTTCCCATTGTCGGATAGTAAAGTGGTCTGTGTATGTGCATGTAAGTACAAGCTAGTTTGTGATGTTGTGGTGTTGACATGGGGCTACAAATGTGGACATTGGTGCTGTGTCTTTAAGTAGAGTAGCAACATTGGTGCGGGTGGTGTATGAATGTAAGCCTTCCTTGTTTGTGCCTCTTTTGCATTGCTGTGTTGTCATGATTGTGGGTCTAGTTGAGCATTGATAATTTCCTACTGGTATTGTCTTAGCTCGAGGTTGACTATTGTGGCTGGAGTATCACTGACCTTGGAATTCGGACATCACTTGTTGGGTGCCTTCCATCTACATCTCTTGCACGCTACCCTGGATGCTGGTGGGAACCATGAATTGCTTTTTTTCAGTCTGAAAGAAGTTGTAAACCCATTTGTTCCTCTTTGCATCCTTTTGAATTACTAATACATGAGTTATCATACATCTTTGACACTGTCCAGATTTAGACCATTTGTACAACGTAACCAACCATGTTTTGTCTTCAGATTATTCTAAAGGCTTTGGGGGCAAGTATGGCGTTGACAAGGACAACATTGACAAAAGTGCTGTTGGCTTTGAATATCAAGGCAAAACCGAGAAGCACGAGTCTCAGAAAGGTCTGGTACCTTTTGATTTCTTGTATTTGTAATCGTTGTTCCCTATTTTGTTTCCAAGTAGCTAATTTTAAACTTCAAATCATAGGCTATTCTGCTGTAATCGTGAACAACTACTTCACGTGCTTGTGTCTTCGTCGTTTTGAACTGGAGATGTTTACCCCCTTGTAAAATCGTCTACGCATTTTTCAAAATTTGACAAAATTGTATTTATATACTTGCTTTTCCTTTGAAGGTTCAACACCAGTGCACCATTGGTGTTTAGAACAGCACCATGTCTTACTTCGGTTCCCTCTATATGTTAGTCTTTGCTGCAGGTAGAGTTGAGCGTATGTCAGCCAGCTCATTGATTTATTTGTTATTTATTTTTTGGCTAGTCTGAAAGGGTAGAGCATCATTTGCATGGTAGGTACAGTCCCGGGCACACGTAATGAGGATATAATATCAGGAGAAATGTCTCATACTGCAGAAATGTAGAGGGTCTACACCAGAATGATAATCATAGGTGTTTAATATAGTAACAGAGCATAAGCAACCAGCCAAAACAAAAGCAACCAGCCGACACGTGTTTCGTCACAAAGGTAGTAACCCGTGACTCTTCAGGGCTGAAAGGCGGTGCCAACAAGGTGGATTCAAGGCCATCTTCCGGAACTATTTTCCTTCCTGAACAACACTTCTCCCAGTTTCCTGTACTCCGGCGCATCCGCCGTTGTCGTCCTGGACTACTGACCTGGCACGCCTAATTCTATATTCCCCCCTGTGCTACTTAGCACTTGAACATTTTCGTCGCCACAGACTGCATCAACTTTTCTGAAGTCCTCTTTGGCTTATCCGCCGCCCGGCGATATCCGTCTTCCTTTCCTTACATTTGGCAGTAGTCCACCTACCGTGGTTCGCACTGCTCTTCATTGCCGTTTTGGATTCTTGAACGGTCACTTGAATCCACCTTGTTGGCACCGCCTTTCAGCCCTGAAGAGTCACGGGTTACTACCCTTTGTGACGAAACACGTGTCGGCTGGTTGCTTTTGTTTTGGCTGGTTGCTTATGCTCTGTTACTATATTAAACACCTATGATTAGCATTCTGGTGTAGACCCTCTACATTTCTGCAGTATGAGACATTTCTCCTGATATTATATCCTCATTACGTGTGCCCGGGACTGTACCTACTTCATTTGTGTGGATTTCTATCCATACCATCACGGGGGTTTTAGGGCATATCCCCTGACCTGGTTTGCACCGTTCACACTCCTAGTATAACATAAACTCAGCGCGAATTAGCTTGAGCGCCATTATTCCTGTCAATACTAAAAACCCCACACTGATACATCATTTGCATGGTGTCTATGAGATTTGCATTATCCTATCTAAGACACAATGTGTTGGCTGGAGGAAGTGGTTTAATAAATAAAAAGGCTCAGGTTATTTAACCTCCCCGTGCCAGATCCACACCCACAGAGACAAAACACCACCAGCTGAACTGTATCCTCTCGTCTTTTCTGTACTTTTTGGGCAAAATCAGTTGCACTCTACGTTCTACAATAGCAAAGGTCCGTGTGTTTCAGACCGGCAGCAGAAATTCCTTTTGTTAAATTCATTTAATATATTTATGTAGAACACCAAACTTCACAGCATCTGTGTGCTTCACAGTGACCACAAAGTAGTAAACCAACAGTGACCATGAAAGGACCGGCGTACCCCAACAATCGAAAGAATTTCCAGCAACCTACCAAGAAACTCCGCTCCAAATCCCTCTCCCTAGCAGCCACCAGACGAATCTTCCGGACGAGTAGTGGAGGTCACTCCTTCTCCCACCTGCCGGCTAAGGCCTGGAACAACCTCCCCCTGCACCTCAGAGCCTCACCATCACTCCAGCAGTTCAGGAAGGACCTCAAGACCTATATGTTCAACCAACAGGAGAACAGGCAGCAGGATTTCCCAGTGCCTCGAGACCCTCACGGATGATGCTGCCGCGCTCTACAAATCCTGATTGTTTGAGTTCAGAGAAATCATATTAGCCTGTAAAGGAGTATATAAATAGGATTATTGTTAACCTAGACTGTTTGCATAGAAAGTTCCTGTCTTTGAATGCTGCACTAGAAAAGGCTTGCTTTAGAGTTTGACTTCCTGACTCTTGTGGAATTGAAACTGAGAGGTTGTTTGTCTAGATCAAAAGTCTTTGAACTGAAGCATGGCCCCCTAGCGGCCTTCATGGACCCAGGGGGTGGGAGGCACCAGGCTCTGTCCAAAAGAAGCATTTACTATGTACTTGGGGACCAGAGACAGACAGACATGCTTAAAACAGTGCTGTGTTATTAGTGATAGCTAAGAGTGGCAGTGAACAAGTAGTGGGTATCAAAGTGGGATGGGGACCGGCTCCATATATCCCACAAAGTCACTGCCCATTATTTCCGATAAATGATCACACTGTGGATGCTGTTGTTCTTCTAGGGAGACCTGGCCTTCAGGACTGTGTTCAATGAATCCGGTGTTGCCAATGGTGTGTGTGTGCCCATTATTAAAAGGGGGAGATGTGTATATGTAATTGCATTTATATATCCCTTACCCCTGAAGAGGCATTGAAGTGCTTTATGCAAGGAAGTATGCTCCTCCTGAACCCAAGATTAGTGGTTAGTCCAGTGTTGTTACTGTTAGTTACTGGGGTTAGTCAGTGCACTCAAGTAAACCATTCCATTTAGTCATTCCAGCTGCTTTATGGTGGAATTAATTAATAGGTGTTAGTTGGGATCATTAGTGGGGGTGTGAGCTCATGCACTTGGTTGGTGGAATTAATAGATGAGCTACAGGACATTAGGTACTGTTAGTTTGCATAGGTAGGAGCTTCAGAGAAAGGAGGAGAGATGGTGATCTTGAAAATGAGTTGTGGGAATTTTGCCAAAATTCAGTAATGGGGAATAAAGCAAACATACATGCGTCAGAGTAGGTTGCACTCAGAGAGGAGGCATGCAGAGGATGGAAGAGAAGGAGAGGGACATTTGTCAGAGAGGAAAGATAAATAAATAAAAGGAGAGGTGACCATCAGATGTTTTGATTAAAGGTTAGTTTTTATATGCTGAATTTAGGGAATGTAGAGAATATTTATGAGAAAGCGTGCAGTTTGAGGATGCTAGAGCGTAGACCAACACCTTATTCACTTGTGAAGATTGTGCTGTATTAGGTATTTTTGATAGCCTCTAGAATCCGGTAACCCATCTGTCTGCTGCTAAGCTGAAACATAATGACTGGATGCATATGTCGAAAAATATCAAGTGCTTTAGGCTGCAGTCAGAGCAAGCAATAACTTCAAGATCTTAGTGTAAGAAAATACATGGGAAATAATATACACATTGAAAAGGAGATTCTGCAAATGCTGGAGTGGATGTTTTGTGGTGTTCATCCTCCGCCACAGAGTATTCTGAACTTGTCTGTAAGGTGATATATACCCTTTGACATAAACTAAAGTGTCTGAGGCAGCGTTCCTTCCAATAGTAGCAATTTAAACTTTCCTATATCAAAGGCATATTGTATCATGTTGAAGTCCTATAGGTAGTCAAACCCGTTAGATTGCACCTAAGAGTGGCCGTCGATCACTTTTGAAAGGAGTGTCTGCACAAAAATTGTTCTTGATAGCTGTGACAGTGGATTAGAATCCCCTATCGACAGGGCACTTGCGTTCCTTGTTTCAAGTATGGTGTCATGATTTCTTGCAGGTAGGTTGACTTACTGGATATCAATTTCCTTTTTGAGAACTAAAGTTATTGGAAACCTGTGACTGTACCTTCAATGTGTAAACTCAACCTCTTGTCATGAAACGATCACCTTGACTGTCATTCGCTGCAGTTTCTGTGACCTGGTTTCATGGTGTGGTGTGTGGTTTCAGTGGTTGTGGGACAATGTGCATGCCCTGTTTCTGTTCCTTTGCCTTCTTTTCACCTGACCTATGAATATTTTAGATCCAAACATTACACCATTTCACAAAAAATGTCACAATCCAAGAAGTTGCTTTTTGTCAAACGTTTTTCCATTAATGACTTGTGGATTTTTTGTGTGTAGACTATGTGAAAGGGTTTGGAGGAAAGTTTGGCGTGCAAACAGACCGACAAGACAAGTGTGCCCTTGGATGGGATCACCAAGAGAAAGTGCAGCTGCACGAGTCCCAAAAAGGTATTCTTTATTTCCTAAGACTAGCACACTTGCGACATGAACTAGAATTCATAGGTCAGTTACTGTTTCTTCTATATTGTTGGTAAGTTGAACTTTTCTCATTTCTTTCCATTCTTTTTTCCTGGCTGTTGCTCTCCAATGCATGACCTGTTTTTGTGCAGTGGAACATTTTAGAAAGTTTACCTTTAAACTGGTGAAATGTGGTTCTGGGAGTGGTGACTTCTTGACACTAACTGCTAATACAGTAGTAGGCTGGAGAGTTTGCTTTTGACCGACCTTCTCTTTTGTGCCAGCAGTGGACATGTGTACCTTGGCATCGAGCTGTGATACAGCGGAAAGCGGACCTGTACAAAATGGCAGCATATCTAGTGTTACCATCTGTTTGTGACGATAAACTATCTCAACAACTCAAAACCTACATTGGGAAATGTTTTTTTTATTTTTTTTATCTTATCTAGTAGCACACTCTTTACTTGTTATAGGATAGGTGCGCGGTCTGCGCGATTGTAGATCTTAGTAATTGTTTAATGATTGAGTCGATTCAACTCATTGAGCATTACAGCCAGGACTTTGCCACATTCACTGAATGTACCTCTCAAAATGACCACAATCTCAACAAAGCAGGTATCCAACACTATGGAAGTAGTGCTCATTGTTCAGAGTCCGGAAGTAAATGGGAGCAGTGAACTAGTTTTAGTTCTTGAGATTGGCTCTTTAAGTATGCTTGAGGAGTGGGGAAAAAGTGTAGCATAAATATAATTCAGGTAAGTTGTGCACATGAACATGTTGTAGTGTTGAGTGCTGTGACAAGATGTTGGTTACAGACGAAGCTCTGCTTTTATAAACTGAGCTGCGCAGTACCAACAGTGGGACTGAATGTAAAACTCTAAATAGCATGCATTGGTGATCACATTTTTAGAATTATTTGCACATGATCTTTTTTTGGGGGGGGTTTAAAATCTGCTTTTAAAAAAACATTACATTTCAAAAGGAAGTGCAGTGGCTTAGCACTGTGGCATCAAATCTTCTCTTCTGAAGCTAATTGACGTCATGATGATGGATTTCATCTTTGCAGGAAATGATTCTGAGGGTTGCATGTCCTTTCTGGATGCGAAGAAGGAGGACTCTGGCTAATAGGAAGAGCATGGCATGTTCTGTGCTTACTTGCCTTTTTTCACAGGACTGCTCTTACTTGCTCTCAAACTTGCGTTGGCAGCATTCGTAGTCCTGCTCTTGTCCATCCTACAGATGCTACCAAGCTCTTGTGTTTGCAGGATTGCTTGAGGGAAAGAGTATTTTGCCTGCGGCTACCGTTCTGTCATTCTTCTTCCAAACATTCCTGCCCTTACTTGGACTCCGACTAGTAGCTCCCAGTTTTGTTGGTGTCTGTCTTACCCGATAAAGCCTTATAGCCTCCTGCGCGGTAACTCCAGTTCAGCAACTCCAAGCCCGAAGAGCTGGTTACAAATATTGGCTCTCTGAACAATTTTGATTAAGGGGTGGATTTTTTGCATATGGTTTTGTGGGCCTTCTTTTCAATGGGTGAATCCTGTTGGCCATGTTAATATTGGAGCAGATGAAAACTGACCGTGGAAAGCAGTTGCTGCTAATTAGAACAGCATGTGTCGAAATTCTGATTTGAACCCTCTTGATCTGAGCTGATACTACACTGCTGCGTCCTCCTTCAAAGGCTCCATCCTCTTCCCAGTTATTACTTTGCATGTGGAGCCCCTGAAAGAGCTGGATGATAAGAATATTGAAATATCAGAATCTGCCATCTTGCAGACCACACACGGCTCCCGTCTGAAAATCCCATCTGGCTACAACAACCATTGTTACAAAGACAGCCGTGCTATGTTCAAAGTCTTGATGTCCAAGGCCTTTCTCAAACTGAATCCCAGCAAGCCAGATTGTGGTGCAAGGCTGCCTCTCTGATGGGAATCTTGACTTCTGAACAGTACCAAATCCCTGAGACTTTACAGTGGCACCAATCTCCTCTTCAGTGCTCACATCACACAGAAGGGAAAAATTACTTGGCATCAATTGGCCCTGATCCTGGGAGTGAATCCCTTTCTTCCAGAAGCAGCCTTCCGAACCATTGACAGCTAATTTCCCATCTCATTTTGATGGAGTCAATCCTCTGCTCACCAGCATCTGAGATGCACCTTAAACAGCTTAGGTGCATCTTTCATTCAGCAGCCCGCATCACCTAATGTCTTCCTGTATGTTCGTATCACATGCAATCTTCTGATTACTCTACTTACGCTGTCCATTGTATTACATTGCACTGTCATACAGACGTTGTAGGAGATTAACAATCTGGCACCTCACCGTACATGGAGATAAAGATCTAGACGTGTTGTTGAGCTTATGACTCGCAGGAAAAAAAGACGAGATGTGAGGCATGATGTTGCTGCCTGCAAGGATGTGGAATCCATGGCAGTCCAGATCCAATATCCACTTTTGCAAGCAGGTGGCACAATTTCTTTAAGCAGCATCTCTTTAGAGTGCAACCACCCATGTTATTGAATGGCCCTTGAAGAGTTCCACTCACCACTCTTCATCCTCTACCCATGTTCCCGCCAGCAGTTCTGCCACAGTGCTTCACGTCCTCCAAGTGAGCCTCACCCCCGCACAATTCCCTTCTTTGTTGGAAGCCCTCTTCTTGTTGCTGCATTTCTGATCTCTTGTTCAACTATTCCCACTGCAAACCTCTAATTCTGAATAGCACTCTTTAATGATTTGTAGCTATCTTTGTACTACAAATATTGCATACATAGGCATGCATATGTATATACATATGTTATGTATATTTGTAAAGCGCATTATCACCTACGAAGGTTTCCTTGAGCTGTGTGTGTGTGTGTGTGTGTGTCCGTGTGTGTGTGTGTCCGTGTGTGTGTGTGTGTGTCCGTGTGTGTGTCTGTGTGTGTGTGTCCGTGTGTGTGTGTCCGTGTGTGTGTGTGTGTGTGTGTGTGTCCGTGTGTGTCCCCTAGACCGGTCTAAGGTAAGTTGGTTAATTGAAAATCCAGGTCGGCTTCTTGTGGCATTCAAGAAGAGAGGAGGTGGGTCTGATGTGGAGTGTGATGCTGTTCCACACTTTAGGAATGATGTAAGAAATTACCTGATCTGGTTCTGTGTATGCATGGGATTGTTGCGAGTAGGAGTCCTGTGGAGTCTGGGTGGTTGGTGGAAAGCGAAGCGACTGTTCAGATAGGTGGGGCCTAAGTTGTGTAGTGCCTTGAATCTGTGTGTGTGAGGAGTTTGAAGTTAGTGTGTTTGCATATTGGGATCCTGTGTAGCTTCCTGAGGGTTGTTGTGATGTGAGTTTTATGTGGGAGGTTGAGCATGAATCTGTCTGCCGAGTTCAGAATGGTTTGTTCTTTTCTTGTGTACTTACAAGCATGTTTGCCTGCTTCCAACTCTTAACATAGTGCCCAAATGTTGTTTTTCGGTGCCTTAGCCACTACTTGGTAGTAGCCAGCAATTGAACGAATTAGTGCAACTGGTATAATATTCCTTTTCACTCCACACTCTGCAACATCTGCTTAATACATACATCACCTTCATTATCTTGACCATCAGTCATCATCAGAAGTGGGGACAAATTCTGTCCCTGTATGAATGTAACTGGAATCTGCCTCTTGTTGACTCTTTATTTACTAGAGTTTTATATAGCGCTGGCTAGACCCGGAGGTATCAGAGCGCTTTACATGAGGAAAGTTACATCGGTTACAAAAAAATACATAAGTTACATCTGTTGATTAGTGGTGCGTAGAAGGGTAAGGGGGTAAAGTAAAAGGGTAACAGGGAGTGGATACGGTGGAGAGAAGGAAAGTCTGCCCAATGTCCGGCTGGGTAGGTGACGGCCGAGGGGGAAGTACGTAGCCCATCTCCTCTATAGCTAACAAGGTAGCTCCACCGGGCAATGGTCAAAAAGCTAGGTCTCCACAGCCGGTGGAACGTTTCATTTCCTACAAATAGGCGTCAAAGCTGAGACACTTGTCCAGGGCCAAGGGATCAAAGGGTCAATAGGAAGAAAACAACAGCGGAGAAAGCCACGAGAACAAATGTCCTTGGAAATGGAATTTCGCCCTTTCCTCCCATCCCAAAACTATCTGTGTAAATACATTTTGAAAAGGTTATCAAGAGGTTCCTTTTTGTAGCATAGTTTCTCCAGCACATTTTCTAAAAAGTTGTTGACAGGCAGACGGGCTACAGGGCCTCGACCTTGGTGGTTGCAGTAGTTTGCACCGGTGTCCATCCTACTCTGGCACTGCAAGTGGGCGAAGTACAACTCACTCCACACTGGACTCTCAGAGTAGCGAGGACGAGCAGTCAAGGGTTTCTCAGGGAGGGAGTGTAGTTGATCTCAATGTCCAGCCCAGTGTTTACCTTTTAAAGTACTTTCTTTTTACCTAAATCACACAACAGAACTAAATACTAAAAAACTCAGTTGGATTAGCAGCTTCAGTGTTGTGTTCCTGGTTACAATCGGCAGTAAGTGAAACAGCCGGTTATTCTATACTCTTCCCACCCTGTTAACCCCAATAGTTATAGTTGCTCTAGTTCCGTGGGCAGAGGCATGCATTGGCACAGGTGTAGATTACTTTCACCAGCAGGGGTTAGATGCACAACTCAGATCAATAGAGCTCACAACAGGTATCAATTTGGGCAGAAAGTCTCAAGTCCTTGCCTTGCTTTCTCAGCAGGCGTCTCAATCCCACATTCTGGGGTTTTGCAGCTGGTGTGGCGAGGCGGGCACAGCAGACATCCTTGGCAGCAGAATCACTGGGCGTGCTCAGCAGGGCAGGACCTGGCGTAGTTTCATGTCGCCTTCACTAGTTGCTGCAGCCCCAGCCCAGTCCTACAGAGATGCAGCCACTGCGACGATTAGTCAGCAGGGCCTTGGGCAGTTGCAGCATCCCAGGCTGACCAGGACCCCCTTCCTGTTTGGTATCAGCAGTAGTATGGGGCCGGGCACACTTCTCCCCTCTTTTAGCAGACAGGCAGAGTTATAGGCAAAGCAGACCCTCCGCTCGACCCTCACCTCTCGGAGGCTGGCTATCGGGCAGACACCAGCCCCGATCACACAGCCGCTCTCCAAGTTCTCTGCGTATCACTTCCTTCCTTGAAGAACTTGGAACTGGAACAAAGTGGGGTTGTTTAGACCCCACTTTTAAACACATTTTCCAGACTGGGGCTGTGAATCCAATGTTTCAAGCTTCAGCACACTTTAGAAAAGTTTAAAATCAGAGGAGAGGGGCAGTACTGGGAGAGGGGCAAGCCTGGCCTAGAAAATGCCTCGCCATGAACAGAAACTGCAGTCCCACCCCTCAACCCTACCTGCTACCAGGACAGGGACAGTAGTTCAATGTCTGCTGTGAGGGTACACTCGGTGCACCGCTCCAGTTCACATGACAGCACCTGTACCTCTCATTGTCATGGACAGACCTAGGTCATACAACCCATGCTAGATTAGCGCAACACCAGGGCCACGATAAATGTGCTGGTGGGCACTCCGGGCAGGGGTACACACCCATTTACCATGAAGGGAGCAATGCCATTCCAGGTCTGCCTTCCATGTAGGTTTATTTTTTCCATCATGTGCCTTTCAGTCATGCAATGGCACTTTACGTACAGAATGAAGTCGCACAGAGCCCTCAGTTTCATACTTTAGATAGAAAAGCTACTGACCAGGTTACAGAGACATAATGGGCTCAGACAGCAGACACAGGTCAGCTCCACAGATCTTACAGGCTCAGACCCCTGACTGGAAATAGTCATAAGAAGCTACGAATAAAGATAATGAAATGATGCCCCTTAAGTCATGAAATAACCATCATAAAGGAAAGCAAGTGCCCCCTGGTACCAAGGAAACCATGCCTCCGCAATACAAACTTATATTTAGTACATAGATTTTGTATTTTTTATTCCCAAATATTATCTTTACTTTATAGCATTTATAAAGAGCTCATTCATCCCCGAAGACAGCAATCCAAAAATAACCCCATATATTTAGGAAACAATCAGTGAAGGAAAAGCCAATAACATGGTCATTAAGTACTCTCGGAGACAGCCCTATATGCCCAACACCATCCTAAGCTTGGGTTAAGCATCACATGCCCAAGAGCCACTTTTCATGGACATGTACTGCCTCACATGCCATGCCCATGTGTCCTCATGAGTAACTGTAATGCAAGGGGTGACTAAGACAAGGAGAGACAGACTGTTACTGCATTTGTATACCACACACTAGTATAAAACTGTAGAGTATCTGGTAGTCTGCAGAGGGCATTCCAAAGAGGTCAAAATGTCGATCACAGACAGGAATCTGATTTGGGTGTTTAGAAAGTGGCAAGCCCAATGCATGCCAGAGCAATAATGTTTATTTAAAAGGTATAGCAACCAAACGCTATGACCCATGCGAAGAATTCAACGCGAAATATGGACACCACATGCATCACTTGGCCCGTCATTGAACTTGCAAGCTTCTCTTACATTACAAGCATCAGTAGGCCTGCCAATGAACTTGTTGGTATCCTCAGCATTACAAGCACCAAATGGTCTGTCATTGAACTTGCAAGCGTCTCTTACACCACAAGCATCGGTAGGCCTGCCACTGAACTTGTAAGCTTCTCCTAACTTGGAACTATATTGACTATTGTGTACTGTTTGCCTCACGGTTTGACACTCCACGCCTCGCTGTCATTTCTATTGATGGGTTCTCTTCCCTCAAAACCTTAAGCTGTCCTTTCTTCATCTCTTCCAAGCCCTACTCTTCGACTCTTGATGCATGAGTCCTGAATCCAGGTGCTTCTACAGGATACAATATTTATTCTGTACATTTTTACAGTACACTTGCATTGAGCTGCACTTGGGTGTTGGATAGCCTTGACTCCCATCGCCCCACTGCCCCATGCCATAGGAATTCTAGGGACTGGATTTTCTGAATATTGTACTCTGTCAAAAAATAGCCAAACTAGCTCTCAAATGTAGAACACACATACTTATAACATCATCCAATTTGCACTTAAACTGTAGAATGTGAGACTGCTCTTTCACTAGCACACACTCACTCTTTTAATTCACATGGTTGAATTGTTTAGTATAGCTATATAAATTGCTATATAAATTGTGATTATATGAAAACTCTTACTAGGAAGGCATCGTTGGCTCAAACAAGGTGTTGGATGCCTTTTCTGCAAATCTTTTTAAAATGGATAAGAAGCTGTTCCTCATTAGAATGGGAAGCATTCACAAAAACAAATAAGTGTAGATGGTGCTGCTAGAATGGTTTACTCACACTTATCAATCTACTAAAAAAGATCACAAAGTAGTGTGTCATCTTCGACCATATTATCTTGATGGGTAAAAGTGTATTGGTTACTTCAAAGGTGAGCAGCCTACCTCTTGTTTCGCTGTGGAATTGTGATATAATCCTGTGTTATTGATGACTTCTCATCGCTTCTGCGAGAATGAGGTAACGTAAGTTCCTCAATTGTGAGGCATGCAGTTCTACAAGTCCCTAGTCTGCAGAAAGTTATGTGCCTATAAGCAATTGCAAAGCGGAAATGATTGGTCCATTGCCAGGTATCTTCTGCACCGATTAACCAAATATTGTGTATAATAAAGAACATCCATTCCAAGATGCAGCAGGACACATAGGTGAGTGAAGTGAGACATGGTCAAGAGTTTAGGATGAGGAGTTCTAGAATAAAAAAATACAAAAATCTATAATGGTGTTGTTGCTGCATCAACAGACTGACTGGCAATGGAATTCATGCAGTTCATCTGCTAAAGCACCACCGCAGTGTGGCCATCTCGCACTAATGGCGCACAGTATGTACATAGCTTTGAATATGATTTCATAGTGAAGCTTAAGTATCTTCTATGATTACAAAGCTGTGTGCTGAAGAGACACATCTGTGTTAATTGTACCAATCGTGTGCCCTGAGTTCTGTGATGGAAGCCTCTGCTGGGATCTGGTCGCTCTTCCTATGAAGCCCTTTTTTTGGGTAGCTTGTCTATTCTTGGATACAAGTGTTTTGTGAAGATACTCGAGGTCAATTCTCGCTACCATGTTGATGGCTGTTGATACATTACAGGGGTAATGTATGTGTATACACAGCAGAGGGAGTTACTTATGTATTACAGTCCCTTTTCAGCCACTTCAATATATGAAACACTTTCTCCCCATTTCAGGCCTTCAAATACATTGTGTAGCAGTGTAATCCTATCTAATTCAAACCCACACCTACACCTGTTTAATACATACTGTTATTTCTTGGTTGTGGTTTGGAGGCACTTGCTTAAATGGTACTGTTGTATGTGAGAAGAACCCCAAAAATCCACTGCTTTCTGATCCACCACCCATGTCATTTCGGAGATTCCGTCTACTGAACAGTTAAAAAATGAGTGCAGCAAAGATATAAAAATTTTAAATTGTTACTCTCATGCCCCCCTAAGACCGTGTCTGCTTAATGGAAGAAATGAGGCTCATCTTTTACCCTAAAATGGTTTTAAAGTTTGTATTTTACAGAAAAAAGGTCTTCACTCGGAATTGTTTTCTGTAATTCACATGTCTGATTTAATTTGCAGGAAATTTAGCTAAACAAATAGAAAAGTCGTCGAGTGCTGGTAAAAGAGAATAATATCTTTCTCGCTAACATAGCTGCTCTTCAATCATTAATCAACAAACATGACACTTTCCCCCTTGCAGGCCAATCCTTGATGCCATCATCTACCAATGAAGCTTCCCCAGTGTTTGGAAATAAACATGTCAGCAACTCCATGGAGTTGAGTGTTGCCTGCGTAGGGTGTAGGCCCTGTGAGACCTCCTCCTTTACGTGTGTGGTCCACAGGATGGATGCTGTAGCCTGTGGGAAGAAGGACATCTCGGATGTGCGAAGATGGGGCGTGCACCATGTTTTGGTGATGACAAAAGCATCAAGCTTGTGATGGGTAAAGAAGAAGAGGTCTGTACTGACTGGTGTGTGCAGTACTAGAGAGTCAATGCTAATGAGCATGAGTTGAAATGTGTGTTCTGTAGGTTGAGGGGGTGTGGTAGTGAATTGAATGTGTACAATGTTGGGTCTGTATATTGTGCGAATGCTTTGTGAGTGTCTGGGTCAGCTAAAACTGGATGTCTTTTGTAGGGATTGGTGGTATGGTGTGTTGAGTGACACACATGATTTTCTTTTCTTGTACTTTTTACTGGAACAGGGGTTTCTTCCCAAGGCTCTTCCTGGCCCAACTTTTGCAATACCCTTGTCTGTGTCCACCCTTAAGAGGCCCAAACAGGCAGTGCCCTTTGATGGGTACACCAGAGAGTTGATTGAAGTATAGAAAAGGCAGGACTTGATATCCTGATGGATGATGGTAAATTAAGTACTCTTGCTTGACTCCTCTTTTTGAAACTGCTGTCAGAAAACAAGTGATGTCACTTCTTGTACATATGATTGAAGGGAAATCCAGTGATGTCACTTTCTTGTGTAGACAGATGATTGGAAATGTAGTGGACAGTTATCCGTTTGTTTTCCCTCACTATGGGAAAAAATTAACCATTTTAATGTTTGGTATGTTTCAGTGAATTCAAACCTGAAACCCTCCCAGTTTTAAATGAAACACAAAACACACTCCATAACTGATGCCCCTCCCCCACCATGCCGCAGGCATGTGAAGAAAAAAAGAAGACTGCCTGCCAACAGTTAGTTGAGTTGTTAGTTGAGGTGTTTGTTGTGTATTCTGTAAAAGAGTTGGCAAATATCGGGGCTTTTTCAGGGTTTGCGTTCACTCAACCATGACTTTTTTTCCCCATTGAATTTCTGAATTATTATTATTATTACTACTTTTTTTTTTTTCTTCTTTTTAACGTGTACTGTATTCACTTGGTGTGTACCCATTATGCGCTGCAAATGGTTTTGGGGCATGCACAGCAACAATTTGCCACCAGCCTGTGGCCGGCCCCTGAACTCCCTTCACACCCGCGCTTTCTACACAAAGCCTGCATTAAACCATACTCTTGATGGCTTTAGCGTTTATTTTTTTTTTAAATGTGATTTTTCTAAAATCACAAATTCGCTGAAACTTGTGAATTTAGTAAAACTGTGGTTGTTTCAGAATAAAATAAGGCTGCATGCTTGCAGATATTACACAATTCATGGAATCACCATATGGTAAGTGCATTTCTGACTAATTTTATTAAATTTTTTCCACACGTCTCTGATCTTATTTACTCCCTTCTGATGTGTAGAATCTGCCTCTGTGCATCTCTGCGAAATTGTTTTCATAACACTGAATTCCATAGTTTCAAGCTGAACGAAAAAAATATTAAAGGCATTCATCAGCTAATCGCTTTCTTGAAAAATGTAAATGTGATTGACAGAACGCACCAGTTTCCAGCATGCAAGTTCAAAGGCTGAGATATACCTACATTTTAATTCTTCGATTCACACATGGCACCTTTTCCAACAAAAGTATGCCAAACTGCTGAACAGATTTACACCAAATTTTAAAAAGTTCTTGGTCAGTGAAGTTCTACTTTCATTCCAGTGTTTGCTGTAGCAGAAAGACAAATTTCCTATGGCTTGAGTGGGAAATTTTTAACTTTTACCAATCTCGCCTTAACTTTATTGCCCCCGCATTTATCGGCACAGAACTTGGCATAACAGACCTTCAACACTTTTGCTAGGGCTGGACAGATTTGTTTTTGGGCATTATTAGGTATATTTATATAAATATATTTATATTTAGGTATATTTGTTTATTAGATACAGATTTGTTTATTAGGGCTCATACAGATTTGCCAAATAGTGCGGACGTCATCAGCAATCCAAAAGAATGTATCAATGGAAAGTGTGATAACTGGGTGATAACTAAAGTTACTGTTGCAGAACTCTATATATACACACACAATCTTATAATCTAGTTTTCATTGATCTCTTGTCATTTACAAAGCCTAGTTTAAAATGTTTGAGGCTTTTTTTTATCAAACACAGTTTACTTGGTGATAGTTTTATTTTTGTACATATTATCCACTTCTTAGCAGACTCTAAATACCATTCCTCTTTTCTGCCCAAAAATAGATTACTCAAAAGGCTTTGGCGGGAAGTTTGGTGTACAGAAAGATCGAATGGACAAGGTGAGGAGGCTGGCAACTCTTTCCCAGTGTGCTTTTAAGCTCTACCTTTAAGTACCATTGATGACTGCGTGCTAGTTGATTGTATGAGTTTCTTGTTATTTTCGAAACAAGGTTGCTAAATTTGGAAATGTTGTTATACGTGTCATAAAGTTGTAACCATAGAACAATTATTTCTCGAAGTAGGAAAAACTACCTTTAAAACACATCCCTGAATATGTTGTTGCGTTAATTGTTTATAGAGTTATTTAAAAACTCTAGATGTGAAGCAGTGCCACCTCCTGTAATTTGTTTTGGAAGTGCTTAAGGTTTACGCCAACTTCCTACCAATTGTGACAATTTGATGTATTTTTATACGAGTGCGAAGTCATTAGAGTTTTGTGCCAAACCTTATCCAGAAAAGTTTTGGTTTCTAACCTCAATTTACTACAGCTTCTAATTTCTAAATTGTGATGCACCTGCCGCTTTAGCTGAGAGGGTGATATCCTACTGAACCGAGTAAATTTAATTACTTTTATAGGATGGGCCACATAGGCTCGACGAGAGCAAAACTGCACAGTTTTCCTAATTGTAAAGGTTCTTAAATATGCTTCTAATGTATGAAGGGATTCATTCAGAGAACACAAGAATGTTGTGAGGACCTTGGAGAAATAATTAATTACCTTTTTTAATTACTGTACACTGGTAACACCGTATTTGTTTCTTATTAGAATGCGCTAACTTTTGAAGACATAGAAAAGCCTTCCTCAACATATCAGAGAACCCGGCCTGTGGAGGCTGGTAAGTGGTATTTTTCAATCGACCAATTGTTCAAAAGCTTTACCACTGGATTTCAGTTTTATTGGTAATTTCAGTTGGCATGCAGATGCCCGGCAGATGCTGAATATCCTTACTGTACATAAAGGAGTGCATCAAATGTTATAAACTAGTTACCAAGTTTGGCGTTCTTGAAATAACCACTTTCTGTAAGTCATTGATGGCGTATCCATGTGAGTGGTGGCAAAGAAGTACATGTGATAATGCTCATGTTATTAGAAGTTTCCTGTTGTGTCTTGGTGAATTTGTAGATGCTGGGTTTAGTTGGGAGAAAGCCTGGCATCCAGAGGAAATGATTGTACATTAGAGAGCAGTAACTGATGGCACCCAAGCAGTTCCAATAGAGACGCCTGATGAGCGGGGGAGTCTTCTGGGTAGGTTCTTATCATCTAAATGTAAAATCTGTGTATAGGGCATAATGTCCCCCCCCCGAGTTATTTTTAAGAATGTGAACTGAATCCTAAGACAGATAATAGTCTTTCTCAACTCATGGGGTACTTTAGACTTTTGCTGTGGCAGGTAAAAGGCACCCAAAATGGCATATGCAGCACACCTTTATGTCTTCTCCTGGCATTTTCCCTCTTCGTACATAACCGGTTTGCTTCACTACTCAGCTACTTTTTATTTATTACTTGATGAGGACTGAAATGGCACTAAAGGATCTTTCTGCCAAAAATGCTTTCTTGTACAGCTACATCTCATAGTGGTTTACAGTGCACAAACATGGCTCTTCTCTTGGCAGCCCCTCAACACACCTGAATCTGCTTCCTGGATCACTGGCCAGCTTCCTGCAGTGCCTGTTGTAGAATATATATACTTTTCCAATAGTGTCCTTTGTTCTCTGTTGATTATGTAGTTGGCAAAATTGTCCTGGGAAACAATGGCATTTATGTTTGAGTGCCAGTTGTAGCTTAAAGGAAGTATCTACTGGGCAAGATTCCCAATCTCTTTAACACATGCATAGGTACAAACCAGGCCTTTACAGTAGGGACTTGTTGCGGGATCTCGAGGAATAGGTGCTGGTAGTGGCCAGAAGAAGGGCACATTGGGATGGTGCAGATAAGAATTTCATAAATTTCAGAGTTCCAGACTGTATTCCTGAAGGATACAGGCAATGCTTTTGCCAGATTTTTATGAATGGTATTCTATTTTTTGTTAATATAGTTGGCAAAAAGTGATGCCATGTGACAGCCGTGGCAGGGGTAAAGAGTTGTGAGGGAGCTGCACTCAAATACCATTCTTCACTTCTGCCTCTGAGGATGTATCCCCCTGTCCCCCCCCCTTTTTTTGTCACTTTGCATCCTATTACCCTCTCAGCATTTCATCTCATGCCACACATGAAGACTTGTTTCTTCCACTCTGAGCAGAGAGCTCGTGCTGACCGGTGCATATTAACAAAGACGCTTCAGCACAAACTGAAATCTCCGGTGAGTAATGTGCCTGCTATGATCTATATTCCAGAGGAAAGATATTGGCTAGTGCAAACACATCCCCTGCATGCTCTTGATTCCTTCAATCTGCAGAGATCAGAGTAAGGTGAAGGTAATGATGGACCATTACTTGCCATTCCTCCACTTCTCTCTCCGGACCCTGGGGAGGTGGTTTGTGTGTCTGCAGCAGCACTGGCTTCACTGCTCTTTTATCGCATCATCGAATAGCTGGGTTCCAATTCTGGAATTCTGTAAGGAGGGTTTCAATGGAAGAACTGCACAACACAGTAGTACTCACTCCTTGCACCCTTAGAGCCCACTAATCGGTCGTTTTAAAAGCTTTGGCAGAACACCTTTCTTTGGAGCTCGAAACCCCACTTTTTCACTACCTACTACTGGGAACAATAATTCCTACTCTGGGTCTCCAGAAGATCTACATACTGCAAATATTCAGTACTTGCCGGGTCGTGGAAATAGTTCATCGACACAGGGTAATTTGCTTGCTTCACCAGGCAATATTGTTGTGTCTTTGCCAGCCATGTGGTTCAATATAAAACACCTGCTCCTAGTGAAGATTGTAATGTTTTATGTGGCACATGCCTGATGAAAACCTGTGCAGGGTTCCTTTTCTCGAACCTTTCTGCAAACAATGAAGAGGACGTGGAAATTTCCTGTAACTGTTGATAATCTTGGACACATGCTGCTTTAGAAAGAACTTGTGCATGTCACTCAGTGTTGTTTTGAGTTGTCCATCAGCCCACACAAGAAACTTCTAATCAGGCCAAACCTTCTCACTGGTGAATCAGGCACCTAGACTCGTGACATTTCAAGATAACTGTCTGGCACCTGAGGTCCAGAGAAGTGTATGGCCATCTTGAGTGAGGCACATAGTCGTACTATTCATATGCTATGCAGCCAAATGGAGAAAATGTATCTATTTCTACATCTACAAAACCCCTTTAAAGGTAGAGTTCCTGATATTATTTCTTATCTTTTACACTTTATCCAGAGCGGGCTACTTTACACATCTATCCCTCCTTTTGGCTACTGAGCTACAAATGTGCAAAAGAAGGAACACTCCTCTCTTTCACTTTCTCTTTTTTTTAAATTTGTTTTATTTAGTATTTTTTATTTTGTAGCCACAAACAGAAATAAGTTACATAGAGATACAGTTTCTCAAACAATAAACCAATGTTAATCATAGTCATAGGCAGAACAGAGAACACGAAAGGGTATAGGTGGAAAAGAAAGGAGAAGAGAACGACAACGACATAACGGCATTATAATTTTGGAAATGGAAAAATACTTTGCAGACTCAATCCCATTGCAAACAAGACCATATTCTGTTAAATGTAAGCAGAGATCGAGGGCCTCTGGCTTTAGCTAGTGCCAACTCCATTTCGTAAATTTCTCTTAAGGCCCAAAATTCATTAATGCTTGGACTCCTAGTCTGGATCCAAGAACGAGCTATTCATAAGCGGGCACAGGCCGATATGATGGAAGCAAAAGACTTAGTAAGACAGCCTAACTCAGAAAATATTCCTAGCGCCAACTCTTTCTCTGAGACTGCATTATCGTACCCGGCCCAGACTGCAAGAGCGAGAGTAATATCCGACCAAAATTCTTTGAGTTTAGGACATGTAAAAAACATATGGCGGAGATCTGTGGCAAATTCTTGACATTTTGGACAGTATGATTTACTATTAGTTGAACTGGTACACCATTTGGAAATTCGCTCCGGAGTATAATAAAGCATAAAATTTAGTCTAGTTTGCTGGAGCTTCAAATTGACTGATGTTACCGCTGAATCAATTGTTTCTAGAGATTCGCACAGCTCTTCTTTACTAATGTAACAGTTAAGAATCCGACTTAGTTTAGCCGCTATCAGTATACCATCGTCGCTGGACACCCCTATGAGTTTCTGATAAGTTTTACCGATAACTCTTTCACTTTCTCATGATGAAGCTAATCCTGGAGCTTCTCAAGAGAGTAATAACCCCAATTATAACACCTGTCTGACCTCAATGTGGTTCTCACAAGTCTTACAGTTCTCCACTTTTTTACCTCTTCACTCGTGACTTGAAGCTTCTTTTATGGAAAGTGCCTTTTCATGTGGCTATAACTTCGCTCAAGTGCATTGGCGAGTTGCAAGCCATTTCTATTCTAGAGCCATTTATACAAGTTCACAGTGACAGTGTGGTCCTTAAAACAAATCCAAAGTTCCTACCTAAGGTTGCATCACCGTTTCATGTCAATTGGACAATGGAGCTGCTTGTGCTCTTTCTACAACCTGATTCTACAGTGGAAGGGTTGTTACGTGCTTCAGATGTTAAATGGGCACTTGTGTATACATTGACCGTACTAAACCATTTCAAAAGCCTAATCAACTTTTGTTTCATTTGCAAAACCCTATAAAGGTCAGGTGATTACAAGGTGGATTGTTAAGTACATCCAAACATGTTATGGAAAGGCTAAATGTGTACTTCCCATGCCTCCCAGGGAACACACTACACAAAAAAAGGGATCCACCAGGGCTTTCGGGGGTAACATCCCATTAGCTAATATTTACAAAGCTGCCTCTTGTTCATCACAACATGCTTTCACATATCATTACTGTGTGGACCTATTAGCTCATCAGTGTGCTATCGGTGGCTGGATTGTATTAAGAACTGTCTGCATCATCTTCACCCATAACCAGTGCTAGGAGGAGAACGCTTTACAGTTGACGTAAGGCATGTGTATCTACAATTACACATACCGCTAACAGAAAATGTTACATACCCTGTAAACATCACCCACCGTCCTCTCCAGAAGCAGGCAATAGGTTTGCACTGGAGCACATATCCACTCCACTTTTATCTTTTCACCCGCAGAGCAAAACAAAAACAATCTAGGTTAGAGTCCATGAACGTGCACATTGTGGACAAAGGGAGTAGTCACGCGGAATCCTGAACTCGACACTAGATGGGAGGAGTATGCAGTGCATGTGAATCTACGGCACTGCACAGTATGAACCGATGTTTACTGGTAAATAACATTTTCCTTGTAAAGGTGGCAAAAAAGTGAAGGCTGGTATTAGCACAACACAGGTCAGTGGTAAGTTATTGAAAAGGTAGATTAGGTGTTCCTATTTGGATTTAGAGCACGTCTAGGGTAAGGGGTTGAGTTGGGCCAAGTGCTGTGGTTGCCATTAACCTAAGCGATTTACTATTCAGTTGTAGTTTATGGGTTAACGAATGGATAAGATCCTTGCCTATAGCTAATGATGTTGGTGGGGACCTGGCCAGGTCGGGATTAGGGTAAAGGTTAGTGCTGGTGAAGGCAGACAAAATAACATGTTATAAGTGAGGATAGAGAGTTGCAAGTAGGGGGCCTGCACCATTCATGATCACAAATGTTTTTGCCTAAAACTTTATATTTGAATCATCCTGATTCCGCTTTCTCCAGGGAATCCAAAAGCCTATAAGATGCCCAGCCCACACAGTTGAGGGCATTGACCGCATTTGGGTTAAAAGCCAAAATATACTTATTTGTTATGTTTCAATATCATTAATAGTCCAGTAAAGCCAAAATATACTTGTGTGACTGCTAGTTGGGGTGGATGGTAGTCCACCACAAATAATAATAACTATTCATGTTAGGTGTAGTATAGATTTTAGTAATATAAATCTGAGCTCAACCTCTAGTAGCTATGGCATAGAGCAGACAGGCTTAACTTAAGAAAATGTATAAAACATTTACAAATACCAAACCAGTTAAAGTCGAAAATACAACAAATATTCTACTCCAATTTATAAACCGAGAATAATTTAATGAACAAAATGACATAAAAGAAGCAAATAGTCAATAAGGGAAACCGGAGATATGAATTTTTAATTTAAAAAAATTAAATAGTGCCAGAAAGTGTCCAAGGAAATGAGTAACCCCTCCTCTGTTGTCACTTCTTACCAGTTTTAGGACAGCTCCTCTCCCAATGGGTTTGGTTCCTTTGGGGGGGGAAAAAGGACTCTGCCCAGGTGTCGGCTAACATTGCCCTGTGACAGAGTAGGTATCTTTGAAGTTGATCTAGTTCCTGGGCACAGTGTAAATGGATATCCTGCCAGAGTAATAGAGGCACCTCCCGATACTCAGGGAGCCGTTTTCACACCTCTTCAAGGGGGCTATTCAGGAGATAGTTGGAGCTCAGGCAAATGGGCCTCCAGAGGCGTTGGGCAGGAAACAGTAACTTTCTAAAAGTACCTTTTCTTTAATACTTTTCTCAAATCAGCATTCTTAAATGTACTAATGTAATCTAGTGCTTTCCTGTGTAACAGCCAGCCTTGCTGGAATGAAAATAGCTTTTGGGGCCTTTTCACTGTAAGGACATATGTAACATTAAATTTCTACATGCCCTACTTTTAATTACCATGCACCCTACCTTGGAGCATATAAGGCCTACATAGAGGTGACTTATTAATATTTAAAAGGAAGGTTTTGACATGTTAAAAGGTTTTATTTTGGCGGCCGAATTGCAATTTAAAACTGCCACAGCCAAGCTACAAGGGTAGGCCTGCAGTCATGTTTGCACTGTCACTGTTGTTTAATGGGTGCTGTAGTCCACTCGCAAAATTTAACTTAAAGGTCCTGACTGCACTTTGTACCATATTCTAGGGACCTGCAGGTAAGTTAAATATGCCAATGTTAGATTTGGGGGTCTCTAGTTGGCAGAGGTATGTACCTTTGTCCAAATAGGGACCCTTGCGTCTAGTCAGGGAAAGTAGGTACACTCCCGAAATAACCCCTGCTCACCCTCTTGGTAGCTTGGCACGAGCAGACAGGCTTAGTTCAGAGGCAGTGTGTAAAGCATTTGTGAACACATACAGTAATCAAGTGACAACACTACAAATGGACACCACACAGGTTATATATTTATAAAAATAGGTATACTTTATATAGATTTATCACAAGACCATAAACGACAAAAATAATCCACAATACTGTTAAGAATACTTAGTTCTGATCAAAAAGGCTTAATTCAAGGTTCTGTGCGAGTCGGTAGCCTCCTCCGGCTACGGCGATGTCGAGAACAAACAGAGTCTAACAAATCCAGCTGACCGCGTCGAGACGGGCCAACACAGCGTAGACAGACTCGGTCACAGTACCTTTTACTTGAAGCGGCAGGCACGGGCGTGCGAGCCGGATGGCTGTTCGTCGCGGTCGCGATGCAAAAATGGAAGCGTTGCAGGACGCGTTGTCCCTCGATGCGGTGCAGGCAGCGGCTCGTTGACGTCGTCGAGACGGAGTCGGTGAGACCAGGGCCGTGCGTTGCAGGGCGAGACGGTGCTTCGATGCGGTGCTGGCAGGTTGCGGTGCGGCGACGGAGCCGGATTCAGGAGCTGGCGTCGATCAGTCCGGACAGCGGTGCGAGTCGGGCGGTGCGTCGCAAAGCGTGCGAGCGGTGCCCAACTCCGGTGCGGTCACAGGACTCGAACTCAGCAGCAGTGACCGTGTCGGTCGGACCAGTTCGATTCGGCGTAGCGAAGCGTTGCAGGACGCGTTGTCCCTCGATGCGGTGCAGGCAGCGGCTCGTTGACGGAGTCGGTGAGACCAGGGCCGTGCGTTGCAGGGCGAGACGGTGCTTCGATGCGGTGCTTGCAGGACACCGAGTCGGTCGTGAGAGTCGGTCACAGCTCCCTACCTCTGTAGCCACTGAAACAGGTTTCCAGCAGCAATTCACAAAGGGGGTGAAGTCCAATGGTCCTGGGACTTCGGTCAGGGGGCAAGCTCTCTTCCAAGCCCTTGGAGATCCTTCACAAGTTGATGAAAGTCACAGCAAAGCAAAAGTTCCTTTCTCCTCTCTTTGGCAGTCAGGCAAACCACTGCAGGCCAATCCCCCAAGCAGCACTTCAGGCTTAGGGATAGTTTCTCCTCAGTTTCTTCTTGGTTCCGCTCCTCAGTAAAGGTTTCTTCTTGTTCCCAAAAGTGATCTAATTTTCCTGGGGTCTGGGTGCCCCTCTTATACCCTGATTCTCTTTGTTCTCTGGAGGCAGAGAGGCCTCTGCCTAGTCCAAAACCAGTTCTGGTCAGTCCTGGAGCACTTTGTTTTTCTGACTCCTTCTTTCCTTTCAGAATGTGGGGCAGAGTGCTCAGCCGCCCGGCAGGAGGTGGAGCCAGCATTGTGGAAGGCAGGCACAGCCCTATTCAGACCTGCGCTGACTCACCCTGTCTCCTGTAGCCACCCCCAGCCCCTGTCACTCAATCTCCAGACAAGGAATACACAACCTAGCAGAGGCAGGCTTGGATAGTTAGGCAAGAAAATACCCACTTTCTAAAAGTGGTATTTTCGAACACAGAATGTTAAAACCAACTTCACTAAAAGATGTATTTTATCATCCTGAGTTCAGGCATACTAAATTCGTTTTTCTACCAGGTTCCCTGGGTCAGTTCTGACTATAAGGTGTAATAGTCAGTCTGCCCATTCTGGCCTATGGGGAGCAGGTAGCCTTGCAATAGTGAAAAACGAAAATGGCTGTAATTCACTATTAGGACATGCCACACACACCAGGGCATGTCCTACCTTATACTTACAATGCACCCTGCCCTAGGGCCTACTTTAGGGGTGACCAACATGCAGTAAAGGGAAGGTTTAGGGACTGGTAAGTGGGTGTACTCACCAAGTCGACATGGCAGCCCGAGGCTGCACACAGGCTCTGCGATGGCAGGCCCGAGACATATTTTACAGGCCGCTTCTGTGGGTGGCACAACCAGTGCTGCGAGCCCACCAGCGGCATTGGATTTACAAGCCCTGGGCACACTGAGTGCACTGTACTAGGGACTGACAAGTAAACCAATCATCCAATCATGGAGTCACTAATACATGTATCAATTAACGATAGGGAGCACTTGCACTTTGGCACTGATTAGCAGCGGCAAAGTGCCCATGAGCATCTAGTCCAGCAAAAACATATCGGCAACCGTGGAGGCATTATGAAAAAATGGAAGGGAGACCCACGCCAAGGATGCCAGGTCTAACACGTGTCCCCTCCAGCTGAAATGTGGGGAGAACTATCCTACCCCTAGGGAGTTCTCATCGCTAAGGCGGAAAAATCTGGACAGTCCATCAGCATTGGCGTGTTCTGTACCAGGGCGGTGTTCCACCGTAAAGTCCATCCCCTGTAGGGAAATGGACCACCTCAACAGCTTTGGATTCTCACCCCTCATCTGCATCAACCATCTGAGGGGCCTGTGGTCTGTCTGAACCCGGAAGTGAGTCCCAAACAGGTATGGTCTCAGCTTCTTCAGTGCCCAGACCACAGCAAATGCCTCCCGCTCAATAGCACTCCATCTCTGTTCCCGGGGAAGTAACCTCCTACTGATGAAGGCTACAGGTTGGTCTAGGCCCTCCTCATTGATCTGTGATAGAACAGCCCCTACACCATGCTCTGAAGCGTCGGTCTGAACAATGAACTCATTGGAGAAGTTGGGTGCCTGGAGCACAGGCGCCGTGCACATGGCAGTCTTCAAGGTGTCAAAAGCTTTTTGACAGGCGTCAGTCCAAATCACTTTCCTGGGCTGCTTCTTGGAAGTCAGCTCGGTCAAGGGGGCAACAATGCTGCCATACCCCTTGACGAATCTCCGGTAATACCCGGTGAGTCCTAGGAAGGCTCTCACCTCTGTCTGGGTCTTGGGGGCTCCCAAGCCAGAATGGTATCAATTTTCGGTTGGAGGGGCGCCACCTGGCCGCTCCCAACCTGGTGTCCCAAGTACACCACAGAACCCTGCCCAATCTGGCACTTACTCGCCTTGATTGTGAGGCCTGCCCTCCGCAGCGCCATCAACACTTCCCAGAGGTGGCGCAGATGCTCTTCCCAACGGGCACTGAACACTGCGATGTCATCCAGGTAGGCGGCACTGAAATCCTCCAGTCCAACCAACACCTGGTTGACCAACCTCTGAAAGGTGGCAGGGGCATTCTTCATCCCAAAGGGCATCACCCGGAACTGGTAGTGCCCATCTGGTGTGGAGAATGCTGACCTCTCTTTGCCCCATCAGTCAAGGCGATCTGCCAGTATCCAGACGTTAAGTCAAACGTGCTGAGGTACCGCGCAGCCCCTAACCGATCTATGAGCTCATCAGCTCTGGGGATGGGGTGGGCGTCAGTCCTGGTGACGGAATTGAGTCCCCTGTAGTCCACACAGAACCGGAGTTCTGGTGTGGCACCAGGCGCGGCAGCTTTTGGAACCAAGACCACGGGGCTGGCCCAAGGGCTGTTAGAGGACTCAATCACCCCTAGCGCAAACATCTTGGAGACCTCCTCCTTGATGCAGGCTCTGACCCTGTCAGTCACCCTGTAAGCCTTGTGCTTCACAGGAAGACTGTCCCCAGTGTCCACATCATGGACGCACCAATGGGTGACACTGGGAACCAGGGAGAACAGGTCAGGGAACTGTCCCAACAGTTGGCGACAGTCACCCTGCTGCTCAGGTGTCAGGGAGGTAGAGAGGTTTACTCCCTCCACTGATCCATCTTGCTCTCGGGCTGACAGGAGGTCAGGAAGAGGCTCGGTCTCCTCCTCCATTCCATCATCTGTAGCTAAGAGCATGCCCACTTGGGACCTCTCCAAGTGGGGCTTCAGGCGGTCCACATGCAGGACCCGCAAGGGGTTCCTGGGAGACTGCAAGTCCACCAAATAGGTAACTGGACTCTTGCGCTCCACCACCGTAAAAGGGCCGGTCCACCTGTCCTGGAGCGCACAGGGCTCCACAGGGGCCATGACCCACACTTTCTGACCAGGCTGAAGCTCTACCAGAGTGGCATTCTGGTCGTACCACCGCTTCATCTCCTCCTGGCTGGCTTCCAGATTTGCCTCAGCAAGCTCTCTGAAACGCCTAGTCTGGTTCCTGAAGGCCAGCATGTAACTGTATACATCCTGGGGAGGTTTCCTGGGAGATTGCTCCCAGCCTTCCTTGACCAAACTCAGAGGTCCTCGCACCGGGTGTCCATAGAGGAGCTCAAAGGGACTGAACCCTAGAGAGTTCTGTGGCACCTCCCGGTATGCAAACAACAGGCATGGTAAGAGGACGTCCCATTTACGCCTCATGGGTTCTTCCAGACCCATAATCATGCCCTTGAGGGTCCGGTTGAATCTCTCAACCAGACCATTTCCTTGAGGGTGGTAAGGAGTGGTGAACTTGTAAGTTACACCGCACTCCTGCCACAGGGACTTCATGTACTTGGACACGAAGTTGGTACCTCTGTCAGACACCACCTCTTGAGGGAATCCCACACGTGAGAAAATTCCCATCAGTGCCCGTCCCACCACGGGGGCCGTCACTGTCCTCAGAGGGATGGCTTCAGGGTACCGGGTGGCATGGTCCACCAAGACCAGGATAAACCTGTTGCCCATGGCTGTCTTGGGGTCCAGTGGCCCCACAATGTCAATACCCACCCGTTCAAAGGGGGTGCTGACCACAGGGAATGGCTGGAGAGGAGCCTTGTGCTTCCTCCCACTTTTTCCACTTGCCTGGCAAGTCTGGCATGTCCTGCAGTGAGTGGCGGCACTCCTGCGCATCTGGGGCCAATAGAAATGGGTAACAAGCCTGTCAAAGGTCTTGTCCTGCCCCAGATGTCCCGCTAATGGTACATCATGAGCCAACCCCAGTAGGAAGGCTCTGAAGCGCTGGGGTACCACCAGCACACGGGCTGACCCAGGCTCAGCAACCTTAGGCTCTGAATACAGGAGACCATTCTCCCAGTAAACCCAATGTGATCCAGACTGATCACCTGCTGCCTGGTCTGTGGCCTGTTGCCTCAGACCCACGAGAGAAGGGCATGTGTTCTGCTCCTTGCAGAACTCTTCCCTGGAGGGTCCTCCTTCTTGCTGCCAATGGGTCAGCTCAGGTAGGTCCCCCAGTTCAGCTACCTGTTCCCCTGTAGGCTCCAGGGCATCCCCCTCAGGGTCTGCCTCCTCCTGGACCGTGGGAACCTCGGGGGCCGGTTTCCCGCGCCCCTGCCTCCTCTCTCTCCGGCAGGCACCTGGGCCTCCCTCTCAGGCTCCAGGTCCTCTTGAACACCTTTAGCTGCCATTGACCGGGTGGTCACACATGCCCAATCAGGCAAGCCCAACATTTCTAAATGCGCACTCCGCTCCACCTTAGCCCAAGGTGAGCTCTCCAAATCGTTCCCTAACAAACAGTCAACAGGCATGGCTGGCCTCACAGCTACTTGAAGAGTACCCGAGACCCCCCACTCAAAGGGAACCTGAGCCACCTTGCAGTGACTCTCTGTGTTGTCAGCGGCAACAACCGGATAGAATGCATCAGGGATAACCTGCTCTTTAGACACCAGGTGACACTTGACAGCTGTCACACTGGCTCCTGTGTCTCTCAGAGCCTCCACCCTATGGCCATTGATGGTCACCCACTGCCTGTATTTCTTAGTGTTCTCAGGCAGCGGGGTCCTAGGGACCATCTCAGAGTCTCCTAATGAGACAAGGGAAAACACTGTGGGATCCCCCACCTTGGGCACCCAACTCCTCCCCCAGGGCTACACTAGCCAACTGCCGGGGGACTGCACTGGTGGGTGCTGGTTTTCCATGCAAAGGGCAACGAGGATCGTTTGCCTTGTGGCCAGGGGCGCCACACTTGTAACATACCAGTGGTCCCTGGTGAACAGGGGGCCTGTCAGGGCCACTGGCTTCTTCTCAGGGGAGGCTGGGAACCTTTCCCTTGGTTCCCTTGGGGTCTACTTTGGGGCCCTTTATGGAACTCCTTCTGTTTACCCTTGTCCCCCCCACTCTTCTGCT
Source organism: Calotriton arnoldi (assembly GCA_963921515.1). Lineage (NCBI taxonomy): Eukaryota > Metazoa > Chordata > Amphibia > Caudata > Salamandridae > Calotriton > Calotriton arnoldi. The sequence continues at coordinate 589,718 of CAWUFW010001987.1, read as the reverse complement.
GGGGACCCTGCCCACCCTTGGCGGAGTCTCCCACGTGACCCTTGTGGACCCGGGTACTCACCCAGCGGTCCGCCTCCTCAGCAAGCTGCCTAGGGTTAGTCAGCTTACTATCAATCAGGTGCTGGCGTAGCTCAGGAAAACAATTACCGGACAAGTGCTCCCAGGCAATCAAATCAAAGAGCGCCTGAAAATCAGTCGCTTTGCTACCCTTTACCCAACCATCCAAGGCTCTGCAAAAGAAGGTCACATATTCAACCCAGGTACTGCTTTCAATCTTACTACAGTTCCTGAACCTTTGCCTATAAAGCTCAGGGGTCAAACCATATCTAGTCATTAAGGCATCCTTCATGTGGCTGTACGAATTATAGACTTCAGAGGGCAAATCCAACAAGGTATCCCGCCCTTCACTGAGGAACCGTCCCCACAACCCCGCTCCCCAATCCTTCTCAGGGACCCGGTGGGAAGACATGGCTACCTCATAGGCTTTGAACCACTGCCCTATGTCGTCATTTTTAAAAAACTCCTTCACCACATCTTTGGGAATATACACCCTAGCTTCAACAGGCACAGGCGGTACACTGCCACCAGAGGGAGTAATCTCTAAGCTCTTGGCCTTCAATTCCAACTCCCTCAAAACTTTCTCATGTTCAAACTGCATTTTCTTTTCCTCTAGGGCTAATTTCCTTGTTTGCATTTCGAATTCTAACTGCTTATTCAGCTTGAGTTTGGTCAGCTCCATTTCGTGCACCCTACTCTCTTTCCTGTCCTCCAACTCCTCTGGAGACAGTCCTCTGGCAGAAACACTGCTACCTACTGGGGAAGGTGGTCTTCTAGCCCCTAGACCCAATAGCCCCTCCAGCTGCCCTTCTGCATTCTCAGCCCCCTCCACAGGGGCACTCCTTGATTCGACCCAGGCCCTCAGCGCCTTTTGGAGGTCCTCCTTCCTGGAGATCCCGGTCATGGACACTTTAAACTTTTTGCAGAATTGCTTGAGCTGCTTAAGGGTGTAGCATTCTAGCCTCTCTTCTTCCCAATCACATTCAACAGAGGCTACTGATGCTGGTTTCTCCATAGTGACTGAACTTGGCATTTGCAAAAATAGGAAATCCCAGAAAAATGCTATTAAAGTATGTGGTTGCGTTTTGGTCTGCACTCACTAAGTAGTGTTCACCAATCACTGTACATGAGTCACAAATGCAAGTCCAGAATCCTCACCGCTGACCACCAATGTTAGATTTGGGGGTCTCTAGTTGGCAGAGGTATGTACCTTTGTCCAAATAGGGACCCTTGCGTCTAGTCAGGGAAAGTAGGTACACTCCCGAAATAACCCCTGCTCACCCTCTTGGTAGCTTGGCACGAGCAGACAGGCTTAGTTCAGAGGCAGTGTGTAAAGCATTTGTGAACACATACAGTAATCAAGTGACAACACTACAAATGGACACCACACAGGTTATATATTTATAAAAATAGGTATACTTTATATAGATTTATCACAAGACCATAAACGACAAAAATAATCCACAATACTGTTAAGAATACTTAGTTCTGATCAAAAAGGCTTAATTCAAGGTTCTGTGCGAGTCGGTAGCCTCCTCCGGCTACGGCGATGTCGAGAACAAACAGAGTCTAACAAATCCAGCTGACCGCGTCGAGACGGGCCAACACAGCGTAGACAGACTCGGTCACAGTACCTTTTACTTGAAGCGGCAGGCACGGGCGTGCGAGCCGGATGGCTGTTCGTCGCGGTCGCGATGCAAAAATGGAAGCGTTGCAGGACGCGTTGTCCCTCGATGCGGTGCAGGCAGCGGCTCGTTGACGTCGTCGAGACGGAGTCGGTGAGACCAGGGCCGTGCGTTGCAGGGCGAGACGGTGCTTCGATGCGGTGCTGGCAGGTTGCGGTGCGGCGACGGAGCCGGATTCAGGAGCTGGCGTCGATCAGTCCGGACAGCGGTGCGAGTCGGGCGGTGCGTCGCAAAGCGTGCGAGCGGTGCCCAACTCCGGTGCGGTCACAGGACTCGAACTCAGCAGCAGTGACCGTGTCGGTCGGACCAGTTCGATTCGGCGTAGCGAGCGTTGCAGGACGCGTTGTCCCTCGATGCGGTGCAGGCAGCGGCTCGTTGACGGAGTCGGTGAGACCAGGGCCGTGCGTTGCAGGGCGAGACGGTGCTTCGATGCGGTGCTTGCAGGACACCGAGTCGGTCGTGAGAGTCGGTCACAGCTCCCTACCTCTGTAGCCACTGAAACAGGTTTCCAGCAGCAATTCACAAAGGGGTGAAGTCCAATGGTCCTGGGACTTCGGTCAGGGGGCAAGCTCTCTTCCAAGCCCTTGGAGATCCTTCACAAGTTGATGAAAGTCACAGCAAAGCAAAAGTTCCTTTCTCCTCTCTTTGGCAGTCAGGCAAACCACTGCAGGCCAATCCCCCAAGCAGCACTTCAGGCTTAGGGATAGTTTCTCCTCAGTTTCTTCTTGGTTCCGCTCCTCAGTAAAGGTTTCTTCTTGTTCCCAAAAGTGATCTAATTTTCCTGGGGTCTGGGTGCCCCTCTTATACCCTGATTCTCTTTGTTCTCTGGAGGCAGAGAGGCCTCTGCCTAGTCCAAAACCAGTTCTGGTCAGTCCTGGAGCACTTTGTTTTTCTGACTCCTTCTTTCCTTTCAGAATGTGGGGCAGAGTGCTCAGCCGCCCGGCAGGAGGTGGAGCCAGCATTGTGGAAGGCAGGCACAGCCCTATTCAGACCTGCGCTGACTCACCCTGTCTCCTGTAGCCACCCCCAGCCCCTGTCACTCAATCTCCAGACAAGGAATACACAACCTAGCAGAGGCAGGCTTGGATAGTTAGGCAAGAAAATACCCACTTTCTAAAAGTGGTATTTTCGAACACAGAATGTTAAAACCAACTTCACTAAAAGATGTATTTTATCATCCTGAGTTCAGGCATACTAAATTCGTTTTTCTACCAGGTTCCCTGGGTCAGTTCTGACTATAAGGTGTAATAGTCAGTCTGCCCATTCTGGCCTATGGGGAGCAGGTAGCCTTGCAATAGTGAAAAACGAAAATGGCTGTAATTCACTATTAGGACATGCCACACACACCAGGGCATGTCCTACCTTATACTTACAATGCACCCTGCCCTAGGGCCTACTTTAGGGGTGACCAACATGCAGTAAAGGGAAGGTTTAGGGACTGGTAAGTGGGTGTACTCACCAAGTCGACATGGCAGCCCGAGGCTGCACACAGGCTCTGCGATGGCAGGCCCGAGACATATTTTACAGGCCGCTTCTGTGGGTGGCACAACCAGTGCTGCGAGCCCACCAGCGGCATTGGATTTACAAGCCCTGGGCACACTGAGTGCACTGTACTAGGGACTGACAAGTAAACCAATCATCCAATCATGGAGTCACTAATACATGTATCAATTAACGATAGGGAGCACTTGCACTTTGGCACTGATTAGCAGCGGCAAAGTGCCCATGAGCATCTAGTCCAGCAAAAACATATCGGCAACCGTGGAGGCATTATGAAAAAATGGAAGGGAGACCCACGCCAAGGATGCCAGGTCTAACAGCCAATTAGGAGTAGAACCAATTTTGACATATTTTAGTGGTCAGAGCACATGCACTGGGACCTGGTAAGCAGAGTCACAGTACACATGGTTTAAAAAACAGTAGCATCATTTTACAAATAAAATGGGTTGATCATGCGAAAAGAGGCATTTTTCTACAACTTGCTTATTTATCATTCAAAGTAATCTTTTTTTCAATACGAAACAAAGTTTGAGATGCTCACTAAGTCACAAATAAGTGCAAAAATATCCAGCAAAAAGTAGGATTTATAAAAACACTTTCAGAGGGAGTATTATCTCTTAGACTTTTTAGTTAAAGATATATTTTTGTTAACACATTTCTTTGCAGACTTTTGTTCCAAAGACAAAGTTTTGCAAGTTGCCAGATTTCCATAGGCCACTGCACATTATATACTGTAGTAAATATTTTATAACCTTATCAGGAGGGTATGTTTCATTTGTTTAATTATTATTGTTTATAAATTACTTAAGAATCAAACTAAACTTCAGAATGTTTCCATAATTTTATGGCAAAGCATGGTAATGCATTTAAATTGGCACCCTCTACGACATAGCATGGAAGCATATTAAACCTGTAATTGCATGGTATAAATATTTATTCGTTGAAGATTGCATCATGATTCTCCTTCCCTTGTTATCTTGCAGTCAGCAATAAAACAAGCAACCTCAGGGCAAACTTCGAAAATATTGCTAAGGAGAATGAAGCTGAGAACCGAAAGAAGGCGGAAGCAGAAAGAGCTCAGAGGATGGCAACGGACCGACAGGAGCAACAAGAGGCCAGAAGGAAGCTTGAGGTCAGTAGTGTTTAAATCTTCTAGTGGAGTCAAGTTGTTTCATGGAGGCAGTGAATATGTCTGCATTATCTGAGCCAGGCATTGGGTTTGTTACTCGGATGCCTTCCAACTAAACAAAATGGAACAACCTCTCCTCGTGCTCATGAAAATGTGGAGGCTTATTCAGCAGTGGTGTTCTTTTGATGGCATTGGGAAAGTTCTCAGTGTGAGCATGTGCACTGACCACAGGGTCTAGTAGAACCTCCATTCACACATGCTTTGCTTCTAATTCTGGCAGCCATAACAGCCATGTTATTATTTCTTGCCTGTTGGGCTTCCATACTTTGATGAGAGTTAGGCAGGGGAAATGTCTTGGGAATAGACCTGTATAGTCACCTTCCTCTAACAAACACTTGAAAATTCTCCCAAACTTAAAATACCTCTTTGTTGGCAAGTCTATACTGGCCTGCTCCCAAGTATGCAACTCCTAGCGCCAAGCGATATACCAAGTACAACTGGGACGAAGCTGTATTTGGGAGGCAGCTGTAATTGCATTTTGATTACTGAATGTTGGGTGGAGGTGAACATAAGATCTACTCATTTTAAGTGGGTCCTGACACCGCTCAGTCTAAAACCTCTCCTTTTATGTCTCCCAACAGATAGGCTCTAATTTTATATCCATATGGAGTTTCTTATGTGCTATTCGGCAGGGAGCACACCTGGGCTCCACGCGTAGTATGGTGTCTTTACTCTGTCACATTCATAGCATTCTCAGAGTTCCTGTGTGGTTTACAATACATCCGTGTCCCTTTCTGAGTGGCACTTTGCCATACCTCTGTAGCTAATAAAATGTAAATGCATACTTGAGCCAGTCTAACAACATTGGGATCATGGTCAGACCAATCATCCTAATGTATGCATGGCTTTGGTTTTTTTCTTATAACATTAGAAGATATATTTTTGTTTGAATACATTTTAATTTTTAGATATTACAGACCGTACATCCCTTTTCATTAACCCCTTCCTTGCTTTCCCAAATTCATTTCTTGTGTAAGTTTTTACTTTGGAAGTTCAGAAATGGTCCCAGAGTCATGGAAAGTCTTCCTTTGCATTTACTTTAGAATTGAACCAGAGTTTACACCCTTAAAACCCATATCGCCAAGTTTTCTCAAAGCCCTACTCATCGACTTGAATTACATGGCTATCATTTCCATCCCTAGGACGAACTTGTTGCGTCCAAGGGTTCTTGGCTGCCTGGGTGCCCGAGAACTGCAGTACATTGTGGAGTCCTGAGGTACCCTGACCTCAGAAGACGCTGTATGAAGTGCGCAGCTGCAGGCTGGGAAAGGCTTTCACCTGGGCCTGTCTTCTCTCATGCTCGTGGGCTTCTGGCTGCTGCTACTTCTGTCTTGAACTCCAAAATGGCAGTTCTCTGCCTTGGGGTTTGTAGCTGCCTTTTTAAAAGCAACTCCACAGATAGTCCACTTCAGGTTTTGATTCTCTTGTCTTTTCTCTTTTCATCATGGCTGTTCTTCCCTTTGTTTCTTCCAGACTTTCCCAATATATTGTTTCCCGTCATGTGGTATTTGATATCCTTACCTTCTCCCGTTCTGTTACTATCTAAAGGCTCTAGTCTGGTTGGAAGGTGCGTTGTTACAAATCTGTGTTCCCTAGATTGTTTTCTCGCTCCTTCCACTTACTGATCCTGACTCTGTGCTCTTTAAGAATTCCACTATCGGATTCTAGATCCCTGGTATTCAATCTTCTAAAATCTTTTTCCAGCAAAGAGTTTTTTTTTATACCTTTTGGCTTTTCCTCCTCAAAGTGGCAACCACTCGAGGGCACTTGCTGATCACATATTCCAGTGTGTGGTGACAGTGTGGCTTCGGGAAACAGTCACCCATGCATTGGACAGCTGAAGACCCGCAACAGATTATGGGCAAGCATCCGAACCTGAAGAGAACCTTAACTTCACATTTCATTTGTGTGTGGGTATTGGAGGATTCTCCCTCTCGGCTGGAATGGGAGTATTCGTAATATTTTATAACCTCTTCCCAGAAAGAGCTGAGTTTAGGGCAGTCCCAGAGTGTATGCGTGATCGTTCCCGCATGATGACAGTCTCTGCAGTACTAAAGTTTCTTTTATGGTTTTAGAGGACTGTATCTAGTCTAGTGGCAGCAATCTAGTATTTTTCAAGTTGCTTCTCTTGCGTGTACATGTCTAATGCCCTTGCATTTGTTCTGGGCTAAAGTCTTCCTTGTTTGCTTCTTTGACAAATTTATACCTACCTCCATTTCATAAATGATTTGAAAAGGATTCTCCATGTCTCTTATCCCTCAATGAGTACCTTATACATTTTTTAGATCACCTGCGCCCCATTTTATTTGCTGGAGAAATTTTCAAATTCGGCGAGTGACCGAGAGGCAGCTTCCCTTATTCCTTTTTTCAGTACCCACTGTCCAATGTGAACACCTCTGACCTGCTCATATTCTCCTAGGCAAGTAATCTTTCGTTTGCTCGAATGTTTTGCTTTTTTCTATTTTTTTTTTTTTTAACGTGTCCCCACTCTTGATTCATCGGGCTTCTCGCCATAGTCTAAAAGCATCCTTATCTTCCCCTGGTCCGAAGTCTGGGTTCTCAAATGAAAAGGTGAATGGTGATGCATCCTATGTAATGCCTAAGAGTTCGCCTATGGCCGCCCATATTTAGATGGTCGCCCTATTGATTAGGGGAATCTAGTAGGTTATCGGTGGCTATATTTCACGTCTTTCCAAAGAGCCTCCCATAAATAGCTGTCTGCAAGAATGCCGTCTGTGAGGCACCAGCGGCACTATGTTTTGGCTTTCAACTACTCAAGGAGGTAGTTTGTGTGCGGGCGGATAGTATGCTGAGAGATTAGGGACCCCTACACCTCCTTTATTCACCTTCTCTTTTCAACACTTAGTTGAAGCCAATTCACATTTTCTTCTCTCCCTCCAAGTCCACAAGGCGTGCTCTTTATAGCTGTATCAGATTTTAGGGTCTACTTAAAGAGTTATTGCTGGAAGAGAAATAAGACTTTTGTGAGTGTCGTCCTCTTTATGTAGGCGATATGCTTGTGCCATGAGAGTGAGTAGTTGTCATTCTTTGGAGTTCCTTCTGAACTTCCCTTAGTAGCGGACAAAAGTTAGCATTGCGTATGCTCTCAATGGCATTTCCAAGGTATATGCCTCGATATTTTAATCGTATTTTGGCTCTAAATAAATAGGGAATTGGCATTTAGCCATGCTTCCTCAATTTGGGATATTTTATTTCCCAAGAGTTACAATTTTTACACAATTGGCTTAAATCTCGCCACCCTGATTCAAGCACTGTAGTGCCTCATTATAATATATATATATATAATACACATATATTTATATATTATATTTTGGGGTTACATCTATCTGGTTGCTCACCTTCTTAGAGTTGTCTCCCACCTGCCTTTTGGTGATGAATTCTGCCTGGCCATTTATCAGAGGGATTCACGGATACTAGCCACACCTCATCTTTAAGTTTTGTTTTTTTAGAAAACCAGTATGTGCGCTTCTCACATTGGAGTGACTCTTCCCAAATCAGTAATTGTGTTATATATCCTCAACATTATCCCAATCAGTCCTGGCCAAAATGTTTTAAAAAATGCCAGAACAAACTTGTCCGGGCTAAGGCCTTTGGAACCTTGAGAACCCCACACTACTTTAATGATTTCCTTGGCGGACATAGGACCGTTTGGGATGCTATCTGACCTGGTGTAAGTTTAGATAAGCCACCCCTTTCTAGATTGACTTTTGCTTCCGCCCTTACTGCTAGTTCGCCTGTATATAGGGCTTGCTAAACACAATCTAAAGGCCTTACTTTTATGGTGTTTCCTCATAACTAATGTTTCTAATGTCCCTGCTTTAGTTACCCTTTTCCCCCCATCTCTTCTTTTAATAATCTTTTTCAGGGAGGATTTCGCTTTGTTTAGCTTAGTTTAACTCTTGATATCTGCTTTAAGCATATTCCATAGTACCGGGAGTGGATATTTAATCATATAGTTGTGCAGTACAAACCTCTTTGTCTGGTATTGTTTCTTATTGATAAGTAACTTCATCTTTCATCAAAATACAAACTCCGTGTTAAATAGCCAGTGATACAGTCACTTCTTTTCAGATGTGTTCCACTACAAGAGACCTACAACTAGTGCTTGATTTGATAGGGCTAGATCTACATTTTCTATCTTGATTATGTGTTGATTGAGTTCTGACCTAAAAATAAGAGCTATATTCCTGCAAAAGATCATTGTGAGGTGGAGTAATGTTAGAAGTCTGTCTGTGGCATGTGTTAGCTGTAGATACACGTGCTCTGCGTACTCCTGCCATCTAGTGTTGAGTTGAATGTGTGCAACTTGGTTTTTTTTCTCCGAAGAAGTCTTTTGAGTCACGTGGCAAAGTGACTCCTGTGACTGATATTGACCCTGGGCATCGGCTCCATTGTTAGATTGTTTTCTTTCTGTCATGTGGTTCAGGCATGTTACTTACTGAGGTCCGGTTCAATTCCTCGTGGTGTTTGGTGTGGGACTTCTTTGGTCTGTTTCACGTTGTCCTGGAAACTTTTACGTCAGTGGTCGGTTTCCCCTTGTTGCGATGTGCTTTGGACTGGGCAGCCGGGTTTCCACTCAATGCCGCTCTTCGAGGCCCTGCCCCTTGTGGGTCCAGATGCCTCCTCTTCCATTTTGTCCTCTACAACAATACTATCCTGATTGTCACTCCAAGTATGCTGGGACCGACCACCACCAGGTCTGCAACCTCTGCCTTTGCATTGGAGCACGACGAGTCTGCCTGTCCTGCCTGCCTTGCTCTCTGCTCCAAAAACATCTTAAGGTGTCGACTCAATCCGCGACTGACTAGATGCAGAATCGAGCACCAGCAGGAATACAGAACCTCAGACCTTTTCAGGGAATGGGATGTCAAGGAGGAGCCTGAGGCGGCACCCTCGGGAGGCCAGCTACTCCAGTTCAGCCCCGATCTGAGCTCCTACACTCAGTCGGAGACAGAGGAGCTGCAATATCTGGAGGCACATCAAGGTGTCAAGTCTTCGACAGTGAGTACAACCTCTCTCCCACCCGTTGTACACAGGCCGAGAACCACCCCAATGGGGAATGGGTGTCACGCCCTGAAGCCAAACTGGCCTCCAGCCCACCACAGCCTGCAGGCCATGGTCAGCACTTACATAAAGCCTCTGAGCTGACACGAGCCATCCACCAGCGCCAGTCACGGGCTCCTGCGGCGCCGACTCCTCCATCGACGCTGGCCATAAAATCCGCTTCAAAGACCACTATGGCTCAAAGACCTCTCCCGGTGCTGAAAGTCGCCTCTTTGCCGACAAGCCAGAAGACTCCCTCGACGTTGAGTTGTCCGGCACCCAAAGCCCTTGGTGGGGTCCGAGGATCTGACGAAGACCCTCCTCCATCGTCTCCAGAAGAACTCCACTGAAGAGATTCTTCATCCACCCGCAGACTAGGAAGATCTCTACCAAACCACCTCCTAAGGTGCTGGGCACTCTTCCCATGAAGAGGAAATTGACTTTCAAGGAGGAGCTTGTGTTGGATCCTTATTTCCTTCTGAGCAGAATACACTAGGACAGGGGTACTAGCCCATTACCACTTTGACCCCCTGACCCTCCGCCTCCTGTTACTCCTCCTACTCCACCTCTACCGCACAGGTCACCTTTGCCTCCTTCGCTAGAGGGTTCTCCACGCATTTTAAATGGGGGCCTGCCCCTCGTACCGTATAGATCTGTACGAGGCCCCATACGATCATAAACCTAGAAATGACCTGTGAGACGACTACACGGTTTATTCCTCGGTGACATGGATCCACATCTCTACTCAACCAAACCCTCCCCTCTAGTTGACACCACCTTTTACCATGAGGTCATCCACAGAGTCATCACCTACCACAAGTTCGATCTAGACACCAATCGAGGCGCTGTCTGCTACTCTGTGTATTGTGCACTTTCTTCCCATGCTTAAGGGCATGCTCCAGTCTGTCTCTGTAGAGCACCTTGAAGGCCAGAGTTGTTACACCCAGGGTGGGTAAAAATACAAACCCTGACCCACCCTACATCCGGGCCCAGCTTCCACCAGACTCTTTGGTGGTTCACACTGTGCGCAGTGTGCAAATGCCAAAGTCACTGGCTATGCCCCTCCGCCAGAGAAAGAGAGTAAGTAAATTCATGCAGCGGGCAAGAGGTTGCCCCCTCAATCTGCCACTCGCTCGAGGATTGTTAACTCAATTGGCTTACTCTCTTGTTCTGATGGGGATCACTATCCGATTTTACCTTTCATACTGTATCATCAATCGAAAATTTGGCAATCTCTGATACCTTATCAGAGTCATTATGGGCAAGAGACTTCATTTCTTTGATGCACATAGCGGTATGCTCGATGGATTTCGCTAACTCAATAGCATCGTGAAAGTTAGGTCGCCTCTGCAGTAACTTCTCTTGTATTTTGCAATTGTTGGTACACCTTACCAGCTGATCTCTTATGAGGGAGTCATTGAGATCTCCGAATTCACATAGTTCTCTTAACCCTCTTAAATAGCCACGTTACTAGTTATGCTTTCTTGTTTCCCCCGGATCCTACAGAAAAACTTGTGGCGTTCCAGGACAATGTTAATCTTTTTTTTTTTTTTTTATAACTCTTTTTATTATCGGCAGAAAGCAGAACAGCAGCAGTTTAATTCTCACAGATGGGCAATTGTAGCAATACATACATGATCGACAGTCATTACATACATCCTCAAAAAATGCAGAATAATAATTGGTAGGGCGTGGGTTCCGCCATCTTCATACGGAGTCACTCCTCCAGCTGAGTGGTTGCCTGGACGGGCGGACACAACATCCCTCTGTCAGTATTCCAGCTTCCCCAGATTTTGGACCACTTGTGGGGGCACCCCCTACTCTCATAGACAACCCGCTCTGCCTGCATGCACCAATCCATATCCTCTTCCCAATCCCTCAGGGTTGGTCTAGAATCTGAACCCCATTTTCTTGCTATATTGCGTTTCGCAACCATGAGCAGGACAATGTTAATCTTGTCTCCAAAAGTGTAATTTAAGTTTCAGTAGGGAAATCTCATATACGTCATCATCATCGGCATTGCGACCTTGTACGGGGTCTGGTAAAGCCATTATAAATGCCAAAGAAGAAAGAGGAGGAGAAAAATGCAAAAGAAGGAAAATGAAAAGGAATGCTAGAGTGTGCGTATTACTGAAGATGCTGGAGACACGCTGTAGAAGAAAGTATACACTTTATTGTGATTTTGTACGAGGGGCTTTCCTTGAATAAATAAGGAGTGTGCGTGCCACTGCAATATCTTGTGACACGCTGAATGGTGTACGTATCACCGATAATATGAATAGAAGCAGAGATGTCGCTGGAATGTGGGGTGCACGCTTGAAAGAGAATCAGCCAAAGAGTGTGTGTATCACTGCAATAGTATGTGACACTCTGAAGGGGTGCGTGTCACCGTCGACTTGAGCGGAAAGCCAGGAGAAATGTGTCTGCACCAACGCAAGGAGTGAATGCGTGACAGCAGGCTTGAGGAACTCCGTAGGAGGTGGGGACTGCAGCGAAGAAACGCCTCCTGAGGTGCCGGGCACCAAGGCAAGAAGCGAAGTCATGACAGCAGGCTTGAGGAACTCCTTAGGAGGTGGGGACTGCAGCGACGAAACGCCTCCTGAGGTGCCGGGCACCAAGGCAAGAAGCTGAGGCGTGGCGACAGGCTTGCAGGAACGCCTAAGACGGTGGGGACTGCTGCGAAGAAACGCCTCCTGAGGTGCCGGACACAAGGCAAGAAGCGAAGTCATGACAGCAGGCTTGAGGAACGCCTTTGGAGGCACAGGAGAATCGGAGGGCAGAACGGGTACACCCACTGCGGATCAGAGAGGGGAAAGTCACAGAGGAAACTCCGGGGGGCAGGAAGGTAATGGGGCATAAAGATCGACCCCACAGAGGTGATACAGAGCAGGAACAGTCTGTGAAAGGAACGTGAGCGTGGAATGGGCTGAAATCCAACGAGGATTCCACCAACGCTGAAAAGGTATGAAGAAAGATTCGGGCCAGTTCCAATTGACAGAGTATCCAGGGGGAAAAGGAAGCAGTGCAAAAGACAGTACCTTAACCTTGTAGGCCACAAGGTGAACACTTGATAGAAGAAACTTACGTGGTATACGTAGCCAGAAGGGAAGGAGGACCGTCCTGCTCCATTACACAGACCAGTCATCGCCAGTGTTACAATGATGATTCAGGCAAAGGTAAGTCAAGATAAGACGTTTATTTCGGTCTCCTCTTTACCACCAGCCAAGCAGCTCAGGATAACAGGCACAAAGTTCTCTCCTATCTTCAGCCAGGCTGCCAATCCCCAACATTCTAAGGCAGCCTCTAGACCAACTGAAGTGCAGTACCAACTGGGGGGGGGGAGTGGAAGGGGCATTGGGGAGGAAGGATTCTCTTATGAATACAATTATACATAAAAGAAATAAAACATGGGAAGACATACTACAAGAGAATATAACCCAAATGGTCTACCTCAGGGGTCAGAGCACTGTTATTTATACCTGTCAGACCATGCCTCACCAGCCACCATTTTGACCTTCAAGAATCTTCCTCCTGGAGCTCTGCTGTCAGGCGCTGCTTCTTTTTCAATCAGTTGGTTCCCCGGGCGACTCTGCCAGGTCGGGGATACCTTAAGAGGCAACTGCTTATCACGGAGTAGTGACCCAGCCTCCCTTCGCTGTCTTGCCTGTTTTCCCCTTTGACGGCGAGTGCCTGTTCAGGGAGGCACCACTTTTGGGATTATGGGCTCTCCTTCCCCGGGTACTAAAACTTTATCGCCCAATTTCTCTTGCTGAGGATTTGTCTTGCATTTCTTCCCTCTGTTATGGCCCACACTTAGAGTGTTGGATGCCTTTTGATCATCATAGGTCCCAGGGTTGCTGTGGATGTTGTCAGGCCCATGGGGAGACTGGGGAGAAACTTTCTATCCCTCCACCATCTCGGCCATGCCCCCAGTAGAAATTTCCTTTTAAAGATACAAGGTTTTCATATTGCATGATTTTATATTGGGGATCACATAAAAAAAAACTTAGTCCGGGTTTTTTTTTATTCTTATGAAAGTTTTCTTTCCAATTACTTTCAGATTTATGTTCCTTAGCTTACTTTCTGGATCAAAACGCGAGAAATGTCTCCTATTGTTAAAAATTTATGAAGAGCTCAGTAATTGGAAGACTGGTGTGAACAATGACTCTAGGGTGAAAATATTCTATTTGGTTTCCAAATGTGTAACCATCCAGCAAAGAGCTTTTGGAGTTGTGCTCTAGCCGGAAGGGGAGAATTTAAGTGGAACCTACTACTTTCAATTGGCCATTCTTCTCCAGGTGTTCTGCTGCAGTGTCTGAATAAATATCAATGCTAATGCTACTGTAATACTAGATTCTATTAACATAGGTCTGCATGCAATATTCTGCAGGATGTATTAACCAATTATCTAATCTATACAGTAAATGGGCTTTTAATGGTCCCTGAGGTGTAACCAGTTACTTAATCTATACAATAAATGGATTTTTGGTGTTACCAAAACTGAAACCAAATATTTAATCTATACAATAAATTGGCCTTTGCTGCTCCCAGTGGTGGCGACAGTTATTTAATTTATACAATAAATGGGTTTTTGCTCCTCCCAGAGGTGCATATCTCTGGCCTCATGCTGTTGGCTGGTGCATTATTCCAAGTTCTCCATCTGGATTGTTTAACATACACATGTACACTGGAATATCATACATTGAATTCCTTCTCATTCATTTTATTCATGCACTAAGGGGCTTTGACTTGGGAACTTTTATCCATTGGCTTGAAACATTGTGAATCAAATCTTGGATCAATCTGCAGAAGTATTTTAGTCTTGCTTTATTAATTTCTTTTGCTGGGTGTGTACTTCTGCCTCCAGTAGAATCAATCATTCAAGTCCGATTTGTAGAGCGTGACTAATCAGCCGAGCGGGTATCCAGGTGCTGTGTTCTTGCTGGGGTCAGTTGAAAAGCCAGGTCTTGAGTTCCTTTCTGAATGCTGGGAAAAAGGGTGATGTTCCGAGTTGCAAGGAGAGGTCGTTCCAGGACTTGGTGGTGAGGTAGGAGAAGGAGCTTCCCCACTGTTGCTTCGGTGGATGCAGGGGGGTTGTGCACGAGGGTGGAGGAGCGCAGCTGTCTGGAGGGTTAGTGGAAGTTCAGGCGGTTGTTAATGTATGCTGGTCCTTGGTCATGGAGGGCCATGTAGGCGTGTGTCAGCATGTTGATTTGGCATCTTTTCTGGATGGGGAGGCAGTGGAGGTTCCTGAGGTAGGGGGTGATGTGGGTTTGTTTTGGAAGGTCGAGAATGAGCATGGCAGCCGAGTTCTGTATCGTCTGGAGTCTATTTAGGAGTTGAGTGGTGAGTCCTGCATAGAGTGCATTTCCTTAGTCCAGTCGGCTGGTAACCAAGGCTTGCGTGCCCGCTTTCCTGTTGCTGACTGGGAGCCATCTGGAAATATTTTGGAGCATGCGGAGGATGTGGAAGCAGGTGAAGGCAACCGCGTTGATCTGGCGTTTCATGGTGAGTTTACTGTCCGGGATGATGCCAAGGTTGCGGGTGTGGTTTCAGTGTGTCTGAGTTCGGGGGGGGCCACCAGGTGTTGTCCCACGGGGAGGTGGTGTACCCAAAAATCAGCACCACCATCTTCACTGTGTTGAGCTTTAGGCAGTTGGTTTTCATCCAGTCTGCATCGCTCATCATGCAGTTGTGTAAGTTGGTCCTAGAGGTGGATGGGTCTTCTGAGAGAGAGAGAGGATAAGTTGGGTGTCATCTGTGTAGAATCTGATGTTGAGGATACAGGTTGTGATGATGATGGCCAAGGGCGTCATGTATGTGTTGAACAGGGTGGGGCTGAGGGATGAGCCTTGAGGGACGTCGCAAATGATGCTCTTGGATTCCAAAAGTGAAGGGTGGTAGGCAGATTGTCTGGGTTAGTCCTGTGAGGAAGGATGCAATCCCCTGGTGAGGAAGGATGCGATCTCCTCTATCCCAATATGATGGAGTCTCCTGATGAGGTGTGGTCTGATAGTGTTGAATGCTGCTGAGAGGTCGAGGAGGATCAGAGCCGCTGTTTCTGCCCGGTCGAGGCGGGTCCTGATCTCGTCGGTGGCAGCGATCAGGGTAGTCTCGGTGCTGTGGTCGGCGTGGAAGCGGGTTTGGGAAGTATACAGCAGGTTGTTGCTCTCCAGGTGTTCGGTGAGGTGATGGTTGAGGCCTTCTCAAGGACTTTGGAGGGGAAGGGGAGCAGAGAGATGGGGCTGTAATTCTAGAGTTTGCTGGAGTCTGCGGAGGGTTTCTTGAGGAGGGGGTCTGACCTATGCGCGTTTACATTGGTCAGGAAAGGTGGCTGTGGTGATGGATGCATTGAGGATGGGGTGATATACAGCAGATTTCCTTGTTCCCAAGGTTGAAAGGTGGTGGGGATAGGGGGCCATCGGTGTTCCGGAGTAAATGGAGTGCATTATGGTTGTGGTGGTCTGTGTGGTGAGTTGTTTCCATGTGGTGAGGGGATGGTCGTGAGTGGCATCCGTTGGCGTGAGGAGGCTGTCAAAGTTGGTGGTCTGGGGTTTGAAGTTTCTGTAAATGGTGGCCATCTTGTGGAAGTAGTCTTCCAGGGTCCTACAGAGTTACTGGGAAGGAGAGATCGTGTTCTTGGTGACTGACAAACAGGAGAATTTTCTGACAATATTGAAGAGCTCCTTGCTGTGGTTGGAGTTGGCTTTGATGTGGTCCTCCAGGGTGCATCATTTCGTGTCTTTCAGGCTTTGATGGTATTTGTTGTGGGCTGACTTCGAGGTGGCACTGCCTGTTGGATCTTTGCTGGTGCACCACCGTCTTTCTAGGCGTTTGGAGTTACGTTTCATGGTGCAAAGTTCTGGTGTGTACAAGCTGGCTTGTTTAGTGGATTTCTTGGTCTTGGCAGGCTTAATAGGGGCGATTCTGTTAGTGTAGTTGGTGATCCAGGTGGGGAAGTTCTTGACTGCCTGCTCCAGGTTGGTTGCAGGGTTGGTATGGGTGGTGTTGAGGGCGTCTGTACATTGAATCTCTGTAGCTTGGTTCCAGCTGTGGTGGGAGGAGCTGGGAGGCTTTCCCTTCAAACAATATTGCAGGGAATGTGTGTGAGCTACTCTTTTACATCTAAAATGTACAATCTGTCATCTAACATTTGATTTGTCATCTTAAACATGCATTATACACACTTTGAAGCCTTTTTGAAATGTTTACTCTGCAACAGACTTTTTTTTTAAATCCGTGATTGGGTGCATTTGTTAAAACCTGTTTGCTTTGCCAGTTCTCAGGCTGGTGTTTGTTTTCACTGCAGCCTCCGTTTTCAAAATATTTTAGTTAGGTTTTTGTTCGAGCCACGCACTGGCACTTGTCAGTTTAAACACACGCACATGTACGCATGTACAGACTGCCACGTTGGGGCACTCAGGCCAGCTGCTTTAAAAGAAGACCAGCATTGGCAGAGCAGAAAGATTTGTCTTTAATTAGGTAACGCATGGATACCCGAATATGCATGAAACAGTTTGTATGTATTAGGAAAGACCTATTGATTTTTGCTTGTTAAAAATTGGATTCCTGATTATGGCCTTATTATATGGTTTTGCAATATTTGGATGGATCTGCATTTTTAGGTCTGTTTCGGTTACATGGGGTCCCTTTTAATTAAGATAGACAACCTCCTGCTACATTATCGGAAAATGGCTGAATGCGAGTCCTTCGTTCAGCTTTGTAAGTTCAACAGGCGACACGTCTTATTAGTATTAAACTTGCATCAGCAAAGCTAAGAATACTCAATTGTAAGTAAGGGCAGAAGTGAAACCGCATTGAACAGGAGTGGTAAAGCAGCCCAGGAAGGCTTGCTGTTCCCAGTCTGGTCCCTTTCTCGGTTTTCACTTGGGCCCTTAGTGATATTGTGGTCTTCTTTCAATATTTGTCCTGCAGCAATTAATTGTCTGATAATTGCCAAGTTACTAAGGATGTCAATTTGAACATTTATGTGAAACACCTTAATATGTTTAAGGCCTGTTATACAGTTGTATCCTTTTCCATCCCATTGACTGTTCTATCTTCCTGTGTAGTCCCCGCTGGTTTTGCAGTACTCTCCGAGTACAGTAGGGTTTTTAGTTGAACGTGTTTTTTTTCCCATATTTTAAAGGAAAAAGCCAAGAAGGAAACTCCTCCCCAATCACCTGTGCCTCAAAACATGAAGGAGAAGGGTCCTCCAAGCCCTGCTATTTATGAGGTGAGTGGTCAAATTGAGAGCAATGTTTTTCTGGCAAGACTGTTTCGAGAAGGCACCATGGTGGTGCTCGGAGGGCACCACCTGCCAAGAGATGTTGAGCTGTACGCAGAAAATCTAGCCCATCGCGTGTTTGTAATTCAAGGTAGATTTGCTTTAAATTTTCCTGTCCCTGAATTTGCCTGGCATTAAATAATGCTCTTTGATCATATTGCACAGCGGACTCTTTTGCATTTACAATATTTTGCCAAATGGAAGACTCTGGTAATATTTGAGTGTTCTACTTGTCGTGCCCAGTTCACGACTCAGTGCCTTCTTATGGTAGGCCGATCAAAAGCTTCTCTGATCCAAAGCTTCCGGTTACTTATTTCATTATTCAGAATTTTTTTAATTTCCAACGTAGCGGGATCTCCCTTTCTTAAATCAGAAACACCTGCATAGGGTTTCATATGCTGACTGCATCCCTTTTGGAACTTTAAAACAAAAAACATTACCTAGGTTTTTAATTTGCCTTTGAGGGTTAGCCATTTCCTTGGATTTCTCTCACTTGCCAGCCTGGTTATGGAGTAAATGGCCTGGCCACATAAACAGCATAACGTCATTAATGGGTATCACCATTGGCTAAAATAATGGTGCTGAATTGATCTGCTTTAGACGACCGAGTTTACCTACGACCAGCAGAAACCTTTCACTCGATTTATTTTTGATGGTGAACAAGACCGAGTGTGATTTCTGGTCTTTCAGAAGATCCTAAATTTTTTCCAAGGGTGGATCAGTCTTGCACGATTACCCTGAATTAGTTCCTTCTGTCTCAGTGGTCTTCTTTCTCTGGGTAAAAAGCGTAGTAAATATTTGTTTACGTTTCCAGGATTTCCTGCCTCCATTTTTAATAATAATGAAAATTATTTTTCCTTTGCTTCTTTTAACGTTTGTTTTGAATATTTTGCATTTTTAGATCTGTTAATAACACAAGCTTTTAATGTTGTACTGTCTGTAAGAACCACTTCTGGATTATGGTGTTAACCTAGACCCCTCCCCCACCCACAAAGAAAGTTGTTGACATATAAACAAACCAGAATCGCAAATGCACAGAGTTGCCCTTTCTTCCTCTACCCTCTGCCAAATCTCAAGCACTCTTGAATCCTTCAGCCCCTTCTACTTCCCTCTTGAATCTTCACGGGGACTATAAGAGGTTCATCTGTACCTTCCTGTGCTTCAGATGGTGGAGCGCCGGTGCCTGAGAGGAACTACCTAACCAACATAGACCTGGCCATGCTCACCTGAAGTTCCACACACGATATTATAGTTCAAACCCTGAACTGTAATTTTCTTAACTTTAGACCTGTCAAAGTACCTGTCAGTGTAAGATTCAATTTCAGCCAGCGGCACTCTTCTTTCGAAGAGTGAAATGTGCAGTGTATTTCTTTTTTTTTAACATGGAATCTCCCTTGGCTTCCCTGAACCATACATGCTTATTCATTCACATGATATAGTTTTATCTGTAGTTAAGACGATGAAGGACTCTGTAGTTTGTTCCACCACGATGGAGGACTGCTACTTAAACAACTTTAGAGCGGAACAAAATCCGCAACATGCAGTCTGTGGTGGTGTGACCAATGGGGCTTAAACGTCTTACCCCTTATCTTTGCTACTGGTTTCCCCTTCTCTGTATCTCTATACTATATTTGTTGTCTACAGCTCCTTAAAGATTCTCAATTTTTTTTCCCCCTGTTTGTGGGGGAACAAAAGGGTATGTGCATCAGGATAGTTCTTTATTTGGTGGAGTTGTGGAACAAAACTACAGTAATAGTTTTCACTGCCTGCTGACCCTTAGGTGTCAGGGTTCAGTTATGTACACTGATTTAGAAGGGGAGAGCTAAATCCTGGATCTGTTCATGAGACCAGTTTGTACATTGATGACTGTTAATTCCTGGTTTGCGAAGAGATCTGCTCAAGCTGCTATTGATGCCTGCAAGATTCATATGGACGATTCTGAATTAAGCTTACAGGTTATTTGATGGCCTCTTTTGCTGTTGTAGGATGCATATGCCTACGAGACGGAGCCAAGTGTGAAGAGTGCAAGTAAAGCCCAACCCAAGGAACCAGAGCCAGTGTATGAAGCCGAGGAATCGGACTACCAGGAGGCGATAAGCCAGAGAGAACCTGAGGGGTCTGAGGCAGTCTATGAAACAGCAGAAGGCGGAGAAAGTTATCCTGTTGGTGAGTATGCTTCTCTTCCTATTGAGGGAATTTTCTGATTTTTTTTTTTTTTTTTTTTTTCTCACTTTTTATTGTCTTTTCATAATTAAATATTTTTTATATAGTGTTTCATGCTGCATTTTGAATTGGTGTGGATGTTACTATCATCCATTTTATTTGTACTTTATTTACTGATCTTCGAAGACAGGAAGAATGATTTGGCCTAACCAGTATTTAAACATATGGCCTGCATACGTTGGCAGGGAGTATTATCATTATGTTGCAAGTGGGTCTAATTGAAACCATTTATAAAACCTCAACTGAAATTTCCTTTGGTAAAAGTGTGTAGATATTAGCTGAAACAGCTGCAACACTTTGATTTAGAAATGCTCAGTTGCATTCTCTCTAGGACAAAAAAACCAAAAGAAGAGATTCACTAATGTACCTTTATAAAAATGTGTACTTTACTTGTTTTAGTCCAACTCTTTTTATGTTTTCTTGCTCTTCCAAAGGGCTCCACGTAGAAAATGCGCACATCAAGCTTTGCAATTATTCAGAATTGTTAGACTTGGCTTTTTTCAGTGGGTTCACCCCCAGACGTTTTGCTTTTTCGCCTCCTGCTTTTGACGTTGCTTTTGTTGGTTTTAGGGCTCTGGGCACTTTACCACTGCTATTCAGGGCTAAAGTGCATATGCTCTCCATGTAAATTGTGTTTATGGATTGGTGTTTCCATAATTGGCTCTTTTTGATTTACTACTAAGTCCCTAGTGCAGCGCACTGTAAATCAAATGCAACTAGTGGGCCTGCAGCACTGGTTGTGCCACCCACACAAGTAGCTTTTCAAAGTTATCTCAGACCTGCCCCTGCAGTATCTGCGTGCAGTGTTTAACTGCCATGTCGACCTGGAAAGTGCACCCACTTACTAGGCTCTTTCCTTCCCCTTTCGTATATTTAAGTCACCCCCGAGGTAGGCCCAAAGTAGCTCCATGGGCAAGGTGCAGTGTATGTTGGAGAAGGTGAAGCGCTTGACTTCTCTATTATTATCTCGCCGCATTTTACGCTGGGTGGCATGGTGGTCTATCGACCCCCGGGCCCCTCCGGAGACTTTCTAAAAGTCTTAGATGAAATTGTTGTTCCTCAAACGTTGCAATTTTCTAAGTTTCTCCTCCTTGGAGATTTTAACATTCACACTGACTGTGCAGAGGGGAGGGATACTAAGGAGCTATATGACTCGCTGAACATCGCTCAACTTACTCAATGGGTGAATGCCCCTACACATCAGGGAGGGCATACCTTAGATTTGATTTGCAGTAATTTTCCTGTATGCATTTCCGAACCCCTCCAAGTAACATGGTCCGATCATTTTCTGATCAATTTCTCTTGGACCATTCAGGCGCCTCATGCTCCTAGCAAGCAGGTCCAGGGGAAGCCCATACATAAAATTGATCCCTCAGTCTTCTGCTCAATCTTGATAGACTCCTGTCCTCCCCCTTCTACCAGCTTGGAGGGAGCGGTGGAATATTTTGAGAGTTGGATTTCACACGCTGTGGAACAGCTAGCTCCGTCCGGCTCTGTAAAGCGGGTTAGAATCTCTCCATCCAAACCCTGGTTTTCAAAGGAGCTTAAAGAGGAAAAACGATATTGCAAAAAACTAGAACGGAACTGGAGAGTGGCCTACTGCCCTCTTGCTAAAATAGCACTTCGGAAGGCCCAGAAAGGCTACTATGCCTCCATAAACATAGCCAAAAGTCAGCACTATGCAGAACGCATAGCCCAGTCCCGCAATAACGCCAAGGAAATTTTTTCCATTGTGCAAAGCTTTGTGACACCGAGGGCAGAGGAGATAGCGCTACCTCCGTCAGCCATCTGGTGTGAGAAACTTTCGAGTTCCTTCATTGTTAAAATCCAGACTATACAAGCCAGTTTTGACCATGAACAGGAACTACCTATCCCGCTGAACATGGCCAGTCCCAATCATGATGGTTTTAATCCATCCTTCTCCCTGTCTGAATTTTCTGCTGTTGCCCACCAAGACTCATTGACTATTTTGAAATCCCTGAAATCTGGCTCACCAACCGACCCTTGCCATGCCCGCTTGCTGGCGGCTGTGGCAGAAGTTGTTAATCCTGAAGTTAATTCACTTATCAATATGTCCTTCCGATCTGCCATAGTCCTGCCCGAATGGAAGCAGGCCAAACTTCTCCCTCTGCTTAAAAAACCCTCTATGGATCCGGCCAACCCTGCCAACTATCTCCCTATTTCCCTCCTTCCAGCGGTAGCTAAGGTATGTGAAAAGGCGGTCTTCAAGCAGCTGGCCAGTTTTGTAGAGACCTCAGGATCATTACATCCCGCTCAGTCAGGGTTCATAGCTACTTGTAGCACGGAGACGGCGCTTGTGGAAATATCAGAAGCCATTAGAGAATGCTTGGATGGGGGCGGGAGAGCGGCTCTGATTTTATTAGACCTCTCTGCCGCCTTCGACACAGTGCCTCACTCACTGCTATTAGCGCGCCTTGCAAATATTGGTGTCATCAGCCCTGCATGGGATTGGATTAAATCATTTTTGGTTGACCGATCACAGCAAGTGTGGCTACCTCCTTTTTCATCAAATCTACAAAAGGTGACTACTGGAGTACCTCAGGGCTCTACCCTGAGCCCCCTCCTTTTTAATGTTTATGTCACCCCTTTGGTCTATCTGGCTGAGGAGCTGGGAGCAAAAATCATCACCTATGCAGATGATACCCAGCTCCTCTTCACTTGGAAGGACTCAAACAGTTTTTAGCTTTCGCTGGAGAAATATCTATCAGCCGTTTTCAAATGGCTGGCAGCCGCCCAGTTAAAGTGCAATGAGGGCAAGTCCGAAATCCTCCTATTTGGATCCTTTCCCCCTCAGTTCAGGGAAGCACTTTGGCCACCAGAATATCCACTTCCCAGTTCCTCGGGACAGGCAGTGAAGAACCTGGGCGTCTGGTTCGAGGAAAATCTCAAGTTCCCTACACATGTAAAAAAACTGGCCGGTCAGTGTTTTGACACATTGAAGTCTCTTAGGAGGTTTCTTCCTCTATTACCCAGGTCCGCCAAGGAAATGGTCACGCGCGCTCTGATCCTTAGCCGCCTTGACTATGCCAATGCACTTTATATTGGCCTACTAGGATACCAGCTTAAGAAACTTCAGGTAATACAGAACACCGCGGCCAGAGTTCTGATGGGTATCCCGGGCAGGTCCAGCGTCGGACATCATTTGCGGGACCTGCACTGGCTCCTAGTGGCTCAGAGTGAAATTTAAAGCTCTCACGATGGCCCATTCAGCCCTCTATGGTATAGGGCCCCTCTATTTGAGGAAGCGGTTTAGTTATTATACTCCACGAAGGTATCTGCGTTCCGCTTCACAGTGCCTAGCTGCGATCCCTCGCTTCTGGCGGACAAGAATTGGAGGCAGCTCTCTGTCCTTCAAAGCAGCCAAAGCTTGGAACTCTCTCCCCCTTGAACTGCGCAGCATCCACGACCCCACCATGTTTAAGGAAAGACTTAAAACCCTGCTGTTTACCTAAGGATAATTTCTCCTGTTCCATACTGTTTCTACTAGTGGCTCCTCGCGCCGGGACACTCCTGAGTAGCCATGCACGCTAGAAATCACTGTAACATAACATAACATGTGAAAGGTAGGACATGTGGTGATTTTTTGCATGCCCTATTAATGAAATACAGTGTATTTCGTTTTCACTGTTGAAAGGCTCTCGCTCCCCTAGGTTAATATGGGAACTGCTTGGTAACACTTTACCAAGCGAGCTTGCCAGTGGGAGCTGATAGAAAAAATGGAGTTTAGTATGCCTGAACTCAGGATTTTAAAATGCATCTTTTAGTAAAGATGATTTTTATATTGTTTCAAAATACCACTTTAAGAAAGTGGGTATTTTCTTGTCTAACCATCCTGTGTTCTTCTACCTTTTGTGTATTCAGTGTCTGGGTTTAGAGTGACCGGAGCAGGGGATGTACATTCACACTAGACAGACGCAAGAGGGGGATTGAGGGTGTTCTGCCTTTCCTGGGCGACTCCCAGCCGATTGAATAGACCTGGCTGCATTTAGAGTAGTGGGAGAAGTTGTTGCTTGCACTTGAATGGACTCGCTTAGCAATGCTGTCTCCACCCCCTGGAGTTAGCCTGGCCTGAGCCAGGCAGAACTGGATTATGTGAGCCAGTGGAACTCTGTGCCAACTTCAAAGGGAGTTGTGAGGAGAGACTACCACTTTGCTGGGTTGGCCTGCAGTTGCTGCTTCTGTCTTGGGCAGGGAAAGGATTGGACTGTGCTTACTGCATCCTAAGTATCTCCAAGGGTTTGATGTAGAACTTGCCTCTAGTTTGAAGTCTCAAACTAGAGGAAAGACGTCAACATTTGGGTACCGGCTTCTGGAACTGGATGTTTCAGCTGCCACAGAGGAGAAAAAGGTAACCCGATGCCGTCAATGCCGCCGCTGCCAGCTCCGTGACCTGAAGGCACCACAGAGGGCGCCACCGCCCCGCAACCCTGGTCTCACCACCGTCTGCCTTCACCGAGCCACTGCTTGCACCGTGACCTATGGGCACTGCACTCTACACCGCCTCGCTTCACACCGCCGCCCTGGTATACCCAACGACGCCGTCACTGACACCGCTGGCTGCACCATGACCTGTGGACACCACTTGTGGAGAACAGGGAGCACCGTCCTACTTCGAACCGCAGCCCTAATCTCACCGACGCCCCTCCAAGTTGACAATGCTGCTGCCTGCACAGTGGTTTGGCGGCACCGCTCGTAGGTTACTCGAAGAACTGCCTCGTCCCACACTGCAGCCTTGGCCCACCGACGCCAGTGCCATAGACTCCAAATCAACCGGCGCCGCTGTGGGCCCCGCACACCACATTGCCCCGTCTTGCACCATAGCTTTGGGACTACCGATGACGGCGCTTCAGAAACAACAACGACGCTGCCTGCACCACAATGAGCATCGCCCTGCTTTGTACCACAGCCCTGATCTCACCGACACCGCTGGATGACCGTCACCGAGCAGCTGCCTGCACCATGATCTGAGTGCCCGCACATCGCACCGCTCCGCTTCACACCGTAGCCCCGATGCCTGCCGGCGCTCCTGACTTCAAACTCACAGAGTTTGACCTGCAATGTGTGTGACTTCAAGGGCCCGAAAACTCGTGCACCGGCGCCTGGAACTGATGCCTTCCGACGTTGCTCCTCTGGACCTCACTGCAAGGTCTGACGCCCCGCATCTCCAAAGGTACTGTTTTACGTGCCTCCCGTGGCCCGCAATGCCGCAACCGGCCGGAACTGTTGGATTTGTTTGTTAACTGTATATAAAGGCTATTTTTGCATTATTCGTATTTTGAACACTGTATGTTGGATTTTTATTGTTTTGGTCTTATTACACAGATAAATATTGAATATTTTTCTAAAACTGATGTGGTGTCATTTTGTAGTGTTTTCACTGTATTACTGCTGGTTATGTGCAAATGCTTTATACATTGCTTCTGCGATAAGCCTGGCTGCTCGTGCCAGGCTACCAATGGGGTGAGCAGGGGTTATTTTGGGCCTGTAATCCCCTTATCCTGACTAGAGTGGTGGATTCTGCCTAGCTGAGGTGCAAACGCTAGCCAGCCAGAAAACCCATTTCTAACAAGAATGTTTTTTTTTTTTTTTAAAGCAAGTACTGTGTGCCATACTGTTCGAGATAACCTCAGAAATGAGCACTTTTAGTTGTCATGTACACATGTTCTTCATGGAAAAGCCCTCTAGCTGTTGTACCCTTACTAGGACTATAAAAGGTGCTCCTGCTTGGAGAGCTAGCTTCATTGCACCCGCACCATGTAGCGGTTAGAGAGTTGCAACGCCTTTGTTAAATGTGCACTTGTTTGTGGGTGCGCCCCCATGCAATCCTGTTGTTCGCACTAACGCTTTTATTAATTTACTGGTAATCTCCTTTCTTCAATTCAGACTTCCTAGTCCTTGCACAGTTTATTTAACTGATTATTTTTAATGCGCACACTACTTATTTGCTTCTAGGTGTGCTGAGTCACTTATGAATATGACTTTCAGGCTGAGGATCATGAAGGTACTAGTGTTTCACTGGAAGCGAGTGGAGATTTCTGTAGTGTTTGATGGTGTTGGCTTTTATTCAGTCCATTTATGAGTTGGACTTTGGCTTTCTGTGTGTTTGGAGTCTGTTTATTTGATAGACAGGCAGGCCATAGCATAGAGAGTTTCGGTAGTCTAGATGGGAGTTAATGAGAGAGCCTAAAACAAAAGTACGATGTGTTTTGGGAATGAAAGGTAGAGTATTTGTAATTAGTTTACACTGGTGAACTGTTGATTTAACCACTGCCCCGGTTTGGCAGTTAAGGCTGAGGTTGCCACCCCTGAAGGTGCCTACGTTTCTCACACAGCTATCGATTGTGCCAAACCCAACTATTTTGGGGATACTATGCCAAAGGGATTCAATCTGTTTCATGAGTTGGGGGGCAACTAAGATTTTGGTCTTTGAGCCATTGAGTTTTAGGCTGTTCTCTCATCCAAGATTCTGTAGTTTTGGGGCTACTGGAATTGTTCCTGTGCTGGTTTGTGTGGCCTGTTACTATCAGAGTTGACATTGACAGTGATGAAATCAGGAGATAAGCGCACCACCCCTGGACATGCACTCCATTGATAACGTCTCTGAAACCAAACTTAGACCACTGTATTTGGAAGTCCTTCCCACAAAATCAGTTGTAGCAAGTAAAGATCCACACCGCCCTCCTAGACTGCCAAAGCTCCGCCGACGACAAAGGGTCAGGAGGATGGGTCAAATAGATGGCACGAAGAAGATTACGTCAGAGTACTATTAGTACTAGCCAAGATATAGCATTTCCTTCATATCTTCCTTATCCAAGTTCCTACTTAAATGACAACTAAAATGTAAAAGCAATGTAATGTAAAAGCAAGAATGTACTTGATTTACTCAAGCTAGACCAAACCCCAAAATCTTAATGTGGCCAAGATAGGTGGTGGTATTCTAAATCTAAACGCCAGAACATACTCCAGACAATATTGCATAATAAAAGTAGGATGCATCTTTACAGATACCCTGCAAAGAGGCTTCTCAAGCCGAAGTTAGGTCAGGAACAAGGCATTCCTTTAGTGGAAAAGTTACGAACCTTCTTCGGTCAGGTGAGATCCTGCGTGATCTATGCTCATCAAGATGACTCGTCTGAGCAAACTGGCCAATGGACCCAAAGGTTGAAAGAAAAAATCCTTCTTGGTGGAAGAGAAGCCCCTTGATAGGCTCTCATGCCAGGGGCACAAACCACAGCCACTGATCAAACGGAGGCAGAGGATCAGTGTCTTCCATATTGCCTGACGGCGAAAGTAAAGTCTGTACTCTTGTTGAAACGTGATTGGGCGAGTCCCTGTAAGTGTACAGCGTCTCAGTTGCCAGGCTGATAGTTGAAGTCTCCAACATGCTTATGGAAGCAGTAGAACGAACAGGTGTAGACCAAACAGGTGGGAACTCCGAAGATGCTTTTTTTCAAGCATTCTGTAATTGCTACAAAGGATGCACATCTGAGCAGCATAATCAGGATTACTGGAGAGGAAGGTATATGAGCCGTTAGTCAGATGCTCCATTCCACAAGCACCCTCCTTCTGGAGTTGAAAATTGCACTACATCCACCACACACAAGTCATGCGCCGCGTCTGTGTTTTGATTTGTATTGGTGGATTTGTTTCTCAGGAATTCAAAACATTCCTTCTTTAATTAAATTGTATGTATATCCATTCAGAAAGGTTTCTGGTTCCAAATCTATAGTTTGTAAGTCTCTCTTTTCATGCAAAACCACTCAGGGAGGGGGGGAAAGTGGGTAGTTGTTCCAAGTTGTGTTGTTAGCCTTATTCCTAATACGGAAACCTACCAGTTATAGCAATGTACAGAATGGTATTATACCAAATTGAAAGCGTGCTGAAACTACATGAAGGCAATGTAACAATCTCGTTTGAATATGATAAAATGTAAAATGACAAATACCAAAGAAAAATGCGTGTAACTGTTGCATGAGACACTGTGGCAATCAATAAAATTTGTTTTAAAAAAAAATAAAAAAAATGCTTTGTTCTAGGTGGAGGAGGCAGATGTGTTTTTCTTTTACTGAATAATTTTACTTTGTTTTATTTCTGTTGTAGAAGAAAACACGTACGCTGAATATGAAAGTGACCTCGGAATAACTGCGATAGCGTTGTACGACTATCAGGCTGGTATGTGAATAGATACAGTTTTAATATTATCCCAAGAGATGTTTTGCTTCCACCTCTACTTCTTTTCCCAATATTTTACTTGTTTAGTAGTAGTAACTGTTCACCCCTTCCTTTTGTTACATTGTTACCTCAGCAATACTTGTTCTGAACCCCTAAAATCTTTCGAAAATAACTGTTCTCACCTTTTAATGACACTCTTTATAGTTTGCCACAGTTAAATGTGTAGGTCAACTTCATTACCTGAAGTGACGCACATGTCCTCAGTGAGCTGAAACAGGTGTATGTTTGTCAGTGTTGTTGCAAACCCAGGTCTATTACTGGTTTAAGAGAAGTGACTAACACTGCACTCCCTTTAAATAAAATAAACTGCTGGAGTACGGAGGGTGATGGCTGAACGTATGTGGCTTGGTCAACTTTGGGGCCACAGGATGGAATCGGGCACAGAATCCTCTTGAAATTAGCACACTGACGTTTAAAGGCCACAGCTCTTGAAGTGAAATAAAGACCCTTCTTGGTGAGAGAGGTCATCTATACATCTACACACATTGAAGAAGAGAAGGCCTGGAGATGCCACAAAGAGTGACGCCGGATGGGATGGCGTGAATGTGGAACAGACTGCGCGGCTCACAGGCACAGTGATGGCTATCTGGTATAGGTGAGGTAGTGGTTGAAAAAGAAGAGATGGGTTGGTGCTGAGATTCCCAGCAGGTGGAGCGCTCAGACACCAATAGCAGAGTATTTCTAATGAGGTGGGATTGGCAGCAATTGATGTAAGCCAAAGTTAAGGTATCTGTTCGAGGCACTTTGAGCTCCTGGCAGGTGAGAAAAGTCTCTAGGAGAAGAGCTGAGGCACCAGTAAGGATATGGATTCTCGCAGACCTTTTACAAAAGCTGATCTACTGTCCACAGCCTCCCATGAGACTAGATCACCAGTGAAAGACCTGGGGTGTCCACTAACCTGTCACAGATTAATAGTCCACAGAAGATAGGAAAAGATTATAGCAGTATATGTAAAAGTCTACTGCAAAATATGAATTTACTAAATTATGTACATTTGACATAGGATTAACTTTTACCCACATTATTGCAGAGATGAAAACAAGAAATTGCATGTGCTTTAAAATGTCAGATATTTGATGGAGTGGGTTAGTCAGAGGGATTAGACAAATATTTGTACAGTGACCATCGTTAATAATCCTTGGTACCATATTAGCATCTGGCTACAGATGGCATTAGCCGTCTTTTGGCATGATGGAGAGGTTTGCATTTCTGACCCATGGCATATTGCGGATGTGCACATTGTGTCATAGGTGAAGCAACTGTTTTCGGCTTCACTCTTTTTCAATCATGTATAATAGGCCCTAAAAGTATCTGTATCATGTATTACAGGCAAGCCTGCAGCATGGATATTGCTAATGCATGCTCCAGTATGAAAGAGTCCCACAAATCAACTTACCAGGCATTGCATGGTGTCCAAATATGTATCATTGGCTCCACTAGAAACTTGCTCTGTGAAGCCTCATTTGTTAGCCTCAGTGTTAACACATGCAAACCAGGGCTGTTGATCATAGATCCAGAAAAAGGTGGGTTTCCATTCAATATTTTCAGGACCACTATGGGGTTAGGTAAATCAGTGTTTCTTGCAATCGTATGTAAATTCATTCTACGTGGTTATACAAAAACATTGGGACTATTCGGGCTTCCTGGACCTATGTTGTATGTAGGCCACCCCATCTACGCAGTTGGCTCTGTACCATGGCTTGGGATCTTACAGTAGTTGAGTTATCAAGCAAGGAACAAGGCTAATAGTGTTGTGAAGAGAGTAGTCCACCCTGTTGAGATTCACTTGTCCCACGAGTTTGTTTGTGCTTTGCTTGTGAATGCTCTGTGACCTGCAGTACCTCTGATATTCTTTTACTTTTTTACCAGCCGGAGATGATGAGATTTCTTTCGACCCAGATGATATCATCACAAACATTGAAATGATCGATGACGGCTGGTGGAGAGGAGTGTGCAAGGACCGATATGGCCTCTTCCCCGCCAACTACGTGGAGCTCAGACAGTAGCGAAGATTGCACTCCAGTTCTGCCTTAATGCCATTGTCTGTTGAGCAGATTTCTTAAACAAAAAAATCATGATTTTTTTTTTTTCGAGAGGGTTGCGGTTTTTGCAAACTACTTTTATATTTGGCTGATTCATCTAAGACGCTGTTTCTGCCGCAAGTTTGCTTCATATTCTCTCGCCTTTTACCATTGAAGACTTTCGCAAGAGTTTTGTATGAATCAAACGCCTTCCTATTTTTTTATTGTTTGCCAAATCAGCCACCTCGCATAGCGACTGAGTCTCGTGTCAGGGGCAGTAGTTGTCGAATGTATTGAAACCTTTCTGTGCACATCAGACTCTAACATTGCAAGTGTATGAAGTCCGCAAGACTATGGTCTGAGGCCCTTTGTAGAGCCAGGACTAAGATTACGAAAGGAGTCTGACTTGCATTATACGTTGCAGTAATCGGTGGCTGAGCATCAGAACATATCATGGTGTGGAGATGGTGTGCTGACCCGTGCGTTTTGTTAAGTGATAGATACTTAGTTAGGAATATTTAATTGACAGTATTTCAGAGAGTAAACTCCTACCCATTCCGATGGAAACTGTGCAGTTCTAATATAAAAGAATACATGTAGGATATCTCTTCTTTACATATGTATCTATAGTGCGTGTATATACATATATCTATTTTTGCATATCATTTGCGTCTTGTTGCAGACTATAATCCTTCAGTTTAATGCATGCAGACATGCAAGTCTTGAGCCTTCCCTCAACTTCAAGATCTTATGTAATGAACTGTTCATGGCTTGTACTTATGACACCCAAGTACCCGACTGACATTTCAACGTGTTTGCGGCCTGTTGGGCTCTTGGCGCGGGATCAGTAACTAACCGCTTCCAGTTCAGAACAAGTGAGTCTTCAGGGCACTCCTAAAGGCAGATTTAGGGGGGAGCATGTTACCGAGGCTAGGAACCTGATTTGAAAATGCTGTGCCACCTTTGCGAAGCACCCTTATCTGAGGCACATGTTCTAGACTGAGATGTTTGCTGCTGAGGTGTGGTATGGGACACGGGAATGAATGCATTAAACGAAGTATGTTGGGGCCAGATTGTGAATACGTTTATGTGCCCAGCAGCCTAACTTGAGCTGTATTACCTCTCTCTCGATGATGGATACCAGGTTCTTTTGGCAGAAATCCCCAGGTTATTGAACGCTTAGATTCTGAAGTGAAATCCTTGGTTGCTACTAAGGTCTTCTGTCCAAGAACAAGATGACACAGTGACCGCCAAACGAGATGTTGTCCTTTTTTATTGTGCCCCTAAACACCACATCCTAAACATTGGAGGACCTCAAAACTACCATTAGTGTCACTTGCGTCTCCTTAAACCCATGCCCTTCCCTGTAAGTTTACAAATGCGTCTGAGAGAAGAGTCCCAGTTACCATCACCAAGTGTAGGGCAAGAGTACTTGACTTCAGTCTGCAGTATCTTATTCTGTACCACGTCTGTGATTCCTATAGTTCTCAAGAAGGTCGCTCTACCCAGGGTGACCTACAGATCCATCTTGTAGTCTGTGCATGATATGCCAAATATCTCTTGAAAGTGGCAGCGTCTCTTAAAGGAGTAGTCCAAGTCGATCAGATTTTATTCTTACCTCAACAACCTGCAGAGCCCACCAGGATTTCCTGGTGTTGAGCTCTGGCCTGTAGGGCTGTGATGCACTCCACCATAGGGGCTGTGATGCACTCCACCATAGGGGCTGTGATGCACTCCACCATAGGGGCTGTGATGCACTCCACCATAGGGGCTGTGATGCACTCCACCATAGGGGCTGTGATGCACTCCACCATAGGGGCTGTGATGCACTCCACCATAGGGGCTGTGATGCACTCCACCATAGGGGCTGTGATGCACTCCACCATAGGGGCTGTGATGCACTCCACCATAGGGGCTGTGATGCACTCCACCATAGTTTTCCCCCCAAATGTAAACTCTCTAGCATGCCTTCTTTCCTGTGGGAGTGGTCCTCATTGCTCCTGATGATGCTCTGCATCTCTGGACTCGAACTCCTATTGACTGTTTTTTTAAAATTTTCCTCCTGCCTGACATGTTTTCCTTTTGATAAAATCCACTGAAAATGACTACAGTATTTTTCTAGATAGAAGTCTGCCTGCTATAGTCCAGCCCTGAGCTTGTGCATATGACAAATCAGGCGGAACGCTGATGGCAGACTCCGGTGCTCCCAATGTGGGACCCAGAGGATGGAACGCCTGCTGCTGCCAGCACAGAATGCGATTATTCATCCCCAGAGTGTATTCCTGCCCTCAGACCTCCAGCAATAAAACCTGTGCCTGGGTAATTCAAGGAGCCTGTCTGCCTTCATCTGCTCCTGCTTTCCAGTTACGACTTCAGTGCCAAGGCTATTGGACCACCACCCCTCCCTGCAGCAAACTGGGAACTGCCATTTTCTGCAAGTCAAGAGGCTCCTCTGAAGCTGCCGCTGGCTTAATGAGAGGCGGTATCTCCTCTGCTCTCGCCTTCCTTGGTGACTGATGTGTTTTCAGCACCCTGACACCAGTGGGAGGATGTAGTCTTCACCAGGAGCGCCTGAAGAAAGAGGCAATCTTAGGCGCCAGCAGGATCTGCCCCAAGATATTTTAAAGATCATGTTTACTCCTACACATTTTAACGAGGATGAGGAACATATAAGGTTTAAGCTCATTTTGTGAAGATATGTTGATTCAACATTTTAATTCTGCTATTATTGCAGGTTGGGAAACAATCAGGTGAGGAACAGCTGTAAGTTTAAGGGTTGCAGTGGGCAGTTTTTATATAAAAGGGAAGTCCTTCTAGCCAGTACTCATTGGAGCACTCAGTTCCTAGATTCAGTTCATAATAAGGAATACCAACAAGCAGAATACAATTCACGACTGCAAGGGTCTGCAGAAATATGTTTCCAAGAAGTGGATTACCATAGATCCTTACGATTCTAGACCAGAGTTGGTCAGTGCAGGGTTATTTACATTTTTATGCTTTTGAGACCAGTTACGGAGCGTCCGCTTCCCTTTTCAGCTGGTCCAAGACCGCCGCAGGGCTTTTGTGTTACTATAATTGAGTTGGGTGAGACCGTGCTATGGTTTGTGTCGCCAAACCCCAGTAACCACTTCTGATTCTACTTGGTTTCCTCCTCCTGCATTCACAGTTCAGTTTGCAACACCGCCATGGACTCCTGTTTATTTTAGGTATACTTTGCAGCAGACAGAGTTCTGGCATTAGACACTTTGCTGCTACACGCTCAATAGACAGGTGTATGACAAGCCAGTGATTGCCTGCTCACGCAAGCAGAGTTTCACGTTTTTTTTTTAAAGACCTTATGGCACGCTGAGTCAGATATGTTGGGCAAGAGTTGAAGGCCAATGGAAGACTGACTTGACTGGCATATGACAAACCAAAAAATCCCTGCTAGAAGGAGTTCAGACTTGTTTTAAGACTGCTCAGCATCCCAAGGCTGATCTACAGCGCAAGAGTTGTAGAGCTGAGCTTCAAAAGATAAAGGATGGCTCATTTGGTTTGACTTTCATAGGTGATTTTTTTTTCCATCAGTTGCCTCTTACACCATTGGCAGCTACGCATTTTTTTCTTGGTGCGGTTTGTATTTCCTTGACGGTTCAGTTTCAGAGATGCTTCTCTATTTGGTAACTTCTCTGCTTCTCTTGTCACTTGATATTGAGTTCAATTTTTAAAAGATTACGATTGAGTTTTTCTTAGCTAGAGTGGATCATTTGCCTAATGTCTTCCACAGAGCCATGATTTTATAATATTTATGAAATGGACCTTCTGGTAGTTTGTAATTCTGGATCTACATAGCATATTTCTTAAGTTTAGCATTGTGGAGATCAAGATGCTGATGTTAGTACAAATGTGAATTGGAAAGATGCATCTAGTGTTGGACTCCGTAGCGAGCAATGCTGGGTTTATTGTGCACAGCATTAAGAACGGTCATTAGTTTGGGCTGTAGCACCACTGATATTTATAGCACTGAGGACTGTTTAGTAGTTGATCAACGTTCTCTGTACCTTTTGCAGACACAGAATTTACTAAGCTGTATAAATATCAGTCAGACTTAGTTGCCAGCTAGTTTGTGGCTTGCTGCTCGAAAACAAAGCACTCCGGCCAAAAGTAGAAGCTCTAATACTTGTAATCATGAAACTCCTTAAACGTCAATATTGTGTGGACGTGATTCAGAATAATTGTGCTGCTGAAGTTTGGATAAATTGGAACATTCAAAATGGATTTTTCCCCTTTTAATAGCCAATGAATGCATAGATTCATATTGTAGATGAGCTCTTTCCAGGCTTCCACTCCACATAGTGTTTTGGACTTCAAATGTAGTTATTTACAGAGCCCATACAATCAGCCTAGGAGGTGCATTTCTCTTCCCCTTGCCTCTTGCTGAGGTCAAGTTTTATAAGAACATTCCACCATAGTAAAGGCAATGTATTTTAATATTGAAAGCTTTTGCAGTAATCTCTATAAACAGTGACAGCGACTAAGAATACATGTGCAAAACATATCTCCGTTCTGAGTGTCAGACCCTAAACTGGGCAAACATCAAGTGTCCGACTCTATTAAAAGTTAATTAGCCAACTAAAAAGGTTTCCCTAGGAATTGGAATATAATTTATGTATAAAAGGAAAAATGTATAGTGGATGGTTATAAAAGTGGCATGTAGAAATGTTGATAGCTCTTTGACGGTTGAAGACAATCCATAGTACGTGTTCATGTGTCTGTTAACTTCTCATACTTTTTTCTAGTGCTGTGTTTGCCGGTCTACTGTTGGGTTGGGATTTTTATACGCAATTTATTTTATCCAATTTTACATAGAGCACTTCATGTAGGTGATGTAAAAAAATAAAGTAAAACCTTAATAAAGTCATTTTGGAACCATATGTTAAATGTGCATCCAGGAGTCTTAATCTGTGCTCTGAACGTATACTGGTATATAATATAGTCTCCTTGTAGGGGCTAGTCTACAGATAAATCTTCTCATGGGCTTTAAAGTGTTGACAATATGGACAAAGTGGAGGGGGTATGGTGTACCAAAGTGCAACATGACTAGCAACATATGTAATTTTCCTGCTTGTTGTCGCGATTTCCCTGGTGTACTCAATGTACCTTGATCTGTGAGCTTTGAAAGTTTGTTGCTGCAGCTGTCACTGCATGAGTTAGTTGTTCCTAGTTGCAGAAATCCCGATTCCCTCATCATCCGTATTACTGTAAGTAACAATTCTTGCATCTGTGTCCTCGCTCTTCTGAGAGATACCCTCTAATCGTACAAAGAGTGACTTTTTTCCTCGTCTTGGACTCGGCATGCAGGTCTGCCTCTGCATACTGGATGACCGGCAGGAAGATAGCTACTTCAATCTGTGGCTGGTCACATACTAGGAGTTGTGCATCAGTCTTCTGCATCTCATAAATGCATTGTCTCTCCATCCTCTTTCAGGGATAATTGCAACCACTTTCTGGTGCCAATGCAGTTTGGGGAAATGTATGGCCCAATATGAAATAGAAGAGCCCTGGGTAAGAATTTGAGAATCTGCCTCTATCTTAGTTGAATGATAAGCGGCTGAAATATGTGGAAGAGGTTTGCGGAGGTTGGGATTCCAAATGGTCTCCCATAACTCACACATTTGCGTACCTGCTGTATCCAAAAATAGTAGGCAGGAATACTATTGTCTGTAACGGCCTAACACTGTCTCTTCAGGGTTTTAATCCGGGTCTGACACCTGAGGAAAGAGGCCAAGATTGTTTATGATGAGGGCTCTGCCTACTATGCTTTGTATACTTTTTCAAGACCTATCTATTTATGATGGATACTACTAACAGCAGATTCCTCAACTTAAAATCCTCTCCAGGCACCAGACACCAGACTGGATCTTGAAAAAATTCTCCATAGCATTGTCCCTGTGTGCCTCTAGGTGGCATCATGCAGCTCTGCACTTACTCGACACCACCCCAGAAGTGGTGGAGCAGAGTCTAACATAAGCCCCACTCCTGAGCTCTGACCTCGGTTCCTTTCTGCACCTTCTGACACGGATCTTATGCTCTGCTCCCAACTTTGCCGGTTTTTCAATGACTTCTAAACAATTTCCCCTGTGTGCTAGGGAATCACGTCCCCACCCAACATGACAGGTTTTATGCAATGCTGCAACTGTAGGACACAGGTGTTGGTCACAAACTTGCACAAGATGTGTCTTGGCTCCGGACACTACTCAGAGTTGTGTGATAAGGGTGCATTCATGCACCCGAAGGTGACCTGAGACCTGGAGGCAAACCTATATGTCGTCGAACACAAGAAGTTGTGGTCTTCATATAGGTCCTGCTCACATTCCCAGTCATGGACGTGGACTCTGTCCCGAGATAATTCCTGTGACCGCTCAACTTCGTACTAGAAGTCCTCTGTTTAGTCAAAGTGCAAGCGTAAGCATAAGAAACCAAAGTAGGTCCCAACCCCATCCTGCCACTCTTTCTCCAAAGAGAAGGCACAAGGGTGTCGCATGGCAGCCTTACCCCTTCAAGATATCTGGCCATGCAACAGATTCCTGAGCTGGTCCCACCGTGCCCTGAATTTCCCATGCCATTTTCAATCCCACAGCAGATTGAGGCCTTCAAGGAGGTCATGCTAAAAATTTCTGTATCCCTCTGGCATGCCTTTGGGCTCAATGGAAGTGCAGGGGCCTGGAGTCTGTTTACAGCTAGCAAGCTTATCCCTGGCGCAGTCTCTCTACTTGGGTACCACTAATGGGCCCATACCGATGCTGGTTGGGACTTCTACTCTAGAGCCAAGATCCATGCCGGTCCTCACTGCCTCGAAACTATTGCGTTGTCACTGACGCCAGAGGATGATACAGTGCTGAGGCCAGTGTCAGCCTCCAAACTGACTGTGACTTGATGTCCTGCTACAAACTGACAAAAGCTCAACTGGTCACCAAGCAACCTTATGCACTGCCTCATCCCACCTACTAGCAGAGTCTCCAATAGCATTTTGGTTCTGACTCTGATGCTATACCAGGGTAGTGGGTACCCCAAGATGTTTATAATAGTGATGGGGATAGCCTGCTCCCCCCTCACTATACTGATGATCCTTTATACATTCATTTACAAAAGGCTAGTGGGCCTGACACCTCTCCTTAGACATAGCTTAATTTGCCACTTGGACCATCAATGCAAGAAAGTCCCTCAGTTGCACTAGTGGTCCGGTAGGCAGTTGAGGCACTAGAATTGAAGCTATTCTCTTTTGAGGCCAAAACAAATGTTCTGGAGGAGATTGTGCAGCCTGGACCATTTACATCTTCTCCCTTGCTTCTGTTTAATGATGCTGTCACTGATGCTTTGATTGCTACTTGATGAAAGCTTTGTTATTGCCCTCCTGTCAATAGGTAGGTGACCAGAAGTCCAGACCGGCACCTGGCAACCTTAATTTTCTCGCCAAGATTTCCACCCAAGAGTTTTATTGTACAGGCTTAGACCAGTAAGGTGAATAGGACTGGTGCTTTTGTCTAGTGCATGTTTTCTTCTGCCAATTTAGCACGGGGCTCTATAAATGCTGTTTGTACACGCATGCCATTTGGGACATGGCCAGCGAGATTTTGCCAGCAGTCCTGGAAGAACTTTAGGCCTCTTTGGCCCAGACGATCCATGATGGATGGGACATGGCCAAATCTTATTCACGCGGGTATGGATACTATGGATTGTTTGCAAAGGGCAGTCAATACTAGTGTCATCCATCGTCGACACATGGATGCATTCAACAGGATGCTCCAGTTATGTACAGGCCTCCTTCATGGATATGGTTTTTGTTCGGTCCCGCCTTTTTGGACAGCAGAGCTATGGTTCCCTTCTTTGGACGGTTGTTCCCTGCCAAGCAGTTCAGAAAAAAATCAGAAAGTTTAGATGCTATTTAAGATGGCTAGTGTGCAGCCTTCCCAACCAGTGTAGCAGGCACCACAGTCCTTTTGAGGCATGGATGTGGCGCTGGCAGGCATCCTGCAGACTGCCAGGGGCATCAGTCTTCCAATTTTTCTTTCCCTGCTACAGGCAACCAAACAACTTTAGTTTGCCCTTAGAGGCTCATGCCCAGCCAGTGGTGTGCAGGATTGAACATTTTCTCCCATTTTGCCGATCCACCACATCCCACGTATGGGTTCTACAGATTGTACAAAATGGCTATGCCCTGCCTTTTCTTTCTGCCTTGCTCAATCCTCCTCCTACTCCAGAGCGAATGTCAGAGGAGCACCTATCTATATTGTTATAGGAGGTGTATTTGCTGCTCTACATGGGTGATATCGAGAGGCTGCTGGACTCTGAGATGGGGGCGGGGGGGTGCTCTCGCTATTGCCTTGTTCTAAAGAGGGATGGGGCTCCTCATGCCTTTTCGGGACCATTGGCCTCTGAATGCCTACCTGTGAAGGACAAATTCAGAATGCTCATGCTGGCCTAGGTCTTATGTGCTCTGGATCCAGTCAAATGGATGGTGTCCTTGGGTCTGCAGGGTGCATATTTTCTCATGTGTATGCCCTTCTAGGTGATTCATAGTAGCTCGCTGTGTTTCCTGACCTTGAGGTACGTCTTACTGATTGTGAATGTCACCGCGTCACATGAATGAACTTCAGACACTTTCAGTGCCTATGCCCTACACCACCTTTTTCCTTAGGCAAGTTGGTGTTGAGGACTTGGGTGGCCTTACCAAAAGTCATTACTCCCTTCTGTGTTGGGCAAACTATCACTTTTTCAGTGTTATCTGCTCCCCCTCACTCCTTGACAGAGGAGGAGAGGTTACATCAGCTGGACTGCAATAGGGCTATAAGCTTTTACTAAGATCGCACCAATAAACATGGAGAGGATGATCAGCTTTTTGTGGGGTTTCCTGCTGCAAAGAAGGGGTAGGTGGTACAGAAGAGGATGTTGTTGAAGTAGATAGTTTTCTGCATTAAGGTCTGCTATGCAGTGGCAAAGAAGCAGCCCACCACTGTCCTTTATATTTGCGGGGCTGCGATGTGGTTGTCTGTGCATACGTTTATTTAGCAATACTTCCTTCACAGACTGGTTCGGAGGGAAGAATATTTTACTTGCTTGGTCCTGCAGTACATTTCAGTTTGAGCCCACTACACAGACATCCACCTGGGGAGGTACTGCTTTGGTATCTGGTCTACTGTGGAAAATCTGCAGTTAGAAGTATCCATTGGGAGAACAGATACTTGCCTTTTGGTTACGTTCTTTCTGGTAGATACTCTATCTAACCACAGATTCCTCACTTTCCCGTTCTGTCGAGTGGTCTCTTTCTAACATTTAAAAAGCGTCTTGAGCTAGTATTCAGCACTCTTTTACCCACAATTGTTGACAGTTTGCGTCTGCAGGCATGGAAGTGGGGACAGCAGGAAAGTCTGCTCCGAGCCCCACAATTCCACTTAGCAGAACGCGGAAGCACTGCTATGAAGAAAGTTTTCCAGAACCACTCTGGTGCTTTGGGAGTATTCTAAGGTGAGGAATCTGGGTTTATATCGAGGATCACTTTCTTTCTGTATAATATCCTTCTAAAGAAAGAAGGGCACTAACCAAAGCCCACAACCAATGCGGCACTTGATAAAGAAACAAAGTAGCGTCTTTCTGCTACCAGCGTCCATGCTACCAGCATTTTATATTAAATGGCAAGGACCCACCAGGAACCTGGGCTTTATTTCCTGTGTAAAGGGTGCCCTTATTTACTTCAAGCCTCTTCTATGAAAAAGAAAAAAAAAATCACGATGAGTTGATCAACAGATAGCAGATAGACCTCTTGTGTATTTATTCACTTCTATGTTTCCAGTCTCGTGTATATATGTGTGTGTGTGTGTGTGTGTGTGTGTGTATATGTGTGTGTGTGTGTATGTATATATGTATGTGTGTGTATGTATATATATATATATATATATAT
Source organism: Calotriton arnoldi (assembly GCA_963921515.1). Taxonomy (NCBI): domain Eukaryota; kingdom Metazoa; phylum Chordata; class Amphibia; order Caudata; family Salamandridae; genus Calotriton; species Calotriton arnoldi. The sequence continues at coordinate 549,502 of CAWUFW010001987.1, read as the reverse complement.
ATATATAATGTGAACAAGGTGGGAGTCCCCACCGAAACGCGTCGTCCTGTGTTGTTTTTCTGCCATGAATCAATAAATAAACTTCATCATCCCATGGTACCGGTGCCTGCTTTCAGAGAAGAGAAGGAGAGGGGCATGAATGCCATTGAGATATAGATATTATCTACTGGCGGTCGCCAGTAGATAGTTATAGTTAGGACCTATTTTCCATAGGAAATCCGCAACATTCTATTTGAAATAACGTTGGCGCCGGTTGACGAATCTTCGTGAAAGTTTCCAACTTGTTGGGGCGCTCCGGTCCGCTCCTATCCTGAAAGTCTCGGGGTGATTCGTCAGCGGGGCCGAGAAAAAAATGGGGGCCCAAAACGCGTTTTCCCCATTCATTTTTTCATAGGAACCTTTAGTCGCAGCTACAGCCCGAACTGCTGAACGGAATTACACCAAATTTGGCAAAGAGGTAGCCCTTGGTTCAGTGTCGTGCCTTTTGCTTAAATGGTGTAAATCCGTTCAGTAGTTCCTGAGAAAATCAAAAGTAAAGTCACATATATATCTATGGCCGAGTAGGGTCCGCGTACCCTCCCAATCACGAGCTGCATGCTAATTGGCTGTCAAGTGGCTGTCTACACTCCAAATCAGGAAGTGTTGGCAGCCATTTTGTCCCTCGGTAGAACCGAGGGACAGAAACAAGTGCGCAAAGGGGGCAGGGTAGAAACACCCTGACCTCCTAGGTCTGCTCAGGGGGTCCCACAAGGACCCCTGGGCAGAAAAGCATTTTTAAAAATCGGCGGGATGCGCTTAGGGTGCGCGGATCCCGCCGATTAAAAAAAAAAAAAAAAAAAAAAATAGAAGCGCGGTCTTCCGCGCTTCGATGCTAATTTGCCCCGGGGTGGCCCAAGTCCCGGGAGCATGCGGGGGTGGGTTTAAATTTTATGGGGGGGCCTCTAAGGCCCCCCAAGCCCCGGGGACCGCCACCCCCCGGGGCTTTAAATAAAAAATGGTGCGGGAGGGCTCTCTGCCCTCCCGCAGCCCCGGGGACCGCCACCCCCCAAGGCTTCTTTTTTTAAAATTTAAATTACCTGTGTGGGGGGGCTCGAGCCACCCCACACGCCCCGGGGACCGCCACCTCCCCGGGGCACTAACAAATTTAAAATGGAGGTCTGTTTTGGACCCCCGGGGACCACCACCTCCCCGGGGCTTTGCAAATGTGGGGAGGGGGGCCGCGCGGCCACCCTCCTGGAGCCAGTGATGGCCCTGGGGACCGCCACCCCCCAGGGCCGGCTCCTGCAGTGTCCCGGGTGCCTACCCCCGGACACTGTAGTTTGCTATGACAGGGCGGGAGCCTCGCGGCTCCCGTCCTGTCATAGCAAACTGCTTTGAATTTTGGAAGAGAGAGCAGGGAAACCTGCTCTCTCTTCCAAAATTCAAAGCAGATTGCTTTTCCACATGGGGAGCTGCATGTTAAAAAAAATTAGGGGGCAGGCCCTGGGGGATGGGGTCCCCAGGGCCAAAAAATTAGAAAAAGAAGGGGGGCCACACAGCCCCCCTTCTTAAAAAAATAAAATAAAAAAAATACCGGCATCACGCCGGAGGCCACGCCCCCTCCTTGGAGCACTCTGCAAACGCGCCCCCTGGCGCGTCTGCAGATGGGGAACGAATTCCCCTTGAATACTGGGGGTCCCTGGGGGCCAACTAGCCCACCAGGAACCTCCAGTATGCGCCAGGGGGCTGCGTTGCAGAGAGGTGTACAGAGGCCACGCCCCTTTTTACACCTCTCTGCAACGCAGCTCTGTGGCGCTTTTTGGAGGTACATGGTGGGCTAGTTGGACTCCAGGGACCCTCAGGATTCAAGGGGACTTAATCCCCCAACTTAAAACGCGCCATGGGCGCGTTTGCACAGTGGTGAAGGGAGGGGGCGAGGCTTCAGGTGACATGTGTGCAAACAGGCCCCGTGGCACGTTTTAAGATGGGGAATTAAATCCCCTTCAATCCTGAGGGTCCCTGGGGCCAACTAGCCCACTAGGTACGTCCAGAAAGCGCCACAGAGCTGCATTGCAGAGAGGTGCAAAAGGGGCGTGGCCTCTGAACGCCTCTCTGCAACGCAGCTCCCTGGCGCATACTGGAGGTACAGGGTGGGCTAGTTGGACCCCAGGGACCCTCATGATTCAAGGGGACTTAATCCCCCAACCTAAAACGCGCCACGGGGCGCGTTTGCACAGATGTCACCTCAGGCCCCGCCCCCTCCCTTCACCATGGTGCAAATATTCCTCTAAAATCAGCCGAACTGCGAATTCTGATTTACTCACCTGTTATCAGGAGAGACCTCAGTGCTGCATCTTTGAGCCCAGTACTGATACTGAAAAGTAATTTTAACCGTACTTACCAGTAACTTGAATTTCCTTCCATAGGCTAACATTGACTGGTTTCACTTGGAAATTCTTCTAAGTGTGGAGTTTTATAACATACAAATTTTCCTCTAAAATCAGCAAAACTACGAATTCCGATTTACTCACCTGTTATCAGGAAAGACCTCAGTGCTGCTTCTTTGAGCCCAGTACTGATCCTGAAAAGTAATTTTAACCGTACTTAACAGTAACTTGTATTTCCTTCCATAGGAATCCATTGTCTGGTTTTCAGCAGAAAAGTTTCAAAGTGTCGATTTTCACAAACTACAAATATTCCTTAAAAATTGCCTGTATGACTTAAACGCATTCTTTCAACTGTTTACAGGAGCTGCACCAGTGCTGGATCCAGGATCCACCACTGAGTAAGAAAAAGTAACGATAACACTACTTACCTGCTAAGTGAATTTCCTCCCATAGGATAACATTGGTGATTCTATGTGAAAAAGTTTGTGTCAACTTTTAAAATACAATAATATTCCTTAAAAATCACTACTGTAACCAAAACGCTTTTACTCAACTGTTTACAGGAGATGTCCCAGGACTGAATCTAGGATCCAGTCCTGTGGTTAGAAAAGTAATCCATAAAGTAACTAATTGCATTTAACTAGAAATTCACATTGAGCTCAATGTTGCATTGTGTTTGAAATTGTGTTGCCCATTGCAACAACTGTAACTACTGTACTTAAAAGTCTATTGCCTATTTGCAAAGTATTTAAATTAAAGTAATTCATTCTGAGAAAGTATATTTTGTAATGTAATGTATAATGTAATTACAATGTATTTTAAAAAATAAAATATCTAAAAATAAATAGTTTAAAAAAAATGTAGTAAATCAGTATCAAAAAATAAATATAACAATTAATACATTTAAAAATTGTCATTTACAAAACCTTTGAAATTCACTGAAAAAAACCATAGGTTTCAGACATGTTATAGTTAGGAATTAGCATTTAAAAAACCTTACAAATTCACTGAAAAAACCATAGGTTTCAGGCACGTTATAGTTAGAAATTAGCATTTAAAAAACATTACAAATTCACTGAAAAAACCATAGGTTTTAGGGAGAGTTATAGTTAGTTGGACATTGCACTCGTACAAAACCCATGAAATTCCCCCGTTATAGTTAGTTCAGGTAACTATAACTCGCGCCTCGCAATGCACTGCTGATGACGTCACATATTACATCACTCATGACATGGTCAGTGACATCACTGATGACATCTCAAATGACATCACTGATGACGTCACTGATGACATCATCCATGTGATAATTTGATGCATCTTCTCACACCCTAATATAACTTTTGATACACCCACTGTAAATTACAGACTGCCATTGTCTACACACACACACACATCTACTCACTCACCCGTACAGTCACTCATACTTATAGTCACTCAGTACAGGACTATTATATGCACTCATACACCTATATAAACACTCACACACCGCCACTCATCCATAGAGGTACTCACACACCTAGTCAGTCATGCAAAAATTAAGCACACACCCATTTACTCACCTATACAGTTATACACACACCAGCTCACTTACTCATACAAATACTAGCACATTCTTACGCTCTTATACAATCTCTGATACAAGCACACACTCATCCATACAGTCACTCTCACAATCACACACTCTCGCTTATAGCTATTTATATACTCCAACACACACATATACTGCCTTTCACATATGTAGTTACTCACACATGTACCACTGGGACATACATTCACTCACTAACACACCCATACACACACTCACCCACCCATACAGTCCATCACAGATGCACTCTTGAAACCATGCACTAAGTGAATCACCCACTCACACATCTATGCACATCTATGCACAGAGTCACACACACCCCACCCACACAAACAATCATGCACCCATACAGATACTCAAACAACCAATCAATAACTCGTATAGACACTCATGTAGCTATTTACAAACCCATGCAGCCACTTACACACCAACAGACAGACGGATAAAGACATTCACACAGTTTAGTCACTAACCCATGCATTTAGTAAGATACGTTTAATCACTCACTTATAGAGTCAGTCACGCACCTACTAAATCATCCATCCAGACACTTATACACCCACTCATTATTCAATACACCTTGGCATATATATTAAACATATATAAACTTTATAGAAACACAGTCACTGCATGATGTCATCAGTGATGTCACTGACCATGTCATGAGTGATGTAATATGTGACGTCATCAGCAGTGCATTGCGGGGGCGCGAGTTATAGTTACCTGAACTAACTATAACGGGGGAATTTCACGGGTTTTGTACGAGTGCAATGTCCAACTAACTATAACTGTCCCTAAAACCTATGGGTTTTTCAGTGAATTTGTAAGGTTTTTAAATGCTAATTTCTAACTATAACGGGCCTGAAACCTATATATATATATATATATATATATATATATATATATATATATATATATATATATTTTTATTTTTATTTTTTATAGGGAGCAAAACAAAGGTCTCTTGGCACAGAGGAGAAGGCTGTGATTAATCTGCTTAAGACTACAATGCCTGTTTTAAACAGTCATTAATTCAATAAGCATCAACCTGGACCGCCTCCTCTGCTAGTTATTGGCATACGTGTTTGCTAGGATGTACAGCATGTAATGCAATTGCTATTTTCCTTCTTTCCGTGGGGTTACTGACCATTGCCAGGCCACTGGTGTAATTACTGATGTGTGCCACTGATGTTGCTGTACCAGAAAGTTCCCTACATACTACAGGGCGCACAGCAGATTGGTGATCTTATTCAAGCATTCTGTACACTCCTAGTACCGGATCTCTTTAAGGATGCTCTTTCCCAATACACAGTGGTCTGTGTGCTTCTCTCTTCTGGCACAATGTCGCCAGTGACATTATTCTATTCTGTCTTCTGGGGTAGATACCTCTCGTGCGAAGTCTGAATAATGGGGAGCAATAATTCTGTAATGCACCCCTCGGCAAATGATTAAGTGCTGATAGAGGTTGTGGTACCATGACCATCCTGTGCCCAGTACCCTAGCAGTCAAGGTTTGCTTTTGTTTAATATTGGCTCTCTTGGGCTGAAAGGATGCGACACCAGCAGGTAGCCTCCCAGAGCAGACCTCAAGGGCAAGGGCTTTTTTAGTGAATTCTTGAATGAAAAATCTTTAGTGCCCCATTTCTGCTGGGTACTGCAAATCTTCTGTGGCCACTTGAGCAGTGGCAGTCTTTTCTGGCCATATTCACTGGAATCAAGATGATGAATCGACATCGGGCAAAGGCCTGATATGGTCGAGGTAGAGGATATTGAAGGAAAGAGCTGAGGCTTTGGAGTAAGCTTCGCTGTGGTTGAATGTTTCATTTCTTGACTTATAATAGAGTTTATAAATTTTACTGCTGCTTTGTTCTTGTGCAAAAGCTGAAAACCAGGGCATGTTGGTGATCTCCGAAAAGTACTTAATCTGCTCACAACATAGAAATTAAGCTACAGTGTTGCAAATAACCTAGATGAAGTCCTGCAGTATACAATCGGTATTGAAGTATTATATGGCTGTTAACAGGACTCCAACTTGTGGCTATGTAAAAACTACTATGGTGCATAGTGCCCATAACATGACATTGCATACAGTTTTTTTGGGGTGGGTTCCAAAAGTCTTTATTAAACTTTAGTTCTGATGACAAAGCTACAAAGAGCTACATGGATAAGAAATAATTTTACACATCTTGAAATAAAGTTGAGACGTGTATTCTCAAAAGAGGTATATTGGGTAGCGAAACCAGTGGAATTCTCGTGCGTTTCTAGGCTGTTGATTGTTCATGTGTGTAAGGCTATGTCTGCATGCTATTTTATTTCATCATTGTAAAAAACAAATCCTATGCGTACCGTTGCATAACATTCGAAGTTTTATAATTGACAAAAGAAAAAGAACAGGGAGAGAGTGAAGGAAAAGAGAAAAGTATGGCGAACTGAAAAGTCCCAGAGGAGGGGATCTGGAACGGATGGCTCCTGAGGACGGGTGTCTGACCACAAAGTTACATGGAGGTATTGCTACTACCGATACATGTCTAGAGTACAGTTATCTGGTCACACCTTCTTTTGAAGGTAGACATCCATTGCTTCACAAAGTTTCCTGGTGGAAGACCTAGAATGTGTTTCTTTTGAAAATAAGAATTGTCTGCCCTTCTGATGAAGCATGGTCAAACTCACCATGTATGAAAGGAAACATTAGGAGAGTTTCCATTCTGAAAGGATCAGCTTGGGTCCATAACTAGCATGAGGATGACAAAAGATCAGACGAGTTCAGGGATGGGATATTCGTTGCTGCTTAAATGCCTAGTGAGGCTGTTGTGGCATTGATGATGAGGTGTACCTTAAAGACCTTGTGTGTCAGGTTTTGTATTCGGTGCCATAGCGGGTGAACCCATTTACAGTTCAATAATGTGGTTCTAGTTTGTAGTTCCAACAGAGTTGTGTGTCAATGAGTCTTAGCTTGTGCAAGTTCCAGAAGGCATTTTTTTAAGATGGACAACGTAGTTTGCACCAGTGGGGGAGTGATGTGTGTCCCTTTGAATGGAGAACTCCTTATTTTAAGTTATGAGATTGAGGGTTTGTTGACGCCTGATTAGACTCTGAAAATCATTCCATGCTGTACGAGTTTTGTGGGTGAAATGTGGTTTGGGTGACATCAGTATGGTGTAGAACTTTGAAGCTACATGACCTATTTTTGTGAGTCTCCCTAACATAGTTGGTAGGTCTGGAGTGTGGATGCCACCCAGTTTCTGAAAATCCAAGTTGTAAAGATTTTGTATTTGTGTTGTGGTCTGGAAAAAGATTTTGGGTTATTCCTGGTACTTAGATCACTGGTCCGGTTGATTCCCTAGGATTCCTGGGCCTCCAAGAGTACCGTTTTTCTATTAATCTTTATTTGTTTACTGTACCAAAGAGCGGCCAATTTTGATTTTGGTAGTTTGGTTAGGGGTTCTTTTTTTATTTTTTATCTATCCAATCTAGGTAGAGCGTCACTTGTATTGCTTATAAGAGCGTGTGAGTGATCAATTTTGAGATGAGTGATATGTATTGCAAGCGTAGCTCTCCAAAGGGATGGCCCATAGGAGGTCCTTCTCCATAGGCAGCCAGACCAGTATCCTGTGGGTGTCCAGTGAAAACTTCCATGAATTCGGTCTGTCCACTAACGCTATTTGGAACCTTTGATAATCTAGTAGTTTAACCCCCACCTTCTTTTTTTGTCCAGCGTAAGTTTATTCAGACTATTCTCAACTTTTTGTTCTCCCAAGGGAAGTCTACTAACATTTTATTTAAAGTTTTCTAGGAACTATGCGAGAACTATAATGGGAGCATACTGGTTGGAAAATTGTACTACGGCATAATCATCCTATTGATGGTTTCCATCCTACCCCACCAAGTTAAAACTTTTGGAGAGTATTGTGCAAGCGAGTCCTTAAGTTTGGAAATCGTTTTTTTGTCATTTAATAACCATGTTTCTTTAAGATCTCTCCCAAACCCGGGGCTCTATCACACATAGGGTTCACTTTTCTTGTTTGCGCCGCGGTGCTCCTTTAAATAGGTGTGCCGAACGCAAACTGGGAAAGTGCGCCATATAACAATGAATACACTGCCCCAGGGCAACTGTTAACTTGTGCTGCCCTGGGGCAGTGCATTCAAGTGAAACACAAAGCAGCAGCTTCAAACCTGCTCGGTGTTTCACTGCGCAGGCGGCAACCCACATGCACTTTAAAAGAGGGATTAGAGATCCCTTTGCAGACAGCAGCAGGGAGTGAATGCACCCGCCTGCCAGGGGATGTCTGGAGGTCTCCATGTGACCCTCTTTCACCCTCCAGGGGCTGGCATGGGGGGGGCACTTTCAGTGTGCCTCCTGACAGCTTGTTTGCCTTTGCTCCCGCTTTCATAATCACGGTGTGACCACAGAGATAGAGATTCCCTCATTTGGAAGGGGCCCTCCCCCATGCAAATGTGGGAATGCCCTCTTAAGTGAGCGCTGGTGCTACATGTGCACCAGCGCTATCTGCATTACAGAAGGGGCAGCACAAGCGTCTGTGGTCCCTTCTGTAATACCAAAGTGCCCCAGGGGTGCACCAAGCGGGCGCACATGACCGTTGCACCCACTGTGCACTCTCTGTAATATGGCCCCTGATGTATTAGTATTTCAAAGCCTTATTTTAACATTTTAGACCTAGGTCTCAGATGATGAAGGATTAGCAATGTACACTAAGCGGGAATACCACAGTTTTGCCCCTCTTGAGGGAGTAACCGGATGTCTGAGTATTTGAGTACCACTTGCATAATGAAAGGAAGCGTGCTATCAGCATCTACCATGAAGATCACATCATCGGCATAAGCTGCCCTCTTTTGCGGTCTGGATGAGAGAGGGACCTCTTTTATATCTTTATTTGATCTAATCAATTCGATGAGGGTGATCTTTACTATCTTTTGATTGGTATCACTAATATAGTAGCATTTGTAGCAGATCCTTGTATGTTCCCCATTTTGTCAAAATGTATAAATAGATTATGGAGTGGGCAAAAACAATCCTGAGAGGCGTTTCCCTCGTTCTATGCCTGCTGCAGAATGCAGCACACATGGAAAGAAGAAACGAGGAGAAATGAACACGTTTCTCCTTGTTACGTCTGCTATGGGGAGGCGTTTTGGTGCTGCTTCAGGTTTACGTGATTAAGTAAATCTGGGACAGCGTCAAAATCCATGTGTATTGTTGTTAAATTTCATATAAGTACCCCCATATAGGCTCAGGTAGCAACCTAACCTTTCACCTATATTCTCCCCTACCATTACACTATATAACGGTTCTTGGGACTGACCTTTTACCTAATAACGGTACTGCTTACAGGACGTGGGGTTTTCCCTGAAAACTAGCCTCATCCATTATGCATAAGGATTCCTGGAAACTCATCAGGACTACCATCTCCTGCATAATAACTTTGTATAAGTGTCATTCCTTCCGTCATCTTAAGTCTGACATGACGCAGCAAGGTAGAACCCCTGAGGGTACCACTTTGGGTATATAAACACCAAATCTTTGCTGAGGCGGGAGAGGAGAAAAGGACTTCGATGCTGACACACTGACACGAGACGCTGTGGTTCCTGCACGCAGACACTTCAGCTCGCTTTGGTCTGACATCCGTCTGACCAAGACTGGGTCCCACAGTCTCTCACTTCAGGTAATGGGGTTGACTTTATCCTAGAGGGATTCTTGGCTCCACACCTACATACATGCTAGATACACTTGGGTATATCTAGTTAGGGTTGCATTGTAGGAGTACACATTATTACTGTCATGTATTTTTATACCTGCCTGTATTCATTGTTTTAGCACTATGGTAGAAATCTACCATCCTTTTACGTTGTTGGTGCTTATAATCATTTATATCTGTTTCTGTCTTATGGTTGTTTCAGCACACTTATTTTACACTAGAGTGACGCTGGTTCAATAAATGCTTATTGAAAACGTCTCCACCGTTTATTCTGTGCATCTCTCTGAGACAAAGTGAGCACGAGTGACTGAGCGAAAAGTACTGTACTGTTAACACGATTCCTGATGGGACAGAGTTGTCATGTTCGATAGTTGCCAAGAACTATTCTCTCCTTGGTAAGGGGTTTCTAGTGGCACTGTGAGCTAGCTGGTATACAGGCTAACATACCCAGTGGGGGTGTCTGGAATCAGTCTGGACACCAATTCCACAGTCTATGTTGTCTAAACGCGCAGATCCTATATAGGTTTATAGGAACTACACGACATTGTGTGGAGCACCCACTACAACGCCCATGGAATACTACAGAGTAAGGCAACGCAGCGCTTTGCGAAGCCTTGCCATACTTCATATCAATGAGGCCATGTAAATCCACGCAGGGTGGCTTTGCGTCGCCTCATAGATATGATTGAGAGACTTGTGCTGTCGGAGCGTCAAAAAAAGTGACGCTCCGGCGGCGCAGGCCTCTTGTAAATAAGCCCCTCAGTATCTATCACTTGCAAAGTCTAAAACTGGCCTCCCTCTGTAGTAAAAAAACAAAACCTTGCCTGTCCTGTTATCAAGATAATCTATAGTTTCTACTATTTTGTCAAAGGCAAAGTCCTAGTCTCTCTTGTACCCTTTTCCTATTAAAAAAAATCTGGTCTCTTCTGCATGCAAAATCAAAACCATGCATCTTTTACTGGAAAATTGGTCAAACTGCCATTCTCATGAAAATGGCATATTTTCTAGGGAAAAAGTGACTTTATGAAATAGGTATACAAGTTGAATGAGCTGCATTTGTACTTAAATGTCTCAAAAAACAACATGGGCCTACATATTAAAACAAACATACGCAAAGCTAATCTGTCGCGCCTAGACGGGATCGGTTTGCTTTGCCAATGCAAAAAAAAACCTGTGATGTAATTAAAGCTTGCTGAATCATTGTTTTGCTTCTGCACAACAAGGAAAAAAAATTGACACAGCCAAATTAACTATTTGCCTTTGTCAATGTTTTTTTTATTTTTTTTAACCCATGTTGAAATTTTAAAAAAGTGCCATAATGCATCCAGCTTTAACTGCATCAAACCACTTTTTTGGGGGGGGAGGGGGGATTTACTTTCAGCCATGCTTCGCAGAAGCTGTGCTGTTGTACAACATGGCTTAAGAAATCATTGATAAACGTAAAAGTTCTTGCTTAGGTGAAACCTATTGGCTTTGCCAATGCTTATTTTTCCTAGTGGGAGAGGAAGGGGCACTCAAGAGCATGGGAGGGAGGGGCAGGGTAAGTAAGAACGTGGGAGGAGCTCAGATTAAGCAAGAACATGGAGGCAGTGTGGTTTAAGGAATGTTGCAGGAGGGAGGGGGACAGGGCAACAATGACGACCGGGCACGAAATGACTGGACAACAACTACGGGGCAAGAAATGGCTGGGCAATAACAACGGGGCAAGCAACAACCGGGCAACAACAATGGAGTAACAGCACAGAGTGGGAGAGGAGATTGAAACAGTCTGCAAATATTTGTACTCTTATGGAGTACTGCAACTAAAATTAAAAGAAAGTACCTTTGAAAGCACGCAAGCAGTAGAAGCACTGGATACCAAAAGGAAGCAGTACTTGGGCCATGATATAGAGGAGGGACAGACCCATGAAAAGCAGATGAAGCCGACACGTGCTGACAAAAGAGAAGCAAGGAAATGAGTGACAATGAAGCCAACCAAGGGTGCGTCAAAAGCTGACAAAACGTCTTGCATGCAAGATACGCTGCCTCAGACGAGACCTAAAATTTTATTTTTTTACCACAAATAAAACGTTGGGCTTTCCTGCTTGCATAGTATAATATTGACATCTGTATTAATTGTTTTAATTAAATGATCTTGCATACCACCAGATACGAAAAACTAGCCTCTCTTGTATGTATGTATGTATGTATATATATATATATATATATATATATATATATATATATATATATATATATATATATATATATATATATATATATAAATTTTAAAAAACCTGGTCTCTTAGCCTGGCACACACCAGAAACTGGTCTCTAGAACTAGTATAGACTGCTTGATTACCATTATGAACCAATTTTAAAAAATTGGATAGGGCTACTATTGGTTCAGTCTGTCCACGCTCTTGGGGGTCTTTAATTTTCTACAGTTAGCTCAATTTCCCACTAGCAACTTACTAAATGTTTCAGTCACTTCTAGGTCCAATAACAGACGGAGATTAATGAAATGTAATCGGGAACATAAACAGAAAAAGATTACCTTAATGAACGGGTTTTAACTTGCATACCCTATAATACACATAATATTCATTCAAAATTGTTTAAGTGGAATACAGAGAAAAGGAAGTCTGCACATTCAGCCGACATGAAGAGATAGCGCTGTTGAAAAGTCAACTTGTCATGTGGCAGGACTTTACAGCATTACTCAGCATTGAATTACAGTCCACTTTATTAAGAACCATTCCATTGCAATGGAAAGAATGTGCAATGGAATTGTGTAAATCTGGAAGATTGTTGAAGATTTCGATCAGCCTTTCTATTTAATGTTGCAAATGATTGACATCTCTGGTAACTGCGTTTACTATTAACAGACAGCCCTTCATTAGAAAAAATGCTATTCTAGCTTGTGCCAGGAAAGTTGTGTTAAAAATTGAATTAAAATTTCCTGGGGTTTCCCTTCTGATCTCTAACTTTGCTTCACTATTGTCAAATTGAAAGAATGAAATTGATAAGATTCAGTCTTTAAGACACATTGAGTAAGAAAGGCATATTGCTCATTAGGGATCTATGATCCACAGATCATATTCGATCCTTTGTGAAGCGCAACATATTTACGGCTTTGATAATGCAGACTTCGATGATTTTCTCAAACGGAATCCAGCTATTTCAAAGCACCCGGCCTCCCCTTAACAAGACCCCACACTTATTCCTTTTATCAACAAAATTAAGAAAGGTCATATTGTTTCCAAAATTTGTGAATTTTTACAACCGTCAATTTCTACTATTCTAAAATGTAAGGAAGAAGGTTGGTTGTTGGAAAGACCCATGTTTTCTTCCATACAGGTTTTTCTGGACTCCTAAGAAACTCACAAAATTAGATCTATTATCAAAAAAAGAAATTGCTGATTTTGTAAAGCTGCTGCTGGCAATCTCGCAACTATGGTTTTTGAATGCCTACTACTTGGGACATAATATCAACTTAAGCATTAATATGTGATATTTTTGACATTACACCACCTAAAACTTTCCCTCATATAGTATATATAGGACTAGGATTCTCTCTAAGCAAAGAATTTGCTGATATAAGGAGAAATTATCTTTTAATACTAGTCCTTATTTTTGTTTACACTTGCACATAAAACTTTGATTTCCTGCCACATTTTTGATGTATTTCTACCTTCTCAGGTTATTTCTCTTTTATTCAATTTCCTCTGGTGGGACTTTTCCCTAGCCCCCTCTCATATGACCCACACAGTTTGCCTATATTGTGTTATAGTCTGGGGGACAAACCTGATGTGACTGTTACACTGATACACTTTTTCTGCCGGCTGAATGTTATTTGTTGTATATTGCATATTTGTGCCTCGTGTTTCCATTTGTTATATAGGAATGTACTGAAATTAATGGGTGCTCGCCTTATGTTTGTTTTTGAATAATACGCAATAAAATATTTTGTAATAAAAAAAAGAAAATTCCATTGAGTTATGGGTCTACATTATCAGTAGAATTAAACACTTATCCAAGTTTATTTGGAAAAATACTGGTCCCTGTGGCGCATATAAAGGCTAAGCTAGTTTTTACTTTCCTAAAAGTATGTACAGCTCTGTTTGTTTGTAACTTAATTCCCTAACAGCTCTCTTTATATGCGCCCCTCCCCCATCTCTCACTGTGCGCGTTGTGCTCTTGGAAGGTTATCTAGCGTTGACCTGGCCGGCATAAGAAGGTGAAGGGTATCTGATGGCTTGTGAGCCCAGGAGTGAATGGGATAACTGAAGTAACAAAACAAAACCCTTTCATCTTCAGTACGCACAGGCCCCCGCTTCCTCAAAGCTTGGGCAAGTGAAAGCATGATGTATGGTGTTTAGCAAAAGTGAAGGCAGCCAGCGAGACTTCCCTGTAGTAGCAATAGGTGGCCATATTCCATTCTCGTGAGTATTGCTCACTCAAAAGAGATGTGGTGAATGTTTCAGTGTAAACAACCCTTTAAATGTGGCAAAAGTACTGCTCTTTTGAGTTTATATTTTCAGTCAGGATACCCCTCTCGGCACTAATATAACACATGCATGGTGAACACTCCATGCCCCACACAGCAATCGCCCACTGCAGGTCCTAAGTGGCAGAAACCACACACTACAGTGTTTGGGAAGGAGGGAATGGCCCACGCCTGGCCTGGTTTCTTACAGCTGGTTCCTACTGCAGCATGGACTTCCGTGTAGTCTGTAGACCTCTTTCACTCCCCACTAGGGTCTCAAGCGTGTAGCCCTATCTCTCTGTCTTCAGACTCTCTTTATCTCCATTGGCCAACCGTTCAAAAGGGCTCCCTCCTCTGAGCCCGGGCATGCAGTGAAGGCCTTACTGGCATTTCTTCGATCTTTCTCTAGTTTATTGGTCTCAAGCGTGGTTCTCACACTCTCTTCTGTCTCCCTTTCTCTGCTTTGGCAGTCTTTCCCTGAAGGCCTCTCGCCAGTCCGGCACACAAGCCAGGTTTCACTCAGCTGGACAAATGAATGCTTCCCCCAGTCTTTTTCTCCATAATCATTCTCTACACTGTAGAAATCTATCTCCCTTTGTCTTCAGTCTCTCCCTCTCTTGGCTGGGATCACTCATTTAGGACTCTCTCTCCAGTGTTTTACGGAGCCTGGGCACTTCTGCAATATCTTTCCCAGTGGCCATCCTGCTGGAGTCTGGTCTTCCATGGTCTCTCTCCTGGACTCCATCTTGTGTCGGTGGTGTAACAAAACTTGAGGCCCCCCCCCCTTACAAAGTACATGGAGAGGTCCCCAAATGCAGTCACGAGCTTTCAGGCCAGGGGACCGCTCCCTGTGCGCAGTGCCGGATGGTGCCCCCCTCAAACTCTAGGGCTAATATTATGCCACTGTCGGAGTTTCCCTCTCCGCCTGTAACCTGAGAAAAATGGCAGTATGAACATCTGTCTAAGAACTAACTCGTTGCGGTTTTCCTGCTCTGCACATCGGTGTATTGTACACATTTTGTCTGCACATCTGCATTCTGGATTGGTACTTTAAGTTTTCCCATGCATTCTTGTCAATCATGTAGTGAAGAGTGAGATAATGGATATATGAAATTAATTCTAGCTCGTATTCTCGAATTCAATTAATGATTTCAACATTTGAACATGCATTGCTTACATGATGCATTCCTTTCAGTTATGATTGGACTGGATGGGGTCTGACACACATGCACCACGTTTTGTTTGCCCTAAAACAATTTATCTTCTGCAGTTCAAGTGTAAGAATTTTTTTTCCAATGATTAATTGCAAATTTAAAAAGGGAGCGAGAGAGATTAGTTTGAGGACTGTTGTTAAAATATATTGTCAGCTGAGCTCTACATGACTAAAGTCTCTGCCTGTCAATGGTCTGAGTGATGCTGAAGTTTGGGCTTGTGAAGAGTGACAGCGAAGGTGATTGATTGTACACCAGCTGATCAATTGTTCCTACAGAAATTGCCGATTATAAAGACCTGTTTTAATACAGCCTATTCTTCCAGAAATGTCCAGATCTTTCTAATCTTAGAGTGATGTGCTCGTCTCGTACTGTACAATCACCCATCCCCTCCCCCCATCGGTCAAATGCAAACTGTCTTTTGCTTTCCTTCCCTGGAACGTGGCATCTTGATTTCTTTGAATAAAGAGATTTTTTTTTAAAAACACCCAAACAATGAAAGAAGTCTCATCACACTTTCCTTGGAAGTTTGCAGGGGCAGTTCGAATAAATCGGGATTTGTATAGAACGGCTAAACACCCATGAGGGTATCCAGGTGCTGAGAACCCTGCAGCAAAGGTGGGTTCTGTTGAACAGCCAGGTCTTGATTCCTTTCCTGAATTCCAGTAGGTAGGATGAGGTCCGGGGGTGGAGGGGGAGGTCGTTCCAGGACTCTGCAGCGAGGTATGAGGAGTGTCCTCCACTGTTGCTTTGGCGAATGCAGGGGTTGTGTGCGATGGAGAGGGAAACGGAGCGCAGGTGTCTGGAGGGCTGGTAGAAGTTTAGGTGGTGGTTGATGTATGCTGGTCCTTGGCTGTGAAGGGCCTTGAAGAGATGGGGGATAGCATCTTGAGTTGACCTCTCCTGGATGGGGAGCCAGTGGAGCTTCTTGAGGTGGTGGGTGATGTAGGTCCGCTTTGGGAGGTCGAGGATGAGTCTTGCAGCTGAATTCTGTATGGTCTGCAGTCTCTTCAGGAGGTGGTGGGTGATTCCTTTGTAGCGTGCGTTGCCATAGTCCAGCCAAATAAACAACCCACTAGTATAGTGGTTCAATCTAACGCAATTTCATATCCTATAAATAAGCTTAAATGTTGAATACCCCCCTCTCAAAAATTTTGCATAGCTCTATTCTGTATCTTTCTTTATCACTTTACTATTCTGCATCTTCATAAGAGCAATGCGGCCATCTTTGCAAGCCTTTGAATGACAATTTGCACAATTCTGCTTGGCTGTAATGGAGGTGATATGCAGGAAAATGTAATATTTGAAGCTTGGCACTGCAGATACGTGAACAGATACCATGTTCAGTCTGTGCTAATCAGTAGCAGTAAATTGAATCTGATAGCTGTTTGCTCCCCATCAGCCTTGGTCCTCTTTATGTGAATACTCCACCCATAATAAGGTGCCATAAAATGAAAAGATTTTGTAAGCACATTACACAAATAACAGATGTTTTCTTCAATCCATCAACTAAGCTCGTCTAGTGTGTTCCCTTGGCCCTAAGTGACTGGGCCCAGATTTACTATCATTTTGCGTCATGGGGGCACCACTATTTTGGTGAGCAAACCTGGGATTGCGCCAAAATGCTAAGACTCCTTGAACCAGGTGTAACCAGAAGAAATATCTTTATTTTCGTCGTTACTTCCGCCATCTAGGCGTGCTGTATTCCGCAGCATGCATAGAAAGAGGGTAATGCCTTCAAGGATTGTTTTTGTGCAGGAAAGCATACCTGCACGAAAGCAATCCTGCCTGTAACACAGGTACCCTTGAATTATGCTGCAAGGGTGCCTGCGCTAGGCAGCACCCAGTTCGTAGTATTTTAGTAGATATGGCACATTTCTGGGGTCTCCCTTTCACACAACGCAGCACAGCAACTTTGCATGCTGTCCTGCATTACTTGGAAAATTTGTAAATATACCCCCAGATGCTTAAACAAATGCATCTGCACTGTATACTGAATACTTGGATATCAGTAAACAATTAAAATCTTTAAGTCCCACAGCTGACAAAGCACAGTAATACTGGCTTTACCATATTTATATCAGTCATTCCACCTACCACAAATTCTGTAATGTGCCACACTGCAGTACACTCCTGATCCAGATGGACGTTCAGACCCATATTTACTATGGGGGGTGGGAGTTGAATGTTTGTAACTAGCATGACATAAGACAGACAAATGATAATTGCATTGATCTCACTATGAAATATATAAAAACTAATAACATCTGTTTGCAAAAAGACCCAGATTCACTAATATTTTGCGTTGGGGTTTGCGTCACTTTTTTGGTGCTGCCCCAACAGAAAATCTACTTTGGGATTTACAGTGCCACATAAAGCCCGATTTTACTGGCTTTGTAATAATAAAAAATAAAATTAAAAAAATGATTTGCAAGGCGTGGTATTGGAAAGTCATTACATGAGTGGAGCATTGTTTCCGTGCATCCTCCCATGTATTTTGAAGCAATCCCATATTTACTAAAGTGAGAAAACATGGGTTTATGCCAAAATGGTGTGCCTACCCAACGCTGGAGTAACCTCTTTTTTTCTCGTCATTACTTACTCTTTGCATTCTGTAGCACAGATAGAAAGAGAAATATGCCTCTAAGAATAGCTTTCGTGCAGTAAAAACCCTATGCTTGACATCAGACACAGACCATTGCACTTTGATGCAAAGGTGTGCATATGGCACTAGGCAGTCTTAACGTGCACCACAGGTTTGGAAGAGAACAGCTCTTAAGAAGAGATATGGCACTGTCTTGCTCTCTCACATAATACAGAAACCTTGACTGCTGCGTTGCATGAGAGATTTGTAAATTTGCTCCAAGTGAACTGGGTCTCCTATCCCTCGCCTGTTCATTATGGCCCACAGGAACCAGCCCAAGAAATCAAAGGCCTGCTCTACATCAAGCAGCTTAAAACGAAGATATAGGAGCTTCTAGAGCTTAAGCAATCATCGCAGTCGCAATGATGCACTGTTGTCTTCCTGGGATGAACTTGATATGAGTTGAGTGAACTATACTCACCCTTATGTTGGCTAAATGAATCGCTGGAAATATCTTATGTTTTCTAGTCTGAATTAATCAGTATCATTGGAAATAAAATACCAGTTTCGCACATGTTTTAATTTAGTCTAAGCAAGACTGTCACTATCTCTTTCTTTAAAGAGCAAAAGAGGCAGGGCTCTCTAGCTTAAAATACTCCAACAAATCTGTCCAAAAATGTGACACTGATTTACTAACACTTTGTGCTGGTTTTGCATTACTTTTGTAATGCAAACCTGGCGCATAGTGTTGTGATGGTGTCCGTAATTCGGTCTCTAGTTGGCAGAGGTTTGCACCCAGCCCAAATAGGGACCGCAATCCTAGTCCGGGTAAGCTAGATGCACACTTAAAGATAACTGGTGCTCACCCTCTCGTAGCTTGGCACAGAGCAGTTAGGCTTATCTAAAGAGGCAATGTGTAAAGTATTCATGCAACACTCACTCACACTCACTCACACTCACTCTCTCTCGCACACACACACACACACTCACACTCACACTCTCACACTCTCTCTCACACACACACTCCCACACTGAAAACACCACAGAAATAATCCACACAGGCTTAGAACAATAGAGAATATTTATTTGAGTAAAATAAGACCAAAACGACAAAAATCCAAAGGGTAACACCGGAGTTGTGAATTTTTAAAGAATAAACTAAAAATAGTGCTTAGAAGTCAATAGTGCTAGACCGGGGTAAATCCAAAGTTCAGGCCGACTGCGATCAAGGACAGGCCGGCTGCCAACGATTGACTACTAATTCATGTCTTGATATTTTCTTCTTTTCTGTTTTTATACTTACTGTTTATTCACTCCTTGGTATCTGCACCTTTCACCCCTTATGGAGTTATCTGTATATTAGTTTATATTAAAATTTGTTCGTTTTTTCTACTGAGGGATTGTGTGATCTCCCACTGTCCTATTTTATACATTCTATCCATGTCACAAAACTCTCCATGGAGAGTATAACATTTTTTGGTTCTAGTTATGAGGATTTTTCAAAACTATTAGGTCAGACTAGTGTCAAAAACAAACCTTTCACTGTGGCCAAGGGATGTAATGATGAGTGGTTTAGATTATTAAATCTTAAAATGAAAGCTAAAAGGACTGAATCCCATGCAGATTTCATGTTGGAATATCTCGAGGCAGGAGTGATACCCAAAGGTTTGAGAATAAAAAATATTTTGGGATTATTTGTAGAGATCAGAAAATTCTTAGAGAAGTGATCCTTAATAGGCAGCCGCTGCTCCCGTGATGTTATGATCTTGATCATCTAAACCACTAGGGACATAGTTGAAACCTTATAATAAGAAATTGAAGAAAATTTGAAAAAGAACAATACCCTAAAAGAAACTAAAAAGCATATTGAGGTAGTGAATCAGGAATGTGACTCATTTAGCGAATACCGTATTAAGAAGAAAACTGATAAACTTACAGATATCAGATTTTTTTCCTGAAAAAATAGTTTACCTGTATCTGGGTGCACACTATTATAATATCCCTCAGCATAGTACTTAGCCTGTAGACAACCAACCATGGTCAAATAAAAGAAATCTTAACGTTCTCGGATACCTCTGAATCAGGGGGTGAGGGTAGCTGTATCCAATTAAATTCATATGGTAATAGAAGGGAACATTTTGGCGGACCCAATGGGAACAATCGTTTTTTAGGGAATTGACAGGGTACTTCCAGGGCAAGATTCAGGAACCAAACAAGGAGACGATATCAACATACATACAGACAAAACACTCCATTACCTCCACACCAGACAGCGTCAATATTGGAGGGACTGAATCCTATCCTGGTTTTCAACCTCTCCTCCTTTGAGTTAGACCAACATTCCTTGGGACTTCTGTCTAAGTGACTATTGTTTGTACCTAGTTCCATCATTAACAAATTTGAACTTTTCCGGCATTTACATTAGTTTTTCTACAAAATAAGACTTGGAAAGTATTTCATGGATTCACAACCTCCCACTACCAACAAATCAGGATTGAAACCTAAGTCCATTTTTACTCTGACCCTAGATGAACTAGCTCCAATTTGGTGGGAATTTTTGAAAAAGTAGTGCACAGCAAAATCAAACTATGTTGAGATGCACACCAAAACCTCTGTACAATCTCAATCCCAGGAAAATGCTTCCCTTAATAACCTGCAAAACAATTGTGAGGTTACAGTCAAACCATGTGATAAGGGGGAGGCATTGTATTATTAGATACTCTGAAATACAAGAACAAAATACAAGCTATGCTAGAAATATCTGACCATTATTGTAAAGTCAGAAGTAAGTCGGAAAAAAGGATTAAGACACAAATCCTTAATATTACAGAGGATGCGATGATTACAATTATTACCTAGAGACAAGACTTTGAGTATCTCAATGGATCGCAAACTCAGACACCTTTGATGTATAGGGTTCAAAAACCCCACAAGGGCTCTTCAGACCCACCGTTTAAACCTATCGTATCTACTATAGGATCGCCTACAGAGCCCCTAACTAAATATGTTGACCTGTTTCTTAAAGCCTAGTGTGTGCCCTCCCGGCATACGTTAAAGATACTGGCCAGATGATCTCTATGCTTGAAGGTATTCCCTTTGACCCGGTAAAAGATACCTAAGTCACCATGGATATTGAAGCATTATATATCAATATACGGCAGCAGCAAAAGGCCTTTGAAGATGTCCAAACTACACTGGATTGCATGGGTACCAATGATCACCATGACTTTGTCTTACAATGCCTAGCTACAGTCCTCAAAGATTTTTTGTTTTTTTTGTTTAACAATACGTTGCCAACAGATAAAGGGCGTGAACATGGGGGCGGCCTGTGCCCCCAATGTGGCCAATCTCTATATGGCGATTTTCAAAGAGAAGTTTAATCACAATGAGAGCACCTTTCTCAGAAAATATTCACCAATGGGCTAGATTCATTGACTATATATTTTTTTTATATGGAAGGGGGAGGACAATCAACTACAAGAATTGCTCATGTCGATCAATCTTTGTGATTCCCACATAAAGTTCACCCCTAAGATCAGTAAAACAAAAGTGGAATTTCTTGATATCTGGATATTTCACCACAACAATTTGATCCAGGTTTCCTTGTTCATTAAACCCATGGCCAGAAACACTCTGCTTCCCCTTGATAGTTATCATCCTAGATTTCAGAAACTGGGTATACCCTTCAGCCAGTTCCTGCGATTGCGCAGGAAGTGTACAAGCATCCAGGATTTTTATATGCATGCAGAACAACTTAAAAACAAGCTTCTGGCTAGAAACTATCCCAGGCATCATGTTAGAGATTCATGCAAGAGGGCAAAGAATTACAACAGGGAAACATGGTTTTAAGATGAACCCAAAACTAATGAAGCAAAGCTGGTTTGTGTCACTCGACATTCGAATCTCAATAACACAATCAGACAGATTATAGTATCACAGTGGTATATCTTAAATACTGGGGAACATACAAAAAAAACTCCCCAAACCTATATGTGCGTTTAGGCGCAATCGTAATTTGAGATATTCATTGGTTAGAGCTGCATGTGAGGAGGAAACAAACTTCATCCAGAAAGCCATCCCAGGGTTGAAACCAATCTCTGACAAATCACAAATGTGGCAACTGCCATGTCTGCGCTAGCGCCATTGTAACAGACACCCTGACTTGGGGACAAAGGAAAACTTTACTTTCTGAAATGACAAACTGCATGACGTCCAATGTTGTATACTTGATTTAGTGTCCCTGCCCCTTGGGGTATGTTGGGGAAACTAACCGAGAATTTGGGATACGTTTTAATGAACACAAATCGGCCATAAGAAACAATAGAACGGGAGCACGTTTGGTGGAACATTGGTCCAGTAAACATCATACGGAGGGTGATCATCATCTGAGCTGGACTATTCTGGAAAAGATCAAGTGTACCAGAGGCAGGTACGTTGAGGCACAAAGAAGAGGGAAGTGTATTGGATCTTTTCACTTGGAATGTTTACCATAGTTTGAACGAAATGCTACCAAGGGAAAATGTTATTTAAGTTCCCTGCGGGCCTGGGCGTCTGAGCCTCCTCAGCCGCTACTCAATCCAACATGTTATTTCTCTGTGTATTTGCCTCTCTTTTTTTTTAATCTCTGTTGGGTACAGAAATGTTACCATATGGATATGCCCCCTCTCTAAATATACCTATGAGTTCTGCAGTTTAAGCCTCTCACCTAGGGCTTTCTTTTGACTTCTTTTTATCTCCTACGATTTAGGATGTGATCCATTTATTTTTTTCCTCTTTCTATATTGCCCTCACACATTTGAGACTGATATTGCTGGGTAGAATGTAGTTTTTGCCTGATTTGGATCTATTTATCTTACTCTATTCACTATAGAGGTCTCTATTTACCACCCTACATTCTATGCTGTGGACAACACCATGTGTTCCTCACGTGGTGGGTGACATAGTTTGGTTGATAGTCTTGTCCATTGTTACTGTTAGTAGGAGCTCTTCTGTATGTTTATTTTCTAACCCTTACTATG
Source organism: Calotriton arnoldi (assembly GCA_963921515.1). Taxonomy (NCBI): domain Eukaryota; kingdom Metazoa; phylum Chordata; class Amphibia; order Caudata; family Salamandridae; genus Calotriton; species Calotriton arnoldi. Next base: position 526,560 of record CAWUFW010001987.1, on the reverse strand, counting down.
TCCAACAGTACCACAACGAGCTGGCTTTACCATGCCCAGTTGTGATTCTTAACGTCTATGTGAAAGGTATGCTCACTTTGGCTTTATTTTGTACATCGTGGTTCATGTAAGTCCGGTCATTTTTCGCTCTCCTTGTATCTTTTTTAGTCTTCATTATATACCGCTTGGCATACTTCCAACATGGTGCCTGGGGTAGGCCGCAGAATCATGGCGCCTGCAGTCCTGCTTCCTGTGCGGCTTCTGGTTCCTCTTTTGACACAGGTGCAGCCCGTTTTTAGGTCGATCCTGGGTAGCGCATGCGCTGCTCTGCGAGGCATGCTGTATTCAGGTATGGACTTGAAGCTCCGCCCATATTTTTCATTGGCTTGTCATTGTCCTTTAGAAACTTGGGCTCTTCATTTGTCAAAAGGCTTAGTATTCCCTCCTTAGTACAGCCTTGTCTCATTTTGTATCCTCCCATGGCGACACCCCCTGTTACATGTGTTGTAACTCTGTAGGCTTTAATTACAGCCTCCAAGCAAAATAAACCGTGGCATGGAGCACTTTTAGAGAAAGAAAAAAACATTTGGATGTAAACTTGACAGACAAATCCTATTTTTTGTAAAGGCGCCCCATACTGCGCTTTCGCTTTAATGGCGGCTGCACCCCTTTTCTTAGACGCAGCTCGTCTAATGAAAGGGGTGTGGCTGACATTAAACGGAGAGCGCAGCATGGGTCGCTTTTGCAAACCAGCATTTGCAATGCAATAGGTATGGCATTTACAAGAGTTTCGTAAATGTGAGACCTATTGCATTGCAAATGCTTGTTTGAACTGTAAGGGACTGCTTAGATATTTATAACACCGCATCCCCGCGACTTTATGTTCTGCTGCTTGTGAGACCGAGACGGGACGCTGCCGCTCGTAATCCCAGGTATGCTATACAGTGAACGAATATCTTAGAAGATCTTGTTGGGAACCGTGTTTTTACTATATGTCAAGCCGCCTTCATGCCTCATACCTTTAGTATTTTAGACCCTCGACTTGAGTGTATTAGAATCCAGAGTATGCAGATAACTTTTACCCCCAGTCTCCCTGACACGTTTATATTGTTTCAGTACTTAGTTTCGTTCACGGTGGGAATGGTTTTCCCACGTGTTATGGTCATATGCGAGTCCTCACTTTATACTGAACAGGATATCTCTTAGGCATCGTAATAGGAGCCTCACTGTCTTTTAAGTGGGCTACTTTCGTTTTTTTGGTGACTATTATGTTTGCCCTTTTCTTTTCTTGCCTCCTTTAGACTTAGTACCTTCATCCACTATGCCTTGCTTTGCTTTACTGTCGACCATACTTATGCGTTTTTACAAACATGTGCTCTCTGATTGGATTGCATCCTTTCATCTCTAAGGACATCCATGTTCAAAGACATGTGTAGTTGGTGGGGACATAGATATTCTCTCAACTTGAACCATATATACTGTTCTATTCATCTGGACTAGTTTTAAGGGTAAGCACGCCTCATCTTTATGTCTACTGCCCTGAATGTCCTACATTCATATGGATGTTTTCATCCAGTTTCCTACTCTGCATTTATTCGAGTTTCTGTTTCCATTAGCAATTTATAAACGTGTTCCCTCCTTCGCTCTGGGTACTTTGTCCAGAATTCTTACCATTCCTCGGCTGGAGCACTTTGCGCTCCCTACCTTTTTGATACATATTTTTTGAAGGAGAGCTGAACAAGAAACCTACACCTCAATACAGTAGGTGTTCTGTTTTACTATAATTCTCATTTGAAACCTTACTATGGGAATAAGGTCACCGCCACTATGTGCACATATGTCTACTGAGCACTTTGTGTTTTCTGATCTACACTGTTACCACACAAGGGAATTTTCCTGTACATTTCAATGTGCAATTCTCTAATTTTTCTCTCTATTTCATAAAATTATCTCTTTCTCTTCTTGATTCTACACACTAAGGAATATCCTTTCCCTCCCTTGACACTTGGTGTTTCACATGGTATAGTCACTTGATCGTTGTCGGATCACACCCTATTTTCCCCATATGTTCATGTATATATGTAATTATTGTTTTTTTCATGTTTCAGACCTTACAAAAATTTGGAAACGGGCTCCCTGAATGTCCTGTTCTATTAGTTTAGGTGGCTTGTGCCACCTCGTGAATACTTTGGTCAGCACCCTGATGAAGGTGGCATAATCATTTGTGGTTCTCTTCTCAGCGAAACGCGCGTCAGCGCAATTTGTCTCTGCTTTTTTTTTTAAACGTTTGCAGATCATAATACATTGATGATACTGATATCTATTAAGATATGTATTGAATGATTCATGAAGATCTATTTTGTACCTATTGTGATATACATTAATGGATGTCTAGGTCAATACATGATTGCCTAAATAATGTACAATAATGATCATTTGGGATTCTGAACAATGTTTTTAATGTATGTATTGGATAAGTGTGTTTCTAGAATGACTGTGTACGATTGGTTTGATGTATGAGCAAGTTTATGTCCAGCTTGTTTTGTTTGGATAGGAAGCCTAAGATAAATAAAAAATAAGAAGCAGTATGGTAAAAATGAGTATGTTCTAAACAATAAAAAAAGTTTTTGAGTAGGTCTGTCTCTTGACTCTGAGTATCTATTGCGTTATACCTGTTAAAGATAAATGGAGAAGCTTGTTTTTCTTGCTGCTTTTTGATTACTTATTTTCCCCTCATATCGTCTTCTCCTATTATCAGTATTCAGGGGCCCTCTTGTGACTTGATCAGGCCGGCTGCAGGAACCAGACGGGTCCCGCTGACAAAGTACTTTGGATGGAGCAAAGCGTTGATGTCGAAGAATCGAGGCGAGGTGTTCAGGAAGCGCTGCCTCGTTGATCCGTGGATAGAGGCAAGCATCGGTGACGATCTGCGTCATTGAGGGAAGCTTCGGTGTCGCACCCCTTTATGATGCAGGCACTGCATCGATGTCAAGCCGCGCTGTCTGTCAGTGTTGAGCCATGCCGGCTGTAGAACTGCTGTTGCTGAGTGGCCTCTGCTTCGGCATTGAAAGCGATGCGTCAGTTCAGTTCGTTCAAAATCACCACGGTGTCATTGTCAATGTAGGAAAAGCTGCCATAACGAACTTCTGAGGCCCAGGACTGGAGGCGGCACCACAGGCAAGGGTAGGACTCGCAGATGGCAGAGTACAGCAGCACCAGCAGAGTTGTAGGAAGTCTTTTATGACCCTGAGACTTCAGGAAGCAAGCCAGCAAGCCCTTGGAGTCACTCTGGGTTCAAATCAGATGAGCCAAGTCCTTGTCCTCAGCAGGGCAGAGATCAGCAGGCAGCAAGGGCAGCCCAGCACAGAAGTGAAGCAGTTCCTTGAGATAATAAGTCAAGCATAGTGGCAATCCTTGTAGCACAGCAGTTTTTACTCTTGGCAGAGTTCTTCACAGGTCCAGTAGTGTACTGACTTGGTTGGGTCAGAGCCCCAGTACTTATACCCAAATGTGTCTTTGATGTGGGGTGTGACTTCAAAGCAGTCCTCTGGAGTGCACAAGGATCCCTTTCAACCCTGTACTGTCTGCTAGGCTATTGGTGGAGCGACCTTGGGTGTCAGTCCTTTGCATGGGGACAGGACACAGCCTATCTAAGTGAAGTGTTAGACTCTCTCTTCCATCCTGGCCAGGCAAGGTCATCAGAATGCAGATGTATGTGTTGTGGCTGTCTAGAGGGAATGCACAAAGTGGAGCTGTCACCCATCCCAGACATGTATTGGAGACAGGCTGCAAAGCAAACAGTTATAAGAACAGAGAAATGTCCACTTTCTAAAAGTGGCATTTCTAAAACAGTAATGTGAAATCCAACTTTACCAGTAAGGATAAATTTATCATTCCCATTCAAAGCATGTGAAACATGAACAAGCTACTCCTCTCTGATCAGGAATTACAGCTTAAAAGTGTTTTAAGGAATTCCCAGTGAAAAACAAATGTAGCTGTTTGTCACTACCAGGACATGTAAAACTTAAACGTACATGTCCTACATTTGTTTCACAGCACCGTGCCCATAGGACTACCTAGGGCATACCTTAGGGGTGACCTTTGTGTAATAAAAGTGGAGTTTAAGACTTGGCAAGTGGTTTTAAATGCCAAGTCTTAAATGCTGAGTCGAAGTGGCAGTAAACCGCACACACAGGCCCTGCAATGGCAAGCTTGAGACATGTTCGAAAAGCTACTTATGTGGGTGGCACAACCAGTGCTGCATGCCTGCTAGTAGCATTTAGATTACAGGCCCTGGGTTTAGGGATTTAAAATTAAAATAAATATGGCAATCGGGTATATACTGTTAACATGTTTAAGGGAGAAGCACATGCACTTTAGAACTGGTCTGCAGTGTTGAAGTGCTCAGAGTCCTAAAGCCAACAAAAAGACGGTCAAAAAAGAGGACGAGGAAGGTAAAATGTTTGGGGTAACTCTGCAAAAAGGGCAATTTCCAACCGGTGGTATTTACTTTCCAGTGCAAATCAGGATTTGCATTGGAAAATTAGCCAAAGTGAAGTCACGCTGCATGCTACCTTGCGCTAGTTTTGCATTAAGGGGGCATTCCATGTGTGTTTCTAAACAACCATGCGTTTTGACGCAAATCCCTATCTGCAAAAATTGTTGACCGGGGTTTGTGCCAAAACCTTATGCCTCCTCGAGGCCGGTGCAACGTAGAACTGTTTTAATTTCTCCATTCTTTTCAAACTTTGTATGTGTAATGTACAATGCAGCGCAAATGCAATGTGGAAAAACTATTTAGCATAGTTTTTGTACTACACGGCAGCCTAAAGTGTGGCAGTGCTGGGGGAGAGAAAAACAGCATCATATCTTCACAGATATGGCACTGTTTTTCACTCTCCCTTTGACTCAACGAAGCGCAGCAACTTTGGCTGCTCTGCTGCGTTGCGTCCTGCTTGAGTAAATTTCCTTTTTAGTATTTCTTCATGATTTGTCCTCTGTTTTCTGCTGCCTCATAGCCACCCAGACACTGTGCTTAGAAGCACAGCTCACACCATGCACCAGCAGAAAAGTGCTACTGATTTTCCAAAACGTATATTTAAATAATATTTCGAGTTGGTCATGAAGCCCACGGGACCTTGTTGGTGCCAATATAACATTCAAAGCTCATAAAACAATAAGTCGATCTGACTAGCAATTCTTTCAGGACAAATTCGCAGCTTTCAATTATGCTACATCACAATTACCATAATTATTTCCTATAGCCAACATGATCAATAGAGATGTTGCATTCTTCAGTGTGAAGTTTGTGTCTAGATAGTATGAGGGCTAGACTGGCGCCTTTGCCACTTTGACGTTTTTGCAGCGGGCTTCAGGCTAGGGGCTGCTCTCAGAGCTGGATGGGCTGTATGACCCAATCTGAAAGCCCTCCTACTAGCCCAGCAGGGTGGTGCCACGTGGGCACGCATACCAGATGGAACCATGTGTATGTAACAGGGCTTCTCAGGGGGCACCTACTTGTGCTGCAGCTGTGTCCATGCTGTCCTAAGTAGAGGGGCTGCTGCTGATGCAAACAGCTGGATTTTTGTGGTGCTCCCAGATGTGGCAGGGGCACACCACCCACTGCATTGAAAAACTTGCTGCAGGTCTGTCCTTTCAGAGAGATTGTGCCCCGGTGACATGTGTTACTCCCAATGTTTTGTGCGTCTGCCTCAACTGTCATTTATACAGCGTCAACCTTTCTGGACAGCAATGCAATGCAGCACATCAATTGGGGATTTACACATTTGCCTTTCCCATTTTTAAATTGTAAATCAATTGAGGATTTGCATAGCACATATTTACACTGTACATCAGTTGAGGGTGTGCACATATGCACTGCACATTTTTAAATTGTAAACCGATTAAGGAATTTCACATTTCCTTTGCAAATATTTAAAGCGTATATCAGTCGAGGGTGTGCATTTTTTTTTTTCACGGAGTTTTATATAGCGCGAACTTGACCCGAATGGGTATCCGAGCGCTTTACATAGCACCAGTTGCGTTACATGAGGACACATATTTAAATTGTACATTAGTTGAGGGTGTGCACATTTGCATAGCACATATTTAAATTGTACATTAGTTAAGGGTGTGCACATTTGCATAGCACATATTTAAATTGTACATTAGTTGAGGGTGTGCACATTTGCATAGAATGCATTAATTGTAAATCAATTGAGGATTTGCTTATTTTGCATAACACATTTGAATTGTACATCGGTTAACGGTGTGCACGTTTGCACTGCGCAGATTTAAATTGTAAATCAAGTGAGAAATTGCACATTTGCACATTTAAATCGTATGTCAGTTGAGAGTGTGCACATTTTTTTTATAGCACATATTTCAATTGTAAATCAATTGAGGATTTGCTCATTTGCATAGCACTTATTTAAATGTACATCAGCTGAGGGTGCGCACACTTGCATTGCACGTATGTAAGTTGTAAATCAATTGAAGACGTAGTCATTTGCTTTGCACATTTTTGAATTGCACATATTAGAGGGCGTGCAGATTTGCGTCGCACATATTTAAATTATACATCGAGGGTGTACACATTTGCATTGCACATATTTAAATTGTAGATCAATTGAAGTAGTGCACATTTGCATTGCACAAATTCAAACTGTACATCACTTGTGGATTTAGAAATTTGCATTGCACATATTTCCCATTGCGTTACATAGTTAAAACTTTCGGTACAGGCAGATTAATTTATTTACCCAGAATTACATAATTTAAAATCAAATGCTGGGATTAGAACTCGGACCTCTGTCTCCTTTACTGTAGATCGAAAGCTACTTTTGAGCTGTGTAGCAGCGTGCAATGCTAGTTTATCTTAGGCACATTTTAGATGACAATGTAGTGATTGGTGTGTTGAACGTAATTGTGTTATCATTTAGGTGTGTTGGTCGGTGAAAGTGTTGATGCATTGTCTAACAATTCTCACCTATGATATCATTGATCACTTTATCGATGGCCATGCGAATTCGTTGTTAATTACACCAATTTTACGAAAGTGGTTAGGTTACCATCCACTGCCACGAAGTGTAAATCGATTTCTCTGGCGAAAAACGTGTATATCCATCAAGACAACTCCATATGAGCTATTTTTGTCGACTTGGCTTCGCTTGATTGGGTCTGCAATCGTTACTTCACGTGTAAGGGCACAAAATTCGATCTCATGCACAATTTATTAAATGCTTACATATAACAAAAAAAAATAATCCATGAAGCAAAAGACCGCCTTAAACAAGATTACCATGTCAATATCATACAGTACCAGTAGGTGGCAGTATAAGAACGTATCACTTAATAGTGTCCTATAAATAGGTATCAGCAATGCTGCTTACTTCCCTAAATTAAAGGGGAACTGTAATAAAAAAAAAGAGCCGCGCTTCATAGGAAGCCTAGCGCAGTCTTTTTTAAATTTTTTTTAATTTTAAGCCTTAACCCGCATTTCGCTTAAGAAGTAAAGATGTGTCAGCCGATAAAATGCGTTCGCTGCAGACATCCGTGCATGACATGCGTGTCAAGAAACGTTTTTCTACTGCCACATTCAAATTAGCCACTCAATCTTCCGCTCTGTAAATTGAATTTAATAAATTAGCTGCCGGTAGTAACTGTTATTTACACCATTTAAAACCTTCTGCGAAATAAAGTGTTATTGAATTGGAGCATTTGTGTAGCGCTTCATACTCCGGACATGGCCGTGAAGTGCTCCGCTTTTCATCCGATTCTGCCGCCCCCTGCAGAGAGAGCTATGGGAGGAAGGGTGTTGGATCAGATCAGGCCTCTGTGGAAGAAGTTGGATGAGTTGCAGGTAGTTCAAAGACACACGGGGGCATATTTACAACTAAAGTGGCGAGCGCGGCTGCGCGGAGTTAAGCCAAGAAGGCTAACACCGTGCTCCCTCTTCACTTTAGAAACACAGGGCTTCACCGTATTTACAACAATACAGTGCAGCCCTGCATTTCTCCCTGCGTTTCTCCTGCACATAAACAATCATATATGGCGATTCGTACCTTCTATGTGTACATAAAAGTTGCAACTCGTCATTTTTAAAATGATTGTTTTTTAGCAGGAAGGGACACAATCATACATGGCTGTTTGCTGCTTCTATGTTTCTTTGTGTGCTGCAGCTCACATAGAAACAGCATAAACGAGGAGAAATAAAGCATTTCACCAGTTCAAGACCAGGTTTGCCCTCAAAGTATGCGTCGGGGCGTAACGCAGGCCCCTGCAGCCACTGCCGTGCAGGGGGTCCTCCCCCAACCCTTTAGGAAGCCCCCAACCCTTCAGAGATCCCCCATTGAGCCCAAGACCAATAAATATCTGGGAGACTTAGGGGCCCCTCATCACATTGTGTTGCGAGATTGAATCAAATCAAAGTAAGCTTTGTTCGAAAACCCGTTGAGTATCATAAAAGCTGCATAAAACAACATCTCTAGTTTAAAAATATCTCGTTAAAATAGGAAAACAGGTCGCTTAAATGAGAAAGTAAAAACGCAATGAATAAAAGCAGGCGTAATTCTCCCCAGCAGACAGTAGAATTCCTACAGCTGCTTCCTACATCTTATCACAGGCGATGGATATCATGAAAGCACAACACATATGTACAGACTCGGTAGCATTTGCAAATAAGTAAAAGCTGGGCGACATTCGACAATGCCAAGTTGTTTTAACAACGGCTTGATAAAACTTTTTCGCAACTCTGTATAGAAGGCAAAAAACCAGAATATGTATAGTGCTATGCTTAGAAACATTGTCACATGGGCATAGCGGAAAATCAGAGGCCCAATTATTAGTATTTGGAAAAGTCGTTAAGTGATGAAAAATATCCAGCCGGAACCTAGTCAGGACAAATCTGTCCCGATGGTTAATTACATTAGCTAGGTAAGGTTGCATATCATAACTTGTCAAAATTAGCTGTTTTTTCTGCACAGAGGGTTTCATGATCTCAGAAGATAAACTCAAATCCTCTAGTAAGGAGAAACATTTAAAAAATTCGGAGTGGCCTATGTCGACCAGAAAGTCACGCACGTATCTGAGCCAAGGGAATTTCAATGCCGACATAGATATTAAACAGTCCTCTATTATAGAGCGATCAAGCATAGTATGTTCCGCCAGAGCAAAACTGGCTGGACCTTAATCATATTGGTCAGGTATGCAACTCCCAATTTAGAGTGACACACGTAGGTAGTACTACTTTTTGGGAGGGCTAGAAGATTCCTTAAAAATGCATTTTCTACACGCTGTAATAGTTCGACATTAGCGTAACCCCCAAGCTCAGACCTGTATGCGGCAGTCGGTCTACATTTGGCATTCTAGACGTGCAACATTTCCCTCGGATGCTTTATGCCCAATTTCCTGGCAAAGTTCAGCAGAGCTGTGGTACTTTTAATAAATTTGAGCCTCCTTGATTTAATTGCATTAGACCAGCTCCCATCTTTACTGAATAAAATACCTAGATAGGAAAATGTAGGTGTAAAAAGTTTCTTTGAGCCCTCTATAAAAATGTCTCTACAGTGTGAGGACCTGTTCCCGAGCTTCATAATGAACGTTTTACTAATGTTTATTTTTTTAACCCAGACCCTGCATGAACTGAACAAATTCATCTAGTACTCACTGTAAACCTAGTGGGGTACAGGCCATTAGTACAGCGTCATCGGCAAATAACAATGCAGGAATTGGGCGTTGTCCTATTTGGGCTAGATCAGCGCACTTAGTTGCAAGGGTGTCACCTAGACTATTAAGATAAAGATTAAACAAGAATGGGGCAAGTACGCAAATGATTGACTACAGTCACCTTGCAGGCCATAACACACTCTACCCTGACCCCGTGCATGCAAATCTCTAAGGAAATTTACAATAGAGTGATCTACTTCCATACTGACCATCACCAGCCATAGTTTCTCATGAACCACAAAATCAAATGCAGAGGTTAAGTCTACAAATGCTAAGAACAAACTCCCTTCTTTATTAAGCACATATTTTCCAATAAGTAAATTTAAATTGATAGCCTGTTCAGTAGTCCCCAGACCTGGACGGAACCCATACTGCAGTTCAAAGATAACACCGTTGGACTACGCCCAGTCCTGCAGTCTGCCTAGTAGAATGCATCCCACCACTTTGATTAATGAGTCTAGCAGGGAAATCGGTCTATACTGTGTTGGGCTGTTGCGATTGCCTTTCTTAAATATGGGAAGATTGACTCATTACTGCCCCAACTTCACACACTTTCTCTGTATCTGAATTATGTTTGGATAAACTTCCCCCCCCAATTCTTTTACATAACATGAAGTATTCGCCATGCGTTTGGCCACATCAATTGTCTTCTCCAATGTGGGGTCCTTTAAGTCAAGTAACGTTTCTTGGAGTCTCAAATTACTTAATCTATTTATCATTTGATCTCTTATAATCTCATCTCTAAGATCTCTACATTTACATTAACAGCTAATCTTCGCAATGTAGCTACATATTGCCTATCCGACTCTCCAGATTCTTGACCACGCGAAAATAAATTGTCTCCGTTTTTTGCCGTAGTTTTCTTCCAGTGCCAACAAGGCATCCTCATACACGTCTGTTTCATCTCCCAATACATCAGCATCTCTGTTCACTGGTGTAGGTAGTGTTATTAATACTTTCCTTCCCTCTACACCTAGGCAATTTTTTAAAATATCTAACTTTCTTATTGCAATGTACACATCGCCCCCAACTGCTTCCATGTAGGTCATGAAAGATTCCTTCCAATCATCCCACTCCGTGTGAGGTGACCCCGGTTTTTGTAGGAAACCTGGTGGAGAAGGAATGTTTTGTGCAGCCATTTCTGCTGTCACACCAGTACCAAGGGATTCTATGCAGATTAATTCTAATTTGATATTCAAATATAGTTGATAATAGTGCTTTCTGAACAGCTTATAAATTCAAACCCACCGTAGAATGTGTGCTGGTCACAGTATTTATCCTCACATTGATAAGCAAATCGCCTTACTGACTTCCAGTACATTGGAATCTTTTTGATATTTCAGCAGATTCGGAGGCAGGTCGCAAAAATATGCTATTGAGTGAGACGCAGCAGAAATTACCCCGACTTTGTAGGATGTAGGTACCGTAGCACAATTGCTAGGATACACTTCCTCAAAATGGCGGCCCGTTCACGTGATGGCGTAGCGTGCACGCAGGATGCATCGGTGATGTCGGAACAATGCTGACGTTTCTTTCGCTCGCAACACCGCAGCTTCCAGGATGCAGATGACACTCCTGAGGCTGGCCGAATGGTCGGAAATGCATGTATCGCCTTTGTTACCAGCTTCTCCTGCTATGACATCATGTTCTTTACTGTCGCTCAGACGTTGCTACTAATGTCAAGTCCTCAAGTTTAAAGGTAAACCTTGACTCCGTTGCCACGGGTTGCTCTTTCTGGCAAGTTAAAAATTATACAATGACCCAAAATCTACGCAATGGTCCCAGGTGATTTCTGGCATGTAGCTACCAACAACTCACTTCCACAGCACATGCTCCAAATCCTCATAGTCTGACCCTTCTATTTCCGAGCTCCAGGGTCGCAAACCACAGTTTTTGTCCTCACAGCAATTTCAAGATAATCACAAATATAACTCTGCCCGTCCTGACCAGTTAGAGAGATCCCATCCTCGTTGCCATTTTTGACATGACAGGAGGCGCTGTAATTGTATTAAGTCCTTTAATAGGTAACGGGAAACGGCCCCTGTGGAAGCTCCCTGAGTACATCTGCAACTGTGCCTCTGACCCTTCTCCCACATTCTAGATTTGCCCGAATCCTAGCCACCAGTTGCATCATAACTCAGCAACAGTCTCCAACTCTAGAATATAACAGTAGTGATCTTCAGAGCGTCTCAATCACTCTTGTTGCATTCACTTTGTTAGCCATGTACACCCTTTTTCTTTCCAAATCTCGCCCATCTGCATATCTTAGACATCATCTCTTTCCTCTTCAGCACCCTCCCTTCACTCTCTCCTGACTGCCCTTCTCCTTCACTTCACTACCCCGCAAACACACAAAGCACCCACTCCCCTGTAAGCACTGCAATTTCTTTTACATTTGCTTTGTCAATATTTTGACAAGTGTGTACCTCCGCTTCACATGGATTCACAATTGCAACCAGAGTATGTGACCAATGATTTGTAGACAGGCCGAGGATTGTAGGAAGCTGGCTCTGTATATACTATACAAAAGTAAGGTATAGTGTGCACAGAGTCCAGGGAGTCCCCAGAGGTATAGCAGAGGCTAAATTAGGTAAGTACTAACAGCTCTCTTTGTGGTAGTGTGGACAAGCAGTTAGGCGCAGCCAGAGGGTGTGTTTAGCATTTATAGAATTCACTCAATCAAGGATTGATGACACACTCAGAGACAGAATCCAGACCAACTAGGTAAGTATAAAAAAGGTACATGTGGTGTCTTCCTGTTCGCTTGAAATCTGGAATACAGGCCGTGTTCCAGATTCCGAGACGGACGGTTTGGCCCAGGCTAATTACATGAAGTGTACTTCTTGTTGCTCTGAAGAATAAAGCAACTAATCTTTAATCCTGCGTGCTGTTATCTTTGGGATTGATGATCTTCACATTGGCGACGAGCGGACAACGGACCCCAAAGCCTGGAGCCCTGCAAGTAGCAGATCACGCGTCCGTGTTCTCACTGAAGCGATGAGAAGTCTTCTGATTATGGCTGATAAAGGCTGTGGAATTGATCTATCATTTTCGTGAAAACCGCATCTTGAAGGAATGTAGTGGTGAGATTCTGAAGATTTTTACATATTTTGCCATCTTTTGTTTACTTAACGAATTCTGCATCCGCTGCCTCTTGCGCACTTAACAATTGAGTCTCCTTGACAACATAGCCTGCATGCTTCTAGAACCACGCGCTGTCTCTCGCGCACGGAACAATCGCGCGTTACATGAAAAATAAAGCCGGCATGCACTGGACACCGCGCGCATGATTTCAATGCTCACACGATCCTTGCTGTCATCACAGTCGGTGTGAGTATAAAAGGTCAATGCGCTGATTTGGGAGCCTGAATGTAAACGCGCTGGTTATCGCGTATTTGAGCTCTGCCGGCGTTGGTTTTCTCCACTGTGTTCAACCAATCAAACGCGCATGTGCAGTCATGCTCAAGAAAGACTGGTGCGCTAACCTTCTATGAAGTTGTGAAGATTTACTTCTTATGGCTGGTGCGTTTATCCTGTTTGCAGTCACCATTTCAACTATTTTTACACTGTGATCTGCACACCTTTGTGACAGATCACGTATTAAACTGCACCAAAATCTTTACTGAATAAAATTCTAATGCACACGGTGATTTGCACACCTCTGGTGCAGATCACATCTTCTGTTATAGAGTATTTTTTTTATTTTTTTTCTTTTCTTTTCTTCTAACGTTTACACAGTGATCTGCACACCTCACTGGCAGATCATATTACTTTTGTCATTAAGCATTTCTGTATTCGGTGATCTGCACACCTTATTGTTAAATCATATTTCCTTTATTGTTATTATCATTATTTTTATGGAGGGTTTTAATGCACCTGCACCATTTTTACCCACTCCTGGTGAGCCCATTCTGGAGTGGAAACAATGGAAAGAAGGTTTAGAAGCTTATATCGAAGCTATTGGTGGTGATGACTTTACAGACAAAAGGAAGTTAGCAATATTAAAGCATTGTCTTGGTGCTGAAGGCAGACGCATCTTAAGTCACTTACCTCCAAGCACTGTACATCACGCATCGTCCTCGGATGACGACATTGATGTTTTTGATAAAGCTATCAAACAACTAGACAAACGGTATATAAAAAAAAAACAACGAAGTTGTAGCACGTCATAAGTTTCTCAGTAGAGGACAATTGGTAAATGAATCCATAGATGTTTTTGTCAACTACTTAAGAATTTTGGCATCCAAATGTAATTATTCTACATTTCATGACCAGATGGTGCGGGACCAACTTGTACATAAGGTTGCGGATGTCAAACTTCAGGAAAAACTGTTAGCTGCTGAAGACCTTACATTAAACAAAGCCATAGATATAGCTCATCGTTTTGAGGATATGAAACTTGGTTTGAAAGAACTTGCCGAACAAAAAGTCGCTGAAGTTCAGTTAGTTAAAAAAACTAATACTGATGAGGGGATTTCTAGCAAATCTAAGTTTAAAACTCAATCCAATCAAGACAAGCAGGTATATGTTTGTTTCAAATGTGGTATCCCTGGTCATTTAGCCAATGATAAAAGATGTCCTGCCAGTGGTCAAATATGTAGATACTGTAAACTGAAGGGGCATTATACTAGGATGTGTAGGAACAAGAATAAATCCAAGAACAGAAGTGTTGATTTTAAAAATCAACATTCTGAACAAGTTAAAGAAGTAGATTGTGATATCGAAGATGATGAATATCTTTTAGCAGTATATGAAGTTAACAGTACAAAAGATGCTCCTTATTGCACTGTTGTAATTGGAGATAAAAATATAAGAGTCATGGCCGACTCCGGTGCCAGACATACCCTTATTGGAGATGAATGGTTGAAAGAATTTCCAAATGTTAGTTTATCTCCTCCTGACATCGTTAGTGGGGTATGGCAGAAAACCCATAGATGTATTGGGATTTTTCATATCTACCATAAGTTTTAAAGGAAAGACTATTTCTTCAAAAGTATATGTTGCAAGGGAGGGTTCATGTCATTTGGGTTGGCCTCAGCAGAGAGATCTTATGATCACACTTGATCCTAATCATCCTGATCAAGTCCTTGGATATTCGGATTTGATATTACACGTTGATATTGATCCGGCATCTGAGTGGGGAAAACGCTTTCCTAGTGTATTCTCATCTTCTAAATTAGGTCTTCTTAAAAATTTTGTTCATAAAATAGTTCTGAAACATAACGCTATACCCAAAGTTCATAAGGTCAGAAATGTTCCGTTGCACTTAAGAGATGCTGTCAAGAATGAGCTAGAAAGATTGTGTCGTCTCGACATCATTGAAGAAATAGAATCTTCAGAGTGGTTGTCACCCGTTGTTGTCGCACACGAGCCTAATGGTCAAGTGAGATTGTGTGTGGACTTAAGAGATCTCAACAACAATGTCTGGGTGGACAGACATCCTCTGCCCAATATAAATGAAATGTTTGCTAAACTTAGAGGTGCCTCTGTGTTCTCTACACTTGATTTATCGAATGCTTATCATCAGATAGCCCTCCATGAGGATAGCAAACATCTTACCTCGTTTATTACATCGGAAGGGGCTTTCAGGTACAAGCGAATGCCCTTTGGGCTAATATCTGCATCGTCTGTATTTCAAAGATTAATGCATAAGTTATTTAAAGACATAAACAATGTATTATATTTTCAGGACGACATTCTTGTTTTTGCATCTAATTCACACGAACATACTAATATACTTCACCAAGTTTTATGTATTCTACAAGATAATGGTTTGACATTGACAAAAGAAAAATGTACGTTTGGCATGTCTTCTGTTGATTATTTAGGTCACTCTATAAACAAAAATGGTATTTCTCCCAAGCACAATCTTGTCGGAGCTATTGAACAAGCTCCAGAACCTCAAAATAAAGACCAACTTAGGTCTTTTCTCGGCCTTGCGGAATATTACGCTAAGTTCATAGCTGTTTTCTCTGACAAAACTGTACACTTGAGATACCTGATGAAAAATAATCAATCATTTTTGTGGGATGACAACTGTGCTAACGAATTTAAACATTTGAAATTATGCATCTCTTCTGCACCTGCTTTAGCCACATTTAACACTGCTTATGACTCTGTAATTGTTTCGGATGCTAGCAACGTTGGAATTGGTGCTGTTCTCATGCAGAATCAAAATGGTCACTTAGTGACAGTTGCCTTTGCATCCAGACCGTTAAGAGGTGCAGAATGCAAATACTCTACTTTAGAAAAAGAAACTCTAGCGTGTTGGTGGGGTATTGAATATTTCCGTAAATATGTGTATGGCACTGTTTTCAAGGTGAGGACAGATCACTGTCCTCTTGTTGATTTATTTACAACAAAAGGTTGTAGTAGAGCCACTTCTAGAGTGGCGAGGTGGCAATACAAATTACAAGAATTTCATTTCAAGGTTGATATACATCCCAGGAGTAAAAACACATTCTTACTGATTGCTTGTCGAGACTGTGCCTGTTGCTGATGACAATGTTGTTGAGGAAGATGATGATTTGGAAAAAGTTGTTTCTATTTGCGAGGTGTCTAAGGGATGTATACAAGAGTCAGTGGAGAGTGGCATCTGACAAAGATCCTGTGTTGAAAGAGGTTATTGGCTACATTCATTCTTCCTGGCCTAGAAAGGTTGATATTTCAGAAAATATTCTTCCTTTCTTTCATGTTGCCCATGAATTATCTGTACATAACGATGTTCTAATGAGAGGTTTGCAACTTGTTGTGCCGATTGAATTGCAACAAACCATTCTTGATATGGCGCATGAAGGGCATCCTGGTATGACCAGCATGAAAAGGAGAATTAGAAGCGAAATTTGGTGGCCAATAAGTCCGTTTTTATATAGCGCAGCTACTCACCCTTACCGGTCTCAAGGCGCTGGGGGCCATCGTGGAAATTAAGTGAGCTATTGCCCAGAGTCACATGGTGCTGAGCTGAGCTGCCGCCGGAGCCGGGTATCGAACCGTGAACCCTGTTATGTTATGTTATTCACATTTCTTAAGCGCAACTGTTACCCGAGGGTGTCCTGGCGCTGTACGCTATCTTCCGGTTACCAGAGAGTGAAATGCCTATAAGGCGAAAAGCCAAGTTTTAAGTCCCTTCCTAAAGGCCAATAGATCTGTGGCATTCCTAAGATGGAATGGCAACTCATTCCAGGCCCTGGCGGCACAGATGCTGAAGCCTTTGCCCCCCCATTTTGCTTTCCTAAAGGAGGGTACTATCACTAGTCTTGCTCCTGCTGATCTCAGGGTTCTCCTAGGGACATACCAATTAAAACATTGTTTTAGATGTTCTGGGCCTCTTCCATGGAGGGCCCTGAAAACTGTACATAGGGATTTAAATTGAATCCGCTGTTTAACAGGGAGCCAATGCAGCTGTTTCAGCTCTTTATTTACTGAGACAAATTTCGATGTTCCGGTCAGGAGTCTTGCTGCTGCGTTCTGCACAAGTTGGAGTCTATTAAGATGTTTCTTTTGGATGTTTAAATATAGGCTGTTGCAGTAGTCCACCCGTGATAGTATTAGGGATGTTATTATTACCTTATGGCAATCTGCTGGCAGGAACGGCATGATTTTCCGTATCATCCTAAGAAGATGGAAGCAGGTCGATATGACCGCACTCACTTGATCTTCGAATGTCAATTTGTTGTCAATTAGGACTCCTAGATTTTTAGCCTTTCTGGTTGGTTCCGGGAGCCACCCAAGTTCTTCTGGCCACCAATCTGAAGTCCAAAAATTGGCATTGCTGCCAAATATAAGTACTTCCGTCTTGCTAGAGTTTAATTTTAAGCAATTCCTTGACATCCACTGCCCGACTGCTTTCATGCAGTTGTGAAATTTTTTCCCTTTCTCTGCTTCTTGCCCAGGACTTAATGACATCACTATTTGTGTGTCATCTGCATAGGATGTCAGGTGAAATCCAAAGGATCTGATTAACGCGGCTAGAGGTGTAACATAAACATTAAACAGCGTGGGACTCAGGGAAGACCCCTGAGGTACTCCACATGGTAAGGAAAATGGGGATGAACGGGCTTTGTCAAGATCCACAGTTTGAATTCTTTCTGTCAGAAAGGATTTCAATAGGTCCCAGGCCTTTCCTGTTACCCCGCAGTCAGATAAACGGTCCATCAAAATTCCATGATGGACCGTGTCAAATGCTGCGGAGAGATCCAACATGATAAGCGCCGCACTGTCTCCCTTGTCCAAGGCTTCTTTTTATTTCCTCTGTTGATTTTATAAGGGCTGATTCTGTGCTATGCTCTGCCCTGAACCCATATTGGGTGAAATCTAGTGAGTTCCTTGTAAGGAGATGGGTAGTGAGTTGGGTATTCATAGCTTTTTCAGCCATTTTTGCTGGCAGGGGCAGGCGGGAGATAGGCCTATAATTGTTGGGATCCTTATAGTCAAGGTTATGCTTTTTAGTAATGGGAGAATGGACGCTATTTTCCAATTTTTTGGGAAATACCCCGATTCAAACATCGCATTAAAAAGCGGAGTCAGTGCCTTGCTAATAAGCTCTGGGACAAGTTTGATCACTGGAACTGGACATGGGTCATTTGGTGATCCTGATTTAATAGAGATCAGAAGTTTAATCGTGTCCTGTAGAGCCAGTGACCGAAATTTATCAAGGGTTGGTTGATGCTCCGTTGGGTTTGTCATAGGTCTCGCACACTCCAGGGTCAGTGTGGTTGGGGGAGATCTGAACGAGGAGAAGATAGCTTCTACCTTCTGTTGAACGAAGGTGGCTATTTCCTCACAGAGTTCTGGGCTGCTTTGACATTTTGAGACCGGTGGAGTTGTCAAATTAACTACTGTTTTAAAAAGTTCCTTTGTTGACGATTTAGCTTTTGAAATTTGCTCCATGAAATTTTTTTTTTAGTTTCATGCAATAGCTGTTTATAAACAGTAATGCTATGTTTATAAGATTTTTTCTCATCATCCTTGTAGCTTCTTCTCCATCTCCTCTCTAGTCCTTTACATATACGTTTTTGCTTCCTTAGTTCTTCAGAGTACCAAGGAGCTGAAGGCTGGGTGCGTTTGGGAGTCCATCGTTTCACTGGGACTAATTTCTTGCATGTTGCATTTATCCAGTTGGTGTAGGAAGTGGTAGCTTCTTCTACATCTACAGGAAGACGGTTAGCTGTCGCCTGGAGAGAGGCGGCTAGCTCCCACCTATTAATTTCCTTCCAGGCTCTAGTTTCAATTTCCTTATTAGGTCCTAATGTTTTCTGGTGGGATTCAACATGTGTTAAATCAAATATCACTGCATCATGGTCAGTCCAAGTCAGAGGTAATACCTTGGCGAGCTTTATTAGGGGGTTGTTTGAAAATAACCCATCTAATGTATGTCCTGCCATATGTGTCGGACCTTCCACTAATTGTCTTAGCTCCCAGCTATTCATCATCTTAGCCAGAGTGCTGGTATCTGGATCAAGGTGAGCTTCCAAATGGAAGTTAAAGTCTCCCAAGATCGTGAAGGTGTCACTGCAAAGGCCAGCTTCTAATAAAGTCCCAATTGACTCTAAAACGCTGCTCTGGGACCAGGTGGTCTATATATAAGAATGCCCTTAAAGGCATTCTGCTGGGCTGAATAAAAACAAAACGATACCGCTTCACAATCTGTGTTTGATGCAGTTTGAAAAGAGGACTGAAGGGAATTATGATAAATAATTGTAAGTTCACCCCCTCTTCTGTGGGGTCTATCTTGGGTGTGGCATTGAAAACCCGGAGGGGTGGCTTTGGCAAGGTCTGGTCCTGAGGCTTTATCTGACCATGATTCTGTGATAAATGCTAATTGTATTTTCTTTTCTTCCAGAAATAGTGCACATTCTGTGCTATGTTTTATCAGAGATCTGGCATTTAATAGTAAACACCGCAATGTGTCCACTTTGGGTTTTCTTTGTTTATTTCCTGTTTTTTCAGGCAGCTTTATAGGCTCGAACAAGATATGGGGCAGGCTGATTTGACAGTTGACACACGTAGACGGCTGTCCTTTGGGACTCGCCCTGAGTTTTAGGGAGGGACACTCTGTGTTTGTAGTTTTTGGCTTCCAAGCTAATAGGTCATATCTCGAATAAGATCGTGAACTTAAGCCTGTCCTGAGGGGGCCAGGGGGACTGACCCTAGGCCCGATCCGTGCGCGGACGGGCGCAGACGGGCTTACCCTGTGCTCTGAAGTCAGCTGCCCTGGCCGCTGCACCACACCTCTCCACTGGACAAGTGGATAAGTGTGTAGAACGCAAAGTCAGAGATTGTATAGAGTGTTCTATTAGTGACAAATCCCCAAAAACTGTTTCTTATGAACACCGTCCTGTTTCCAGACCGTCACGTGTATGGCAATGTGTATCCCTTGACATAGCTGGTCCAATTTCTTTGGGCCATAATCCTGTCTTTGCTATAATTCTTATTGATCAATTATCTCAATGGCCTGAAGTTAGATTTGTTCCCCATGTTACATCAAAGGTTGTGATTCAATTTTTGAATGATATTTTTGAAAGAGAAGGTTTTCCTGAATCGCTTCATACCGACAATGGGGTACAATTGACATCCACTGAAATGAAACTTTTTCTTGACAGTCACGGTATTGTTCATAAACGCTCATCTGTTTATTATCCACAGAGCAATGGAATTGTGGAGAGGTGGATCAAGGTATTCAAAGAAGGCTTACAATTAGCTATTTCCAATGGAAAAAATTGCAATCAGGCTATCAAAGAGGGTCTTTGGAGTTATAGAAATACTCCTAGGTCTATTGGAGATTTATCTCCTTTTGAAAAAATGAGAGGAAGGAAGTGTGTGTGTAACCTGAGCCAAGCATGGATGAGAGATCTATTGTGTAGTAGAGAAAACGAGATGAGTCGTACTAATCAAGATCAGCGTAGTAAGGATGTGATTTCTCCTGTGAAGATTAATGATTGGGTTCGTGTGAAGAAAGGTAGAATCGTGAAGTCTGGTGAATCCCGGTTTTCTTCACCTTTGAAAGTGGTCAGAGTTGGTCGTCAAGTGGTTGAACTTTCTGATGGGAATGTTTGGAGTTTGTCCAAAGTGGTGAAAGTTCCTCAGTGGTTGTGGCCTACTGATAAGACAGCTGATTCATCAATTACTGTATCTCCTAAAATCTCTTACAATGGATCAAATTGGCGCAAATTTGTGCCTCAACAGTCTGACATTCCAGTTAAGTATCCAGTACAAAGGCAACGTCAACGTCCTGTCTGGTGTAAAGATTATCATTTGGATTGATGTAATCTCCTTGCATTTCACTATACATGTTATATTAGATTTGTATTTTTTTAACCATTTTATTATGTTAGTTCCATAGTGTAGTTTTCATATTTCATGATTTTGTGATATTTCTCTGTTTACGAAGGGGGATGTGTGGTGTCTTCCTGTTCGCTTGGAATCTGGAATACAGGCCGTGTTCCAGATTCCGAGACGGACGGTTTGGCCCAGGCTAATTACATGAAGTGTACTTCTTGTTGCTCTGAAGAATAAAGCAACTAACCTTTAATCCTGCGTGCTGTCATCTTTGGGATTGATGATCTTCACAGTACACTTATGTTTTATTTCAGAACCAAGCAGGACTTGGCACAGGTAAGTAAAATATAATCTCAAATGCAAGACTGTTCAAGGAAATGCAGTTGTGGTTAAAGCTGCAATTGTTAGAGGTTTGTATATGCTTAGGAAACAATTTAAATTACACAAATTACTTTTAGATTACTTTTTAGTTACTTTTGGATTACTTTGAGTACTGGGGGTGGTATGCCTAGATACCATACCTTAGGATCTCACAATACAAGGTAAGACTTTTTATACATTAGCAGTTTAGTTCTCTTTTCCCCATTAAAAACATCAGTTCAACACAGAACATTTTAGGACCAAAATCTCTTAACATGTGCTTCCATGGAAGAAAAGTATTTCTCCCTGAAGTCTGTTCAAAACACCCGGTATTCAGAGGTGCCAAGGGCGATTGTATCTTTGCCCCTGAGGTGCTGAAAATGCGTGCGATGAAACTGTCAACAGAAACGTGCGTGAGGGAAAGGCTGTGCCAGTCAGCGCGACCGGCAGCTGTTCCAGCTCTCCTTGTCAGCCCCCAGCACTGGGTTCCTAGGTAGTTTCCCTTGTTGAGCTCTGCCAGTCAGCGCGACCGGCAAGGGATTGTACGCTGGGAAAAGTACCTCTTGAAAATCTGTAATATTCTCCTCAGAGTGGGCGCCCGTGACCAACAGAGTGAATGCCTCACAATTGCTCCGCAGTTTTTCCTCACGTCAGTGAACAACAGTTGTGCCAGTCAGCGTGGCTGGTCTGGCATACCTATTCCTTTGCCCACTGCCACGAGTGAATTGCGCACACCGATACCTTGGGCACACAACCGCTGACCTTTTCCTCGGAGTCAGAGGACCGCTCGTCCAGGCACAGCATTCCAAACTTAATAATCTGAGATAAGGGCGGTGCGTAGCCGGTACTCCATGGGGTGAAGTTAATTAATTCTCCGGCAGAAGATAATGAAAAGAAATTCCTCTATTTTAACTGTAACTTCTTCTCCTGCTCACTACTCGGAAAGTTCACTCCACGCTTAGTAGCATGCGTTTCTTACAAGACAACAGGAAACTCTTCTCATTGTACTCACGGTAACGTTGCCGTACTATAACAGAGTCCAGTAGCGTGTTAGGGTCACTTCTTCTTGTGCTCCTCTGCTCCTGAATCCCATCCTCCGTCGCCAGTGTGAAATTAAGTAACTGGACAGAAGCACAGGAGACGAGGGCGTACAAAAGGGGATGTTTATTTTCTTCAAGTACAGCGTAAGGACCCCAGCCACAGCTGTTCGTCTCAGAACCTTCACTCGCTCTCCTCGGGAGCTCGCCTCAGAACGTTCGCCACTGTGACATTCTAACAGCAGGTCACAGTGGCGTGAACCACTACACATGCATGGGTGGGGGTGGGTGGCAAAGCCAGGGTTCCCCCTATAACCGAAGATACCACAGTAACCATGCAAAAAGGGGCACTTTCCTACAACCATATATTCTGAACACCTTTCTGACCCACTGAAGGGAACTGAGAAACCTGGACTGCCTTTGTGGCCTAATATTAACACTTGGAGGCGATTGAGTTCAAAGTATGCACTATAAAAGAGTAATATGCTACACAAAAAAAGAAAGAAACATAACATCCTGGAAATAGCTAACACTCTCAGGGAATGCAAGAATAAATAAAACATCAGAAAAATAAACATGAACTAAACCGCTGATGTGGATTACCTTAACGTTTTTTACATTCATTTTACAGAAATCAAATCAGTTTTTTTTACATAAAAGGTAAGGACATAAATATAGGGCCCGACAGGGACCCATTTCAATGTCTGTTCTTAATTACTACCATATCTGAGATCTGCAGGGACCCAGCCCACTTAAAGGCCTCTAGAGGGAATGTTTACTGGAAGCAGACCCCTTGAATACAGATTCCTCTGCCTAGACCCATTTAAGAAGGATTGCACGCATTGAGGGCCAGATTTACTAACCTTTCGTGCAACCCTGCAAGGCATCTTGCTGCACTGTAATGCTTGAAAGAGAGCTCATGGGAAGAGGATGTAACAAGGAGAAATAAATGTTTCTCCTCGTTAAGCCAGCCTTGGGTAAGCACACCATTTTGGCCTACACCCATTGGTACTGCCTTTATTAAATCTGGTTTTGCTTCAAAACCAATGGGTGGATGTATGAGAACGCTGAGGCTCCACCCAAGGAATGCAGCCCTGATGTAAACTAATGCAAGGCAGAGCTATGCATTGCCAAGCGGTACTTTTTTTTACTCATCTACGCAAAGCCACTCAATTCAGGTTTTGCGTAGCTCAGTAAAGCCAGAAATATATTTTGCGTAGGGCTGCCTTAAAAAAGTCACGCAACCCCAACACAGCATGTTAGTCAATCTGGGCCGGAAGGTGTGCTGTGCACTTCAGCAAATATGCAATGCATAGGTTATTTTTGAAAATGCCCACGATTCCCCTTGTATCCCCTGCTTCAACTAGGTGTTATTTTTTGACAGAAAACCAGGTTTGGCTACATTCCTTATATATTTTTTTTTTTGCTAGCCTCGCAGATAGGGGTTTGCATCAAATCTTTACTCGTGTATGCATAAGCCTATAAAAAAAAGCTTGCGTCATTATAATTCAATCACACCTGCTCTGTATTAACACAAAATAAGGAATGCAAAGATTTTTTTAAGGAGCTATGCCCTTTTCTTCTATTATGCTTTACATTTGCCTTACATCACATGCAAATATTTAGGATACTTTATAGGGAGATAACTGAAGCTTTCCATTCGGGCGTGCCGATTTTAGGGATTCTTCTATATTTATAGGTGTGATGAAATGAGAACTGACTCTGTGAGTGCTAGTCATAAAAATATTTATTACCACCATGTAATTCATTTTTACATACTAAGAGTAATTGAGCTTATAAATGATATGGCTGAATTTAATGAATAAAACTAATGGCCTGAGGTTAAAGTGATTATACGTTGGTGGCAAGGCTTGGATAAGAGAGATGGCTTTATGTTGCAGTTTTAAACGTACTGTGGCAAATGACCTATGAAACACACTGTGGAAAGTATGTGCTTCACTACAGTTTCAGCTAGAGAGAGAACGATTTTATTTCTCTTATTCAGCTGTTTCTTCTCAGCATGCAGGACTGGGTCTTTATAGTTGTAGCCCTAAGGCAGCCATGATAAACATGTTGGAAGATGCTAGCCTGACATGCAATGCTTGAAATGTAGACCTGCAGGTACTCGCTATCCCATGATACCGGTCTGCTACCTATAAGTGTTGCTATATTATAAATATTAAATACAAATCAGAGGAGCGCCAAACAATTTCAAAAAAGTTTTTCATCAATAATTTGAGTTTTCCAATGATGAGTTCTTAGGCAGTATGTTGAATCCAAGAAAATTCTTTCTTTTTTTCTTTTTCTTTCCAATGATCACACTTCAAAATCCATATAACAAAAGCAGTCACAATCTTCTTCTCTATTGTTATAATTCGTATTCCAAGCAAATTCCAAACAATACATCAGCCAACGCGTTTCGTCCTAAAAGGACATCATCAGGGCTGAAATAATACAATAAAATAAAAATAAATCAACACAAAAGCTCATATTTATCGGTTTCTACAGGTTTACATGGTTCATCTTTTACCCAAGAGACAATTCCTATATACAAATCAAAATATCACCTTGCCTATATCCATTCTATCACATACAAAAATATGTGAATAATAAATATTAATGAAGGAGAAGATCATATACTAATGTCAATCAAATAAAACCCATTCAAAGTTTGTTTTAATACTGTATCAAGGATATATTCCTAAGAGCTCATAATGAGGTACCCCTCATAGTATCCTTTTCTCATTCAGAATGCCCAGCTGAGTATCGAACAAATTAACACTTGTGATAATAAGTATAATCGAATCGGTCCTCACCTTGTATATTGAACTGTTGTTTATGTATCTGCCTTCAAAGGATCTTATAGAAATTTGACTGAATTCTAGCGCATAGCTATTAAATAAAAAACAAGGAGAAACATCCTTACTGAAAGGAGAGAACCAACATCTATTACCATATAGAGACCACACTATATGTGTATTACTCTTAATTCTCTAGAAAATATATTTGACTCACCCATTCAAATCACTGGCTCTATAATCTTGTTCATTTAAATTTACAATCTTTTAGCGCCTATTGTTCATGTAATTTTACTAGGAGAAAAAGTGAACAACCTATTAATAGCTCATAATCTCCCTTGCTGACCTTAATCATATCCCTCTCTTCTAATAAGAACTCACCAGTGTTTCCAATGGAGTATGGTGTTCCCTCGTTCGACATGGCCCGATAAATCCTGTCGACAAAGAGAGAATTGCCTACTCTAGTTTTAAAGTGCACATTAGCCAATTCTAATCCTTGGCTGATTTTCATTTCAGCCAATGAGAAACAGTTTCTCTTACTTGCCTCTAGTTCCCTCTCTGGTCCACCTATTACCATGGACCAATCCTGATCCTACTATTTCAACCAATCCTAAGCCTTTATTTTAAAGTACACATTTAGCCAATCCTAAACCTTAGTTGATTTTCTTTTCAGCCAATGAGAAACAGTTTCTCTAACCTACCTTCAGTTCTCTTTCTGGTCCACCTTTTACCATAGACCAATACAGATCCTGCTATATGGACCAATCCTAATCCCTTATCTCGGGTCAGAGCCAATGATGGCTATTTTCTAAAGCCGGGACAAAAGCGTCTCAGTTCCCCCGGTCTGTAATGAAAGTTCAATTGAGTATTATTACGCGGTTTGATGCCATAACGTTTAAATAAATGTAACTATAATTAAAGTGCTTACTGCCCTGGCTCTTGGGTAAAAGATGAACCATGTAAACCTTTAGAAACCCATAAATATGAGCTTTGTGTTGATTTATTTTTATTTTATTGTTTTATTTCAGCCCTGATGATGTCCTTTTAGGACGAAACGCGTTGGCTGATGTATTGTTTGGAATTTGCTTGGAATACGAATTATAACAATAGAGAAGAAGATTGTGACTGCTTTTGTTATATGGATTTTGAACTGTGATCATTGGAAAGAAAAAGAAAAAAGAAAGAATTTTCTTGAATTCAACATACTGCCGAAGAACTCATCATTGGAAAACTCTCAAATTATTGATGAAAAACTTTTTTGAAATTGTTTGGCGCTCCTCTGATTTGTATTTATTGTCTTAGTTATTTGTGGTACTGAAGTGGTGGACCACACAGAGTGAACTCCAGTGTTCATTATCATAATTTCTCCACACATTAGTATAATCAACTAGTGCGCCTAAGGTGCTTTACCCTAACCGCTTAGATGTCTTAAATTTTCATATTATAAATATTGCTTCATAGCTGTGAAGTTCTGGTATACTTCCTTCTAATTTGACAAGTACAGGTAACTTGTGTTGGAAATTACTATTTTTCGCTTGGTGTTGCCCCAGATTTTTGCCTGTGTGTACAGTCTGCCATTTCGGCTTGACACAAACCTTTTTGTGGGCCTAAACCTTGATTTTTAATTCTTCTCAGCTATTTTCCAAGGCAGACGCTAAAGGCCCACGGGGCAGGGTGCATGGTATTTAAAAGTAGGACATATCTCTTTCGGGCAAAATTTACTAAGAGTTTGTGTCATGGTTGTGCCACATTTGTAGCGCAGCCCAATGCAAAATCCATGTTGGGATTTACAAAGCTATGAAAATCAAGATTTGCCCGACTCTGCATGGGAATTTAACCCAAAAGTAACGCAAGACAGCGCAGTGCTTCCAAGCATTACTTTGTGTTGGGTAGATGTTACATGGGTGGAGCATGGATATTCCCATGCACCCACATATGAAATTTTGATGCAAACCCAGATATACTAAAGGTAGTAACCCTGGGTTTCCTCCAAAATGGTGCACCTTCTTCAGCACACATGGAATGAGGAATATACATTGAAGGATTGTTTTTGTGCAGGTAGATATTCCATGCTGCAAAAAACACAATCCTGCCTGCAATGCAGACACCCTTGGACCATGCTGCAAACCTGTTATAGAAACACCTTGAAGGATCTACACATATGGCCCCTCGCTGAATTCAGAAACACATAGCTTTCCAGGATCCACCATGGGTTTAACTCCCACTTCTACCACTTACTGGAAGGAGGTTGAAAGTACAAAAATTAGGAAAAGTGGGCTGTGTCCCAGAAAAATGCCAAAACTGTGTTGAAAATTTTGGGGGCATATTTACAAGCCCCTATCGCCACAGGAACATCACTTTTAACAACATTCCTGTGGCGATAGGGGCTTCGCCTCATTTACAAGGTGGTGTTAAGCCACTTACCGTGGCTTAACGCAGCCTTGTAAATAAGGCACCCTTTCACGCTATACTTGGCGTGAAAGGGGTGGGCAATGGGTGTTGCGGTGGACGTTCTGCCACAACACCCATTGATTGTGACACTGCCCCCTATTTACAATGGTGGCGTAAATATGGGGCAGCTCCAAGATTAAGATCAGGGAAAACCTGGTCTTAACATGGCAAAACCTGGAGAAATGCTTTATTTCTCTTACTTTTTGCTGTTTCTATGTGTGCTGAATTATGCAGCACACAGAAACAGCAAGATGACATGAATGGTTGTTTATGTCCGGAAAGGTGTGCCTTCCTGCACATAAACAATCATTAAAAAAATGACGATTTGCAACTTCTATGTGTGCTGCACAATGATGCACACATAGAAGTTTCAAATCGCCATTTGTGATTGTTCCCTCAATGTAGGCACTATGGTGCAAGGATACCTACATTGGCACTAGGCAGCTTAATTTAGCGCCAGCGCTAGGGAAAACGCAGGGATGTGCCGTATTATTGTAAATATGGCTCATGCCTGCGTTTTCGGAATGGCGGAGCGTGGCGTCAGCATTTTGTGTTTAACGTCACGCTCCGCCATTTCCTTGTAAATATGCCCCTTGGTTTTCTGATTAAATTTTGCTTGTTCCTGAAAGCTTGGGAAGAAGGTGATTTTAGCACCTCAACCGCTTTGTTGATGCCATTTGGAGAAAAAAAAAACAGGCACTTTCATCTGCAGCACTTGTTTCCCAAAAACCCCAAAATGTAGGTGTAATTTGGCTAATGTCTGGGTCCCCTCCAGGGGAATCCACAAACCCTGTGTACCTTTAGAATTCCTAGGATGTTAGAAAAAAAGGACACAAATTTGTCATGGATACCTTATGTGGACAAAAAGTTATGGGGGCTTAAACACGAGCTACCCAAAATAGCCAGAAAAAGACTTGGCACGGGATGGGGGGTTGGGTGGAGTGACAAGACAAGGCCTAGAAGTGAAAGGGTTAAAGAAGTGGGATAATTGGAGGACAACCCGAGAACCAACACTGAAATTCCCCTCACATGTGTTACGACATACAGTCTTGCATCTAACGCTATCAAGAACTCAATCAACAAACACTGGTGGATTTTGGAAAGTAACAATAGGAGGTGGGAGAAACCCCTATTTTCATTCAAAAGAGCAAGGAGTATACGGGAGGCGTTGGTACATACTCGCTCTAAAGGCACCAATCTGGAGGCAGCCCCATTGGTTAACTCATGGGGGTTACCCTCCATCACTGGACTCTTCCCCTGCGGTTCATGCAGCGTTTGCCATTTAATAGCTACCACCAAAACCTTAACACTCGAAGAAGGCAAAACTTGGACTCAGCGGTCACATACAACTTGCAATTCCACAAACGTGGTTTATTTAATCTCATGCCCTTGTAACCTAAGGTACGTGGGCATGACCACAAGTAAGGTCAAACAACGTATGTGTGAGCACCGCAGCAACATAAGGTGCAAGAGGAATGCTACTAAACTAACTGAACATTTTTCACAAGCTCAGCATACCCCCAATGACACACGATTGACAATCATCGAGCCAGTAAAACCAGGGAACACTTCCGCTGGTCTGCTGTTCGAAAAAGAACAACGGTGGGTGTACCGCCTAGCCACACATATACACGGGCTCAATGACAACATATCTTGGGGCTCTGTATTAAGGCGCTGAAATTCCTAGGCATGACATTCCACCTACTCCACTTACATCGAGTGTAGTAATAGGCCGTTTTATCCTAAAGGCACTATGATGCATCTCGGTCCCTTAAGTTTCTACCATACCCAGATTAAACGTAATCACTCTTGTTTGAGCTCTCCTGTTGGTTTCTTCACCAGCTACCCTTCCCATATATGGGTGCCCCGAACTATCTCTAATGCAAATGCCCACGCCCAAACCTTCACCAGTGTTCGGCATGGTATCGCTTATTGAGCATTAATTTTTAATTGCCCTTTTTTTAATTGCACATCCTTTTTTAATTGCACATTGACTGTTTCACTCTGACGCGCTGATCAGAGCGACATCGCCCACACCAAGAATCAGTATCTGAACACATTGACTCCTTCTGATACTGCTGTCTCTTTCTTTTTGTGTGCCGATTCCCCAGTCAGATGTGAATAACGTGATACCATTCACACGCAGCATGAACAAGCGGCGCCGTCTATGGCCTCACCATACACTGGCTAGGGTCAGACAGATTGCCCCTGTATGCGCTCTAGCATTCTAGCGCAGCAGGACATCACCAGAACGTCACTGCGCTGAAACTGCACGTTGCGTCGGATGACGTCATCAGCAATGGCCGCACTCCCACACTTACAGTATCCCTTCATAAGGGAATCGGCTGGACACGAACCGCAACATGCAGGTCCTCCGGAAGGGAATCCCTAGGTGCTGAGCGGGCGCATGGTAAAGGAACTGCGAGTACGAGACACGCATCCCCCTCGTCACTTCGCCAACCTGTTATCATATCCCCAACCACTGTTTAACATTCTGTATCTCCGTCTCATTGCAGTGAGGTACTAGTAACCATCGCTCCCCACCAGGATCCATGTTGTAAAACTCACAGTAACTTTAAGTAAGCCCCAACCTTTTCTTGCCAGTGTGTAATTTGGTGCTTTGGCCCAGCCCAAACACCGTTATTTTATCATGTTCGACAACACTTTCTCTCCACCATAAGCGTGACACGTTACACGTGGTTGTGATTAAATTATTCATAAACCCTTATTCTGGTCTAATTGATGCCTGAATCTCAGGCCTTTGCATGTTTCGCCCTACCTTTCTGTTTCAGCGCGACACTGGTAAAGGTTGTGTACACCTTGCCACTACTTCTGGTGATGGCAAATCATGACATAGGCACAATGAATTAAATGCCTGCTAAACCACGCGCTTTTCAATAATAGGCGTGCTACACCTTGGAGGAGCATGCTATTACATAGCACGATTTTAGTCACTACTGCGGAGCAATATGCGGGCACTAAAGCAAACATCCATTCTTCACTTAACAAGTGTTCTGCTTTGATGCCTTGTCGCTTTTATCTCCACAGATCAACATAAACTTCAGACATTCTCTTGAGTTCTTTCCTGAACCCTGAGTTGTGTGCGGTTCTACTAACACCACAGGTCTGGGTGCACCTTAGCGAGTGCATACCGCCGTGGTGTGTTGTTCTTGGTCCTGACGAATGCCTCACCTAATGAATTGAGCGGCTGAAACATGTTGACCACAAACTTTCACCATATTAGGATGTTTCCTGGCAAATTAAACCAGTGATCACACATTCATCACCATTAAAGTTTTTTTGGAGAAGGCTCTGACTCTTTTTTTTAAAAATCACTCACATTGTTTGGCACATTCACCCCACAAAACACAAAATCCCACTCCGCTGTAGTCAGGCGTCTCAGCACACCAGGGAGGCATTTGGCCTCTCTGGTGGGAACGCAATGATGAAGCATGTCACCAACTAGGTTGGTGAGTGAGGGTTCTTTTAACCAAGAGTGGCTTCTCTTGCTACCTCCCTTTCCCCTATTTTTGCACTCTTTTGTTGTTTATTCGTAGTATTCTAGGGGGAATAAGAGTGCACTCTGTGTATCCCTCCCTCTCCTGTTGTTTTCAAATAATTGTCCTGCCAGCCACATTTATTGTGAGTTGACATCTCGTGCTCGAGTGGCAATGTGGTACAAAAGGGGATGATGGACGGAACGTTTGAGCCAATCAAACACTCACCCCCAGTCAACTGATCTGGGTTTAATCCATCATCATTCTTTAGCTCACTCCACCACCCCAGTTCAGACATGGCCATATGCAAATCAGTCTGACCCTGTGCCTCATGGGAACAGTCCAGCCCGAACTGCCAAGCCATGTCTTCCCTGGACCGGAAACAAGCATCCTGGGACCGGTTTCTGGCATTTCAGCCGTCATCAGCCAGGCTTGCTTGAATCCAGTGGCAAAGTGAGCAAGGGACCCACGTCTGGGCATACCCCCGCCAACTTAGGGCGACCAAAGCGATACAAAAGGGGATGATGGACGGAACGTTTGAGCCAATCAAACACTCACCCCCAGTCAACTGATCTGGGTTTAATCCATCATCATTCTTTAGCTCACTCCACCACCCCAGTTCAGACATGGCCATATGCAAATCAGTCTGACCCTGTGCCTCATGGGAACAGTCCAGCCCGAACTGCCAAGCCATGTCTTCCCTGGACCGGAAACAAGCATCCTAGGACCGGTTTCTGGCATTTCAGCCGTCATCAGCCAGGCTTGCTTGAATCCAGTGGCAAAGTGAGCAAGGGACCCACGTCTGGGCATAGATCCACGAAAGAGAAGATTTTTAGCAGGCCCTGGACACCAAGGTTGGTGGATCTAGATGACAAAAAGGCCATTTGTAGAGTAACTCAAAGTGAAAATCAGCATAGTTTTGGAAAGGTGTAAAATCATGGCGAGTCAGGAGTGGTTTTGAGTAATGGATGCCATCCCTGGGGATGGGTGATAACCATTGCAAAAGCGATTGAATAGTCAATTTAGTGGCAAGAGCAGTGAGAAGGCAGTGACAAAGAAAATAGAAGTTTGTAATGTTAACAAATACACTATTGTTACAGTGGAGGAGAGATGGAGAAGAGTGCTGCATATCTTTGATTCATTAGTAGTTTGTTTATTTATACATTCAAAAGATGTCCGTGGAAGAGGCTGTAATTTGTGGCAGGAAGGGACATTGTGTAAAGCTGTGCAGAGATTGGAAGCAGAATTAAAGGGAAAGGGAGGGAGAAACAGGGCAATGTTATGCAAGATGGAAAGTCTTTTTGTTCTAAATCTGTTAATTGGAACTGAAGTACGTCAAGATTTAGCAATAATAACTACATCTTTATTTAGCTTTGGAAAATGTATATCTCATGAACATTTGGGGAAATTTTCACAAGCCTCTGTCGCCACCTAATTTTTGACCAGAGCGCCATTTTTCATATTTACAAGGTGGCGCTAAGCTACTTAGCGTGGCTTAACGCCACCTTGTAAATATGCCTCTTTATACCGCAATCCGATGCAGCAAATGGGCATGCAATGGGTGTATCTGTGGATGTTCCACCGCAACACTCAATGCTTTTTGACGCTGCCCCAGATTTACAAGGAGGTGTAAATCTGTGGCAGTGCCAAAAACTGAGAAGGCTCCAACTCATGCAAGTCAACAGTCGACTTCCGCTCTCGAACACAGCAACTTCTTCAATTACCTGTTGACAGTTTCTTTGCCTTTGACCCTGTACAAAGCTCTCCTGCCTTTTGGCTATGTCCATTCTGTACAAATATCACATTCAAAGTTGCAAAGCTTTTTTTCACTTTGCGGACTTCGTGGAACTATAACACTAGGGACCAGATTCACAAAGGTAAACTGAGACGAAAGTCTAACCTTTCGACTTTCAGTATTCACAAAGGGCATTTGCGAGTTGTAAAGTTAGACATTTGTCTCAGTTAAACTTAAGATTTGGTCTTAAGTGTAACTGAGACCAAAAGTCCCTGACCAAAAGGAATATGCAGTGGAAATTGAAGAAAGAGTAGGGCAGGGTGGAGAAAGAAATTATGATGAACATATTTTTGATGTGGATCAAGAGGATGATCTAAATGATGATCTAAACATGGATCAGGCTACAACAGCAAAGACTGTCATTAAAGATCCTTAAGGGGAAGACATGTTTAGCCCATATGAGTTAAGGCACCCAAGAAGTGCAGATTGGTAGCCTCTGGATCATGTTGGGAAATTCATAAAATAATGGATGCGAAAACCTCTTGAAAGGGAGGTAATAAAACGTATTAAAAGCTGAATGCGCGAGACTGCAGATTGATAACAAGGTGAGTTTCACACCAAATCTTGATCCAGATTTGATTTCTCACTTATTTAAAATGGGAAGGGACCCAGGTAAGGGTCTAGAGAGATCACTGAAGCAATATCAAGACAAATTGCTGGATGCATTGGGTCCTTTAGCTAAGATAATGGACATGGCTGTAAAAGCTTACATGAATGGTAAACAGGTTGATGTTCAGCTTCTGAGAGGCTGGAGCCAAAGGGCAATGGTATTTTTGGACAATGCCAATTCAGGTTTGTTGGCAGAACGGAGGAAGTCTGTTTTAATGAGAATAAATCTTAAATTAGGAGCTATGGCAAACAGGGAACCCAGTGGGGAGGCAAAAGGTTTACTGTTTGGTGAAGTATTTGTGAAGAGCCTGTACAAGCATGTATCCACGTTCACTGGATTAGAAAAAGCGCAACAAATATGAGGAAGGTTTTCGGAGGTGTTTTTGGAAGGGCCAGTAGACGGGGACCGTATACTGGCTGGGGATACAGAGGTCCCAGTATAACTATGTGTATAGAGGAACAAGAAGTGGTTATCAGGGGTCCTTGAATTTTTCCCCTTAAAGAGGTAGATTTACAAGAGAGAGAGGAGGATGAGGAAGAAGTCAGTCAACATCAGAATCAAGAGTTGAGTATGCAGATAACTTTTGGTACTACCCTAAAAAAGGTCGGAGGACGTTTGAAATTATTCCAGAAGGAATGGGAAAAGATAACAAAAGATCCATGGGTCATAAAAATGATTCAGAGATTCGAAATAGATTTTGTGAAAAGACCATGTCCGGTAAAGGAACCAAAGGAATTATTTTTGACAAAGGATTAGGAAAAGATTGCGGATATAGAGGTATAGGAAATGTTGCAAAAAGGGGGCGATAAGTATGGTAGAGAATCACATGAAAGGTTTTGTAAGCACTTTGTTTTTAGTGGAGAAAAAAGACAAGGGATGGAGACCGGTACTAAATTTAACAAATTTAAATCGGACAATAGTTTACAGACATTTCAAGATGGAAGGTATCCATCTTTTATGGGACATGTAACAGTCAATGGACTGGTTGGTGAAATTAGATTTGAAAGATGCTTACTTCACAGTGATGATGAAGGAAGAGAGTCAGAAATTTCTACAGTTCAGATGGAAGTACCAATTGTTTCAGTTTGTGTCTCCCTTTGGACTGTCTTTGGCACCATGGTGCTTCACAAAGTTGATGCGCGTTGTGCTAGTATACTTGAGAGAGAGGGGGTTCCGTATGATTGTGTATTTGGATGACATTTTAGTCATGTCTCAGGATGCAGTAGAGTTAGTTTCACAACTCAAAATGACTATGGATATCTAAGAAAATTTGGGATTCTTGAGAAATCAAGAGAAGCCTATCCTAATACCTTCACAAAATATAGAGTTTTTGGGATTCAAAATAGACATGATTGGAGAAGTTATAAGACTACTAGGAAAAAAAGTGAAGATGATAAAGAAAGAGGTACAAAGAGTTATACAGAAGGAGAGTATGGCTTTGAGAGAATTAGCAAGAATTCTAGGGTTGTTTTCATCATCGATCCAGGCAATATTTCCCGGTCCCTTGCATTATCGGGGCTTACAGAGAGTGAAGGCGGATGCCTGGCGAGGAGGTTTATGGTATGGAGACAAAGTGAGCTTGAGTCAAGAGGAATTAGATTGGTGGTTGCGCAATCTTGAAGCTTGGAACGGAAGGGCAATATTTGGATGTGTACCAGATTATGTACTGAGACGGATGCCAGTCAATTAGGATAGGGAGCGCATTTTGGGACTCAGGAGACAGGTCGTGCATGGTCAGGAATGGAGAAGGATCTGCACATAAATTGCTTGGAACAAACAGCGGGGTTGTTTGCCTTGAGGAGTTTTGTGGAGGAATGACCAGGAAAGACGGTCTTGCTGAAGATGGACAACATATCAGCAGTAGCATATACAAACAGATTAGGTAGTTGCAGATCGAAGAGGCTTTCGAATGTTTCAGAGGAGTTGTGAATGTTTTGTTTGAAGAACAGGATTTCTTTAAGAGCGTAATATCTGCCAGGGGTGAGGAATGTTGTGGCAGATTGGAATTCGAGGAATGTGAAGGATTACAGCGATTGGATGCTAGGAAGAGTGTTTCAGGAAGATAGATCAGATTTTAGGTCCTTTGAAGGTGGATCTGTTTGTGAGCAGATTAACTTGTCAGATGGTGAGGTATTACAATTGGTTACCAGATCTGGGGGCTGCAGCGATAGATGTATGTCAGCAAAATTGGACGGAGATGAAAGGTTAAGCTTTCCCTCCATTTGCTATGATTCAGTGGGTACTTCTGAAGGTAAGAGGGGAAGGATGTCAATTGGTATTGATAACACATTTTTGGGTGTCTCAGGCATGGTTTCCAGTGGTGTTAGAATTGGCATGCGAGATTCCTTTTTTACTTCAAGCAGAGAGAGGTTTGTTAATAAACGAGGAAGGAGAGGATCATCCTTTGATACAGAATGGTACGTTGAACCTTCTTGTTTGGAAGGTGTAAGGAGATCCAGTGCATTCGAGGGATTTTTGCAATGGGCTGCGGAGTTACTCAAGGAATCTTGAGCACCGAGAACAAGGAAAAGGTATAGAGGAATATGGAACCTTTGAGTTCGTTGGTGCCTGGAATGGAAAATGGATCCCGTGGAGGTTCCTGTAGTGGAAACTAACTTTTTTAGTGGAACAATTTGAGCAGGG
Source organism: Calotriton arnoldi (assembly GCA_963921515.1). Classification (NCBI taxonomy): domain Eukaryota; kingdom Metazoa; phylum Chordata; class Amphibia; order Caudata; family Salamandridae; genus Calotriton; species Calotriton arnoldi. The sequence continues at coordinate 490,387 of CAWUFW010001987.1, read as the reverse complement.
ATTAAGGTATAGAACTATAAATTACAATAAATCAGCAATACCTCAGGACATATTTTTGTAGGAGTCAAGTCTGTGAGTAGCAATACTTTAGTTTGTACGGTTCTAAAGAGCATGAGACTGAAGAGACCTCCTAAAGCACGGTATTATGTGTTGTGGGATATAGATTTGGTTTTGAAGCTGTTTCTTGATTGGCCAATTAATAATTATTTGAATAATTAGAATCTATCTGTTAATCTAGCAACACTTTTGTGTCTGATATCATGTATCAGATGTGAAATGTCTGGAGGTAAACAATGGGGGGCAAATTTACAATAAACTAACGCAGCGCGGTGCAGCAAGTCATTTTTCTGTGCCACGCTGTATTGGTTTTGAAGCACAGGGATGTGAAATATTTACAACAATATGTCACATCTCTGTGCTCCCCCCTGCGCTGGCACACAAACTGCTGCCATGCGCCAATGCATTTACCCTTGCACCATGGTGCAAGGATGCTTGCGTCACGGGGATGATTGTTTATGTGCAGGAAGGGTTCCCTTCCTGCACATAAACAATCAGAAATGGTGTTTTACAACTTCTATGTGTGCTGCATTAGCGCACATAAAACCTGTAAAACGTCATTGATTTAAAGGATTGTTTATGTACAGGAAGGGACACCTTCCTGTACATAATCAATCACCAGAGGTGATTTCCTCATTCTATGGGTGCTGCAAAATGCAGCACGCATAGAAAGAGGAAAACAATTAAGTGAATTGAATACATTTCTCCTTGTTGCGCCTCCCTACGCCTCCCCTGGGGAGGTGTAGCATTCAGATGCATTTCCAGATTTAATATTTCTTGTAAATCTGGAAATGTGTCTGGTTCCATGGGTGTTGTGTGGGAACACCCACAGCAACACCCATGCAACGCCCCTTACACGCAAAGTGTTGCGTGTAAAGGGGCTGAATTTACCAGGACAGGAAAAGCCACGCAGGGTGGCTTTTCATGTCCTTCTAAATATGGGGCAGAAAAATGCGCTGCCGGTGCGTCACAAAAAGTGACGCACTGGCAGCGCAAAGGGGTTGTAAATCTGCCCCAGGGAATTTTAGTCATGATGGTGATCCAGCGGTAAACCAACAACAGATACTCTACTACCATATACTCACCTGGGCCCATAAAAACACACACATTGAGTAAACCGCTGGAGTGGTTAAAGTTTTATATTTGTACTTCACAATGTTCAGGTTTAGTTATTTAATTCTCCTAACTAACCTCTCACTGATCAAAAAGTTCTTTCCTCTGGTCGATGGACCAATAGTTGAACTAGTTGATGGTGATAATTAGCTTAACTCTTAACTATTCTTGGTTTGACGAAAATAATCACAGACTCTGGAAGGTTTAAAATCTTTATCTAAATTAAATGCATGTGAATCATTTAAAAAATACAGTGTATTCACCCTCATTCTTTAGGAGAGAAATTCAATTGATTAAACATCAAAACATATACTTCGGACTCCTACAATAATTAATGCTCTGAAAGGGAGAGGACAGAGAGAAAAGAACATTTGCAAATAACGTGAAAATATATTTACCAAGAATGGTGTGAAAGACCAACCCCCTGGCCAAAGGGCTGGTAAGGGTCCCCAGGATAGGTCAGGAGTCAAAGACTTCAGGACAGGATTCAGGACAGGATAGATGACCTCTCTAGAATACCGACGAATTGCGTTGCACCCCTCTCTGACACTCTCTTCCTCCTCGAGATTCTTCCGCGATCTTCTGATCTAACCCAATTAAGTTAGGATAGAAACCTCGCAGCATCTCTCCAGCAACAGCATCCCTGACTCCCAGACAGCATCTCCGTCTCAGTCTGCGTCCCCTTCTTCTCCTTCTCTAACTAACTAAAGCTACCTTAATTATACCTTCGTTTCCTCATGTTCCACCCACTAAAGTTACAATATGGTAAAAATACGAAATCTAATTGGTCAGGCAAGGGGAGGATGATCATCACACCATGCTTACATGTCACTATATTCTGTTAAACCATTGTTCGCAAACCCATCCCCTTAATTTTTATTCAACACTTTATTCCCATCCATTACATGTATCAAACTTGCAACATTAATGACACTATAAAGAATAGAACATCACATTGCTGAACTTTTCACCATCCGTTCCCAGGACATGGCGCTCCAATTTTGGCCTCCATTCAAGTGCCTCGTCATTGACCTTCATAGCTTCACTCAGTAGGCATGCGCAAGCGCTGCGTCATTTCATCTAGTCCGGTCATACGAGAAAGGCCCAAATGCACACTAATAATAAAATCAAAAGACAAATGTTATTTTCACAAAATAAATGGTCTTACTGTATACCTCCCACCTCTACTCTATTCCCGTTCTCTTATTAATACTTTCTCCGCATTAGCATTAGTAAAATAGCCTGTTTTAGTTTCAGCTAAGCAGATGCCATGCACGCGAGTCTTCAAGACTCCATTTTAGTGCCTTCTGCTCATGCGCTAGAATTTCCCTCCAAGCGTTAGCTCGTCATATTGCGTAGATGCAGTTGATGCATGTGCACTACAGTTTCCCCGTTTAAAGCGGTATTAGTCAGTTTTTCATTGTTATCCGCGTTAGTACACACATAAGCAAGCTTCGCTAACCCGCGTGTTCATGTGGTGCATATTAATTATTCACAAAACATGGTTAGTAACTTTGGTAATGAGTTAATCGAGAGGATTGCCTCCGAGCAATTCTCCTTCTTAGGAGACCTTGCTCCATCAATCCCCTCCCTGATGGCATTTTGAGCCATCACAAAATTACCCATCCCTTCCCAGATGCCAACTTAAGCACAGCTCAGTTTTCTCATTTTTCTCTCCTTATTTCATCAGTTACTTCTTTTAATTCTAAATCTTTCATCTTTTTGTATAGTTTTCCTTTCATTTCTTCTAGTTGAATTTCAATTATTCTCTCTTTTGTTTCTTTCCTCCTCCTTCACTTTCTAAATGTATTCTTCTCTTTTCCTTTCTTCTGCAACATTTACATGTGATCATTATTATCATAACTGATGTTATTATCACAACTACTGGTAAGATTATTTGACCTAGAAAACTTTTCCAAATTCAGTAAACCAATTCCCTATTGAAGTTATACTCTTTGTTAGTTTTCCCCATACACTGTCAACCTCCAGTTGGGTCAAGTCATTATGCATTCTTGTAATATTTCTAATATACGCTTTAATTTCTTTACTTTTGTCCGGAATATAAGTACAGCAATGTTGAATTTTCAACATGCCACAGACTCTGCCCTCTTTTGCCAATAGAATATCAAGAGCAAGACGATTTTGAAAAACCATAGACCTTATCGCAACCATTTCTGTGTTCATCATTAAGAATCTTCCTGCAGTATCTGTAGAAAGACGATCAACTATGGTTGATAATTTGCAAATTTTGCGCGAATTTAGAATGACTCCAACTGAGGGTATCAATGCACTAAAAATATCACCTACTATTTCAGAAAAACTAGCTCTTCTTCCCCGTGTTAGTCCATTCAATTTTCCATTGATTCTGTCCACATGGTAGATTTTTGGAAAAACTATTCCAAAATAACAGCTCCCGTACCATCTTGCAGGTAACCTATAATAGGCATTATTCCCACATACATAATAAATTCCTGGAAATACAGGGTCATTTTCCCCTTTTAGTCCCCACCCTCCTAGAATTAGGAAGTTGTTTTCACACTCACTGGAACCAATGAAATTGTTATTATAATCTGTCTTTAACCCATGGAGGCAGAATTTTCCCCTTTTCACAAAGTCTAGGGACATTGCAGCATGAGCTTTGCCCTTTGCATAAATTCCCTCTTTCTCAGCCCATGGAGGTACATGGGATTTCTGTTCAGCAGCTTTCTTTGTTAAATCCTGTCTCCTTTCTTCTACTAAATTCAAAAATTCTTTTTCTTCTTCACGTAATATACATGTTAGGTTATCCTTGTGGGCTTGAACTATATCTATTGAACTCATTGTTAAGAAGAATTCACCCATGAACTGTGCATCTTTACCACTAACTACTGGATTCATATTCTTTCTAATAGGCAATTCTGAAAATACTACATCTAAATTTGAATAAAAATACTGAAGTTTCCCTGTTACGTAAAATAAACTTGATAGAACACTACATGATACACCATATGTTAGAGGTATATGGTGATACGTCACCCCTTCTGACACTGATGAGGGTAACTTCATACAAACATAACAATTACTAATTTCCATCGTATTAACGTACTGAAATAACAATTTAGTAAACACATTTAAAGACGAATCATTGTCTGATTCATTATGATAGTTTATCTCATCTTCTACCCCTATTTCTATTTTAGCTCCCTTTATTCTATCTACCTTCTCATTAGTAATTGTACTATTCTTGTTACTTGTTTCCATCAACAAAGGTACTCCTACTGTTAGGAATAACCATACTAATACAATACTACATAAACAGAATCTTAAACATTTTCTTTTTAAACTACGTTTCGGTCTTTCAGTATTTTCAATTTCTGCCATCTTTAATTAGATAAAATTTCTTTTCTCTTTCTCTGACTAAATTTTCTTAAAGTCCAGTCTTTTATTTTAAGGAGGTCTTAATTTGCTTTCATCAACCTGTGCAACATGAACTCTTTCTGTTTCTTCACATAAATCTAAGTTTTCAAATTCTTCAAGAATAACATAGGTCCACTAAGGGGCCTTGTATTTTCTGTTCAGAATTCTCAATCTTGGGCTTCTTCTTGTAAGTTTTACTAATGTTTGTTTAGATTGTGTCTGACTCGTAATCTCATTTACTTGCTCTGGTTTCTTTTCTGGTCTTCTTAGATGATATTTTAGTCTCTTCACTCCTACAGGCCAATTGTCTCCTTTTCTAACTCTTTTTACCTGAACTGCACTTTCACCTTCTCCGTCTCCTTCTAAAGTTCTTTTATTTTCACTTAATCTAGGCACAATCTGTTCTTGTTCCTCTTCTCTTTCTAATTGTCTTTGTTCTGTATTTTCTGTATTTGGATCTTCCTCTACTTGCACCTGTTCAGGTCTTATTACAGTTTGTTCTTCTTCAGCCTGAACTTGTTCTTCTAGATCTACTTTTCCCTGCTCAGGTTTCTGAATGGCTTTGTTTATTTTTACCTGAGTGTGTTATTCTTTCCCTGTCTTTTCCTTTCTACCTTCCTGTCTTCTTAGTTCAGTTCTTCTTCTTGTTTCAACAACAGCATCAGGTATTTCAATCACTGGTATCCACTCTTCCTGACTTGTACTTGGCTGTTCGTCATATAGTTGTCTTTCAGAATCTATCACTCTAGATTCTTCAGCGTCACAGCTTTCAACTTCTGACGTCTCAGCTTGTTCAGTCAGTGGCTGCTCTTGTTGTTCAGATGGACTCGGAACTCTTCTGGTATCACTAGCATGAATCCAATTGGGTAAACCTGCACACTTCACTGCTGTGGTAGTGACTAGTATGACTTGACGTGGTTTATCCCACCTGGGTGCTAGACAACACTTCCTTGCATGTTTCTTCACTAACACCCAATCTCCAGGATTCAAATCATGCACTTGGTCTGGCTGTCTTTCAACTGCGTCTTCTCCAACCTGATGAGCGACAGAACGCACCATTTCAGCCAATCCTTTGCAATAGTCCAATACCAGATCATCAGTTATATTCATCAATTTATTTCCAGGAATAAATGCTTGTCTCATTGCCCTTCCCATGGGTACCTCATGTGGACTCAATCCTGTTTTTCTGTCAGGAATACTTCTGAGACCCATCAGTACAAGAGGCAATGCATCTGGCCATTTCAGCATTGTGGATGCACACACCTTCCCTAATCTTGACTTGATTGTGCCATTTAGCTGTTCAACTATTCCAGAAGCCTCTGGACGATAAGCACAGTGCAGTTTTTGTTCAATGTTAAATGCAGCACAGATTAATCGAATTATCTCATTATTAAAATGAGGTCCTCTATCTGATTCCAAAGTGACTGGAAAACCGAAACGAGGAACTAACTCCCTCAATAGTAGTTTAGCAACTGTGAGACTGTCGTTTCTTCTAGTGAGGTATGCCTCTACCCATCTTGAGAACAGGCACACTATGACAAGTACATATTTCAGTCCATTGCAAGGAGGCAACTCAATGAAATCTAACTGCAATCTGGTGAAGGGTCCTTCTGCCTTCCCAATCTTTCCCCAACTAACCACTGTCTTCCTGCCTGGGTTCTGCTGCTGACAGATTAAGCATCTTTGGCAAAGGCTCTCTGCGACTACCCTAAACTTTGGACTGTACCAACTTTGTCTGAATAATCTGATCATGGAATCCCTGCCAATGTGTGTTCTCCCATGGTATACTCTTGCCATTTGAGAGAGTAGACAGTCTGGCATGACTGGTCTGCCATCTAGGTACACCCACACTTCATCTTCTGTCCTTCTTGTACAACTTGATTTTATCAAAATCTCCTTTTGTTTTTCCTCAACTTCTTCCTGTAACTGTCTGACCTCATCCCATGTTTCTGGAACTGAGAAAAACATAAGTTGGCAGCTGGTTTCACCCGTTTCAATTTTTCTGTTAATTGACATATTTCTTGCACAGTATCGAGCAATTTGGTCAGCATATCTATTACCGGCCGCCACATAGTCATTTCCTGACTGATGTGCAGCGCATTTAACAATTGCTACTTCTTTAGCAATTGTAATGCTTCCAACAAATCTTTTACATTTTTACTGTTTCTGATAGGAGATCCTGAAGAAGTCAGAAATCCCCTCTGCATCCAGAGTTGGCCAAAATCAAGCACAACCCCGAAACCATATTGACTGTCCGTAAATATGGTTATTCTCCAATTTTTCCCTCTTTTGCATGCCTTTGTTAAGGCCACCAATACGGCTACTTGTGCAGATTTGACTCCCGGTAAACAGGATGCTTCAACCACCCCCGTTATTTTACATACAGCATATGCAGCACTTAATCCTCCTCCTTCAGTTCTTAAGCAAGACCCATCCACGAATAATTCATGATCAGCTTCCTTCAATGGTGTTTCTCTTATATCTGGGCGGGGCTTGGTACACAATTCGGTCACATCCAGACAATCATGATCAATCTCATCTTTCACTTCTTCACAACATTGATCTGGCAATAATGTGGCAGGATTCATTATCGTACATCTTATCACTGTCACATTTTCTGCCTCCAGAATCACCCTTTCATACTTAGTCAGCCGACTGGGAGTGAGATGTTGTGTTCTGGTTCTTGTCAAAAGAATCTCAACTGAGTGTGGAACGTAAACCTTTACGGGATGTCCCATCACTATGGACTCACTTTGCTCCAGACTCGTACAAGTAGCAGCTACTGCTTTTAAGCAGCCAGGTAAGGCTGAAGCCACTGGGTCCAAGGTGGCAGAAAAATACACCACTGGACGTCGACTCAGTCCATGTCTCTGTGTTAAAACTGAAAGTGCACAATTTTCTCTCACAACAGAACAATGCAAAGTCTTTTGAATAATCAGGCATGCCCAAGGCTGTGGCCTCACATAAACAATTTCGTAGTTTCACAAAGGCTTCCAAACATTCATCATTCCAATCGATGGGATCTTTCGCTCTTTTCCGAGTTAATTGTATCAATGGCTTTGCTAACATGGAGAAGCCATTGATCCACTGCCTACAGTACCCAACCACTCCCAGAAACATTCTCATCTCCCTTTGTGTCTGAGGTAGCTGCAGTTCTTTGATTATTTTTATTCTTTCCGGTGTCACTTTTCTAACTCCTCTTTCTAATTCATGCCCTAAATATCTAACTTCTTGTTCACAGAACTGCAATTTTTCTGGAGACACTTTGTCCTCCTTCGGCCAAATGGTTCAGTAATGCAATGGTGTCAGTGACACAATCCTCTCGTGTTTTTGATGCCACCAATAGGTCATCAATATACTGAACCAGAACTGATTTCCCGGGCATAATCAATGACTCCAGACACTTCTTCAGTATCTTATTGAAAATTGAGGGACTCTCTGTGTACCCTTGAGGAACTCGGCACCATGCAAAAATACGATCCTCAAACCGGAAGGCGAAAAGATACTGGCTGTCTGGGTGCAAAGGAATAGAAAAGAATGCTTGGCACAAATCAATTACTGTAAACCAACCTGCATTCCAGGGTATCTGATAAAGGATCACCGCTGGGTTTGGCACTATTGGGCAACAAGGCACTACAATTTTGTTAATTTTTCTCAAATCCTGCACTATCCTGTATTTTCCACTAGGCTGTTTAAGTCCCATGATGGGTGAATTACAAGGACTACTCATTATCTCTTTTAAAATGCCTTGTTTAATCATTCGGTCAATTTCTGGAGCAATTCCTGCTTTCACTTCTGGACTCATTTTGTACTGTCGTGTGTTTGGGTAAGCTGCACCTTCTTTCACCGTCACTTTAACTGGATCTACATTTGACATTAGCCCAATATCCTTTCCTGTAAAATCCCACACTTCTGGATTTACGGTGGTTCTCAACTCTTCAGGTAATTCACTCTCAGTTATCAATGAAAACATCCCATCTACTTCTGTATCTTGCTCAGCTAACATCATTTTGTATATGACATCTTCGTCAGGGGTTTGGAAAGCGACACCATCCGGTGTACAATAGATCGTGCAATTCATCTTGCACAGTAGATCTCTTCCCAACAGATTTACGGGACTAGAATCACAAACTACAAACCGATGCATTTCTTTGAAATTTCCGATACGTACCTCCATTGGTTTTGTAATTGGGGTTCTAATCTGTTGATTTGACACTCCTACAACTTGGATTGTTTCTCCCGAGAGGGGTAGGTTTGGGATGTCTGCTGTTCTCACAGTAGACCGGGTAGCACCAGTATCCAATAGAAAAGTGATGTCGTTACCTTCAACTTTCCCATCAACAAATGGACCTGACTGATCTAACGGCAAGGACGCGCCAAGCACGCACTCCTCTTCCTCAGGCACCATCATTGCACATAGTCCGAATTTTCTTCATCATTCTGCAAAAAATATTGTGTAACCACTCTGTTATTCTTACCACTTTCTCTGTGAAATCCGGTGTTCGCACTGTATTTTTGAGGACTCAAAAAGTTTGGCATAGGAGCTGGTGGCACCTGATACTGTGGAGTAACTACCTGCTGCGGCTGACTCATAAGTACTTCATTCTGCATCGGTGGAATTAAATTTTGATTTGGCCCATTATTATTCTGAATACTCTTACACTCGTTCTTCCAATGTCCAAGCTTTCCGCACGCATGACAAGAAAACTTCTTCTTCGCTTCTTCTCTATTCATTCGTCCTCTTAATTTACCACCATTCGCCACTTGATCATTCTGACTCTGCTCTTTTATCTGATTTTCAGTCTGGGTATTTACTTTATTCTCCTGCTGTTCTGCCAATTTTACTTGTGCCCACATCATTTTCTCTTTTAGCTTCCTACGCCTTGCCTCAATATCATCGCCACAATATTTTGCATATTTCAGAATTTCATCTATCAACTTACTCTGCCAGCACAACATGTGCTGTTGAATCATCTGACTAATTTCCAGTTTCAGACCATACACAAACCGATACACAAAATGTCCCATATCCTTATCACCAATGTTCTCAAAACCACTATACTGCTTAAACACTTGTAGTAACCGTTTATAGTACGCATGTACGGACTCATTTGGCTCTTGGGTTGTTCTATCTATTTTTACCCAATCTGTTTCTTTAGGAGGGATTTTCCCTTTCAGGTAAGTAATTACTTGGTGATATTTCTTCATCATCTCTTCTGAGGGTGCGCCTGTCTTCGCGTCTCTAGCACACTCCTCACTTGGCCAATCAACTGTGATCTTACACTCTGTCCACAAATCAGCAGGTACTACAATATCAAATAATCCATCCAGATCCTTCAACAAAACCTTTACAAATCTTTCTACCTGTTTATACCACTCAACTGGCTTTTCTCTCAACCTGGGAAAATCATTCTTAAATGATAAAATACCCTGTCTACTCCAGGGAACATGAACATATCCACCACCAGGATCTTCTCTCATTTGACCCAATTTCTCAACCTTATCTGATTCTCTCACTGGAAACGCAGATGATGCTTCTCTTGCTTGTACTTCCTCTTTCTTTCTTATCCACCTAATTCTCCATTTGTCAATGTCTCCCCATTTTTGCAAAATGTTCATCAACTCTTTTATCTGCAGTCTCTTACCAGAAGCATTTACACTTTCTAAATCTTTTCAGTAAAATCCACTCGATATGGTTTCTGCAACAGTTTCGAATTCCGTATATCTATTCCAATCTCTGAGGCAACCTCTGTTAATTTCTCTTGAAATACTCTTGCTCTACTAGTTATACTCTTACATAAGAATAATAACTCCTCATCATTATAAACATTCAATCTTTCTATGCTCACATTGCCAGTTATCATTTCTTCCAACTCTACTTTCAATTTACTGATATCAAGAATCTTTGGTTGTGGGTTTCGATTGTCTATTTCCTGTGCCCATCTCTCTATATCTTCAGGGGTAACTACTGTTGAACTTCCAGTTCCTATGGGAACCAGAGATCTCTTTTCTCTCAAATTTGCAGGTATAATTCTCTTCGGAGTTTCAATTAAAGGTTCTACATTCGGGAGATCCATTAATGAAATAACTGATTCACTCTCACTAGTCTGATCATCCGTAATTATTACTTCTCTTCTGGAACTTGTTAACGGAATTGTCACAGTTTAAGGTTTCTGGCAAGTCTTTTTATCTCCATATAATGGGATTACAGGACCAATAGTCACTGGTACTGTCAAAGCTTCAGCATTTAAATTCAATTGGCTTACTTTTTGAACTAATTCTTCTCTAGTTTTATTTAAAGCTTCTCTCTCATTATCCTGCAACACTCTATTAAGTGATACATCATGTAAGATTTGTGGGGTTAAAGGCATTCCTATCACTGGTGCATTTGGGGTAACCTTACTAGGTGCTTCTTGATACGGTGGAGGGTTTTTAATCAAAATATCCTCTAACAGCTCATCATCTGATTCACCATAACCTGTCATATTCATGCGTTTAGTTTTTTCTTTACATTTTCCTCCTAACTGTTTTTCAGCCATTAATACTGGATATAAACCCTCGGTCACCACAGCTCTCCTCCAACGCTTCATTTGTTCTCCACTTGATTCATACGGATATCTAGGTAAAAATCCTCAATCTCCGACCACTTCTGTATTTTTCACGATCAAATGCCTCAATTTCCCATTCTTTTAAAGCTTCATATTGTGTCATTCTAGGATTCGGTTCTAGCATATTCATTCGATCTCTCAAATTCTGAAGTATTTTTAAATTAAAAGTACCATGCTCCGGAAAAGCCAAAACACCATCACCTTTAGTATATTCCACCCAATTCTACAACCATACACACGTGTGATAACCTTTCTCCATCATCATAAAGGAAGCAGGTGTTTTGGGAGGCGGAATAGGAATTCCAGCTCTAGTCATTACAGGCTTGTCTTTCTTAAAGAAATGTTTAATTTTCTTCATTATTGTCATTTTCTTTGGTCTTCCGAACATTTCAGAGGTTCGATATAGGAAAGAGTCTTCCGTATATCTTCTAGCTTTATTACCTACGTCGCGTCCTATGTCAGCACGACTCACACCCGCTGTCAAATCAGGACTCAACATACAATTCTTTTCTGACAAATCCTAGCACGACTTCTATCTATCAACCAATTAGACTCAGGCTCACGCTCGTAGTCTGACCAATGCCAGCGCGGCCTTTTGTAACGTCAGTATTACTCCGGCGACTGACCCTCCCTTCACAAGGTAATACGATAACTTATTTCTAAATACTTTTCATTAAAATTCTTCGTTAATAACAACATAAAAACATTCGCTACTTTGTCTGTTCCACTAAACAAAAGGATAGATTTCAATTTATTCTTGAGTTTCAGAAATTACTCTTCTTCTACTGCGAGTAAAACCCCTGTTTACTCTTCATTCAAGCTCAGGAGAACCTGTTACTTCTCCAGTGTCACCCGTATTGGGAAATGAGACCAAAGTTTTACCAGCGAACCCCTTTCGCTATCATCCGCACTCTACTTTTATACGAAATAATCCCTAGTTTAATACTGCCAGCCCTGCGTAGCTTCTCAGTATTATTCCAACAGACGAGTAACCTCACTGCAGTGTGGCTTCTGTCACTACCCGCTATTCATTTCCCGGGATTCTGGACAACATAAAACAAGACGCTAACTCTTTTGTTAAACATAAATCAATAATCAATATTTATCACCAAACTAGTCAATAATAACCATAGCTCTGCTACCAGAAAACTGATGCAGCGGTAAACCAACAACAGATACTCTACTACCATATACTCACCTGGGCCCATAAAACCACACACATTGAGTAAACCGCTGGAGTGGTTAAAGTTTTATATTTGTACTTCACAATGTTCAGGTTTAGTTATTTAATTCTCCTAACTAACCTCTCACTGATCAAAAAGTTCTTTCCTCTGGTCGATGGACCAATAGTTGAACTAGTTGATGGTGATAATTAACTTAACTCTTAACTATTCTTGGTTTGACGAAAATAATCACAGACTCGGGAAGGTTTAAAAACTTTATCTAAATTAAATGCATGTGAACCATTTCAAAAATACAGTGGGGCCGATTCCGATTCAGGCCGGAAATCTCCCCGACCGAGCCGGACCCGGAGAGATTTCCGACCGAATCGGACCCTAGCAGTCCGACCGAACGAGTACGATGCGCACGCATGCTATCGGACTCGATTCGGTCGGACTCCCATTGAAGTCAATGGGAGCCAGTCGTACGACGCGTACACGGGCTCCCATTGACTCAATGGGCACGACGCGAACAAGGGCGCCCCTACAGCGTGTTCGTGTCGATGCGGGTCGCACCGTATATGTACGTGTAGGGGGACCCATGGGTCCCCCTGTGTGCGACCTCGCACGCCTACGCGTCCAGGGGGTCCGACACGGACCCCCAAAGTGCGGCTCCGACAGCTCCTTGGAGCCGGACTGCGCGAGTCGGTCGGAGCGGTCGAGGTGCGCATCGTACTTACCCGGCCGGGGAACGTCTCCATTGCGAGGTGCACGTCGTCCCCATGCGAGTCGGTCGGAGCGGTCGGGTCCTGCAAACGAGTCGGTCAGAGATTTCGCGAGCGCACGCATCGTACTCGCTCGCCCGGACGCACGTACGACTCGGTCGTGAAATAGGGCTCCGAATCGGATCCGGTGAAGCCGAATCCGATTCGGTGCCCACCGGCCGAGATCGGAATCGGCCCCAGTGTATTCACCCTCATTCTTTAGGAGAGAAATTCAATTGATTAAACATCAAAACATATACTTCGGACTCATACAATAATTAATGCTCAGTAAGGGAGAGGACAGAGAGAAAAGAACATTTGCAAATAACGTGAAATTATATTTACCAAGAATGGTGTGAAAGACCAACCCCCTGGCCAAAGGGCTGGTAAGGGTCCCCAGGATAGGTCAGGAGACAAAGACTTCAGGACAGGATTCAGGACAGGATAGATGACCTCTCTAGAATACTGACGAATTGCGTCGCACCCCTCTCTGACACTCTCTTCCTCCTCGAGATTCTTCCGCAATCTACTGATCTAACCCAATTAAGTTAGGATAGAAAGTTCTGCATTCGAGTCTTCATCAGCACCTCACAGCATCTCTCCAGCAACAGCATCCCCGACTCCCAGACAGCATCTCCGTCTCAGTCTGCGTCCCCTTCTTCTCCTTCTCTAACTAACTAAAGCTACCTTAATTATACCTTCGTTTCTTCATGTTCCACCCACTAAAGTTACAATATCGTAAAAATACGAAATCTAATTGGTCAGGCAAGGGGGGATGATCATCACACCATGCTTACATGTCACTATATTCTGTTAAACCATTGTTCGCAAACCCATCCCCTTAATTTTTATTCAAAACTTTATTCCCATCCATTACATGTATCAAACTTGCAACATTAATGACACTATAAAGAATAGAACATCACATCGCTGAACTTTTCACTATCCGTTCCCAGGACATGGCGCTCCAATTTTGGCCTCCATTCAAGTGCTTCGTCATTGACCTTCATAGCTTCACTCAGTAGGCATGCGCAAGCGTTGCGTCATTTCATCTAGTCCGGTCATACGAGAAAGGCCCAAATGCGCACTAATAATAAAATCAAAAGACAAATTTTATTTTCACAAAATAAATGGTCTCACTGTATACCTCCCGCCTCTACTCTATTCCCGTTCTCTTATTAATACTTTCCCCGCATTAGCATTAGTAAAATAGCCTGTTTTAGTTTCAGCTAAGCAGATGCCATGCACGCGAGTCTTCAAGACTCCATCTTAGTGCCTTCTGCTCATGTGCTAGAATTTCCCTCCAAGCGTTAGCTCGTCATATTGAGTAGATGCAGTTGATGCATGCGCACTACAGTTTCCCCGTTTAAAGCGGTATTAGTCCATTTTTCATTGTTATCCGCATTAGTACACACATAAGCAAGCTTCGCTAACCCGTGTGTTCATGTGGTGCGTATTAATTATTCACAAAACATGGTTAGTAACTTTGTTAATGAGTTAAACGAGAGGATTGCCTCCGAGCAAGTCTCTTTCTTACGAGACCTTGCTCCATCAATAGTGTCTTTTTTTAGATACGGAAAAGAACCAAGACTATGTCAAATTTAATATTTTACCCAAAGTATGAGGAATGTAAAAAGTTGTGTGTGGTTGATTGTTTGAGGGAATATGAATGTAGAGTACTGGAGAACAGAAGAGACGGTGAGTATCAGTTGTTGCTTTTGTTTGTTAACCCTTATAAAGCTGTAAATACAGTGACAATTTCAAGGTGGGTGAGATGTGCAATGGAACAGGCAGGAGTAAATATTGAAAAATGTATAGCGCATTCAGTTAGGGAAGCAATGGCGAGTAAATCTTGTTGGTATGGAGGTAGTCTGGAGAACATTTTAAGAGCAGCAGATTGGTCTAATATGGGAACATTTGCAAAGCATTATTTTAGACCGCGCATATGTCTGAAGTGGTGTTGAAGTGCTTTCAACTTGCATAATGGTAGCCTCCAGTCTTGGAATGAAATGACGATTCTCAGATTAACATGACAAGAAAATCAGAATTTCATTAAAGACATGCAGGCTAACATTATCCCTCCCTCCTCACTTTTGTATATATATAAAAAAAAAAGGATGTAAATAATATATTGTTCTGAAATTTATTGTTCTAAAAGGAAAGGGAAAAGTTAGAAATAGACTTGATGTTAATATCTGTGAGTTTAAAAAAAAAAAGGGGTTTGTTTAATACATTGTTTTTCTGATTGCAGAATCTCAGTCATAAAGGGAGACATCGTTTACTATGAATGCGCTACAACGTATTCCATTACAACGCGGTCGTTACAACCACTGCGTTGTTTCAACGCGAACCATTACATCGCAAGTCGTTTCAACGACTTGCTGTAGGGGGGGCGCTGGTGTTGGATTTACAATCCAACACCTTCCCTGCTGTTGCACAAACTGGAGTAAGAATAGTAAATAATACTATTCCTAAATCCAGCGTGCCCCCTACAGCAAGTCGCTGTAACGACTTGCGATGTAATGGTTCACGTTGAAACAACGCGGCCGTTGTAACTACCGGGTTGTAATGGAATGTGTGAAAAGCGCATTCGTGGTAAAGAGACATATTCAGTCATAAAGGAATAGCAAAAAAGTGGAGTACACAAGGTGAAGAAGATGAAAAAGTGTCTTTTCAGTTTTGCATTTAAAAGAGGAGGAAAGTTCTGTGCATTGGACTTTTAATGCTTATTGAAGTTCTAGTTCTGGATTGTTCTTTGTTGACATTCTTTAAAGGGGCTGCTGTCAGGAGTGGCAAATAAAAGATTATGCATAATGTTAGCCTCTGTGTCTTTAATGAAATCCTGATTCCCTTGTCATGTTAATCAGAGAGTAGTCATTCTCCTCTTCATGCTGCTCGTCCCTCATGAGCCATATCTAATACAGCCTGCCTTAAACTCACTGGTCCTATAAATTCCTCTCCTCGTAATAATAACAAATTATTCTATTCAGATAACTAATTGGCCCCATAAAAGAAGGGCAGTAAATCCTTATCTCAAGAGTTCTTAGTTGGCCAATTTGATCTATTGTATTCCAAAACTTTCTGAATCTCATTGTCATTTTTGCAAGCTGATTTCCATTGATCTTCCATAATGCAACCCTGACACTTCACAAATTGATACAACCTTCTCCATACTACAGTCAACAATACTCATTTATTTGTCCTCATCAGTTGACAACCTTGACAAAGTCTGCCAAAACATTTCGAGCGCCAGGAATATACTCAATATAGAAATTAATCTCCTGCAACTTTTACTGCCATCTCTCAATCCTGGGTGTTGCTTTTCCACAACCTTTTGTGGTGAATAAAGTTACTGGTGGTCAATGATCCGTACTCACTCTAAATTTAGTACCATATACATATTTCCTTAACTACTTAATTACCCACTAACCACTGCCAAAGTTTCTTTCTCTAAGGTAGAATAATTTTGTT
Source organism: Calotriton arnoldi (assembly GCA_963921515.1). Classification (NCBI taxonomy): domain Eukaryota; kingdom Metazoa; phylum Chordata; class Amphibia; order Caudata; family Salamandridae; genus Calotriton; species Calotriton arnoldi. Next base: position 473,818 of record CAWUFW010001987.1, on the reverse strand, counting down.
CTGGACCGCTTAATGGTCTTGGGGCAAATTCAATTGTAACCAATTTGCCTTTGCAATCTTGCATTAACACTGCCCGAATAACAATATTGCTGGAATTGGTCATTATAATGGAATTATATACAGTATCGTAGATGACAATGCTGGAGCCGAAGAGATTTCCTTTTTAACACTCGAAATTCGGCTGTACATCCGTCATCCCATACAAATTGTTATTTTTTTCATTAAATTCCTCATGTTTTTTGTTTTATTTGAAAATAACTGAATGATCCCAGTGTAATATGCTTCTAAACCTAGGAATGTCCTAAGTTGGTCTTTATTTTGAAAATTCTCTGGCATCTTCTATTGTTTTAACCAAACTACGGTTTGGTAAAACACCATGTTTGCCAATATTATGGCCCAAATAATCAACTAACTCCATCTCAAACTTGCACTTATCATTGGTTAATGTAAAACCATAATTTTGCATAATGGTTAAGACTTTTCACAGAATCTCTGCATGCTCTTTTTTTTGTATTTACAAAATCTAGAATGTTTTCTTTGACATACATATAAGACGGTCTTTACTTCCTTAAACCGTTTATGCATAAATCTTTGACAGACTGCTGAAGCTGATATTAATCCAAATGGCATTCCCTTGTACCTGTATGCCCCCTCTGGTATTATGAATCACGTAAACTGTTTACTGTCTTTATGTAGTGCAATTTGATGGTATGCATTGGATAGATCTAGCGTGGAGAATATTGTAGCTCCCTACAACATTGAAAACATTTCTCCAATAGAAGGCAATGAAAGTCGATCTACCTACACACACTCGTTCAAATCTCTTAAATTGACACATAGTCTGATTTTCCCATTGGGCTTGTGTGCTACTACTACTGGTGACAGCCATTCGGAGAAATCCGTCTTTTCCACCCATGTCAATGATACAGAAAGAAGCATCGCTTTTTTTCATTACTCATATATACTCAAAATGTACTCATCTCACATGCCATCTGATTCTTCACTGAACTCCTGGGGCATATTTACAAAGGAAGTGGCAGAATGAGGCGTTGGCCTTCCTGGCTTAACGCCTCACTTCACCACTTGAGAAACGCCGGGCTGCACTATATTTACAAGAATATGGTGCAGCCCTGCGTTTCCCCCTGCGCTGGCACTACACTTAGCAGTGCCAAGGGTGTCTGCATGCAGGGGAACATTGTTTATCTGCAGGAAGGTCCCCCTTCCTGCACATAAACAATCTTTAAATGCCATTTTGTAACTTCTATGCGTGCTGCTTAATGCAGCACACACTGAAGTTGCAAAACAGAATTTTTAAATGATTGTTTATGTGCAGGAAGTAGGACCTTCCTGTACATAAACAATCATTGGCCTTTTGCTGTTTTCATGTGTGCTGCAAAACGCAGCACACATGAAAACAGCAAAAACGAGGAGAAATGAAACAATTCTCCTCCTTGCGCCAGGGTAAGACCAGGTTTTCCCTGGTCTTAATTCTTTCGCTGCCTCCTATTTATGCCTCCCTTGTAAGTAGGGGGCAGCATCAGAATCAATGGGTGTTGTGGTGGAACGCCCACTTCAACACCCATTGCCCTCCCCTTTCACGCTAAGCATAGCGTAAAAGGGGGCATTATTTACAAGGCAGGGTCAAGTGGCTTAACGATGCCTTGTAAATTTGGCAAAGCCCCTCACGCCACAGGAACATCGTAAAAAGTGACATTCCCGTGGCGATAGGGGCTTGTAAATATGGCCCTTTGATGTAATTAGATTTTTGCTTCAATGCCTCAGCCCCACCATTCCTATTCCTGTTTTTGGTCTTAAACATTCTGGCACAATGCCCATTGGCTTTATAATATCTGCAAATTTTTCCTATTGCAGGACATGACAACCCACATTTAAAACATGCATACTGCTTTTTAATACATGCCTTGAACACGAGTCTGAATCTAAGACTTCCCTCTCCCAATGGGTACTTTATTTTCTCCATTTGCCTTCTTTACCAATTGCATTTCACAAGTAGTTTTTGCTGCTAACTCTTTCATTTCTTCAAATCAATGGGCGATATCTATAGCTTTTCCAAATGTAATATCTTCTACAGATTACAACTTTTCCTGTAACTTCGTGTCACCTATTTTATGTGCCATTTGGTCACATATCATTTGTTCATGGAAAGTTGCATAGTTGCGTTTAGCTGCAAGAATTCTAAAATCATTTACAAAAACATCAATGGCATCTGACCTCTACTCAAGAATTTATATCTAGATATCACTTCACGTCACAGAAGAGTCAAAGAAACTTTATGCGGCCCACCTAGGCCGCAAAAACAGATAAAACACACAGTTAAGAAAAAAATACCAAAACTGATCAATACAATATATTAAAAAGCACAGACTAATAATTCATATAGCTGTATCAGACAGACGGAAGGTATATGGCTCGGGAAACACTGACACTAGAAATTAAACCACTCTGTAAAGTGCAAAATAGTGCAGTACATATGTATAAAAACCACTAGTATAATACAATAAAACTACTAAAACAACTCAGTGCTAAAAAGCCAATAAATGACGTAGGGGAGCAGAACCAAAAACTAACACACTTAAGCTGTGAGCAGTTTTTTCCTTTGTCTTAAAGCACCCGATAGAAAACTGGCAACTCCAAAACAAATCAGAGGGGAGGGCAGCATTTGCAAATATATCAGGGTTGGTTTCACTTGTGCAAATTTACAAAGCCTTAACAATGGAAGAATATATTTTTTCTGTAAGTTGCAATAAAAATCACAGAAAAAAATAAAGTGTAAGAGGTCTTGTTCTGAAAAATTATCACAAGAACAAAGCATTAAGGCACCCGTCTTGGAAAAGCCCCTAGGAACAGATAGACCCCAGTGAATAAGATTAAACTTAAACCTAGTTAAAAGAGAGAGATGATACTGGCTCTTAATGTACGTCCAATAAGGTTGTCCTAGGGTCCCTGGGCTCACTATTACATATTGCCTTACTGTAGGCGTGGTGAGTTCCCTGTTTTCCTTTTCTATCCTCCGTCTTGCTAAGAACAGTGATTTTATATCTCTCAGCTCATTGGGGCGCATTGACCTATGATTTGTGAACAACTCGGGACAGCCTAGGATCTTCAACTGCTCTAAGACGTAACTGAGCCATGGCATATCAAGGGCCCTGTCAAGTTTCATACAGTCCTCTAGGATAAGATGGTTCAGCGTAAAAGTAGGGTTAGACGAGATTTTCAACTAACGCATTACTGGGTCCATAGCAATAATATCAGCAATATAACCCTGCCCAAGTTCCTCATGTACTATAAAGGATGGGGTACAAGGGGGTACTGCTAGGAGTCTGCAGAGATGTTTATTCTCAGTAGCCTGCAATTCACTAACCTCTTTGTAGCCCCATGCATCACTGCCATAAATAGTCATGGGTATACATTTCTCATTATAAACCTTCAATAGGGCAGGTAACGGTTTAGCCCCCAGTCTCCTGGCAAAGTCCATGGTGGCTCCAGCTGCTCTGGCCAGTGTGTTTTTTTTGAGTGCCCTCTGAGCCACCCAAGACCTGCTTTCATCAAACAGGATGTCTAAGTAGGAGAATGTAGAAACTTTAGTCAATTCACCTCCCCTACACAAAAGCCTACGCTTGAAGAGCTTGGTTTTTCCTGTCGTCATTATATGTGACTTAAAAAAAATTAATAGAAAGGTTAAGTGAGACCATAAAATATATAATAATGTTTACAAGACTTTGCAACCCCACAGCCGTTCTGGCAAGTAACAAGTAGCAGAGCTGGAACAAGTTTAGAGCCTGCTCTGGGGATGTCTTAACACGCAGCTGACAGAACCTCCCCAAGTTTGTTGATGTATAGAGTAAACAAAACTGGGGATAAAATGCATCCCTGTCTTACCACCCGCTTGACCTCCCAGGATGCTGAGAGTGAGCCATTTTCATTATATCTAACAGAGGCTCTCAGATTTGAGTGTGACCATTGCAAGAAAGCCACCAAATCGGCATCCATGCCCATCTCTAGTAGCAAAGGCCATAGTTTGTACCTATGAACACGGTCAAATGCAGACATGAGGTCCATAAAAGCCATATGCAAATTTCCCTATTTGGCAGTTGTATATTTACCGATCACCAGGAGCAAATTGTTACATTGGTCCAAAGTTCCCCTCCCTTTCCTGACACCGTATTGCAGTTCAGAAATAATAGTGGAATTTTCTAACCATAGTGTTAGGGAGGCCAAAATCACCTTGCCAATAATTTTTGTGGCTGAATCAAGTAGGAAGATCGGGCGATAGTAGACTGGATTGTCCCACGCTCCCTTTTTAAAGATTGGGAAGACAACCGCAGTAGACCATGAGGGCGTCAGGCCACTCATGGCTGCTGCATTAAAAACCCGGTTCAGGATATTGGCCCACCTCACAGGATCAGCTTTATAAAGATCCTACGGAACCCCGTCGGGACCCAGCGCTTTCCGCCTGGCTGTGGCCATGATGCCTTTATGAACCTTTTTTTACCGTGAAGATCACAGGTCACGTGTCTGCACTTCATTAACTTTCTTGGTGTAGAGAATATCCATTTGCTTTATCGAGATCTCATATACGTTGGCATCTTCTTCATCCATAGTTATGGTGGTAAATGATATGATATGCATCTAACTTCTGCTTATAAATAGGCTTCAAAGCCATCTTTCCATTATTTCTACTCCAACACAGGATCACCTGGCTAGGTAAGAAAGGTGTAGGTGCACAGATCCCCTCCATTGTAGACAATATTTTGTATGACCTTCACAGTCACAAAAATTATTCTTTAGTGGCTATACTCTGAATTGTCACAATTCGCCTATCATTTTGTTTTCTGGTGCTTTTTTTTCCTAAGCTGTACACCCAGTGGACTTCACAAATTGTGGACCCTCTTGATGTGCTTCATGCTTTGTGTGCAATGTGCCGGGCTCGTGTGTGCCTCAAAGTTTGTAAATAGGTCGAATTTTTGGTGTGTGAATCACCGTATATATATCACTTTAAAATAAATGTTCTGGTGTTTGCAATAGGTGTGCAAATCAGACTAATTATTTAAATCCAAACATTTCCTGGTGTTCGCAATAGGTGTGCGAATCACCGCAATTCTTTAAAGATGGCTGCTGGCATGCAAATCACATCAACAATTTAACAATGTTTTCTTGTGTTGTCAATTGGTGTGTGAATCATCGTAATAATTTAAATTTTAAATTGTATTTGGTGTTCACACTCGGTGTGCGAATATACCCATAAATCCCTTTAAAATAAGCGCAGGGTTCGGTTCCCTTTAAAATAAGAGTAGCCGTGCCAATGCGTTGTCCGATTTGTTCTTTATTTTCCAATATGGCTGCTGACACACACACGTCGAACGCCGCATGGATGCATTCCAGCTTTATACTAGCCCACACGTCATTACACGCATGCTCAATAGTGGCACACGTGCTCAGAATAGGCTTGTGCTCACTCACGTTCTTACTCGCGGGTTACAGCTATTTTTGTGATAAAATTACACCGTCTCCATCTTCCTTTGGTTTCAGGAGCCAGAGACAGCACACAGGATGGTCTGACGAGCACCTTCTGATTTATTCACTTCCGTTGCTGCGATCGTGACACCGACAGTGTGTCACACAAGTCTAGGCTTCTGTCGCTGGCTCTGCATGTCGGAAATGTTGAGTTCCTTTTTCAAATGACTCCTATGCATGCAAAAGGATTATTTTATGTAGGTTTATTTAGTTGTTCAATCAACAGCCATATAAACCTTCTTGTAGCGAAGAAGCCTGGGCCAACTGTCAGTAGCTGGAATCTCCTCTTCTCAATATTCTTCAATACTTTTCAGATTCCAGCCACTAGGATTGGCTAAGATATAACCGCGTTCCTTCGAGTACACTACAAAAACTGTGCTTTAAGACTTTTCCCACTTTGTACGTGTGCTATACAATGCTGCACACATACAAAGTAGGAAAACCCAGGAGAAATGAAGACGTCTCTCCTTGTTGTGGCTGCCTCGAGGAAGAGTAGGCTTTTGGTGCAAATCCCTGTCTACTATTCTTTGCAATGCTGCATTGCGCTTCTCCAGATTTACCAAGCCACACAGGGACACACAAGGTAGCCTTGTGTGGCTTTGTAAATCTCAATCTATTTTTTGCGTTGCCCTATGTTGCTTTGCGTGGCTGAAGAGCGATATAAAACTTGATAAATTTAGCCCTAAGTTGAGTACAATGTGGTGCAATTAATTTAAAAACCGATGAAGAAGATTTTGGACACACATTATGTCAGACATTTAGGACGGTTATACAATTCCCAAATTAATAGGCAGGTAGAGAGATTTAATTGGGTGCTTAAGGATAGTGTAGTGCAGGCCTTGCAGAGTGGAGGATCTTCATTGTATAGCTTAAAAAACCACGTATATAAAGTACTCCTATATTTGTAACAGGTGTTTGTTACATCTGTTGCTTTCCATTAACTTCTATATTATTCACCAATTGTTTGTCAACAGCGCAGGTTTTCTAGACTGGGATTATAGGAATTGTGAAATAGATCAATACAATTCTTAAACTATTCTCGAACATACCTCAAAAAGATAAATGCAAAACAATATGTGTATATTCAAATTTTCCTATGGGGTATATATTGTGGGAGTTGAGCATAGCATGCGTCTTTGGCCTTTACTCAGCCATAGTATAGACCTAGGGGTAGATTTATGAACTTGTCATGCAGTGCAGCGCAGCAAGTCACCTTCCTGCGTTGCACTGTGTGACAGGGGAAGGACAGGAATGTGCCGTATTTAAGACAATGTGGTGCATTCCTGCCTTTTCCCCTGTGCTGGCACCCTTTTGGCAGCCTAGTGCCAACGCAGCCACCCGTGCCTCCTTTGCATGCACAATTGTTTTCTGTGCAAGAAGGGGCACTTTCTTGCACAAAAACAATCCTGAGAGGCATATTCCTCCTTCTATGTGTGCTGTAGAATACAGCACACATACAAAGAGGAAGTAACGAGGAGAAATAAAGATATTTCTTCTTGTTTCAACTCTTCTAGGAAGGTGTATCTTTTTGGCGCATTCCCAGGTCTACCAGTTCTGGAAAATCTGGGAATGCATAAAAAAACCATAGGAGTTTGCGTGGGAATACCCACGGAACCCTCATGGAACGCCTCCCTTGCACAGCTGCGTTGCTTTACTCCAGATTCATGGAGCCACTCAGGGTCCACGCAAAGTGGCCTTGCGTGGCTTCATAAATCTCATTTAAGGTTTGCCTCGCGCCTGTACCACGTTACATGGTGCAAACGAACGCAAACCGGCTCGTAAATATGCATTTGGCCATGTGAACTGAGGGCTAAGCACATACATAATTAAATAAATATATATTTTCTTTAAATTATTTATGTGTATATACTTATATGCTTTTTGTATAAATAAAATATTCTTCATTGCCAGAAAACAGGCTTGTAATGCAATAAACTGTATCATTGCCATTTGTTGAAAAACAATGTAAACACGTATATTAGGACCACCATAGCTATCACTGAATCTGGGGGTGGGAGGGGACGGTGGGTTGCACTCAAACACTTCTATTGCCCACACAATGGCAAGCTTCACATGCTCGCATAATCCCGCTTTTACGGTACTGCTTTTGTCAAGGTCACAATACGGATGTTGCCAGGCAACACAGAAGAATTGTCATCGCTGCCGCCAGCAAAATAAATGCTAATACATGCACCATACATTGCAATGTACTTTTAAACATGGAAACCCAGTTCATAGAGAACAGGGAGGGTGACGCGACCCCACAGTGTGGTCGTGGCTGTACACCCACTGTGCCTCCAATAAACCTGAAGGTCAGATAGCACCCACAATTGTTTGCAATGCTTTGCAGCATGCAGGCGCTATTCAGGCTAAGAGAAGAAGCAGGGCGATAAGAGACAGACAATGAGTAATCCCTGATGTAGAGCACTATTCACCCTGATTCTATATATTTGTAACACTTTTTATCTTAATACATATTTATATTTTTCTGTGGTTTCAGCTAGCCAAGGCCTCAGGAGGGGCAGGGTGGCGACTCGGGGGATGCAAGAGTTATTATCCCCATTAGATCAGAGGTTGGCAGGACTTCTCTGAAGGGCATGTGCCCGCTGGGCTTTGATAGTTTCTTCACAAGAGAAGGCTTTTAAATTATATTATGAAAAAATCTTGTTTATCTTGTGCTTGCTGCCACAGTTTCTCTGTTTGTTAGAGCTGTAAATAACAGGTTTTACTATTATCGAGTGCAGCTGTACTCCATGTATTGACAACGGAAGGATGAAAGGGTGTGTCGGCCCCGCTAGGATTCAAACTTGTGTCACTTGTAGGTCTCAACAAAGACGACATGAGTTAATAGGAAAATAGTAAATAGGAATATAGGGGCATATTAGCAAGACCCACGTTAAAATTATCGCAGTTTTAGCGGCAGGAAACTGCCGCTAAAACGACGATAATGGGCTTGCTAATATGCATTATAGAATTCCAATAGCAGCCCAGGTTAGATGTGCAGGACATCTAACCTGGGCTTCTATTGAATTCCATAACGCATATTAGCAAGCCCATTATCGCCGTTTTAGCAGCAGTTTCCTGCCGCTAAAACGGCGATAATTTTAACGTGGGTCTTGCTAATATGCCCCATAGTTATAAATTCATGAAGGTGCCACAAAAGTGCACATCACATTTCGTACTCATAAATGAAAACAAGAACTATTTACACATAATTAACATGTATAACTTGTGCTCTTATTCTGCCAAGAAAGTATTACCAGATCATGCACAATCAATAGATTTTTCTGAGACCAGCCATCCTATACAAAACAAAAAACACCATATCAGCAGAGGCACTTGCTCCTTGCCGCATATTCCAAGGCAAATGGAGATTTTTGTTTTGTGGCCGCCATTCTGAGCAGATATGCAGGCGTTTAACTGTACCAGGACAAGTTGAAACAAGAAGCAAATGCTTGTGATTGGCCCTTAACATGAATGTGTCAGCCCTTATGAACTGTTCCAATATTACTAGCGCCCATGTGCAGGTAAAATTATGGGACAAATTTATTAAGGGAGTTGCGTTGTGCTTGCGACGTAAGCCCAAAATGCGATTTTTGAACCCACCCAAGGCCACCTTGTATGACCCAGTGTGGCTTCACAAATCTGTAGTAACGGAGCGTAAATCGCTGCGTTTTGTTACTCTGCTCTGGGATGGCGTTGCGTGGGATTTCCCACCAAACTGCTATGGTTTTTGACACATTCCCAGATTTACCAAAAGTGGTGGACCTGGGAATGCGTCAAAAAGATATGCCTTCTCAGGGGAGGCGTAACAAGGAGAAATATCTTTATTCTCCCAGTTACTTCCTCTTTCTATGTGTGCTGCATTCATCAGCACACATAGAAAGAGGACTATGCCTCTCAGGATTGTTTTTGGGCAGAAAGAAGCCCCTTAATGTTTGTGTCTAGTGTCACTATGAACTTTGGGGCAAATGTACTATTTTCTGACGCAACTAAAGTTACTGGTATATATTGGGTGAAAAGGATGGAGCACAATAGTGCATTATCTACTATAGCCTTAGAGCCCGCCGTAGATGGCTCGACCGCTCCAGAGTTAAAGACCTGAGCCGAAGGCTCCAATGTTCTAAAAAGATATGGTGCAGCTGCTCTGTTCCTGAGAGCTGGGGCACTTTTAGATTACCTAGTGCACACACACACACACCTTTGCACTATTGTGCAAATGTTCCTGCATGAGTCTAGTATAAGTTTTGTACTGAAAGGGTACCCCTCCGCGGGGTACAAAATACTATGCTTAGACTTTTTTTTAAACTTTTCCTACTTTTTGTATGATACACTACAGCACACATGCAAAGTTAGAAAGTTTGGAGAAAAGGAAACTTTTTTCCTTCTTTGTGCCTACCTCAAGGAGGTGCATTTGTTTGGCACAAAGCCCTGTTTACAAATGTTGGAAGTTAGGGCTTTGCTTCAAAAACATGGGTGCATATACTGCTGCTTTGCATTACTTTTATGCCACTTTCCAGCTGGAAAATAAGGGCCAGATGTACGAAGCATTTTACCGGTTGCAAACACCCCATTGGGCCGTTTACGACCAGTAAAATGCATTTTGCCAAGTACCAAAGGAAAAATGTGACTCAGTAAAAATTGCTTTATTTAAAAAGCAATCATAGACATGGTGGTCTGCAGACCCCAGCAGGCCACCAACCCTGTGACTGTAGCCCTTCCCTGGTAAAGTGGTACTACATTTACCAAGGGCCTATAAATTAAATGCTATGAGTGTGCATGCAGCACTCACTGTGCCACCCACTTGAGTATCCTCTTTAAACATGTCTCTGGCCTGCGATTGCAGTGTATGTGCAGTTTTAAACTGCCATTTTGTCCTATCAAAATAAACCTTTTGCCAGACATAAACCTTCCCGTTTTTATTCAGATAAGTCACCCTGCACAGCCCAGAGGGCAGGGTGCAGTGTATTTAAAAGAAAGGACAAGCACTTTTAAGCTTTACATGTCCTGGTAGTGAAAAACTCCCAAATTCTTTTTTCATTGGATAATATTGGATTACCTTATTCCATTTAATAAAGGCTAACTTTTGATTGGGAGCAGGTAGGATTGTTTGATGTCTGAGGAATTGTAATTTAAAACTCTCTTTAATGGCAAAATGCCACTTTTAAAAAGTTGACATTTTTTGTCCTAACTATTTGGTGCCTGCAGCCTGTTCCTGAGTCACATGACTAGGTGTAGTTGGCCCGTGTGTATGCCTCCTAGACAGCCACACAATAGAGAGTCTGGGTGTTGCTAGGATGGGCCATCTCTTATCAGGATGAGGAGGTGGAGCTGTCACCTACCACACTTGTAATTCAACGGGGCTGCCTCAGGGCACTCACAAAGGACTTCACACTAGCCTATTGTGCACCCAGACAGACTAGGAACAGAGCAGGGAGGCAGGAAATTCCATACTCCTCTATAAGGGGAATCGCCAGAAGCTTCTTCCACTTCAAAGTGGGCAGCAGGTATAAAAAGGGGACCCTCAGACCCACTCTAGACTCAGAAGAATGACTGCTCTGCTGCAATATAGGACTGCTCTGCTACCTTGCCGCTTCGCTGCCTTGCTGCCTGAGTAAGAAGGACTAGACTTGCACCTTGAACCCAGGACCACCAGAGTGACTCCAAGGGCTAGTTGGCAGGCCTCCTGATCAGAGCACCAGGGACAGAAAGACTCCAACCATCCTTCACCTGGACTTTGCCTGCTGTGAGTCCTAACACCCCCGCACCCTCAGTGGTGCCCCTCCAGTCCTGGACCCTTAGAAGTTGGACAAAAGATGCTCTGCCAGCCTACCCAGCTGTGGACTTCACCAGAACTAACCAGAGTGGCGTTAACCCGATGCAGCCTCGCAGCTCCTCATCGGAATCGACACAACTTCAATCCAAGCCCACATCGTAGTCCTCACAACTTCTCATCGGAACCAAAGCAGCGTGATGCAGACTTGATGCAAGTCTGCACCACAGCCCTCGCAGCTCATCGGAACATCCACTGCGTGATGCATCCTTGACACAGTCCTCACATCGCTTCTCAGAACTACAGCGGTGCAATACTACGCATCCCAGACGTAAGACACAATCATCAGCGGGCCTTACTTGATTCTTGTATCCAGCCCATGCTTCATTGTGGTCAGCCTGAACTTGTGACTTTTCCCCATTCCTACAAAACCAGATAACCACAGTTGGCACTTTGTGCTTTTTTTATTTTTTATTTTAAGCACTAATTTGACCTAATCTATTATAATTGCATATCTCTGGTTATACCAATTGGATTTTTGTCATTCTTGTGCCAAACAATTTATTAAAATATCCTCTATTTTCTAAATTGGTGTGGGATTATTCTTGTGTTTTCACTTTATTACTCTTTGTTTGTTGCATAACTACTTTACACATTGCCTCTAAGTTAAGCCTGACTGCTTTTGCGCCAAGCTACGAGAGGATTAAACACAGGTTAATTTAGTGACCTTTGCAGTTCACCCTGACAGGGATTGTCGCAGTTGCCTGAGAAGGGCTCACTCCCCCCCCGCCCCCCCCAACCAACAACCCAATGTCTCACATCAGGTTTTTGTGTAAATGCAAAATTATTTTAACTGTACTACTACCTTTTTTTTTAAAATAGCATAGCTATTTATGTGTATCTGTATTAGGCACACAATTGACACACCATCACAAGTTTATACCATGTTTTCTGTCTTGTATGTATGCTATCTTCCGTGCTTTGACAATGGAATTCATTCCACAAACAAAAGTGATGCCAAGCATTGTCATATTAGTTTTTTAAACACAATATGTGCATAACACAGCTATGTAATTCTTAATATTGCTCCTTGTATTAACATATATTAAATTTTATATATCAACCTAAATTTTCTATTGAAATGCAAGGCCTAGGAAAATGCTTTTAAAGTCAGTGCCATTATGGCCACAAGGTCTTACCAAAATCAACTTGCGATGAACATTTTATTAGATCTATATTGTACTTTTATTTGGCTAATATTCAGTATTACTATTTTGTTTTCTAATATAGCCTGTACTGCAGGAGATCAAGGATATACCCTTCAGCCGTGGATGATGACTCCATTCACTCATCCTCATAATGATGCTGAAAACAAATTTAATACACCTTTTTTGAAAATCTTTTTATTTATTTTTCAATGCAATCCAAAACAGTACAATGCAGCAGAGTGTTGCCATGTGTAATTGCGTTACAAGTGTGGAAGGCAGTAAAAAGGGGGGTCCCCAGGTGGAGGCAAGGGAACTGGAGGCGCAGATCAATATCAGGCAGGCACACTCACTCCGGTGTTGTAGAGGGATTACTGTGTATGGGTGAACCTTCCACGATTCTTAAGAGGACCCACTTGTGGTAGAGGGAGCAGGGGAGCTTGGGCAGGTGGGGGGGGTCTGTTCGTCAAGCTCAGTCACATTACCGGACAGCAGACGGGGATCAGCATCGTCGCCCTCTGATGCGTCAGAGTCTGAGTTGCCGCCCAGGTCCATGCCCTTATTGCCTAACCTGTCCAGCATGTGCCCCCAACTCTCAAGATCACGCTCTATGTTGTCATCAGTGCGGACCTTCTGAAGCCTACATTCTTCCACTGCTGCCAATTCCAGTAAGTCAGCAAGCTATTTAGACATAGTCCTGAAGGGTCGGGCTACGCCAGTCTATGGCTCTGCACCGTCTCGCCAGTACTAATCCCAATTGTGCGAATCTGTACCACATTTTTCTTACCCTTCTTGGGAAAGGGCAGCAGTCCCAGCAGGCAGTGTCGGGCTGTGGGCTCTATGTTCACATTTGTCACTCTACACACCTCCTGTAGTACCTCATCCCAGAACGCCTATAGCTGCATGCAATCCCATGCAAAATGTCCAAAATCTGCCGGGATTGTCCCACACAAATGCAGCCAGCAGGGCGCACAGGATAGACCCTATGCAGGCAATCTGGCATCAGGTATGCTCTATATATGTAATAAAAATGTTATCAATTTAAATTGGGCATTGCTGGTTACGTCGCACACTTATGCCAGGGCCCTGTTCTATTCTCCATCCGTAAGTGGGGTCTCCAACTTCTCATCCCAAGCGGCACATCTTAGTTCAACATTAATCTGCCTATTACTCTTGAGAGAAGCATTGAGCCAGGAGATAATATATTTGGAGGAATGGGGAGCTAGAATCACCTTTAATACTTGAGACTAACCTGACTTATCCGGGTATGACGTCCAGATCTCATGGGTTGTGCGAGATATGCTCATTAACTGCAAAAATTGTTCCTGATCTATGCCGTAATGCATTTCAACATTCTCTACTGACATAAAGGTGCCATTTAGAAATAGACCTCCTGCTCTCTGGCAACCACCTACCATCCATTTAGTAACATCCATGGAATCTCGACTATGCAGGAAGGAGCACATCTACCAAATCGGGAGAAGCTCAGAACTCGCGTGACAGATTTCTCCAATGCCTCCAAGTGAATCCCTGCCGGGAGTCTTCGTCTGTACATGAGCAGCTTGGTCGTGCCAGACAGCAACATCTTGTCCCAGTTCAGAACGTCATCACACCATATTGCGGCATACTGCAACAGGCTTGCCACGTAGTACAGTTTGAGGTCCGGGTGACCAAAGTCCTAGGATTCAATTTCAGGATCTCAAGACAGACCCTGCACCTTTTCCCTGCCCAAACCAGAGTCACCAACAACCCATCAATCTGCCAAAACAGTGCGGTTGGCAGCACATAGAACACATTTTGCATCGCATAAAGGCAGCGGGGTAATAGGACCATTTGGCCACCCTACCTATGACTGACAGTGGCAGTGTGATCCAGAACCGAACAGAGGCTGTAAGGCCATCCAAAACCCTACCCATATTCAGGCCATACTGTAGGCGGCGGTCATGTGTTATTTGCATACCCAGATAACAGAAACTCCGGGTTTCCCATTGTAATTCCTCCGCAGGGAGATTGGATGCTTCCAAATCAGCCAGTATTGCCAGGGGGATCACCACCGTCTTGTGATTAACACAGAGCCCCGATATCATTCCAAAGTCTGCCATCAGTCATAAGAGAAGAAGCACTGACCGCTCAGGGTCCTTCACATATATCAGTGTATATTCGGCATACATAGACACAACATGTGTCTCGTATCCCACCCTTATGCACCAGTTTCGCAATGCCAGTGGCTCCGTAGCGAGCGTGAACAGGAGCGGTGACAATGGGCAGCATTGTTGCGTACACCTTTCAATACGAAAGGAATCGGACACCTCGCTACCAGTGTGCACCCTTGCACTTGGCACCGTATACAGGAGTCGCACCCACATCAGGAATTGACAGTTCATGCCTCTTGTAAAGTTTCATGGAGTACAAAGAGCAGGGAGGTGACTTATGCCTGGAAGTATTCAGCAGGGAGGCCATCTGGTCCCAGACATTTCTCTCTGGCCATATCCCGAAGGGCTTCAAGTAGTTTCTCTAGTGTGATGGCTTCTCTGAGTCCATCCGCTTGGGCCTCTGTCAGCTTGGGAATGTCAATCTGATCAAAAAAAAAACTCGACCGCGGGGGCTTCAGCATGCACTGAGGCCTCATACACCCCTGCCAGGTGGTGGCGCAGTAGGTTAATTGTCGTTTGACCCATGGTTAACGCACCATCTGGTCTGCAGAGGGTGAAGGTAAGCAGTGGGGAACGTTTGCGTTTGAGCTTCCAGGTCAACATGCAGCCCGATTTATCACCTTCTTTATGAAGACGCTGTCTATAGTCCTTCCGGACATGACAGTCCAGTCTGTCCCAGATGGCCGCCTCTCCCCTATGCACCTCTGCCAGGGCCACATCTCCCGCCTCATGACCCAATGTTCATCTCTGTAGTCCACAAGGCACTCCACCCTTCCCTCAGTTCTTGCTCTAATTTCTTCCTGATACCATAGGTCTTGCAGAGGCTTTCACCTTGGACAACCACTTTAGGAGCCCCCCACTCTACACCCTGCGTCTGGATGATGTTCCAGCCCATATCAAAGAAGCATTGCAGTATTTCCATCATATCTATATTGTATTCAGGGTCGCCCTTTGCCTCGGGCCGCAGCTTCCATAATGGCATGCGTGGTCTATGTCCCAGCATTTCGTGCTCCAGTAGCAAAGCGGTGTGGTCAGAGAGAAACCGCATCTGATAGCTTACCTTCTCGTCATTAAGGATGCCCTCGTTTGGTAGGAGAAAACAGTCCAGACAACTACGGGCCCTGTGAGTGGGGGAGTAACAAGAGAATGCTGTACTTGTGGGGGGAAGCTCCCTCCAAATGTCAATGAGTTGCAGTCTAGTCATGGTTTCTCGCAGTCCCGCCACCATACAAGGCTTTGTGCCTATCCGGGGTGGATGCCTGTCCAGTCGACCATCTAAAATACAATTGAAATCACCTGCCTAAATGATAGGCAGTCCAATGTAGGGGAGTAATTCAGTTTCCAGAGCTCTGAAGCACACTTCATCATCAGCATTAGGTTCATATACATTAAGCATGCAAAGTTGCCGTCCATCCAGTATACCATGTAAAAGTACATATCGTCCGGCAACATCAACTACCTGCCCTCGCAACTGGAATGAGATCCCCGGGGCCAGCGATATAGACACCTCTCTGGCAATAAGTGGAAGAATATAATTGTCCTTGCCATTTTTTGTGTAGCTTCAGGGCTTCGGCATCCAGAAGGTGCATCTCCTGAAGGAGCGCAATGTGCACTCCCTAACTCCTGAGAAAAGAATTTAGTCCACGCACATTCCATGTGAGTATACGCACTGAGTCAGTCTTGATAAAGTGTCACACCTGCTACATCCGTCATCCTCCACCTCTGCACCCCTGAACCCCCACCTCGATTCAGACACACAATTTCTACTGCACTAACATTAACAGTAACTCATGAACAGATCTTAATCATCCTCCCCGGGTAAACACCCCAGAACTCAACTAGTGTGTCCCCATGCATTGTACCGCACCCACCTACTCAATCTAACTATCCCAATAGAACTTCAGTGTGTGTATGAGGTCAGTTTTGGGAATGTAACTAAAGGGTATGAATGAGCAGGCGAAAACCCTGTTCTTCGTTCCACTCCTGTGTACCCACTTCACTATGGTCAGGCTTACACACACACGTTAAAGGGAAAAGGAGAATTGGAGAAAGATAAGGCAAGAAAAAGCAGAGCGAAACAAGACACAGAGGGGGATGTCAGCCCAGAGAACAAATATCCTGGCCCCGTTGATAATGCAGCCCCGTGCCCCACAATGCTCCCTACATTAGAACAAATTGTCAGTTCAATGACCCTCTCACACTGCTTCAGTCAACCAAACACTCCACGTCAAGGGGGGAGTGGAGCAAGTGACACAGAGAGAAGGGAAAAGGTAGAAGAAAATAGGGAATGGGGGTGTTACCAAGTGAGCATGTGACCAAGTCCCATTGCAGATGCTGCCACCAGGTTCTGCCGTGCCCATTGTAAATGAAGTGCAGCACGGACCTAGCATTCTCAGGGGCTCCAACGAGTGCCCCCTAACATAAAGCTGTTTCGCGTATTGTGCTCTTGTTAGACCGTGAAGGGTGCACAAAGCACTACCCTCATAGTGTTTGAATGCGTTAACAGGAGTTAAGTAGCACAAGTGCAGTGGTAGTAGCATTACGTGTAGTGGTGATTAGAAGTGAACATAGCTTTTAATCTATGTAACTGGATTAAGGCCTAAAGGCTCACTCATGTAAAGTTCTGCTGCTTTGCACTAACCTCACGCTTGGCTTATAACAAGTTAGTGTGCCGGGTCTGGTGTCTTAGTGGGCTAATGCATCCACTGTAGGGCCCTGTGTTTGACCTCATGGTCACAGGTTTAAATCCCGGTGAGTCACTCAGACTTTCCTCCTTCGGAGGTCGATAAAATGGAGTACTATTGAGATGGGTAACAATAAACATTTATTATTCAGGGCCAAGATGCCCATGGGTGAAAGTGCGCTTTACTAATGTTATGTTATGTAGTGAAGTGCAGAGAGTGTGTGTTGTATGCCTATGGTGGGTATATGTCTACCTGTGAATGTTACCATACATGGAGCAATTTTGGTTACATTTTGTGAGACCAAAGATTGACTGGATTAGCATGATGAATTAGAGGAATTCCCCCAGACAATCCCTTTGGATTGCTGTGACCTAGGTGGGACGCACACTGGTGGAAGAAGATCTAGGCTCTTCAGTGCATGTCAAAGGTGGCCTGGCCACATCTCAGGAAGGAGAGGGGGTCAGATAAGGGAATCAGAAAGAGTAGGTGCGGGGACCCTGGAGTAACCTTTTGATGCCAATTAAACAACAAGAGAGAGAGGGAAAGGAGCGGGTATAAAACACTCTTAGCCCCCGAAGTCAGTAATCTAAACAACAAAAGAGTGTATCCCCTAAATAGGAGAGCAGGGAAAAGAATCAGAATTTGATTCTATAAAAGCCCTCACTCACCAACCTGGTTGATGACATGCTTCATCATAGGGCCCCACCCGGAAGGTCGAATACCTCCCAGGTGTGCTTCAACGCCAGAGTTACTGCGGAGCTGGTAAAAAAATGTTGTGACGTGATAGTGAAAGTGAATGTTAAAAATGCCTTGGTTGTAACCAATAACTTTATTCGCCGGTCAACCAGGCACGGATAAAAACAAAGTAAGTGGTGAAAAAGCTGAAATAGTATGCTCAGCTGAATCACACTACTAGTGAATGGTCAACATGTTTCTGCCACTATCAAGCAAGTAGCTGGGCATTCGTCAGGACCAGGGTGCATGGACCCCGGTGGTATGAGCACGCTAAGGCTCACCCAACCGTGAGTCAAATGTGAAAAAGGAGGAGCAGGGTGTGTAATTACGACCTGCTGTCAAATGGGGATCCAACCTTGTTTTCAGAGGACCCCGCCTATATACACTGGGTGGAAAATCATCACACCATGGGTCTCGGGAGGGGGGTGGTGGCTAGTAGGCACACCGCCAGCAAAGCCAAGAACCCGCTTGGTACCTGCACAACCCTCTTATCACCGGACCCCGTCGATGGGGTCCGGTGATAAGAGGGTTGTGCAGGTACCAAGCGGGTGCTTGGCTTTGCTGGCGGTGTGCCTACTAGCCACCACCCCCTTCCGAGACCCATGGTGTGATGATTTTCCACCCAGTGTTTATAGGCGGGGTCCTCTGAAAAGAAGGTTGGATCCCCATTTGACAGCAGGTCGTAATTACACACCCTGCTCCTCCTTTTTCACATTTGACTCACGGTTGGGTGAGCCTTAGCGCGCTCATACCACCGGGGTCCATGCACCCTGGTCCTGACGAATGCCCAGCTACTTGCTTGATAGTGGCAGAAACATGTTGACCATTCACTAGTAGTGTGATTCAGCTGAGCATACTATTTCAGCTTTTTCACCACTTACTTTGTTTTTATCCGTGCCTGGTTGACCGGCGAATAAAGTTATTGGTTACAACCAAGGCATTTTTAACATTCACTTTCACTATCACGTAACAAATTTTTTTACCAGCTCCGCAGTAACTCTGGCGTTGAAGCACACCTGGGAGGTATTCGACCTTCCGAGTGGGGCCCTATGATGAAGCATGTCATCAACCAGGTTGGTGAGTGAGGGCTTTTTATAGAATCAAATTCTGATTCTTTTTCCCTGTAACCTTTTGATGCACATACCAGTGTGTCTTACATCCAGGTATGAACCTCTATTCACTCCCATAGCCTTTGTTGTGTTGTTATCATATTTGGAGTTCCTCCTGCTGTGGCAGCCTGATTTCTGGAGGAAAGGCCAAGGAGTGGGTACTTCAAAAGGAAGCAGACCCCTAGCACAAAAATTAAAGATTCATTTTTTGTCTAGAAATGGTTTATAAGAAGAGAGGCTTGAGTGCCACAAAATGTAGACCTGTCAAGCTGTGGGAGCAGGGAAGGCTCTGCAAGACATCTGCCAGTGACCAGGACTGGAGGCTGAGGCATCCCAGTTGCCTGAGGGGACATCACCCAGGGACATCCAACACCACCTGGCCCTGAGTTACAGTGCCTGCCTGCTTGTGCAGATCAGAGTGCCCTGTGAGGAAGAGAAGAGAGTTGGAGAGAGCCATGTCTAGTGGGAGATCATGGCGAGTGGATCCCTGTAGCGAGGTATGAGGAAACGGCTGCTCCACCCATCGACTCATCGTCGTGTGCACAGTAAACTATGCTAACCCATTTCCTCGGTGGAGACAATGGAAAGGAGAAAGACTGTTGCCAAGTTCCAATGCTGTCATGAGGAGAGTCTGCAGTGATGATCCATGCGGCTGTGAGCAGCCAACGTGGATTTGAACTAGAGCAACATACTCACCCACCTGTGTGAAGGATCAGATGAACTTACCGTCTCACCCAGAAGCACTATAGACACCCAGCCCTGCATAGGCTGAACTGCAAGTGCTACTCACCAGCAGCATCCACTGTTGCTCCTTGCCGATACTCCTGTGGCATCATCCTCGCACGAGAGGGTAAGACTGATTGTGGGTGCAGGAGCCTCAGGGGGAACTCATTTTGCTACACAGTGCTTTACGTGCTGGAACAATGTTGATTTTTATCTGAGTCACAGTGGGACTCCTGACAGCTGGAGTACTAGAGGGACGTAACCTGAATGTTGCCTATAGTGAATGGGGATTAACCATCACCACTAGTGAGAGTGAATTAGGAGTCATGGAGCTACCTAATTAACATTAGAGGCCTGACCTCGGTGAGCTTGTGTATTGTTGGTGTATGTCATATATCCCTTTATGTTCATATTTAGATACTATTTTATTCATAAAAGAAATCATTATATTTGACATTTATATATTGCTGGTATTAAATGTACTTTGAGTTGTGAGCCTATGTTTACCCCCCTGTATCTTCCTCCGTCTCAATAAGCCTTGGACTGTTCTACCCACCCTACCACTGAGAAACAAGTGCTGAAGGGTTCCTTGCCCAAGTTGCTCTGGACCCATCGTAGGTTATGTTTCGAGACATCAGAAATAAAAGGTTGCAACCCTCAAAGTTGGGCCCAGTAGATCCAGCTTGTCCCGCGGTCCTCTGAATGTGATTCTGATGCATGTCTTTGCTATTCACAAACACAGCTTTGCATTTTCCAATGATGACTTGCACAACACAAGGATAAGGTAATTAGTAATATATATGACATAACAGGTGTAATAAAAATAATCACTATTAATTTACAATTTTTCATCAAATTTGTACATATGAAATTGATATAAACAATTGGCCAATCTGTCCGTTAGTATTGTGTATGTGAGTAAAACAACACAATATGCGCTACAATGCAACGTAGAGAACAGTGAAGAATATGTGATGTGATCCTTATTCTGAAGCTGTTAAAATTATCTAAGATACATCATAATGCTGGGATATTGCTAATTCAATAAGTATACTTATTATATTTGTTTTAGTTGTAAACGCCAAAGGTAGATTCACAAACATTTTGCGCCAGGTTAGCATCACAAAATTGACGCTAACCAGCACAAAATGTTTTTTTCCTAATTTACTTTCCAGTGCAAAACTGTTTTGCACTGGAAAGTATTCTAAAAGTACCGCAAAGCAGCGTGAAGCACTGCTTTCCGCTACTTGGCGACAAGGGAGAGTTACATGGGTGGTACATGGGTGTTTCCATGCCACCGCCAATGCCTTTTGACACAAAACCCATCTGCAAACAAAAGTAGACAGGGTTTAGAGCCAAAAGTTAATGCAATTTGAAAGGACATGTTAAATACAAATACAAAGTAGGAAAAGTTTTAAAGTGTGTCTAAGCATAGTATTTTGTAGTGGAAGGGTACCCTTCCTGTACAAAACTTATGGTAGACTCAGGCACGCATCCTAGCACTATGGCACCAAGGTATGTATGCCTGGCAGCTAAAATCTGTGCTGGCGCTAGTGAGAGGGGAGAAGAGAGGCATTTCTTTGTAGATATGGTGCTCTCTTGCTCCCTCCCTATCACGCAATACAGCGCAGCATTTTTGGTTGCTGAGCTGTATTCTGTAATTATTTTGAGAATCTGGGCCCCAGATTTATAAGCCAATTTGCGCTCGGTTTTTGCCACAAAAGTGATGCAAATCAGCACAAATCTTTTTTTGTTGGGCATACTTTCCAGGGTCAAACTTGGTTTGTGGTGGAAAGGTGCCTAAAAGTAGCGTAAAGTGATGCTTTGCATTACTCTGCATCAGAGAGGTATTACATGTGTGATACATGGGCTTTCCCGTGCTGCTATCTGTGCTTTTTGACACAAAACCCTATCCACTAACAATAGTAGACCAAGATTGTGTGCCAAAAACTAATGCCACCATGAAGCTAGCATTAAAAGGAGAAATACTTTATTTCTCCGTTCTTTTCTGACTTAAAGTACAGTGGTAGTAGCATTACGTGAAGTGGTGATTAGAAGTGGGAACATTTTTACGGTTTATCAAGGTTTATCAAGGCATAGTATTTTGTACTGGAATGCTCCTATTCCAGTACAAAACCTATGCTAGACTCATGCAGACAGGCTTGCACTATTGCACTATGGTATAAAGGTGTGTGCGTGGCACTTGCCAGCCTGGTTGTTCACCCGTGCTAGAGAGAGGGGCAGAGAGTGCCGTATCTCTGTAGATATGTGGCTTTCTCCTCTCCTCCTGTCAAGCAGCGCAGAGTAGCAATTTTGGGTGCTGCACTGCATTACAGGGTCGTAAATCTAGTCCCACGTCAGTCTGACCAACTTGCGACAATGAGGTAAAATAAGGGCTTATTTTCTCCCACCGCAAAGTCCTTTCCTATAGTGGTTAGCCCTGGCTCACACGTCCACCACCAGTCAGCCTACGAGGGAGGTAGTGCATCATAAGGAACGCTAAAGCACCTACCTCCCTCTCATCAAAATTGACCTTGCACATGATCTGACATACCTACGGGCCTCTTTATCGAAAAGTAATGCTGCGCAGCAAGTCACCTGGCTGCGCTGCGTTAAAGGGAAAGGGCAGGAATGCGCTGTATAACAAAACAGCGCATTCCTGTCCTATCTCCAGTGCTGGCGCACAATGGGCTGCCTAGCGCCAACGCAGGAGCCCTTGCACCTGTGTTGCATGCTGGTTTGTTTTTGTGTAGGAAGGGTCACCTTGCACACATCCTCAGAGGCATATTCCTCTAACTATATGTGCTGCAGAATGCATAAATAGAAAGAGTAAATAACGAGGAGAAATGAAGATATTTTTCCTCGTTATGCCTCTCCTGGGTAAGCGTATCATTTTGGCGCATTCCCAGGTCTACCAATGATGGTAAATCTGGGAATGCGTCAAAATTCATGGCAGTTGCGTGATAACACCCAAACAGGGCAGAGTAATGCAATGCAGCAATTTACGGTACGTTGCGTTACTCCCGGTATAGCAGTAATAAAGTGCACAGAGTCCTAAGGCCAACAAAAATGAAATCAGCAGAACAGGAGAGGAGAAGGCAAAAAGGTTTGGGGGCAGGCCACTCTAAGGCTGACAGGTCTATCAGCACTTATAATACAGTTGAATATACTGTGAACAGCTTTGAACTTCATCATAGAACAGCAGTATAACTAGATTACAAAAGTGGAGCAAAGAATGCATTTCTATGCCATTTTACCTGCCAGGTACGTTGTTCCATATTGGCCATGTACGAAAGATAGATAACATAAAAAGGGAAAATATGTGACTTTTTGAAAGGCAGTGTGCCACAATACGCTACTGCATGACGCAAAACAGTTGTCTCACGAAAATGTGGCTTGTGACATGCTTTGTGTCACAGTAGTAGAAGTTGTGTTACGCCACGTTATGTGAGTGACAAATTTGCATCATAATGCAACTTGAGTGAGTCACACTTGTGTCGTGGTGCATCGTATAGTAAATAAAGTACATCCATGAGGCAAGAAAACAATGCAACGCAGCGCAACATGGGGCCTATAATATATCAAAAAGTCACGCAGTATGGCACGCCATCTTGCTGCGCAGCACGACAGAGAAAGGACCGACACATGCCATATTTAACATCATATGTCACATTCCTGTCTTTTACCTGCACTGGTGCACAAATGCTGCTGAGCAGTAACATAGGCACCCTTGTACCATGGTGCAAGGGTGCCTGCGTTGTAAGCAGGATTGTTTTTGTGCAGGAAGGGGCTTGGGGGGGACTTTTTTTGAGGATTGAAGCACTTTGCACTTAAGCCTTTATAACTTTTAATCAACAAAAAGGTATCCAGGCCAAATTTGTGTCCTTTTTTAGGTCGAGCCTAGTGCAGCACGCATGCGCTGCCCTAGGAGATGACCTTTAGAAATTGGTCAGCTCTTTTCCACACACTCGTGCATGTGGCGGCATCCACCTTGCGGGAGCGAGCAGCAGCAGCGCGCGCAGAGGCCATCTGTTTGTAATTAGGGACACGCGCGCGCTTGTTTACATTAGCCTGCTCGTGGTCGCCTTGCCGGCTCGACATCCTGGCGCTTTCACTTTCGTTCGCGGCCGCGCTTGTTATCTGAGGCTTGCATTCTCATCCCAAACCAGCTCCAGATTATCTCTGCTGGCAGAGCTTCCTGTTTGTTACCATTTGACATTTTCTGAGGGTTTAAGACAAGTCTGTCTCTCTCTTTCTAACAGCTGCGCATACTTCTTTCCTGTTTTATCTGCTCATCTCTGTAATTTACAGGTTTACTCTGGGTCTACCTGTCGAGTCTTTCCAATCAACCATATTTTCTTCCTCTGGTGACTCGTGTTCTAATTTTTGCTTCTCTCTCACACATTCTCTTCCACGAGCCTCCATTGCGTCTGCCTCTCCTTAACCGCTCCCCGTCAATTATTTTCTAAATTGTGCGCCTGTCTCCCTCTCTTCCTGTCTAGTTATTCATCTTGCGCTCCTTATCTGTCTTTTGCTCTATTCCGGCATCTCTCTCGGTCTCTCTTTCGCCATGACCGCTCCTCTCTGCCTACTTGTTTGTCCCCTGGCATTACAATACGTCATGTCACACTTAGCATACGTATGAAACATAGAAGATAAAAAATAGACCAACCCCCAAGGGATATTTTGCGATTTAGGGTTGCACCTCACATTTGCGGCTAGCTCCCATGCCCCATCATCAAAATTATGTTTTCAAAACTGACCTAAATATTTAATCTGATGCGAATCTGGACACGTTTATTAGGCAAAAAAAGATCTGATTTTTGAGCTATTGCTTAGCAGATGTCTTTTCCAATCTCCCATTCTGGGATCTCTCTCTTTGGGTCCCTGAAGCTACGAATTTACCTCTCTTTAACTAACTCCCAGACATCCCCCATTCTCGGTCTGCCTCCTCTCGTTCTGATTGCCTCATTTCTGGCCCATGTTGTATTGCTTATTATACCTCGTTCTGCTTCCCTCCATGCCCTCACCCTGATTTCCTCATGTCCCTCTCATGCGTTACGCTGGCTTTTGGGGATTAGACTTGTAGGCGAGCTGCGGACCTTCCTTGATTCAGCAGAGAAGTGCGCTACCTGCAAACTGCAATTAGTTCCAAAGTTTCAGTTTAAGACAGAGAGCTAGAAACAACCACTTATATAGACCATCGCGGACCTGTCCGAGCTCTGGCTTCCTGATAGGGTCACAGCTTAGTCCTTCCTTTGTGGTAAGAGCCTGGGGAGTGGCCGCTGAGCTCACCACAGACTTTTCTGCAAGCCTGAAGATCTCCTTCAGATACACTGTGACCCCTGCTTCTTACAGCGATGGGCGCTCAAATTAGCACGGTAGGTGTCTCATAAGGGAGGTCGCATCATATCATTTGTATGCTGAGCTGTAGTCTGAGCAGCGGACGTACAAATGTGGTTTACGCAGGCGTAGTTTCGAGAGCGCATCCTGGCACAGGCTTTTTTCACCCGCTTTCCTACCACTAATGCACAAGTCTTTGTGCAAGAGGCCGAGGAAGTGCGTGCATGCCTATCTGCAACTCCAGGAGTTAGACACATAGTTTCAGCAGGCCTTGGCTGCAGTGTCACCCGCCTGGCACTTGGGTTTCTTGTCTGTGTTTCTTGTCTGTGTGACTACTCCGCCTCCCTGCCCGGGAGTTGCTCCTCTCGGGGCTTTAATATGCAGGCGGAGGGGACCCTGCTGGCAGTGAAGGGGCGCCAGTCCTGTGTGTACACAGACTTCTTTGTTCACAGGATCTCGGGCAGGGGCGCTCTGCTTAGAGGCACCGTTTGTCACACTTTCACCAACAGGCTCTAACTGTCCTCACACACCAGGCCGAGCTAGAAAGTAGCGCTGTAGTGCGCGCCAATGAGGATGCAGCAAATGTGTGGGGCGCAGAGATTGTCTTCTTTCTTTTACTTCCCCAGCCCCGGAGAGGGGGCTGCTCTCTTGTCCCTTTTCTCGCCCATAGGTCTTCCTTTGCTAACAGAAGTGTCTGTGCAGAAGAGAAGTACTAGTAAAACTTAAAAACAGTGAAAGCATGTATAACGAACCCCCAACCTCGCAATGCTGAACACAGAGTAAACTTTTCAACACATATCCCGTTTATCCCGGTTATCTCGGATTTAATGGCACATCGTTTTATTTGATCAAACACTAAGCCAATGTCCGTTGAAATTCGAGGAGGTTTTTGACGTTAAAACGAGGATGCTCGGGTGACATTTGACCACAAAACTGCCACTTTATATGCCTTTTCCTGATACTGCTGTCTCTCTGGATGTGCTGTTATTTCTTTGCTGTTCGTTATTCCCTTTACTTTCAGCCACGCTGCTATACAACATGGCTAAAACATATAGACAAAGCCAACAGCTCTCACGTAGTAATGTGCTGCATGGCTAAACACTTAGAAGGTCCCAAAGGCGAGACCTATTGGCTATGCCAATGCTTGTTCTCCAATGTTGGGGATTCTAAAGGGTTTTTGGATTCCCTTGGAAAGAATAGAACTAATAAAATTCGAATTAATTTTCTTAAAAAAATGGGAAAAATGTGCTATGCAAAAAAATATGCATCACCAAAATATTTGGTGTGCTAACATCACCATATTCCCAGCTTTGTTTACTACAGTTCTTTACATTTTTAAGTGATATTTTTGTGATATTTTTGTGAGGTTTTTCGTGGTTTTAGCATACTTGTTTGTGGTGGAAATAATTGTGAAACCCATGAGTGAAGCTGGAAAGCTATAGATTTCTGAAAAGTAGACAAAACTGTGAATTCAGCAAGGCATAATTTATATAGATTTCTTATGGTTTTCCCAAAGAAACTAATTGTTGAAAAAAAAAAATGAAAATAAGTAGGAAGAAATAGCCATTGGTGACAATGGTTTCAAATACAATGTCTGGCCCAAAGCCCACTTTACAAAAGTAATATACGATTATGTCCATCAGGCCCTTCTGGTCGCAGGGATTTATACTGGTTGTTGGTTGTCTAAAACACGATACTCTGAACCAACAACATAGTTGCAGCTCGTAATGATTTTTAATTGAGTGCCAACCATGAAGCAATTCATATGATGAATGAAAAATAGGTATGAAGGAAATCTATGCATTTTTGAACTGTGCGAAAGATACTGAGTTTCGGAATAGTGGTTATTTGTACAACTGTGAATTTGAGGTTACCTATACTATATGACGATGCATTTTTGCAAAATGGGTTCTTTCTTGAACACTTGTTTACATTTTAAAGCCAAAAACAGAGAGAAATTCTATTGAGAATAACAGATGTTCTACTACTCTGTGTTCCCATCCTTCTCCAGAGAACAATAGTATCCCACATGTATTGGGTGAGCCTATTGACCGCGACAGGAAAGGCACCAAAACACAACATGACGACCCATTTTGGCGGTGTTGGTAGCTGTGGAATTTGGGCCCAGGCTCAGGCTTAGGCATCACCCAGGGAAACCTACCAACCCCTTATATTTCAGAAAACTAGACAACCAGAGGAGTCCAAGGTAGTGTGGCTTGTATATATCTCACTAACGTTTCTTACCCAAAATGCCCAGAAACCTCAAACTTTGGCTAAAATCGCTCATTTTTCTCACATCTTGAAGGGAAAGTTCAAGCCACACCAACCTGGGTTTGTCTGGATTTTTAGTTTTTAGAAATGCCCAGGCTTCATAGGGTTCCCTGGTTGCCAGCTGATCCAGAGCAGTTTTAGTGTGGCTCTTCACCAAGGCAAATGAGAGAAAATTCTGATTTATCCCCTCTCAGTTTAGCCAGATGCCAAAACTATGCCCAAAGGAATCAACGTTTTTCTTGCATGCCATGGGGGTGCTCTAGACCCCTGGTGGGCAGAAAGACTATCGCTTTAGTGGGAGGAAGGAGAAATGCCCGAAGCCTGGGTGGGCCACCACATCCCAAAAACTTTTCTAATACAAACAACATATCCCTGGTGTCTAGTGGGCTTTCTACCATCCATAGTGGGACAGATTGTGTGGGTAGTTAGGGGAGGGTTTACCCAAAATCTTTCTCACCTGTGCAGATAGAAAGACTATAAATCCCAGTAGCGGTGGGGCTAGGCCTGGTGCCTGGGCAGGCTGTCACAACTCCAAAAGCTAAAAGTCCCGGATGTATAGTGGGCTTTCACACTAGAGGTAAATGAACCCCACCCCCAGTTAACCATCCTGGGTGGAGGGGAGAAAGACTGCAGGGCCTATTCAGGGGTGGGGGCACCATCAGCCCTTTTTATTTTCTTGACCATTTTTCCCTGGTGTCTAGTTGGATTAAGCCTCTACCTTCCCTTCAGGGGCAGCAGAAAGACTGCTATGTCTGTTCTGGGGTGAGGGGATTACCCTAGGCAGGCAGCCCCACCCCTTATTTTTTAAATATTGGTTTGCGGGTGTCTAGTGGGTAAACACCCTCAAGCTGGGCCCCGGTTGCAGTAATGGGTGCACCACCAGTACAAATCCTAGGCTAGACAGTGCAGACTCTCTTACGTCACAGTGCGAAGCTCTGAATGAAGAAGAACAGCCGGATTTAGCACGAGCACCACCGATGAGGTCATCGTTAGGTCACGTGTATTACATTTGGCACTGTTATTTTCTCTCCTTTATGCAAAGCAGAGCTGCAATTTTCCATGCAGCACTCCTGCATGTGAAGGACCTGAAGTCTGTACTTTTAAGTTGTGCTTCTTTATCAATGCCACACACAGGTTTAGCTTCATCTCCATCATTCACAGCAAATACCAAATTACTCATAGTTTCTCCCAAACCTCTACACTCTTCTATCATGTGTATTTGTTCTCTTTCCTGCACCTTCACCATTTTTGCAAAATTGCAAGATCTGCTGCACTTGCTGCAGCCTTTTCCCCTTTCTTGGTCACATTTTATAATTCTCTCCATGTGACACATATTTTCTGTTTATGACTATTTCAACCACCATGAGTCCTCCTCGAAGGGGAAAACAGGTCTGAACTGCTGTCAGCCAGCCCTACACTGTGCCCCCTGGTTCCCAATTGCCCCCTCCTGCCATCAAAGCAGAGTGGAGAGGCACCAGTGGATCATGCTGCAACTGTGGTGTGGCAAATAATGCCCCAGGTGCTTTGAATGAAAGATGCCACACCAGAAGATGGTGGTTCACAGAGCACACCTAAAGGAGTGGATCCTCTGTGCTTATTCAAAGCTAGCATCTATCTGCACACACCCGGGGTGCGTTTAGTAATCTCAACCCTATTCTCCAACATGAGTCTCTAACTCCCCAATTCGGTTGCAAAACACAGAATCCTTGGATGCTGCATGACCATACACACTCTTTGGGCTCCTTGCAGGACCACGTCCCCATCTCTGTGTTGGTCTTGATGCTGCTGCTCTGCTTGTGGGGTGTCTGCTACTTCACCCCTGACCTTTCCTACTGCTCAGATCTTCAGCTGAACTCTGGGGTCCAGATTCAGAAAGACTTTGAACACGTGCATTTCCTTTTCAACTCAGAAACGTATTTTGGGCTGCACAAGTGCCCTTTCTCAGTGCAAATAGGGCTTCGCATCAAGAGGCGATACTTGACTGTAACTTGGATGGATGAGTGCAAGCACCCATGCTTTTTGACACAAAGCGGGAACTACATAGATTGCCAGACCGGGCTTAGCCTCCTTGAAGCAGGCACTTAGAAGGAGCAATGTGTTCATTTTTCCAAATGTTTCTCACGTTATGTGTGCTGCACTGTAAAGTGCATTCACAATGCGTGGATTGTTTCAAAATTTGTACTAGAAGGATATGCTAGAACACACAGACACACACATATATATATTCTCTCTCTCTCTATTATTATGAGGACCGGTCATTGACGCCCCCCACGGCCCATGGTGCAAAGGCTGTGCATGGCACTGGTCTGCCTTTCTAATGTGGAAAGCACAGAGGATGACCACAGCAGGCCAGTTTTAATAAATATTTCTCTGCGTTGTTTTCTCCTCCTTTGGTTGCTGCATGATTGGCACAAAAAAAATATTAATTCTGCCAAAGGGTCTTGAGTGCCAATTACATTGTAGCTGGCTGCTTGTGCATAGGGGACTCCCTGGAAAAAAAGAGAATACTCCTGGTCGCAGAGTGACTATCTTTCATCACTGTGACCAGGGTGGTATGCATCACTTAAAAGTCAACAGCTTTAGAAAAATGGAAGTTGAAGTTTAGTGGCCACGTTCTACAGCAAGAAGAACAGAGGGGCATATTTACTAGAAGCTGGCGGAGCGTGGTGTTCTGCCCAAATTGGTAACGCTGCGCTCTGTCAGTTTCAAAACGCAGGGATGCACCGTATTTACAAGAATGCGGCGCACCCCTGCGTTTCCCCTAGCACTGGTAGTGAAGAAGCTGTCTAGCGCCAGCGCAGGCACCCTTGCGCCATGTTGTAAGGGTGCCACACTACGGGGGGATTGTTTATGTGCAGGAAGGTGTCACCTTCCGGCACATAAACAATCTTTACAGGCGATTTGCTGTTTCTATGTGTGCGCAGCACACAGGGAAAGAGCAAAATACATAGAGGAATAAAACATTTCTCCACGCATCGCCTGCTTAAGACCAGGTATTCCCTGGCGGTATTTTGGGCACGCCCCCATACCTTGTAAATATGGGCCAGCATCAAAATGCAATGGATGTTGTGGCGGAACGCCCCTGCAACACCCATTGCATGCCCATTCACGCTAAGTGCTGCGTGAAAAGGGCATTATTTACAAGGCGGCGTTAAATAAGGCAAAAGACTTACCGCCACAAGAACGTTGGGAAAAGTGACGTTCTGGTGGCGTTAATTCTATGTAAATATGCCCCAGAGTCTTCTGTTTGAAGTTGCACCCTTGTCAGCCGTCTTGTCACCAAAGTTATATCCTTCTTGTAGTCTCTCTTCTGCTCGTCTTTACCATCCACATTGGGGTGAGCCTGTGCTTAATAGTAGGATTGCTATAGATAAATAGAAGCAGTCATGTTGAAATGTTATCTATAATTCAAACTTTTCGAAGCTGTTTTCTGCTGCCATATTATTTGTATGCATTATAGTTATAATTCATATTGTGTGCACTACACTAGGAATTTGATTTTAAAATAGACATTTTAAATGTATCTGTTGTGATCTAGTGTTCTTCAGTGAGTTATTCATTAACGAAAGAGCGACTGGGGTTCCACTAATTGTCCCTTTAACATCTCATGTGATTGATAATTACCTGGTACACATTGTGTTGAAATACTGCTCAGTGGGTTGTGGAATGGTTGCAGTTCAACTGGTTTTCTACTTCGGATTGGCACATTGATTAAGTCCTTGATGCCAGAAAACTGACCTCTTTGTCTGTAAAAAGAATCTAGAGAGTTTATCATTTGATACCCGCCACTTCTAGATCTTTGAGTAGTTTTGGATGACATACTCAAGAGACCAAGGGGCAGATTTACGAGCATTTTGCACCGGGTTTGCATCACACAAGTGATGCAAACTAGAGCAAAATGTTTTGCACTGGAAAGTTGCCTGAAAATAACACAAAGTACACAAAGTAGCGCTTTGTATTACCTTGCTTCAGTGTGCTTTTCCAAGGGTGGTACAAAGGCATTCCCATGCAACCACCTGTGTTTTTTAATACAAAACCCTGTCACAAATAATAGTAGACATGGTTTTGCATAAAAATTGACTCACCTTTCAGCAGACATAAAAAGAAAAAAGGCATTTATTTCTTGACTGAGACACCTTTGCACAATGGTGCAAAAGTGAGTGTGTGGTACTAGGTAGCCTGATTGTGCCCGAGCACTATGGAGGAAGCAGGACAGTGCAATATCTTAGTAGATATGGTGCTGTTCTACTGTCTCCCTCTTGCGCTGCATTATGTGACATTTTTAGGTCTCGCCTGCGACGCAGCGAATGCGCTGCTCGCTTGCAAGATCTATTGTTGTCGATTTAGCTTGCGAAGGGGGACAAGAGATGTGCACACGCCCGGACAGGCGATGTGCACGTGTACGGCTCGTGGCGTTTGAGCACAACGCGCGCATGGCGCGCTTTCACTTTTCTAGTAGTCAGACTTCAATCACCAAAGGAGTGGCAAGGAATATTTGTCTTTGATAACCCTTAGTCTAAGGCCTGAGACAAATTCTGTTGACGTAACGTAGGCGCCCATTAGCCTTGTAGACAAGCAATTCCAAGTCTCTCAAGAGAGGAAGGTTGGTGCAAGGAATCAGATTGTAAGGCTGGCGCCTTGCTGGTGTTTATCCGTGTAAAGGTATGTCTTTTTTTCTTTGCCCGGTCCTCAGACCCATGAGAGGCGTCAAGCATATCCCCTCACCACGCGCTGCCCCACTGGCCACCATGTCAGATGGCACGGGATGCCTAGTAGCTAGGAGCTGACCCACTCACTCAAAACTTGACTTTCTCAGACGGCTGTCAGTCAGCAGCTCGCGGTCTTTCTATCCTCCCCGGACGCTCCAATCATCGCACTCACAACGTCACTCGTCAGGCCACACGTAAAGTGGTACGCAGGCTCGTGCGCAGCTGGGAGCTCTTCTGTTTTGATTGTTGTGCAGCTCCGATTTGAATAACCAATGCAGCCTTCTGGAAGTCTTCAGTATAGCTCCTGAATAAGAGCGACTGCTTTTCTTGCAGAGCAGTGTTGTGGGTACAAGTACAATAAGTACCATAGGGCAACACGAGAGAGGAGAATGACATAGGTGCGAGCACACCAATGGCTGGCGAACTACTAGAAATTAAATTAAGCCACTCCCGTTGTCAGGTTAGCTTACAATGTGCATGCTCTAGATGTCATGAAAAAGTAGCCTTGCTAAGATATGTTTCCTGCGGGCGGAAAGAAGAGGCTAAATACGCATTTTGTTTTATTGTATTTCTGTAGCGAAACAGTTCCTCGGGAGGTGTGCAAAGAAGGAAATAAAAATTGTGAAAGCTAATAGGTCCGACCCTTGAACAGAGCATGCATGCACACACACAAAGAAACAATAATCAGCCACCCACAGCACTCGGCAGGCACACAAATTTAGATAAACACAAAACACAGCCATGATTCGGATTATAGGTGCCATTTATAGCACCTGATAAATTGGAGAAAATAGCACTTGATGCCAACGACCTTGTCTCCTAAAATTGGATTAAGCATACCGTTCAGCCTGTCCATTTGAACACTGATGGCGCCTATATATACCGATTGTAACCAAACGCTGTAGAAGTGCTTTCTCCATGAGAAAAATGTTTGCCAACACAGAAAACAAGCATTTGCAATGCAATAGGTCTGGCATTTGCGTGAGTTTGAGCTATTGGCATTGTAAATGAGAATGCCTTTTATTTGTGATTTAAACTCTGCAAGCACTTGTTACTTATAGTCCTTGCTTACGAGAAGCAAGGCTGGCAGTAAAAGAGGCATAGTTACTGCCAGCTCTCCTTCTCGTAAGCAACAACTATAAGTACAATGTGCGTGGTTACTCACTGCTTGCAGTTTTTTAAAACTGATCAATAAAAGACATTGTCATTTACAATGCCAATACTTCAAACTCTCGCAAATGCGAGACCTATTGCATAGTAAATGCTTGTTTTTAATCTGAGCCCAAGTATTCCAGTTAGTGGAGACGTCCAATGCAATATTGGGTGTCTCCTTCAGCTCAATTAAAAACTTGATGTTTGCTGTAATTTGTGAGATGCTTGACCTATAAAAGCTTCTTCCCCATTTTAAATTTTTTTTTTTATCTGTTTGTTTAAACTGGCACAAATTCCTAGTTTGATAGGTTCTTACTAAAGGGTACCAGTTACACAGCATCTCCTTGTGAGCAGTCGCGGTCGCATGACTCGCGGGTGGGAGGCGGGTGGGGGGGTTTGCGCAGGCTCGCAGGGGGGGTGTAATTACAATTAAAAAAAACTTACCTTACCGGGTCCCACGCCGCCTCAGCTCCTGGCTGTGTTCCGCGTTTTCCTGCTGCTCTCCTGCTGAACAGGAAGCAGTCACAGGCAGCCTCCCTCCCCATAGCCAATCACAACGCTGCAATGTGATTGGTGGGGACGGCGCTCAGCTGGGCGCCGATGGGGAGGCCATTTTCTCTATGTAGGCTGCATGCAGCCTAGATAGAGAAAAGGCAGAGTGCGCATGACTGGTTTGGTCGGCCCCAGAGGGCTGACCAAACAGTCAAGGCCCACAGCATTGGGCAAGCCACTCCTCCCCGACCCCCCACCCGCCCGCCCCAACCAGGCATACCCTTCTGCTTTCTCGCAGTGCGAGAAAGAGAAACATAAAATGGTATTTAAAATCCCATTTTTTGTTTCTGCTTCTTGCACTGCGAGAAATCAGTGGGGCAACGCTCCTCCGCCCTAACGGAGGAGCCGCCCCTGCTTGTGAGGGGTGTCCCTCACACAGGGGTGAAGTAACGTTTGTTGTTAATGCACATGCTGCATATCATTTTGAAATATTTTTCTCATGGGTGGAGTTTGATCATTTGGATGCCAAAGATGGGCACTTTCATACAGATAAACATGCAGCAAACCAGTTAAATATGTTCCCTTTAATGGCTTAGAAGTCCACTTAGGACATCAGGAGTACCTGGCATGGTTTGGTGAAGAACTACCACCTGCAGACTTGTGAGATGCAAGCCGTCGCGAGGCAATGCTAGTCCGTAAATTGGATATACAAAGCCACACAAGGGGATATTTGTGGCACCTTGCATGACATTGTAAAGAAATGTAATGCAACACAGTGGCTTGGGCTGCGTTGTGTTACATTTCATTGTGGTACGCATTCCAGGGGTGGAGCATGGGCATTCCCGGACATCACCCTATGGAATTTCATACAATCCCTGGGATCGCGCCAAAACCTGACAGAGGCATAATGAGGGGAAATCTCTTTATTTCCCTTCGCTACTTCCTGTTTCTAAGCGTGATGCATCCTTCTTCATGTATAGAAATATGAAATTGCCTTTTAGTATGGTTAATGTGCAGGAAGGTATTCCTTCCCTCAAAAACAAAATCCTGCCTGTAATGCAGACAACCTTGCAGAATGGCGCAAAGGTGTTTGCGTTGGCGCTAAGCAGAACACAGTGCACGAGCGCTAGAAGAGAGCAGATGTCCATATCTAAGCAGATGTGGCATATCTCTGCTCCCTTACTCTCACGCAGGGCAACGCAAAATTGCCTCTCTGCATTCGGTTGTGTGAAATATATTAGTAAATCTGACTCCAAGTGCAGAATGTGAGAATTGGTCTGTTAAGTAATGATGAGGCCATCACCATCTCCTGATGCAGCAATCTGACACTGACACAGAAATAAGACAATTACTGCCTCAAGTAGTGTCTGTTTATATGAGACTTTGACAGTACATCCTACAAATGACTGTTGCTGGAGCAGATCCTGATGGACTATCACGACATTTGCACGACCTTTGCGTGCCGCAATACGAGCAAACAGTCCACAGACTACTAATGCTGTCATATGTAAAGCGGCCACAAAAAGAAGTGAAATTCCATTCTGGATTGCTTGCAAGACCAGCCAGCTGTCTGTCTTCATACAACACCACAGGTTAGCCATAGGATTATTACCATGGGTCTCCCCTTGGAATTGTATGACCTGTAAAGTACTGTAACACTTGGGAAACAGTGTTTGCTGTATTTACACTACTACGCATGGCACACCCCCCCTAGTGGTGCTACTAGACTTGTTGAAACAAGTACAGAATTAGCATGAGGCTGCAACTGCTCTGGACTTACGAATGAAATTAATGGCCAATTTTGAGGCAGTCTCCTCCATGCTCCTGAGTAATGTTTGTGGAGAAGCCACAGTTCTGTCAGTGTGGATGGTAGCAGTTTCTATTCAAGATTGAGAAAGGGAACGTCTCAAAATAATTTCAGAAGTTTACGTCTCTGTGGGCCGTGATACATTAGGTTTGCGGGCTCTTAAACTGAGTTTCAAAGCAAACAATGAGATTGAGGGTTGTGGAAGTAAAAAAGCTGCTGCAGAGACTGAAATGAAACAGAGCGCAAAATCAACAAGCATTGGCATAGCCAATAGGTCTCGCCTTTGGGGCCTTATAAGTGTTTAGCCAGAGCTATTGACTTTGCCAATGTCTTCAAGCTGTGCTGTAGAGAAGTGTGGCTGCTGTGCGGCATGCTGAAAAGTTATAATAAAAAAGTGTCAGAATCATTTTTGTTACTTTATATATGACCAAGAAGGCATTATGTAAAACTGAACGACCATATTAAAAAAGTATTTACAATAAAAATTTCCTCAGTTTTCTTTTGTTCTTGCAATGCTGGCAACTTGTTTCTGCCTATTGCAATGGTTGTTTGTTAAAGCTTTTTTTTGAGGGGGCATAAACAATCGGAGGGTGAAGGTTGGGAACTAGTACCTGTATTATAACACTAGCAGCGGCCAGACGCTAGGGGAGAATCAACAGATGCCAGATTCCGAGAGCAGGCTGAGGTGGTGCTGAGTGATGCTGAGGTGGTAGTGGTGGTGGTGGTGACTGTTGCGGAGACGATGCTGAGGTGATGCTGAATGATACTCGGGTGTTGCTGAGTGATACTGCTGTGGTGCTGAGTGATGCTGTGGTGGTGCTGAGTGATATTGTCTTGGCGCTGAGTGATGCTGTGGCGGCGCTGAGTGATGCTGTGGCAGCGCTGAGTGATGCTGTGGCAGCGCTGAGTGATGCTTTGGCGGCGCT
Organism: Calotriton arnoldi; assembly: GCA_963921515.1. Taxonomy (NCBI): domain Eukaryota; kingdom Metazoa; phylum Chordata; class Amphibia; order Caudata; family Salamandridae; genus Calotriton; species Calotriton arnoldi. The sequence goes on along the minus strand of CAWUFW010001987.1, from coordinate 437,201 downwards.
GAGTGATGCTGTGGTGGCGGTGAGCGATGCAGTGGCGGTGCTGAGCGATGCAGTGGCGGTGCTGAGCGATGCTGTGGCGGTGCTGAGCGATGCTGTGGTGGCGCTGAGCGATGCTGTGGTGGCGCTGAGTGATGCTGTGGTGGCGCTAAGTGATGCTGTGGTGGCGCTGAGTGATGCTGTGGTGGCGCAGAGTGATGCTGTAGTGGCGCTGAGTGATGCTGTGGTGGCGCTGAGTGATGCTGTGGTGGCACTGAGCGATGCTGTGGTCGCGCTGAGCGATGCTGTGGTGGCGCTGAGCGATGCTGTGGTGGCGCTGAGCGATGCTGTGGTGACGCTGAGCGATGCTGTGGTGGTGCTGAGCGATGCTGTGGTGGTGCTGAGTCATCCTGTGGTGGTGCTGAGTCATCCTGTGGTGGTGCTGAGTGATGCAGTGTTGGCCCTGAGTGATGATGTGGTGTCGCTGAGTAAAGCTATGGTGGTGCTGAGTAAATGCTGTTGTGGCGCGGAGTGATGTTGTGGTGGCGCTGAGTGATGCTGTTGTGGCGCTAAGTGATGCTGTGGTTGTGCTGAGTAATGCTGTGGTTGTGCTGAGTGATGCTGTGGTTGCATTGAGTGATGCTGTGGTTGCACTGAGTGATGCTGTGGTTGCACTGAGTGATGCTGTGATGGCGTTGAGTGATGCTGTGATGGCGTTGAGAGATGTTGTGTTGGTGCTGAGTGATGCTGTGCTGGCTCTGATTGATGCTGTGCTGGCTCTGATTGATGCTGTGGTTGCGCTGAGTGATGCTGTGGTGTTGCCGAGTGAGAGATAGAGTGAAGATATAATGCCCAATTAGAGAGGGTGGTGAGAGAGAAAGAGAGAGAAAGGGTGTACATAGAATAAAGAGTGGAGCGGGATAGAGAGAGAGAAAGAAGGGAGAGAGAGAGAGTGAATGAAGGAGTTTGAAAGAGAAACAGATAAAGGGGTGAGAGAGAATGAAAGGCTAAAAAGATAGAGAGGGAGAGTTAATTAAGTAGAGAGAGAATTAGAGAGGGGAGAGAGAGAGAAGGAGAGAGACAATAAGAGTGGGGGTGTGGAGTTTAAATAGAGTGAAGAAGTGACGCGGAAAAAGTAACCTTAAATATAGCTTTGTGCTTTGCGCGAATAAATATTAAAAAAAACAGTGAGAGACAAAAATACTGGTAATTAGGCTGTGACTCCCAATATAAAACAAATAGCGATATATGGTGAAATCAACCCACCGAAGCAATATGTCTAACTAGACAAAAAATAGCTTGCATTTCAATGCTAATCGCTGTTGTTTTTCATGTGACTGTAGTCCAGGGCCCTCAGTTGGTAATGTGAGCTGCTGCTGCGATTGAAACATCAGAGTCCAGAGAGTTAATGAGCCATGACGAGGAAATGAGGAAGAGATAGGAAACCCAGATGGCAGCTGCGCGTGCACGCCATCGTGAACTCAAGCTGGTCGCCAGCCGAAAGCCAGTGTTTGCACTTCCAAAACCCGCTTACTAAAACTCTCGGCCAGACCAGCGCAAGCGCTGGTGCAGGCCGAGACCTAAAAAACAAGGACTGGATGGATCACTCCCGATGCAGGAGTTCAGCAGGGGTGGAAATAATTTGTGGGACGTTGATAAAATTAAAAAGCTGGATGGCCTAGCAAAGAGTATGCCCTGCAAACTACTGATACTTCTGCGGAATGGGACTTGGGCGATAGCACTCCTGGACAGTGCATGGGAAGTGACAATAGTTTGCCAGGCTCTCTGGGGGGGGCAACTGGTTTTCTGATCCGGGTTGGCACACCGATTAACTTGCGAAACTGGTTTTCTTATTCGGAGTGCCAGGGTGTCAAGAAAGCCAATGCCTGTGTCTCCAGAAACATCCAGAGAACGTATCAGGATCACTACTGTGTAAGGAAATGTGCCAGCTGTGTGGGCAATCACTGCTATTGATCCAGCGTCAGTCTCATGTTCATGGTGGCATATGAGTGAGTGCGGTTGCTCGTGGGTGATTCTCGCTCCTCCCAGGTTCTGCCCTGTGGAGCTTGAGCCATCAGAGAAGAAGTTGTCGGCAGAATAGCCAAGTAACTGGGTAAGCGGGATCTGTCCTTGGGAGAGCAAAGGTTGTGGGTAACTATAAAGTGTTGGTTTCAAGCAGTGAGGAAGGTCACAGGAAGAGTGTTGAGGGAGTTAAGGAGAAGCAACACTGGAGCTTCACATGGTTGACTCCTGATCAGCGGAGTCCTATGCCTGATAAGTACTTTGTTGCATCCCTCACATCTGCAAGCAGAGCCCTCCCACTGGGATCAGACAAACCATCCTCAGCACATGTGCCACAATAAGCCTTTCCTGTACCCCTGTCTGCTACAAGTCATCTCAAGCACTGATCTACTCTGCCCTAGGACTGTCCCTCTCTTGCCAGATCTAACATTGCACTTCTTCTGACCCCGACCAACACCGAGGTTGGAACGTAATGGGGGTGTCTGTACCTTCTGCATTTGTACCTTGTTCTCCTGGCTGGTACTGAACCGAAATTGACCAAAGGAACCCACTCTTTGGAATGGGTTGAACATTCGTCTCGGATGATTGCCAAAACACATGTGAACACATAACCAGTGTGGTGGTCTCGCGTGGGGCTGGGCCACAGAGCTATGCACTCTGTACTGCTCTGTTCGGATATGCACCTGAATTAAATGCCACCATCAATCTCCCCTACAACAATGGTGCGTATTCCCAGCTTTGGAGAGGCCTCTGTGATCTCAGCACTGCCCTCATCTCTATGTTCCACTTAATCCAGGACACAACCTGCTGCACTTTGCACTTGGAGGCCCCAGCCAAGCAGGCACACACACCTGTGCTATATTCTTTTATTAATAAATATAATGTTAAATATGTTATTAATTGCTATTCCTGCTTTGTATGTGTGTTTCTAATCTCTTAGCACAATCCGCTTCTTAGCTTTTGTTTGTCAGAACCTGGTGTTCTGAGGTTCTAACTGGGACAGCTAGTGACTGCTGTGTGGATGTCAATGGATCAAGATATGTGAATGCATCAGCCTGATGACTTGTCATTTTGGGACAACCCTGCAGGGCTTTCTTTCTTGGCCTGTCCTACTAGCCGAAATCTTGGCTGCATCCTTGCACAGACTCAATAAAATGCTGTGAAGTCTCCACCTGCCAGAAACCATGATCTTCCCCAGTTCTGCGGCACAGGCACAACCAGAGGCAGACTGCCCTCCTATGCTAGAGCCATGCTCACGGAAGCAGCCTACACTGATCTGCCCAAGAGCCAGCAGTTGTGGACCACCACTGAGCCGACTGTGCTCGCAATCAGACTTCATGCCCACAGGAGCTTGGTACTTAGCTCCCTTGACTAGCCAAAATGATGATACCCTCTTGCCAAGAAAACATAGAACTCTGTACCACTGTTGAGCTGTTCACACAGTGAGACTTCATGGAGGCCACTTGGTCTTCATGGGTCGCTAGCCTTTTATTGACGACTGGAACAACTGCACTGAAACACTAGCACGGCCATTCATCAGCCTAGAAGGGCCAGCCCGACCAGTCACACAGTGGCGTAACAAAACTTGAGGGGGCCCCCCTACAAAGTACCTGGAGGGGGCCCCCCCCATTCTCCACATCAGTCAAGAGCTCTCAGGCCAGCGACCCGCCATACTGCAGGGGCTCACCCCAGCCATAAAAAAAGGATTCTGGTTCCTCCATTGGTCACATCCGCCCTTTCATTGGGCGATTTACATATATCAGTAAATACTGCTGCTGCTGCGCCTTCCAGCAAAGTTACATAACACTGCCTCCAGCCGGCCCAGCAAACACATCCTCCTACTTGATGACCCACCTTCAAGCGAAACCCGCTCAGTTAACCACCTCCAAACACAGACCACTGCCTTCGTGCCTGCTACTAACGCATCCATTAACTCTACTCTCACCCCTACGAAACCAGCAGTTATGCTTTTCCGCCTGCCTTTAAAACAACCCCTCGGATGTCACTGTGAACCTGTGACTGCCGCCCACTGCTCCCCTGTCCACCACCGACAGAAAGACTGATGGCCGGTCCCCATCTAACCACTGCCTACCAGTAAAGACAGAGCCTTTCAGCTGCTGCCCTCCCCAATGCCACTGTGGTAGTTTAAAACATGTTAAACGGGGGAGTGGCCAAGTAAGATGGCTGAGCGGACGTGAGCCGCTTCAGCTCCGGACCCCGACGATTGTCTCATGGCCCTTTTCAGCATGATGTGAGCTCTACCATATATCCTGCTCACCTGCTCTGTCCAGAGAATCGCCAGGAAGCTGAAAAGCGCGGAAACGGCATCGCGCAGCAGAGTGATTGCTCCCGTTCCCGCTGCGACGGAGCTCCGCGGCCGCACCTAAAATGGCGCAGTGGCGCGAACCGGATGGCTTGCCAGCTTCTCTACCATAACGAAGGCGGTGAATTTTGACCCACAGGGCAGGGCGCTGAGCTCTCCCCGACACTACGACTTCGAGGACAAACTCTGGTGCCCCTTACAGCGTCCCGTGATCCTGCTGGCTATGTGGATGTGGCGGAGACCTGAATGGCGGCCGCATCGTGCACTGGTGTGTCTGCAGAATAATAGCCTCCTGGATGCGGCATTGTGGATCGGCGGATGAGCAGCCTACCCGGCTTATTTCACGAAGGTCAGTTTCTCCCATTTTGACTCGTGAGCGAGGGGCCTAGTGGACGCTGCCTTACGAGACTGATGCCGGACCCTAAGATGGCGGCGAGGTAGCGGGACCCACCGTAATGCGCCTCTTGTCTTGAGCAGGGTCCGGGTAGCACACCTCACCCAGAGAATAGATGACCCCCCCTGGATGGAGTGATTATTTGGTTTTTGGATCGCCGGGGGGCTGCTGTCTCTCCTCCAGGGCCTGCCTCGCTCTGCCTGACCCTAATATGGCGCCCTGATCCCAACATAGCAGCTTGCCATCTTCTTGCGGGGCGCCCACGGGCTTGCGATTCGCTCTTTGCCGACTGGAGCTGAGATCTGATCTGAACCTGCATTGCTTATCGACTGGAGCTGGGGACTGACCTGAACCTGCGCTGTTGGATCACTGGCCATGCTGGGCCCTGCCCTTATGCCTCCAAAGAAAACCGCGAACAAGGTCTCTCGCTATTTTACAGCATCCGAAAAGGCGCCTCCTCCAGTAGAGACAGTCCGACTGCAGAACATGTCCCTCACGAGAGAGGATCTGGTGGCTACCCTACGAGACTTCAAGGCAGAATTATGCCAAGAAATCAAACACGACTTACGGTCCTCCATGGACCAACTGAAAGCCGACCTCACGGAACAAATGTCGGCGCTACGCCATGATGTAGATTCTATTGGTACCAGTGTGCTCGAGGTGGAGGAGCAGGCCCAGGGCCTTGCGACCCGTGTTGCCAAAGTGCAGGACTCCCACCAATCCTTCCAGGCCCAGCTTCAGCAGCTCGCATTGAAAGCGGAGGATCTGGAAAACAGGACCCGGCGGGAGAACGTACGGATTCGGGACTTGGAGGAGGGGGCCTGACCTGGAGGCGTTTGTGATGGGCCTCTTTGCTGAACTCATGGCCCCTCAACAACTGAAACTTAAAATAGACCGGGTTCACCGCGTGGGGACCCTGCAGTCCAGAGAACGTAGAAGGCCCAGCGACGTCTTGGTCAAACTTCACTCTTTCACCACAAAGGAGGCTATACTGACCGCAGCCAGGAAACAGAAAGAAGTGTCCTTCTAGGGTTTCAAGTGCTCCCTCTATCAGGACCTGGCTCCCTCCACCTTGGCCCGACGTCAAATGCTCCGTCCAGTCACCTCCAAGCTACGGGACGAGGATGTCCGCTATCGCTGGACCTTCCCCTTTGGCCTTTCGTTCGAGTATCACAACAAGTCACACCTGGTAACAGAGCTCTCCGACGGTCTACGCATCTTGGGCCTCCCACTCCCTGACGAAGCCACCACATCAACTCCTTCTGCGGAGGCGGGCTTGCCCAGGAGGGGCACTAGACCCTGGCATACCATCACGAAAGCTTGAAGATCCCTGAACAGTACTTCTACGGAGAAGGGGCCTCCGTGACCATCATGATCTTCAATATTTCTGACCTTTTCGCTGTCTCCAGAGGGGCTTCTGCGCGGCGGAGACGAGAGCCCATTACACAGGGTTGGTGTTCCTGGCTCTCCTGACACTGCATTTGATTGCTATGGACACTGAGGTTTTTATTTTACTTCTTATGGTTCTGCTCTTTAGACATTCTCGATAGGCAATCGGGGGGTTCAGGCCTTGTCCATGATACCCACCATTCTTCTTATTTTTTGGAAGAATCTTGAGCCTCAGACCCGTTGGTCTTTTGGCTCCCAGTTTGGGGTGATGTTGGGGTTTCTCTTTGTTGGTTGGGGGGGGTGGGGGTCCCGGTGGTGTACTAAGGGAGTTAAGATTTGTTTTTTTGTTTTTCATGGACTTCAACCGTGCTGCCTAAGGAGTAGATTTGTTCCCTATGTTTGCGGGCAGGGTCGGTTCTGCTCTGCTGACGACAGCTGTATCAACACACTTGGGAGAGGACGGGTCCACATGGGGAGGGAGTGGGGTCTGCCGAGGTGATGGTATCGGTTGCATCTTGGAACGTTTAAGGATTGAGTTCCCCCCAGAAGCGCCAGAAAATATGGAAATATCTCATGGATTGTCACTTTGATGTAGTGGCCCTTCAAGAGACTCATCTTAAAAAATCTGAAGATACTAGGCTCAGGCATAAAGCATATCCCTTAATATACAAATCTTCAGCCTGCACCGAACACAATGGAGTGGCGCTACTTTTTCATAGCACGACTAAATTTCAACCCGAGGCCACTTAATCCGACAGGGAAGGGAGACTCATAATGGTTAAGGGGAGGCTAAAAGGCACACTTTGCACCTTCGTTTCTCTTTACGCCCCCAACTCGGGGCAATCCACATTCCTTTCTAATGCTCTTGATTTGCTGGGCGGATTTGCGGAAGGGCCAGTAATACTCCTGGGTGACTTTAATCTGACTTGGCACGGACAGCAGACAGCTCCCACTCCAACCGGATGCCTACCGGTACCTTCTCTAAAGGGCTCAAACAGAAACTGCAGACACTTGGCCTATGCGACGCCTGGCAAACCCTACACCCCACCACCAAAGACTATACATACTATTCCTATGTTCACCAGACGTACTCCAGGATTGACTACATATTCATTAGCCAAGCCCTGAGGCTGCGCAAATCTTGCCAATCTCAATCTCTGACCATAGCCTAATCAGTATTGCCCTGGCCTGGAGTGGTCCTAAGTCTGGTAGGTCCAGGTGGTATTTCCCGACGGCGTTCACACGGGGCAAAGTCATGCGGGAGGAACTAAGGGTTGCCATTTCTGAATTTTTCACTCTTAACAATCCGCAGGACACCTCCCCGCAGAATAATTGGGATGCCTTCAAGGCTGTATTGCGGGGTAAATGCATTCAACTCAACGCAACGCTAAACAAGCAAAGGGCGAAGGAACGCACCGCTCTCGAACAAGAGCTAGAGATGGTTGAGCAGGCACACAAAGTCTCACCCACACGCGCGCTGCAGCGACAACTCACCGCAATCAGGGGGAAATTACGCTCCATCTACACCAACCGCGCGGAGTACACCCTTTTGAAGTTGCGACAGACATCCTTTGCCCAGGGAGACAAGGTGGGTCGTCATTTGGCAAGACAGCTTAGGGTGCAAAGGGAGCGTGAATTTATTGGGGGCATAATAGACCAACAGGGCCATCTCACCCATGATGACCTCACGAAAGCTAATGTTTTTGGCGATTATTTTGGGCAGCTGTACCGCGGCACCGCCCCCGATGTGATCCTGCAACAGAACTATCTTGATTCCGTGACGCTCCCTCAGGTCCCTCCTGCCACTGCCGATTCTTTAGATCTCCCTATCACTCCGGAGGAGGTGAGGAAAGCTATTGCAGGACTCAAGCTGCACAAAGCCCCAGGTCCTGACGGCCTCACGGCGCAATTTTTTAAATGCTATGCGTCCGTACTCATCCCTCACCTCACCGCCCTATTTCAGGCCATAGCAAAAGATGCTCGGGTATCTGTCTCTATGGCCGAGGCGGTGATATCGGTACTTCCCAAGCCCGGTAAGTACCCCCAACTCTGCGGCTCAAATAGAGCCATAGCCCTCCTCAATCTGGATGCGAAGCTCTACTCTACCATCCTAGCGGCTCGATTAGAAAATTTGATGCCAGTTTGGGTCCACCCGGACCAGTCTGGCTTTATAAAAGGAAGACAAACGCACGATAATATCAGGCGCACCCTCCATTTGATCAAGAAGGTATCTAAATTCCGCGTCCCGGCCATCCTGGTGGGCCTAGACGCAGAAAAGGCCTTCAACAGGGTGGACTGGTCATTTCTTTTTTTAGCAATGTGGAAGTTCGGTTTTGGAGAGGCCTTTCTCAACATGGTCAGGGCCAACTATCATCTCCCAAACTCACGAGTTATGGTCAATGGCTATCCTTCGCTTCCCTTTGCTCTGAGCAGGGGCACCCGGCAGGGATGCCCCCTCTCACCCCTTTTATTCGCTCTCAGTATCGAGCCTCTTGTGGGAAGGTTCCGGTCAAATGACGAGATTTGGGGCATCCGTTTCAGCAGGATAGTTCACAAGGCGTCACTCTTTGCAGATGACATTCTGCTCACACTCACGGATCCCGTCTCCTCGCTCCAAACGGTTCAGGGAGAGTTGCAGCGCTTTGAACGGGTGGCGGGTTTCAAGGTAAATCTATCTAAATCATCTATACTTAATCTTACACTCCCCACTGCTGAGGCGAATGGATTGAGGGCTCAGACATATCTACAATGGGCCAAACACTCGCTACTTTACTTGGGGGTCCACCTTACTGCTCGTCTTGGGGATCTCTACAAGGCCAACTATCTGGCGCTGGTGGCACAACTACAACAAGACTTTAAAAGATGGACTCCCCTTTACATCTCCTGGCTAGGGCGAATCAATGCTATTAAAATGTCGGTCGTGCCCAAATTTTTATATTTATTTCAGGCCCTGCCCATAGCTCTTGACCGGGGTCTATTGCCGCACCTGCGCTCCTTAATTACCAAATTCATTTGGCAGGGGGGGAGAGCTCGCCTTTCTTTTCATGTGCTGCGTCAACCGAGGAGCAAAGGGGGCTTAGCTCTACCGGACCTCGCACTCTATTACCAGGCCACACAATTGAGAGTGGTGACGGAGTGGGCCGTGCGAGAATCTGATAAACATTGGTTACATATGGATCGCTCGGTGGTAGGAAGATCTATTTGGGATGTCCTATGTAAGACCAAAAGGGACCGACCCGCAAACGCCTATATTAGCACCCCTACACGCACCACCGTGACAATCTGGGATCAGGTTACTGGGAGGGAGGGCTGGACCTCGTTCCCCTTCCCTTACACTCCAATCCATTTTTAACCCGGCCTTCCCACCGGCCCTACGCGAGGGACCCTTTGATTGCTGGAAGGAGGGAGGTTGTCTAAAACTCTCAGATTTGTTTCACAATTATGATATTCTCACATTTGAACACTGCAAAAGAGAATTTCTGATTCCTCACAGCGAACACTTTCACTACCTCCAGCTTAAACATTGGGCGACACTTCCCCACGTTAGAGAGGCGGCCACTAGAACACTCACAGACATGGAGCGATTGGTCATACACAAAGCAGGCACCTCGAGGGGCGTCATCTCCTCCCTTTATGACATGTTACTGGCCTCCTTGCACTCCCCTCGAGCACGCTACAAGTCCTTTTGGGAGCGGGTCTTGGGCAGAGATGTCACTGCAGAGGAATGGAAACATGTTTGGGGCGACAGCATTAAACATAACAAATCAGTGGTCCTACGGGAAGCCCACTATAAGACGCTACTTGACTAGTATCTACACCCTACTAAACTGCAACGCATCTTCCCTGATACCTCTGATCTCTGCTGGCGGGGATGCGGCCTCCAGGGGGATTTCCGCCACATTTGCTGGGACTGCCCGGGTATTCGACCTTTTTGGGAAGAAATCCTCTCCCACCTCAAAGACATGCTGGGCTACCCTATTCCCACTAGCATAGAGGGGGTTCTGCTAGGTATCAGAGACCCGGCCTTGGAGCACCAAACAAAAGCTGACAAGGCGATCACGTCGGCCTGTCTGGGGGCGGCGAAACTCACTATAGCGGCTGCATGGAAAAAAAAGGACGCACCAGCAACATCGTTGTGGCACTCCCGCTTATGGAGGATTCTCTCAATGGAACCTCTGGCCGACATATTTAGGGACAAATACAAGGCTTTCGAGCACCAGTGGGGCCCACTAGTCACATATCTATCCCAAGGCCTGCCCTCTGCGGTATGTCCATCCTCCATAAGGGCTATGCACCTCTTCCAGATCTGAATCGCACAAGGCCGGCATGTGTCGGGGTATGCCCTGGCTGTTTGACTAGAGGGAACATTGTTTTGTTTATTTTCCAATGCATCAGCACCTTTGCTTAATATTGTTTCATTGCACAGCATCATCACCACCGGAACGGGGGGAAGGGGAGGGATTCTGGGGGGGGGGGGAGTTGTGTTGAGGTTAGGTTCTTGTTTGAAGACCTTCCTCAGGGGTTCTTGATATTTCAAATTAGCATCTCTGACTAGGAAGAGGGGGGGTGATGCGGCCCTAGTGCTGTCTGAAACTGAGACTCCCATAGCGGACTGTTTTGCAACCCAGGGGCCTGCGCGCCCTACTGTACTCATGATTTCACTGTAATTCTTTGGTATCGATGCTTAATAAAAAGAATTTTGACAACAAAAAAAAACCATGTTAAACAATCTCTTCAACTGACCACCCCAAAACAGTTCTTCCTGCTAGCCTCTACGGCATCAAAGCCCTTCCTGCTACTTTTCATCCTCTGCATGATGCACACAATAATATTAAATGTACAAAGGGTCCGATTTTTGTTTCCTCACGCCAACATTAATTTACACTATGTACCCCACTAAACCATACCTCCTGTCAAAGGCAAACCTGATCCCATGTGTAGCACCAGTCAGCAAGTACCCCAAGGACAAAAAGCAGAGAGAATACGCGATTCATGTAATTAAACCTATAGTGACAACATAGCATTTCCCCACCCACTGTCAGCTCAGCGAAGTCTGCAACCGCACAGTAGCCATCAATACCGGCAACATCTAAAGCGCATTTCCACTTCCTTTCAATGGCAGCTCCTGATACATATACCTATGACGTCTGGGCGGCATCTACCACAGACCACAGCATTCTTTGTCTCCCCAAGACTAACCGAATGCTGTCGGTGAACGCTTCTCTTCCCCCTTCCTTACTAATAACTAATGGAGGATAATGAAAAAATATATAGTATTTTCTTATGCAAATAGCGTATCAAGCACTTGCTGCCCGCAGTCCTCACCAGAACCACACGTATCAATATTCTGCTATCGCACCTTCCTGTCAATCCTATTATTATCTGGAGATGTTTTTTATCCCTTCCGTGAACTGGGAAAAGCACTACCTTGCACGAAAACAAGTCCCTTTAAAACCTTCGCTACTTATAAAGGCTCGCAAAGCACTTACATGTTTTACTAACTGTTGTTGTAAAGCAAACAGGTAACTCATTCTAGGATTGGAATTACTGCTTAGAAGTGTGGAAGTTAATACTGAGACGTAGGATGATTTTTGCATGTCTGCCAGACACTTGTTCTTCCCTGCATGCGCACACAATGCAACAATACAATTTAGCTTAACAAATTTTTCAGAATTGTACTGGAAGGTAAAGAAACAGCCCATATTATTTTTACAAAGAAAAATAGACAAACGTCCACTTTATACCCCATGACATAAAAGCCTTAGCGTGCACAGCTTGTCCAAATCCACGCCACCTAATTCAGCCCTGCCAAGTACCACGCATCTGGCGTTAGACTAACGCATTTAAGTGTGGTGATCCGCATCACCGCACTGAAATGCAAAATCACGCATAACAGGCATCACGCCTCCTCGGGTACCAGTGCTGCTAATCAGTGCTGGTGTAGTATTATTTCCATGTGGCCGCCGTCTGTTTTCTGGTGCTTCCCCTGTCTCCTAAACGTGATGCGGTAAATTTCGTTATGCATTACAGCTGCCTGTGTAGTAGTACTGTAATGAATGTCCCTTTTCTATGCCCACAACATTTTGCCGTATTTCTGTAGTATGTCCATAAAGCTAGGTCTCGCGAGGATTTGTTGCAGGCACGCGACATGCACCAGCAGCCCTATGATGTCAGCCGTTTCGAGTGCGACATGTGCAAGGACTGGTTCCTGACGGGAGCTAGGGGCTTGAGAAGGGCACCGGAGCTCTGGAGTGGGTGATGTGACCCGGGATAACCTCCGCCTCCCTGTGGGGAGCGATGTGCAAAAACGGCCGCTCTGCATGGAGGAGCCGGGATCTAAGATTCCAACACGATGACACCACAGCGCTGAAGTGCCCAATTTCATTGCTGTTTTGTTGTTGGGGGAACGGAAATAACGATGAGTAAGTATTAAAGGAATAACATGCCGGAGTCTGTTTCCAAGCTGATTCCTACTTGTTTTCTTCGAAACTTTCACATGGCGGTCATAGCTACTTTCAGCAGCAGACATACCAGTATGAAAAACAAAAACGTTAATTGTGAAGGTCCCGTAACTCCTGTGACCTAGGTGTATTGGTAACTCTTACCTGTGTCAGAGCGTTGATTTCTTCAGATGCAAGATAGATATATAGCTGCACTGATTAGGGGTGTTACATTGAGTAATTGCTAAATAAGTGACAATGGTTTTTGAAAGCGTTACTGTACTCAGGTGACACTGTATTGATACCGCACAATACACTCTCGGAGTGCATAGACATAACCTCCCCTCCCCTTACTGCCATGAATTATTGCTCCTCAGAGGGTTAGCGCCTCCAGTCATCTCTCGTAGTTCCACCTGTTACTGTGGTCAGACACCTCGCAGCCATCCAACGCCTGTTGGCCCTCCCGCGGTCCTCAATGCTCCTCTTTTGACTAGAGTCCATCGAGAGGCATGCTCTAACAGTCTACTATATTGCCTCATCCAGCCTCTCAAGTTCGGGCCTCTGCCTGCTGGTCGCAGGCCCGTGTGGCCCAATTCACACACACACAGAAGAGGCCTCAGGTCCCCCTCTGTCCAGCAGGTGTTGTATTAATGCACCTACAGACCTTGCTCCACAGACGAGCTGATTGCGCTGAGGGTCTAAGTGCCTACCGTGGCGCAGGGAGCTGTGGCCTAACTCTAGTCTGGGAGCATCAGAGGCACCACTGCACATACTGCTTCAGGCTCAGATCTCCCCTCCTCTCACACTCCTGGCTAAATGGACGAAACACTTCAGCCCAGGCCAGTCTAGACCACATAGTCCTAAAACATGTTAGATCCCAGTTGCACCCTACCTCAGACAGAAGATCACTGAGGAGGTACTAGAGGGTAGGTCACTGGGTCTTACTGTGATTTTAGCATCCCAGAAATGGACTGATTACTCATAGATGAAAGCAGCTCTTTTTGGAAGGTTTAATCTGACCACAGATTAGCATTTTAAAAAAACTTTGCAGTATTTCTACGCAGAGTAACCAGACATTATGGGAGGCCTGATTGGACCTGGAATGAACTGTCACTTTTAAAGTGCTGGAGTAAGTGTAACCTGGCGCAGGCAAACCTCTGATTTCTGCAGAGAACATCCTATGTATTTATTTTGTAGAGTTACATTAACATGTAGCTGATGGAAAACTGCTTGGCGCTTGCAAGTTTGCAAAGACACCTGGCAGGCTGGTCACCATGAGGGTGCAGAGGAATACACCTCAATTAGAGCACATTTTCACACTGATTCACTCATAGATGCCAAGGTTTCAGATTGGTAAGTGTGACGTTTTCATAATTTAACTGTAATAATGGATGACATTCACGCAGTCTGACTCTGCTCAGTTTTCAGTAGCCTGCTGTTAGCGCACTTTAGTTCAGTGACTTTCTTAGAGTTTCTAGTTGCTCAAATGGGCGTAATTTCTAATATTTATTTATTTCCCTCCTCTTCATTGCTTGATTTTGCTCACGTGAAATTGTCACTCGTAGTCGGTGAAATGTCACTCATAATTACACTGAAATTATGAAAATGTCACACATCGTAATCTGAAACCTTGGCAGCTATGCTAAGTCTACCACACACAGCACATTTGAACATCTCATAATTCCATGCCACACAATTCAACTATAAATAATTTAACCCTACAACATTCCATACCACATAATTACAATCCTAAAAATTAAAAACACATATTTCCACTTCACTCCATACCACATAATTCCACATCACATAATAACATTCCACACAACTTAATACCACTCCAAACCACATAATTACACTCCACACAACACAATTCAACTACACATAATTCCACTTCAACCTATATAATTATACTTCACACAACATATTTTCACTCCACTCCAAAACACAAAATTACCCTCCATAAAATACAACCCTGCAACATGCTGCATAATTCCACTCCGCACAATTATACACCACACCATGCCACATAATTTCACACGTCACACAATTCCACAATTCATCCCCACACAATTCACCACACAATATAATTACACTCCACATAATACTACTCAGCACCACATAATTTACCTCCACATAATTATGCTCTACTCCATATTGCATAAGTACACTCCACATAAATCCAGTCTATGCCACGTAGCAACATTCCACATAACTACACTTCACACCATGCCTCATAATACCACTCAACATAATTTTCACTCAACAGCGCACACTTCCACGTCACACAAATTCAACTCTACACATTTCCATTCCACACCACACCACATAATTCAACAACAAACTACATAATTCAAACCAACACAATTACACAACACACCACATACATCCAATCTACACCACAAAATTCCACATCATGCTACAATATTTAACAGCACACCACATAAGTAAACTCCACTATATACCACTCCACAACACAAAATACCATTCCAGATAATCCCACTCCAAGACACACAATCCCACTCCATGACACACAATCTCACTCCACATAAGTCCAGTACACTCAATACCACACAATTATCCACATAATTACACTGCACACCATGCCACATTATTTCACTACACAGATCCAATCCACACAACACAATTCCACAACTAAGAATTTCAATCCAAATCATATATGACTTGCATATATGCAAATGCATGTATTGCAAAACCATATATTGCAAATGCTTGTTTACCTTCCAATGTGTCCCAGCAGATCCTGTTCCTGGAGCTGCAAACCTTCTCCTGCCCCTGTCAGCTCTGTGCTGCCTCTCCCTTCTCAGAGGCTGTGCCCTGTGGTGAACGCTCTCTCTGGGGCCCGCACCCCCATCCTTTTGGGCCTGGCTCTGACTGAAGAGAAACAATGTAACTTGTTACTTTGTTTCTCTTCAGTCCTGCCCTCGGTCAGCGCGAGGAGCTCAGAGCAGGCTGCACACTGCAGCTGCTTTAGAGCAAGCCTCTCTCTCACAGCTCTCTACCGAAGAGCTGAGGGGGCCCCCTTCACCTACTGAAGACTGGGGCCCCCCCACACCGCGGGTGCTGCGGGGGTGTTTGTTACGCCCCTGCAGTCACACAATGACTTCCCACACATCCACCCATAGGGCCACATTTATCATTGAGTGACACCGCGCAGCAAGTAACCTTGCTGCGCTGCACTGCGTGAGAGGGAAAGGGCAGGAATGCGCTGTATTTAACGTAATAGGATGCATTCCTTCCTTTTCACAGCGCTGGTGCACAATGTGCTACCTAGCACCGACGCAGGCACTCGTGGACTATGGTGAAAGGGTGTCTACGTTCTAAGCAGGATTGTCTTTATGCAGGAAGCAGTGCTTAATTTGTAAAATATTAAGTGCCAGGGCTCTGACCAGGAGGCCACTGAGGCTTGCACCACACATCGCCCTTGTCATCGCTGCCAAAACAACTACTAACCATCTCTCTCGCATGTAAATGCGACAGTTCAGATTATTCCAGGTTCCCAAAGCTAGAGGAATGGCTGGGGAGGCAGGTATTAGCACTATTTTAATGTAGACTGTATTCCCAAACAACTCATCTCTAAATTAGACGAGCAGCGCCACCATGTGGTAGACTGTCAACATCATACTTAGAACAGTTAGGTGCCGGTGCCGAGCACCGGAAACCAATTAAGTGCCGTTGCTGAGCACCGGAAAGCACCGGCTAAAATTAAGCACTGGCAGGAAGGGATACACAAAAGCAATCCCCTAAGGCATTTTCCTCTTTCTATGTGTGCTCCAGAATGCGTGGCTTGTGCACTAGGGTGCACTCAAGGTCACCCTGAGTGGCTTGATAAATCCAGAGTAACGCAACACAGCGCATATGGCTGTGTTACATTACTGTACCCCAGGGAGGTGTTTCATGAGTGGAGCATTAGTGTTCCCACGCATCCACCCATGGATTTTGATGCATTTGCAAATTTACCATAAGTGGTAGACCTGGGAATGAGCCAAAACGGCTACACCTCCCCAGGTGAGGCCAGTGACATCACGAAACTTGAGTGGGTCCCCTTGCAAAGTACAGGGAGGGGCCCCCCCTCCCTGGTCCACCACCAAGCCCAAGTTTTGTGACGCCACTGGCCTCACCTGGGGAGGTGTAGCCGTTTTGGCTCATTCCGAGGTCAACCACTTATGGTTAATCTGCAAATGCATCACAATCCATGGGTGGATGCGTGGGAACACTAATGCTCCACTCATGAAACACCTCCCTGGGGTACAGTAATGTAACACAGCGATTTGCGCTGTGTTGCGTTACTCTGGATTTATCAAGCCACTCAGGGTGACCTTGAGTGCACCCTAGTGCACAAGCCACGCAACTCTTCATAAATATGGGCATTCGTTTCTGGCGTGTTCCCAGATTTATTAAGACTAATAAACCTGGGACTGCATCAAAATGGGACACCTTTTCAACACAGGGGCAACAAGCAGAAATATGTTTATTTCTCCCCATCATTTCCTCTTCCAACATGTGCTGCATTTTGCAGCACACATAGAAAGAGGAAAATGCCTCTGAGGACTGTTTTTGTGCAGGAAGCCTGTAATGCACGCATCCGTGCACTAGGATGCAAGAGTGTCTTCGTTGGTGCTTGGCAGTCACAAGTGAGCCAGCGGAGAGAGAGAACAGGAATGCGCCATATGTTAGTAAATATGGTGCATTCCTGCCCACTTCCATTTGACGCAGTGCAGCGAGTTGTCTTGCTGCGTTGTGCTATGTTAAATCCTGATAAATCTGGCTGCCAACATCTAATGGGGATAAAGCCACACCAGACTCAGAATCATCATTGTAGTCATCTGAACCCAAGCCCTGATTCTTATTCCAGGCCAGCACTAATCCATTGGGACAATCTCGCCTCAGGTGTCGGTTTCTGTACGGTTCAGTTTCCACAAGTGAAATAACACGCATCTCCAATCCTTGGTGAGATTTCAACTTAGTCTGCTTTTACACGCAGTCTGGCCATGGACTTGTCCTTCACATATGATTATGTTTGCAGGCTGGAGGGCTAGTGTATATGAAAGCTCTGACAGCAGTGAAAACCTTTCTGGATGTTATTATACTTGTCCCTTATGAGGCTCACTAGGGGGCAGATTTACAATGAAAGTGATTCAGTGCATTCCGCAAGCCATTTGGCTGCGCCGCACTGAGGGGCAAATTTACAAGCCCCTTGCGTCATTTTTGTGCTGCTGTTGTGTCACTTTTTGTGACGCAGCAGCAGTGTAAAAATGCGGTCTATTTACAACGTGACGCATCTAGGGAGATGCGTCACGTTGTAAAGCCCTGCGTCACATTATACCTGCGCCAGGTATATTGTATGCAGGGTGGGAGTTCCCACGCAAAAAAGCCTCGTAGAAGTGACGCAGTGAAATCTACAAGATTTCACTGCGCCACTTCTAGGACGCCACTGCGTCAAAACCTTACGCCTGCTTGGAGCAGGTGTAAGGAGTGACGCAGCACAATGAGGATAGGCTTCCCCATGTATTGCTGGAGTTGCGTCGTGCTTGCGACACGACTCCAGCAATACGTGACTTTTGCGCCAACAGATGCGTCAGAATTTCTGACGCATCTGTCAATCCTTGCGCCATGGTGCGCCGTATTGTTAATACGGCGCATCCATGGTGGCGCAAGGGTTTCTCAGTGTGGCACAGGTAAAGTGACGCATCTCTATATATGCGTCACTTTCTTGTAAATCTGCCCCTGAGTCACTTTCAAAGCACAGGGATGCGACATATTTACAACAATATCTCGCATCTCTGTGCTTCCCCCTGCGCTGGCGCACAAACTGCAGCCATGCGCCGGTGCAGGCACCCTTGCACCATGGTGCAAGGATGCCTGCGTCATGGGGAGATTGTTTTTGTTCAGGAAGGTGCTCCTTCCTGCACAAAAACAATCATTACAGGCATTTTCCTCTTTCAATGCGTGCTGCAGAATGCAGCACGCATTGAAAGAGGAAAAAACTAGGAGAACTTAAAACATTTCTCCTCGTTGCGCCTCCCTACGCCTCCCCTGGAGAGGCGTAGGATTCACACGCATTTCCAGATTTACGATTCCTCGTAAATCTGGAAATGTGTATCGTTCCATGATGGGTGTTGCGTGGGAACACCCACAGCAACACCCATGGAACGCACCTTTCACGCAAAGTGCTGCGTGTAAAGGGGCCATATTTACAAGGACAGGAAAAGCCAGGCAGGGTGGCTTTTCCTGTCCTTGTAAATATGGAGCAGTAAGATACGCCACCAGTACGTCACAAAAAGTGACGTACTGGTGGCGCAGGGGGCTTGTAAATCTGCCCCTTGGTATCCACCGCAGTCCATGGTAGCAGATTCTGGGGCACGACTGAACCATTGCAGTTAAGAAGGAAGGAAAATGTTTCCTACACAAATGGTTGGAAACACAAGAGATGGTTTCTACTTATTTATCGCACAGTGAAGTAGATTACAGATCACATTAACTTGAGACCTAAGCTGCTATCAGTGTCTACTGCTATGGACATATGAGCATGCACAAACACTATGCAGGATGTTACCATAACAACTTCACCCTATGCTAACGAAGAAATGAAGACAAATTTGTGCAGAATTTAGCAAATTGGGTATGGTGGATTTTTTTAAATCTGTACTACAAAAAGTTAGTAAATAATGTTAAAAATGGATTTTATAATATTCGTTGACACGGATCCCTGGTCAAGAGAAACCCTTAAAGAAAACTCGATTGAGGCAGATCTATCTTTAAAATCTTTTCTTGTCACAAAATCATATTTATTGACAGAACTGAAATGAATACTGCCTAATGATACCTTTTATGTCATAGAGATTAAATTATGGAGATGAAAATAGAAGGTTGTACATTTCTTCTTTAAAAAACATTTGCCAAAATAAAAAAATTATCCTTATGTTAGATAAATACACATACATTTATTATGATAGTATGCCACGATTAGTGTCAGCCTCCAAAAATGTATTACTTCAAGAAGACCATGAAAAAACTAATTGGTTAAGGTAGAGGAGGTAAGATAAATCTCCTATTGTAATCCACTGAGTTCAGTGCTGGCCAAATCAAACGTATTCAGAAAAGATGTTTATGGAACAGGATAATTAGATACACAAAGAAAGGTCTATGATCATACTGATCCCAATCAGCAAGGAGCAAAAAGCAAATCAACAATGGTTTATAGCAGTAAACCTCTACCTGCTAAGATGCTATGCCCTTTCTCTTTGAAATCCCCAAATCTCTAAATTGACATTAATGCATCTTGATTTGAATTTTTCAAAGAGTGGTATGTGGTCTTGCTGTCTGCCATTTAAATACCACATTTAACTAAAATGTAAATTTGAGCGATCTTGCCAGTGTTGTGCATAATAACAAGAATTAGAACATTCATCTACATAGTCTTGTTTGAACTGTAAGAATCACATGCTATGTAGTTCTAAGTTTTGAAATTGCCTACAATGATAGATCAGGGTACCACAATTAAAGCATTGAATAAAATGGTACAACACAGGGGCAATTACCTGGAGATGCTGTAAAGGAATGTCTCCACCTCAAACATCCAATGCCTCACGTGCTGCCTGGTCCTCACCCAGACTTGCATCACCTACCTGAAGCTCAACTCCACCAAGGCAGAATTCATATTTTTTGCCAAGAATATCAAACAATAACTAATTCAACCTTACCTCAGCGACATACACCTGGACGTATTTGTACCCCTACTTTCACCCAATGTCAAGCCACTCGTATTTACGCACCTGGAACAGAGATCTTACCCTCAAGGAATATCTCGTCAAAACATGTAAAAAAGGGAAGGACCGACTCGGACTACAGAAGAAGTAAAAGAGTTTCCCCCAGAGTCCTGAACTGCAGTTCCAGCCAAAGTACTCTTGAATCTGGATGGTGGCAACACACTACTCCATGGCCTCCCAGGTTCCCCATCAGGGCCCCTTAAGGCCATCTTCCATAATGCAGCATGTCTTATTACCTGATAAAATATGACCACATCACCCCCACCCTGATGGAAATGCACTGGCTCCTCTTGTGCCTTCTGAACTAGCTGTGTCATCTAGAAAGCTATCTCAACCGGCAACCTCATCTGATCGAGAAGCTCAACAGCTCTGATGGCTCTTAGCTAGAACATCATCAGACAAATGCCAAAAAGTGTAAAACAAAATACAAGCTATAATACATTAGGGGCCTTATTTATGAAGCCCTGCGTCACATTTATGCCACTGTTGTGTCACCTTTTTGTGAAGCTGCGGCGGCGTAAATAATGTACCACGTTGCACCATATTTATGAAGTGACACATCTAGGCAGATGCGGCACTTCGTAAACCCCTGCGCTACATTATACCTCCGTCAGGTATAATGTATGCAGGGTGGGTGTTCCCCTGCATCAAAGCCTCGTAGAAGTGGCGGATTGAAATCTATAAGATTTCAGTGCGCCACTTCTAGGACGCCATTGCCTCATGGCAGGCATGGGGGTGATGCAGGCCGTTTCACATGGGGCTTGCCCCATGTGAAAGGACACATTGCTGGAGTTGCGTCTGTTTTCAGACAAACCCCAGCAATGCGTCACTTATGTGCCTACAGATACGTTAGTAATACTGACGTATCTGTGACTCCTTGCAACATGATGCGCCGTACTGTAAATACAGCGATACCAAAGGGGATGATGGACGGAGCGTTAGAGCAAATCAAACACTCACCCCCAGTCAACTGATCTGGGTTTAATCCATCATCATTCTTTAGCTCACTCCACCACCCCAGTTCAGACATGGCCATATGCAAATCAGTCTGACCCAGTGCCTCATGGGAACAGTCCAGCCCAAACTGCCAAGCCATGTCTTCCCTGGACCGGAAACAAGCATCCTGGGATCGGTTTCAGGTTCAAAACCCTCATCAGCCAGGCTATCTTGAATCCAGTGGCAAAGTGAGCAAGGGACCCACGTCTGGGCATACCCTGCCAACTTAGGACGAACAAAGCGATACCAAAGGGGATGATGGACGGAGCGTTAGAGCAAATCAAACACTCACCCCCAGTCAACTAAACTGGGTTTAATCCATCATCATTCTTTAGCTCACTCCACCACCCCAGTTCAGACATGGCCATATGCAAATCAGTCTGACCCTGTGCCTCATGGGAACAGTCCAGCCCGAACTGCCAAGCCATGTCTTCCCTGGACCGGAAACAAGCATCCTGGGACCGGTTTCGGGTTCAAAACCCTCATCAGCCAGGCTATCTTGAATCCAGTGGCAAAGTGAGCAAGGGACCCACGTCTGGGCATACCCTGCCAACTTAGGGCGAACAAAGGGATACCAAAGGGGATGATGGACGGAGCGTTAGAGCAAATCAAAAACTCATCCCCAGTCAACTGATCTGGGTTTAATCCATCATCATTCTTTAGCTCACTCCACCACCCCAGTTCAGACATGGCCATATGCAAATCAGTCTGACCCTGTGCCTCATCGGAACAGTCCAGCCCGAACTGCCAAGCCATGTCTTCCCTGGACCGGAAACAAGCATCCTGGGACCGGTTTGAGGTTCAAAACCCTCATCAGCCAGGCTATCTTGAATCCAGTGGCAAAGTGAGCAAGGGACCCACATCTGGGCATACCCTGCCAACTTAGGACGAACAAAGCGATACCAAAGGGGATGATGGACGGAGCGTTAGAGCAAATAAAACACTCACCCCCAGTCAACTGATCTGGGTTTAATCCATCATCATTCTTTAGCTCACTCCACCACCCCAGTTCAGACATGGCCATATGCAAATCAGTCTGACCCTGTGCCTCATGGGAACAGTCCAGCCCGAACTGCCAAGCCATGTCTTCCCTGAACCGGAAACAAGCATCCTGGGACCGGTTTCAAGTTCAAAACCCTCATCAGCCAGGCTATCTTGAATCCAGTGGCAAAGTGAGCAAGGGACCCACGTCTGGGCATACCCTGCTAACTTAGGGCGAACAAGCGATTCCAAAGGGGATGATGGACGGAGCGTTAGAGCAAATCAAACACTCACCCCCAGTCAACTGATCTGGGTTTAATCCATCATCATTCTTTAGCTCACTCCACCACCCCAGTTCAGACATGGCCATATGCAAATCAGTCTGACCCTGTGCCTCATGGGAACAGTCCAGCCCGAACTGCCAAGCCATGTCTTCCTGGAACGGAAACAAGCATCCTGGGACCGGTTTCGGGTTCAAAACCCTCATCAGCCAGGCTATCTTGAATCCAGTGGTAAAGTGAGCAAGGGACCCACGTCTGGGCATACCCTGCCAACTTAGGGCGAACAAAGGGATACCAAAGGGGATGATGGACGGAGCATTAGAGCAAATCAAAACTCACCCCCAGTCAACTGATCTGGGTTTAATCCATCATCATTTTTAGCTCACTCCACCACCCCAGTTCAGACATGGCCATATGCAAATCAGTCTGACCCTGTGCCTCATGGGAACAGTCCAGCCCGAACTGCCAAGCCATGTCTTCCCTGGACCGGAAACAAGCATCCTGGGACCGGTTTCGGGTTCAAAACCCTCATCAGCCAGGCAATCTTGAATCCAGTGGCAAAGTGAGCAAGGGACCCACGTCTGGGCATACCCTGCCAACTTAGGGCAAACAAAGCGATACCAAAGGGGTCCTAGGATGCTTGTTTCCAGTCCAGGGAGGACCTGGCTTGGCAGTTCGGGCTGGACTGTTCCCATGAGGCACAGGGTCAAGACTGATTTGCATATGGCTGGGTTCAAACTGGAATGGCATGGTGAGCAAAAAACGATGAATTTAGGCCCAGATCTCTGTACTGGGGTGAATGTATGACATTGTTCTGCATTCTGTCCATCAACTGTTGTTTTTGCATTTGTCACCCCGAGTGGAACGGGTATGCCCAGACGTGGGTCCCGTGCTCTCCATGCCACTGGAATCAAACTATCCTGGCTGAAGAGGGGTGAAACTCCGAAACCGGTCCTAGGATGCTTGTTTCCTGTCCAGGGAGGACGTGGCTTGGCAGATCAGGCTGGACTGTTCCCATGAGGCACAGGGTCAAGACTGATTTGCATATGGCTGGGTTCAAATTGGAATGGCATGGTGAGCAAAAAAACGATGGATTTAGGCCCAGATCTCTGTACTGGGGTGAATGTATGACATTGTTCTGCATTCTGTCCTTCAACTGTTGTTTTTGCATTTGTCACCCCGAGTGGGACGGGTATGCCCAGACGTGGGTCCCGTGCTCTCCATGCCACTGGAATCAAGCTATCCTGGCTGAAGAGGGGTGAAACCCTGAAACCGGTCCTAGGATGCTTGTTTCCAGTCCAGGGAGGACCTGGCTTGGCAGTTCGGGCTGGACTGTTCCCATGAGGCACAGGGTCAAGACTGATTTGCATATGGCTGGGTTCAAACTGGAATGGCATGGTGAGCAAAAAACGATGGATTTAGGCCCAGATCTCTGTACTGGGGTGAATGTATGACATTGTTCTGCATTCTGTCCATCAACTGTTGTTTTTGCATTTGTCACCCCGAGTGGGACGGGTATGCCCAGACGTGGGTCCCGTGCTCTCCATGCCACTGGAATCAAGCTATACTGGCTGAAGAGGGGTGAAACCCCGAAACCGGTCCTAGGATGCTTGTTTCCAGTCCACGGAGGACCTGGCTTGGCAGTTCGGGCTGGACTGTTCCCATGAGGCACAGGGTCAAGACTGATTTGCATATGGCTGGGTTCAAACTGGAATGGCATGGTGAGCAAAAAACGATGAATTTAGGCCCAGATCTCTGTACTGGGGTGAATGTATGACATTGTTCTGCATTCTGTCCATCAACTGTTGTTTTTGTACTGTAAATACGGCGCATCCATGGTGTCGTAGGAGGGCGCACTGAGAAGTGTTGCATCGCTGCTTTGTTGCAGCGATGCAACACTCCTCATAAATAAGGTCCTAGGTTGGTTGACTAGGGTGTGAGCCCTGATCAGACCAGAGGGCAGGGTGCAATGTATTTAAAATGTAAAACATGTACTTTTAAGTCTTGTATGTCCTGGTAGTGTAAAAGTAGTCCTTAATTCATTTTTCACTTCTGCAAGGCCTACCTCTCCCATAGGTAAACATGGAAGTTACCTTATTACATTTAATAAGCTGTAATTGCCAAATGGGAGCAAGTACCCAGTTCATGTTTGGTGTCTTTCGAATTGTAATGAAAAATCCTAATTTATAGTGAAGTCAGATTTTAAATTACCATTTTGAAAATGTCACTTTTGGAATGTCGGCATTTTCCTACCTTAGCCATTTGGTGCCTGCAGCCTGTCTGAGGATCACATGACTGGGTGTAGTTGACAGTTGGGCTTTGTGTATGCCTCCTAGCCAGCCACATACAATAGGGTGATTAAGTGTACCCATAGGGGCCATCACTAACAGGATTGGAGGGAGGACCTCGGCACAACCCCATTTATACTTGAACCTATTCACATCCTAATGTGTTCTGCCTCATCACAAAGAGCTGCATATCCCTTGTAGTTAGTCTGGAGGCTGGGCCAGGAAGGCAGGGCACCTGTGCACTTCAAAGGCCTGACTATAAAAGCTTCTCTCCACTTCAAAGGCACAACTGAGTATAAATACTTGACCTCAGATACCAACTGTTCAGTACATTCTGGACCTGTGGATACTCTCCTAGGAAGAAGGACTGCTTTGCTTCTGAAAGAACTGCCACTCTGCTGTACTGCTGCTCATCACCGCTGCTGCCACTGCAGCTCACAACCTCCTTCGGAACCGCCGCTGTGCAACGCATTCTCAGCACAGGTCCTCACATCCCTCGTCAATGGCAGCCTCAACACTGACGCCGAACACCGCATCGCAGCCTAGCAGCTCCTGGGAACCGATACATAGACCCGACTGCACGATGCATCCGCGACATCAGACTTTGCATCGCAAGCCCTCATGGACAGAATCTTCGACGATAGCGCAGGATCTCACGCTGCAGCCTAGCCGCATCTCAGAACTAACTCATCCCTTTGGCTGTGCAATGCACTTTCGTCGGTGATCCTTATAATTCTATGCCAACCAAGATTTAAAGTACTCTGTTCAGCGGGCCTGTGTCCATGTAGCTGGCCTGAACTTGTAACATTCTCCCGGTCTGGCATGACCAGATATCCATAGTTGGCGCTTTGTGCTTTATGGCACTATTTTCACTAGAACATTTAAAATTGCACATCTCAGGTTTTACTGACTGGATTTTTGTCAATTTGGTCGTATTTTATTTATTGAAGAAAGTTCTATTGCTCTGTATTATTTTGGTGTGGGATCCTTTTTGTGTGGGGTTTTCCACTCTATTACCATGTGAAGTGTTGCACAAATACTTTACACATTTCCTAAGTTAAGACTGACTGCTCTGTGCCAAGCTACCAAAGGGTTGAATGCACGTTAATTTAGGGTTGGCTTGTGCCTCATCCTGACAAAGATTGTGGTTGCTGCTTGACCAGGGCTCACACCACATCCAACCAACAACCCAATTTCTTACACAAGGTAATTGGCCTTCTCCATTTATGCAGCTACGATCTGGAACGACACTCCTATATCCATCAGGCCTGCCGCAAATCTGCTCCAATTTATGAACAAATTGCAGACACACCTCTTTAAAGAACATTATATCACAACAAAGCTACAGTCCAGACCTCCACTCTCCGATCCTGCTTGACAAGCAGCTAGCACCTTACAGCGGTATGCCAATGCCATTTTGAATCTGAAGCACAGGCTCGGCTGCCACTCATGGGGGGAGATTTACCAACTTTTCACGTAGCGCACTGCAGCAGCTGCAAATGATGCACTGCGCTGCGATACGTGAAAAGGAGAGAGGAGACGAGAGCCCTATTTACTACAATAAGGCACTCTCCTCCCCTCTCACTAGCGCTGGCGCTGAAATCAGCTGCCGTGCACCACGGAGACACCTTTGCGCCATGGTACCAGGGTGTCTCTATGAGTCTAGCAGAGATTTTGTAATGGTAGGGACCCTTCCACTACAAAATACTATGCCGAGACTCACTACAAACCTTTTCCCTCTCTGCATGAGTGCTGTACAGTGCAGCACACATACAAAGTCGGAAAAGGAAGTAGAAATTAAAGCATTTCTTCTTCCTTGCGCTTACTTTCAAAGGGTGCAGTTTTTTCAAGCTAAACCCTCTTTACTTTGTTTAGTAAATTGGGTTTAGCATGAGAAACCTTGGGTCGTTGCGTGGGAACGCCCATGCACCACCCTTTGTACGCCCCCATGGCGCAAAGGTAATGCTTCGCATTATTTTTCCGTGATTTTCCAAGCTAAACAAGTTTAGCGATGGAAAGTAAATTGAGAAAAAAAGATTTTGCACCGATTTGCGTCACTTTTATGACACAAACAAGGCGCAAAATCTCATTAAAACTCCCCCTTCGAGTGTTGTTCTCCAAGTATATAAGCAAAATGAAGTGGCAGCAGCCATCTACGGCGCAGAATTATGGGGGCATAGCAACAGCAAGCAACTCCAAAAGATGGAGAACTCTTTTTTGAGATCACTACCACACCTGAGCCACTTCTTCTTCTAAACATGGCATTGGGCATGGACTTCAAAGCCTAGCCCCGGTTTTGTATTGGCTGTGCTTGAATTGCAATCGCTACGGAAAGTTATACCTTAGAGCAATACTCGAAGGGGCAGATTTACAAGGACTGGCGCATCTCTGCATATTAGCAGGGATGCGCCAGTAAAGATGTGACATGCAAAAATACCCTTGCGCCACCACGGATGCATCGCATTAACAATGCGGCGCACCGTGGCGCAAGGATAGACAGATGCGTGTCGCATCTTTTGTCGTAAGGGCAGTGCATTGCTGGAGTCGTGTCGCAAGCGTGACGCAACTCCAGCAATGCTCAGGGGTGGCCTATACTTATTGTGCTGCGTCACTCCTTACGCCTGCTTCAAGCAGGCGTAAGGTTTTGACACTGCAGGCGTCGTGAAAGTGACTCAGTGAAATCTTGTAGATTTCACTGCGTCACTTTTACGAGGCTTTCTTGCGACAGAACGCCCACCCTGCATACATTATACCTGACGCACGGCTCTACATACATACCGCGCAACTCACGCTTTAAACTCATACAGTCACAGAGCGTATCTTTCCCCAGACAAAATAAACAAATACTTCAACATTACTACCTCTGTCTGCCCAAGGTGTCACCTAGTTGGAGCCGATCTGCTACACATGTTGTGGTCTTGCACCTCACTTCAGTCATATTGGCAAACAGTTCAGGAGACACTAATGAAATGTACAAAGATGCCCTTACAGTGCACATGGGAGGTTTGCGTCTTGGGAGTATACACCCGGACGTAAAAAAACAAGGTCACCGCTAGGTTCATAGATCTGGGACTGATCACTGCCAAGCGCCTAATCACAAGGAGATGGAAGCATAGCGACCCCCCGGCACTAATCAGCTGGATAAAATCCCTCACAGTGTGGGCGCAGGCCGAGAGCACAACACTACACAGAGGAGAGACGGCGGGGCTGCGCAAGTATCCTATAGCGCAGTCCTGGGATGCTATCCTTAAAATACTCACACAACCGGAGGATGTAGATAGCCCTACATCTTCGCAGCCAGCCAATGATCTAGGAGTAGTCATAGATCACTAGATGCCCCCCCCCCCTGCCGTACAGGTACTTGTAGGCCATCCTCTTCTTTTAGTATACCATATTCGGTCGGTGGGATACGCAACACCTCAAGAAAGGTCGCTATGTCTTGGCTCCCTTCAATTCCAAACCCCATACTACTCGAGCACAGGCTTCCCCATAGCTGCACACACAGACCACAGCCCAATCATACCCAGTTCCAGAGGGAGTCTTTATTTGTTTTTCTTTCACATATATTTTATTTGTTTATAAATTTTGTATATATTTATTTCCTTTTTATTGGTTGTTAAGTTTTTAATATCTATCTACTAGAACATTGCCACAGGTCATACAGCAAACACGCACCACAGCAGTATTTACGAATAGAACGCTCCTGAATCTTACATACAAAAGAGACACCTGGTGGCTAACAATTGTATTTATTGTCTAATGCGAATATGCAGCGTAATTGTGCCCATAGTAAACAGAGGCAGCAGACAGTGCACAAACGATATGTAATATATTTGCTGACGTGGAATGAAACTTTCAAGTGATATCTTCGTGTATAGAAATGTACTTGTCAGCGAATTAAGCAAGTAACTGTACTTTCCGACAGGTTGTTGAATAACAATGAAAATGCAAGATTGGTCAGATACATAAAGTTTGTATTTCAAAATTCAATAAAGATATTTAAAAAAAAAGAAAGAAAAAAAAATGATACCTGACGCAGGTATAATGTAGCGCAGGGCTTTACAACGTGACACATCTCCCTAGATGCGTCACGTTGTAAATATGTCACAACGTGGCACATTGTTTACGACGCCGCTGCGTCACAGAAGTGACGCAACGGCGGTGCAAATGTGTCGCAAGGGGCTTGTAAATCTGCCCCGAAGTGTCTGCCATAGGAAAAATTCATCATAATTACTGGGCAAAATATATAAGAAACTGTTTAAAGAGTCTTGGCCTTTAGCATCTCTGGTCAGATCCAGCTCACAACTCCAATGCCAATGTTGCTATGGTTAAAGAAGCATTCCTAAATACAAAACTTAAGGCACCTATTGGCTTTACACGTACTTCTACTTTAACCCGCAATTATTTGCACATAAAGCATACCTTGGGCATGGAACAATATTTGAATGACATCAGCCCTGACACACGTCGCACTTTATATTTATAATTCCGCCTACGCATCATGCCTATTAAAACATATATTGCCAAATTTGCTGACAGTCCTGTCGACTCTGACCTTTGTGACTGTGAAATAGGGGGTCAGGAAAAATAATGCACTTTATGTTATTTTGCACTAAAACCAAACATTTACGTCCATAGGGCTATTTTTATCAATAATTCACGCAACTCAGCAAGCTACCTTGCTGCACTACATGAAAGGGAAAGTGCAGGAATGCACTGTATTTACCATTATATGCAAATTGTTCTGCCCTTTCATAGCGCACTGTGTGCTGCCTAGTACCAACACAGGCACCCTTGTGTCATGTTGCAAGGGTGCCTGCGTTGTAGGCAGGATTGTTTTTGTGCAGCAAGGTACACTTTCCTGCACAGAAACAATCCTCAGAGGCCCTCTCCTCTTTCTAAGTGTGCTGCAGCACGCAGCACACTTAGAAAAAGTAAACAACGAAGAGAAAAAAAGATATTTTTTGTTGTTGTGTCTCTGGTGGGGAGGCATGTAATTCTGATGCATTCCCAGGTCTACTAGTAATGGTAAATCTGTGAGTGTACCAAAAGCCATGGGTGGATGTGTGGGAACACCCACGCTCCACCCATAGCTCGCCTCTCTGCCACAGAGTAACGCAACGCAGTGATTTGCGCTGTCTTGCGTTACCCTAGATTGATCAAGCCACGCAGGGCCACGCAAGGTGGCCTTGCGTGTCTTGATAAA
This sequence comes from Calotriton arnoldi, assembly GCA_963921515.1. Taxonomy (NCBI): domain Eukaryota; kingdom Metazoa; phylum Chordata; class Amphibia; order Caudata; family Salamandridae; genus Calotriton; species Calotriton arnoldi. The sequence goes on along the minus strand of CAWUFW010001987.1, from coordinate 407,118 downwards.
TGTCATTTAAGTTTTGCATCATACATATATGCCCCTAAAAGGATCAACCGATTGTTCAACCAGTGTTCAATTACATCTTGCACAGAAGCACTAACACTGCGCTAGACCAGAGTGCCGAACTATTCATAAGCCCGTGGCAAGTTACACCATGGGAGCCTGCTTTGTGACAAGAAGACCACAGAGCGCTCCCTCCACGGTCTTTGATGAGTAATAGTTATATCAAACTGGGGTCTGTCTTTACTATTTCTACATTGTAAATTGATGTACTCGTATTAAAAAGTTTATCTTAACATGTAATTTTAACATGATATGACATATGCATATGATACATTCACAATAATCAAACACCACATACATACAATCCTGTGATACCTGATTGAGATCAGGGTTCTAAAGACCACCCCACTTTTCACTCATATTAAATGACCATTAGACCATTTAGTAGCATGGGGGGGGGGGGTTCCCTGAACACCACACCACTAATAATGCCTTCATGATGACTGGCCATGCAGATTCTCCATTGAGAGCTGTAAAAAAATCATCTTTCATTACTGACAACATACAGACAGTGTATGATGCGGAGCCGGCCAAGGAACTGCTGATACTTATTCAGGCAGTGTTTGTTTTGATGCATCAATCTTCATATCTACTTGAGGGAGGCACTGACTATGGCTGAGTGCATTTTGGCAAAAATATGAAATCTGCCTTTTTGTTTTTAAAGCGAAACATAGGTTTTTAAAGGTAGAGTCCATATTTTTTTCTTAAATCAGGATTACAAGTGCTGTGGTAATTCCCCATATGGTCATATTTCAGCAGGACACAAGGGGTGATATGTACATCAGAAAAATAGCTAGGAATGGGAGGGGAAACAATGGAAATTGGTGTGCACATATTGATTACTATGGTAATTTCCCATTCCGAGAGTAAACATTGGTAATGATGATGTCATACCGCACTGGGATGTTGCTCCCCGGGATATTACTCCCCTGCCTTCTGGAATTACGTCATAGTATCATGTACACCATTGTATCTGTGCCTCTAAACTTGCACTGGTTTAGGAAGCTTACCTTCATTCTCATAATACATTTTCTCTTTAAACTATCTACTCCCAGCCCCTCCAGCTGATCTTTTACTCTCCCTTTTCGGTGCTGACAACTTTCCTTCTTACTTCAGCTTTAAAATCTTTACTATTCGTGCTTTTCCCCCCTCCAAAACCTTAATTCAGCTCGTCACAGCTGCATTTCCCATTTCCCCTCTCTGATCAGCTCTGCATTACCACATCCTCATGATCTCCCAATATTACTAAGCCCTTGGCTTACATCATCTGTGGTCCCTGCCTCCAAAAATTCTGGTACATGTGGTTTTTCAGCATTATCCTATTTTCCGCAGGTGCGCGTTATCTGTCTCTAACTCTTTTTTTCAGGCATGAACCAAGAAGCTCTCTTCCTCTCTCGTATTTATAGGTCTTTCTGCAGATACTGACGAGGTGAAAAACCCTACTCTTCTAACTTCTCTCTTGCTGTAGGTATCGGGGGTTCTGTTTGGAATAGTTTCAATACTAACTCTATGAACACACCTTCTCTTTATCTTGGAGTGTGTTATGAATTTGACCCGCTAGAAAGGGCATAATTCCATGTTATTTGGTATACTGCTTTCTAATTACATATACTAACTAAACTTTAGGTTAAAGACACATAGGGGCATATTCACAAGGAGCTATCGCCGAATTAACAGCACTTTATCGCAGCCAAAGTCGTGATAAATTTACCTCCCCATTCACAAGCCGGTGTTAACAGCCAACAGCACCAGTTTACCAGCGATAGCAGCCTCAAAAAACATCGCCACAGAGGACCCGCGCAACTATCGCTAATGAGATGCAGAGTAGGCGTTCCCGTGCCAAAAGCCGAGACAACATCATACCTCAACATTCACAACGACCAGCCACATCAGCGATAAAAACACAAAACAGGCGATAAAGCGCGTTAGCACCACAAAATTTACACCTGCTCTGACCTGGTGTAAAGTCGGACGGCAGCCAGCACCACAAAAGGGAGCACAGCCCAGGGCCACATCCGAAGGGCAACAGATGCCATGGAGCCACTCATCATGCGGCCCAGACACCCAAGAGGGCCACAACACCCACCGCCACCACCCCAGGACCCCAACCCACACCCGGAACAACCCCCCCCCCCGGACCACCACAGACGCAGCGCAGACAAAGACAGCGGAACCCCAGGAAACGTACCAGCCGCACAGACCCAACATCTGACAGTGTCACCGTCCACTACAGGCTGAAGGGGACAACCATCCTACGCATCCTGACCATCATCGCCTAACAAGCCTACGGCACCAACACAGCGGACAACCAACATCCCACTCCACACAAAGCTGCTGGCTTGGCTGCACCTGTTGGCCCCCGGTACCCCCCAAACAACACCCGCCAGAGTCGGAGGAGTCACACAGCCAGCCACATCCAAGTCCCCCACACCTGTCCTGGACATCACCATCACCCTGGTACCCCAGTCCCCATACGTACAACACAATGCACAGGATCCACTGGAGAGCAAGCAAGGACCATACGCCATTGCAGGATGCACGCACGTGTTGGGGGCAATCCACAGCACACATGTACTACCTGTGCCCCCTGTGACACAGCACACAATCACCTCAACAGGAAGCACACGTCTCACATCAATGTGCAGGCAACAACAGAACACTGTGGAACCTCCAACAATGTCGCCTTCAAATACACAGCCAGTGTGCATGATACCTTCATCCTCCGACAGTCCATCATCAACCAGCATTCCCAGGATCCAACAAGGGAAATTCACAGCCCCTTGGCAATATCCAAATGAACACCCCACACACCTCAACTCCACAACCATGCAACTCACAACTCTGGCAATGCACACGTCACAAAACACATACAACAGGCACAACAACATGCCCACCCACCAAACACGACAGAACAACTTACAATGTTCACATGGGCAAGCCCTGAACATGAGCCAGCAACGGCATGGCACCACAGCCACATAACAGCCGAATGTGGGGAGAGGTGGCAACCAGGCATGTGTGAAGGATGCAGTAGAACCATGATTGGGAAAGTACACAATGCCAAGAGTGGCGGAGATGTGCTGGACACACCGCAGTATGCAGAACACACCCCTATCCATGGCGACATACACCGCTGGTGTATGGAGTGTAGTGGACAGTGGATGCCACCATGTCACCCCAGCCAGTGGGGGACCTCGCAGAAATGTTGCGTGTTACGCCCCCCCTAAGCGTCACCGGAGTGGGATGGCCCGGCGTACGCCACACCAGCGTAGGGGTGTGAATAAAAAGAACGTAGGCCTGGGCGTGGTCCTCTTCCGGAAAGACCCACGTCTCTGCCAGGGCGGCACCTCCCACCCCGCCACGAGGCCGACGCCGTCCTCGTGAGCGGAGTTGCCTGTGATGCTGTGCGCCTGCCGGACCCCGGCACACTGGACCACGAACCCGTCAGGCCCGCCCCTGCGCAGCCAGGCCACACTGATCACCTGCCGACACCGGCGTGTGTCAAGGAGGGCCCACCACGTGCCGGCGCAAGCTCCAAGCCCGAGTCCCGCGACCTTGGCAGCCACCTCAGACCATCACGGCCTCCACGACACAGGCCAGCTTTATTCCCTTTTCGTTGACGTACTCCACTGCCGCCTTTGGCCTACTCTTCGGACCAGTAGGTCCCATATGTGAAACTGTGTCCTGAGTCATGAATGGCAGTGACCCCAAATCCGGGCCAGCGGCCACAGCACCAGACCCCCCGATCAGTGAGGCATAGTTCCATATGGGCATCTTGCGACACGTGGTGCCACTAACCCTGTTCAACACCAGCTGGCTACACGTGGTGCCACTAACCCTGTTCAACGCCAGCCGGCTACACGTGGTGGCACTAACCCTGTTCAACACCAGCCGGCTACACGTGGTGCCACTGAACCTGAACAACGCAGGCCGGTGGGGCCATCCAACCTATGCCGACGACACTAGGTGAATGGGCCGTGCTGACCGCTGCCTCATGCCTACACGACGGTCAGGTAGGTCACACATTTGGAACTGAGTTTTGATTACACCATGGCAGTGAACATCATTTAAGGCAGAGAACAATTCACTATACTCCCTTCGATGTGGTGCCAACAAGTCAGTGCATGGCGCGGACCACTGCCCTCAGCCTACGCTGCGCACGAGTGGGATCACAGATTTGGAACTGAACATCTGTAATTCAAAAGGCAGAATACATATCATCGCACGCACGGAGAGGCGTAAGAGGATGACGCGTTGCAGTCCGGAGGGAACAGGATCATCGTTACGGAGGTGATTGAACACTACCGACAACTGCCACTGTGTCACTAACTCTGTGCCTCGTGACCCAACGACACGTGGTTGTGGGCCACTGCTGACCGCTGCCTCCGGCCTACACTGCGGTCCAGTAGGTCACAGAGTCTTGATTTGGCAATGTTGGAGTTCACATCTGTGTACCGGCATCATCGCAGACTGCTTCCCCTCTCAGCACCTGTGCCACTAGGTGTGTTCCCCGACATTCATGGACACTCACTGGTCGTACATTGGTGGCGTTTGAGTCTATGGACTAGGGGCTAGTTTTCATCCTCATGTAGCTGATACAGAATTGTTGGTGAAAACGAGGGTTGCGCTTTCCACTCCTCCATTTGCTGCTTCCAGATAACATCAGACCTTCCGCATCATGCCCTGGAGGACAGCTTCCACTGTCCCCTGCAACCGTCCGCAACATGCACGTCGGACATTGATGGGGACCCGCTCAGGTCGCATGGCCCATCTGACTGCACCGCAAGTCACCGTCCCGTGGCTGGGTGCCTGTGCCGGCCGCAGTGCATCCGGGGCCACTAACTCTGTGCTGCTCAGGCCTGGGACCCCTTCTTCTGAGACATTGAATGGCCTCTGTAGCGATGGTCTTGGGGTCATCAACGCCATGTGTCTGTGGCCCTGCGCTGTCCGCATCCTCCGTCCTCACTGCGGGCCACCAGGGCCCACACATAGCATTGAGTCTTGACCGGCCTGGACGTCGCATCACCGCAGGAGGCACACGCTACCACCGCAAGGACCACCTCCAACCGCCATCTGCCAGAGTCGAAAGGGTGGTCCTGACAGACCTACGGAGTTGCTCAGACCTGTCGTGGATGCCATCATCGGCCTGATACCCTACTCAGCATTCCAGGTGCCAGTGACTCAGTGCACCGCAAGCCATTGTCAGTTACTGATTGAGTTTTGTGCTGTTGTGAGGTTGCGCAGCAATGTCACCTCATGCAGTGGGGTAGACCTGGGACTATGATAAGGAAGATGTGTCAAGTGTGCGGACGGGAGAAGGCACAGACAATGGGAGGGCAGGAGGCAACAGCACCAAGGCAGGAATGCAGACTGGTGGTGGTAGTCAAGCTACACACCCGGATCTATTACTGGGTATTGCGCTGTGGACTGCGGATGCAACTGTCACCTCAGGCAGTGTGGGAGACCTGGGACGTTGATGAGGAAGTTGATGCAGGTGTAACACACCCCACTGCATCTGCATCAGGACTAACCCGAAGGGACACAATCCTAGCAATTTCCTCACATGAGCGCGCTCTTCTCTAGTGCCCCTACCTCAGTGCACTGCAACTCACGGAACCTCCTGACTGAATATTGGGTGATCTCTGTCCTTACTCTGGATCCCTCCATGTTGCTCTGCAGTTGACTCTGTTATGCTGGTGTTTTCTGTTTCCATTACACTGGTGTCCACTGTTCAGGTTGTTGCCAGCACCAAGCACTCCGTGCGGGCTGGCTTATACTCACCCCACACACATCCAGCACAGGCGTCACTGTACATGTGGCCCTGCCAATAAAGGGGCTGGGCGCACGTGCCCGTAGCCAGTTCAACATGATATGTGCATGTGTCCCTGTGTTCTTGTTGTATGCATGGGGGCTCTGGGCCCTACAACATTACATTGTGCTGTGTACAGCGGACGCAGACATGTCAACGCAGGCAGCGGGCTAGAACCTGGACATGTAGCTTTGTCGTCAACCACTCAATTCGTAAGGGGAGTGGACTGTGCCATCGTACGCAGAGCCAACGTGGGTGTGTGACTGATATGTGCGTGCCCCTGGGCGTGGTTCTGTACTGGGTATGTGCATCTGCATGTGTCTCTATGGCAGTGTGGGTCTCCTTTGTGGGGTGTGGGTGGTCCCTGAAGGGTGATAGACACCTATGTATGTGTTCTAGTTCACATTCAGGTGTTCGGCCCCCAGCCAGGCCTGTTGGGCCACTTCCTTTTGGCGTTCTGACACCTGGCATTGGGGTGCCATGTGTGGTTGGGTGAAGTGTCGTGAGCCGGCTGTGCTTGCGTGTGCTTCCTGCTGTGTGGTCTGTTGCAGGCTCTGTGTTCTCCTCTGAGTAGCTCGGCTGCCCGGGTCTTGGTGGTGGGTTGTGTGGGATATCCATGGGCTGTTGCAGGGCGTCGGTGTCGATGGTGTGGTGGTCCTCTCCGGCATCGCAGATGTGTTGTCGTTTGTGCTCAGCTGGAGGTGTTGTGTGCCCCTCTGCAATGTGCAGGGGAGATGCATGTTGACATTGTGTTGCAATGTATGTTGGCGCATTGTTCTGGTTTACATGCAGACTGTCTGGCAATGTACATTGTGACTGTTTGGGAGGTGCTGGATTCTTCTGCGGGACAGTGTACATTTGGACTACATGACGGATGTGAGGTCGGACGCGTACATTTCCATTTCACACTTTCCAGCTCTGTCAGGTGTAGTAGGCATGTTCCTGGGCATGTGCAGAGCCAGTTGTGTCCTCTGTTCTGCAGTGTCGGCTATGCGCATTGTACCACATTATTGTCGATGTGGGTGTGCTGTTCTTGCTATGTGTGTGTGCTGCAGTGTGCCAAGGGGATCTGGGACATGATCCTGGATAATTGTGGGTGTGCAGTGTGCTACACCTCGTTGTGCATATGTGCCATTGTGCCCCTTTCCCCCCAGTCCCTGTTCGTTACACTCCCTGTTGATGTTGTGTCAGGTCCTCTCGAGCTGTGTCCGTACTCCCTACTCATTGCACCGTCTACACACTGATGACTGTGGCCTGAGTTTCCTCCAGCTCCTCCTGTGGCGCAGGACTGCCACCTCCTGTCGCCGTTGCTGCCTTCCTGTTGGCAGCGGGTTTGTACCTGGTCTAGGTTGTCACGTCCTGCCGGCACCTCTTGGCCTCCTGGATTGGCCTCCTGGGCACTCCGACTGCATTCCAGGTTGTCTGCTTGTGGGTCAGTTGCTGGTAGTGTTCTCCGTGACACTGGTCTTATTTTCCTGCGGTCTGCACCCCGTCTTCCTCTCCCTTTTCACCTTGGCCTTCCAGTTGTTCCTTGCTGGTGGTCTGTGGGGGTTGTGGGGTTCGCGTTGACCTCTGTGCTGGTTCAGGGTGCATCCATGTTGCTACGTACTTTGGCTTGTTTCTGGTGTGTTGTTTCTGTGGATTTTATGGTGCATTTTCCCGCCAGACGCGTGGGATTTGCAGGCCTGTGGCTGGTTTTCGCTACTTTTTGTACCGCGATTGGCCTCATCGCATGATTTTTCGCGTTCGCCTTTCACATTTTTGTAGCGTGGCGTTGATTTTCACGCTGACATTTGACGCGTTATCTGGTGTCTATCGCATGCTACCGCCTTGTTGTGAATTCCACGTTGACACGGGGTTATTTTCCCGAGATAGCCTGCGATATTGAAAGTTGCGTTACGCTACTCTTGCGGTAGTTATCACACGTTCTTGTGAATATACCCCCTAGTACCTAAAAATAGTGGTCTCTCTACATGCTGTGATAGTGATATGATAGTGCTAACACAGCATATCTATACTTACAATAGGCCTGATTCACAAAGATAAATATACATGGATAGATTTACTAATTCGTAAATCTACTGCTCCACCTAGGTGAAACTCTTCGTTTTTTGCTGTTCACCAATTCTGGGTGGGGATTTACATCCAGGTGTAGACTTACATGCCTCCACCACCTCCAATGAAGGGGTGGAGCCTCCTACAATAGAATTAATGAGTGTAAATGCACTACACTTTTCACTTGTTGCTGGGACTCTCCGTCACCGGAGTTGAGATCTCCGCCTGGAAAAGTATAGGGAAATGAAATAAACTTTATCATTTTAAAAAATGTATTAAATATATCTTAATGTATAATATAAATGTAAAACCATTTAAAATAAATACTTTTAACCTGGAACTAAAAAAATAAAAAATTACACCACATTAACACAGCAAAATTATTTTGTAAAAAATCATAAAATAATTTAAATCTATTAATTTAACTGATAAATATTAATTTTAAAACATTAAAATAGAAATGTAATGCCCGAACACTAACATTTTAATATTTATTTAATTTGTAGTAAACCTGGTTACACGTTTTGTATTTAATTAATTTAGATACTTTTATATTTTTAAACAGGCCTACAAGTTACATTGATTAAAAATGTATTAAAAAGTTTATTTTTGCAGGGTAAAAAAAGTTAAAGAAACAGTCACTAAATATATATATTTTTATCACCAAAATATCTTAATTATTGAATTGATTTAACATTAATTTCTATGGGTACTATTTAAATTCCCTGCATTCACTGATTTCTATGGGAGTGTGTTGCTCTGCAGTACTGGCCATGTTTGGTACCTGACTTATTCCAAGGCCATCCTGGAGTATATTTAAGCTTGTTTTGACAATTTTAGGGCTGCAGTAATTTTAGAAGTATATTTTGGGTATTGCAATATTCATTCTCTTTTATGGGCATGTGCTTTTCTATCAGCATGCCACGTCCAAACCCTTCAAAATTTCAACAAACCCCACAGATTTTTGAGTTATTTACCACATTCCCCTGATCCCTCCCACATTGACTAAAAATAGTATACTTACATGTGGTGAGATCTCGTCCACTATCGTGGATATCTCTGCGTAGAAAGATAGGAGAGGTGGCTGTCTCTGGCTAGAGATTTGTGAATTGCATTATGTGGTACTTGAGTAGTACGAGTGTAGTATTACTTTATGTATCACAAAATGCAGGGGTTTATTTACAAGCCCCTTGCGCCACTTATGCGTCATTTTTAACATGGGAAAAGTGACGTAAGGGTGGTGCAAGGGGCTTGTAAACAAGCCCCGCAGTTTGTGACTTGAGCCCTTAATAAATTGTGCCCTCTCATAAAAATTAGTCTCTAGTGTCTTTTACACGGAGTTCCATTATGAACTTTCTAAGAAACACAGGGCCATATTTATCAAGGTTTTGCGTTGTTCTTGCGGCACACAAGGGGGCACAACGGCAACACAAAACCTAAGTCAGACTTATCAAGCTATGCAAGGCCACCTTGCGTGGCCATGCATGGCATGATGTATCTAGGGTAACGCATCGCAGCGCAAATCGCTTCCTTGCGCTACTCTGCGGCAGGGAGGCGTTCATGGGTGGAACGTTGGTGTTCCCATGCAACCACCAATGGATTTTAGTGCAGTCCGAGATTTACCATTACTGGTAGACCTGGGAATGCGTTAAAATGCTATACCTCCCCAGGGGAGGTGTAACAAGGAGAAATATATTTATTTCTCCTCGTTTTTTCCTCTTTCTACGCGTGCTGCATTCTGCAGGATTGTTGTGCATTATTCTGATTCTTACATTGATTGATTTCAGAGCTTGGGTGTCTGGACAGAAAGAGAGCTTTTGCTAGTTCAAGGCTTTTATGCAATGGTATGGTCAGGAGAGTGGCCAATCTAGATCGTATTGATCTAGTGTGGTAGTTGGTGGGTGGTTAGGTTGAAGGAAGAGTGGTCCAGTAGTGTGGATGACCTGATGGGTGATAAGTTAAGCGCTCTGTTACATGAAGGGCACATTATTATAAGGATTTGGATTTCCAAAAGGGCCTTCAGAGAGGGAGGAAGTGTGTTGTATGTAAGAGCTTTGATAATTGATAAACGCCTGTGTACCTCGACTCCATCCAAGCAATCTGCCCATGTATTCCACTCCACAGTGCCATCGACATCACAGGTCCTGCCCATGCATGTTGAGGTTGTTTTTATGATTTGTTAAGCCAGTACCCTGATATCTATGGTCATAACACCAGTGTTATCAAATTCATGCAGTGGAAGCGTCTGTTACATGTGTTGTCCGTGATTCTATAAAGCAGTTCCCTAATAATTGTGCATTTCCCTAAACATTTTGTCAAAGAATGCTAGCTAACCATCCCAGTGATAGTGGGCTATCATCCCAGTGACAGCGGGCTATCATCCCAGTGACAGCGGGCTATCATCCCAGTGACAGCGGGCTATCATCCCAGTGACAGCGGGCTATCAACCCAGTGACAGCGGGCTATCATCCCAGTGACCGCGAGTTGTGTAAGAAGTTTATTGATGTTATTAATGCAATGATTCATTTTGAATTACGTGACATCCTTGAAAGTCAGTCATTTATTTATGATGAGCAGGAGGGTGAACATAAATATAGATAGACAGGATGCTAGGTTTAAAGACTCTTCTGGATAATTGCTATATTCCATTTATTTCAGGCACATATTGCTCACGGCATTGGATTGACGAATCTTGACAAACTTCCACAAGTTTTGAATTGGGAGCTATGACCCCCTTAGCATTATACAAATTCATAACACTGACTATCTAGGGCCAATGGTGAAAAGCATGTTTAGACACAAATAAAAGGGGAATTTTACCCCATTAGCTATGTGTGAAGGATGACTACTCAGGACATGGAGTGCTCTTCCGTCAAACATTTCAGTTGTTGCACTCTATGGGGGTATATTTACAAGGCCCCTGTGCCACTAGAGCGTCACTTTTTGTGAGACTCTGGTGGCTGACAATGCTGAGGCATATTTACAAGGACACACAAAGCCACCCTGCATGGTTTTTCATGGCCTTGTAAATATGGCCCCCTTTGACACATTACTCTGCGTGAACACAAAACACCCATGGATTCTAATGCATTCCCACATTTATAAGGTTGCATAAACCTGGGAATGTGTCAGATTCTAATGCCTCCCCAGGGCAGGCGTTAAAGTGGTGCAATGAGGAGAAATACCTTTATTTCTCCTTGTTTTTCGCTCTTTCAATGTCTGCTAGATTCCGTAGCACACATAGAAGGAGTAAATGTCATCAATGATTGCTTTTGTGCAGGAAGGAGTCCCTTCCTGCACAAAACCAATCATCCCTGCAACCCAAGCACCCTTGCATCATGGTGCCAATTGTGCACCAGTGCAGAGGAAAGTACAGGGATGCATCGTATTACTGTAAATGCAACGCATCTCTGTACTTCCCTAATGATGCAGCTCGGCGCAGCAAGATGGCTTGCAGCACTTCGCTATGTAATCTTTTTGTAAATATGCCTCGATGAGTATAGCTAAAGCAAGACCTGCATAATTTGAAGGATAAGAAGATGACCACAATGGGCCTCCACCAATTGACCCCCTCACAGGGTCTACACCAGCCTACTGATGTCATCAAATGGATTGCTTGAAAAGCCTGCTAGAAAGCTTCCTGTGAGGTATTCAATTAGTATATGACTACGGGGCATAGTAACAAGCCCTTATCCCCCCCGGAGCATCACTTTTCATGACGCTCCGATGGCATAGTGGCATTCCACATGTTTACAAGGTGGCGCTAAGCCACATAACATGGCTTAACGCCACCTGGTAAATATGCCCCTTTCCGCTGCAGTCCTCTGCACCAAAGGGGCATGTAATGGGTGTTGCAGTGGGTGTTCCACCGCAACACCCATTGCTTTTTGACGCTGCCCTAGATTTACAAGGCTGAGGCAGCGCCAAAAATGAAGGCCATGGAATACCTGGTCTTAGAATGGCGATACAAGGAGAAATTATTAGTTTCTCCTCGTTTTTTGCTATTTCTATGTGTGCTGCATTCTTGCAACATGACAGCAGGGTGTCTGCGCCGGAGCTAGGCAGCTTTAGCACCAGCGCTAGGGGAAACATAGGGGTGCGCCATATTCTTGTGAATACGTCGCATCCCTGCATTTTAAAAATGTCAGAGCGCGATACTGTCAAATTTGGGGCAGCTCCGCGCTCCGACATATTTTTGTAAATATGCTCCATTAAACTACGACTTATTAAAACACTACCTTCTGATAGCATGACCTATGACCTTGAAATTTCGGACCTCCTCATAAAGTCAAATGTCATATTGAATACCATATTCTTGGTATCCGTGACCTGCGTTAAGAACCATGAACATACAAATGCGAGCACTCAAATGTTTAAAAGATAGTCCTATATACAGTATATCATAGTAATAGTCCACTTTAATCCAAGTTTTCAATTCAGGCCCAACTGGTACAGTCCGAGGATTCACATTAGGCTTGTAGTGAATATCACTGCCAGTTTGTATTCCATAAAAGAAACAATCCAATACAATTTTCCAAACGACGAGCAGTTGATATAATCATCTTAAAGACAATCAGCCAACACGTGTTTCGTCGATGGGTCAATAACACATCGACTTCTTCAGGGCTGCGGACATTAAGTAAACCATCATAAGGATATGTATTCATGGTGCATGAAGACATTCCTCTCCATCACCAACCACTGGTGTTCAAAAATAAAGAAGGGGGGGGGAAGGAAAAAAAAAAGTAGGATTCACATCTAAGTGCATAAACTTAATAGAAATGTGTTATATGCAATTAGAGTCATGCATAGATTTTATTAGGTGGAGCCCAATGTGCATGAGAAAAAGGGGGGAGAAAACCATTATGAGTGCCTTAAACCATGGAGCCACTGTGATTAAGGCCAAAGACAGAGCCATACACCACAAAGCACAAACGCCAAAGTGTTTAGGACCCACATCTCCGAGTGACCCATTATGGTGTATACGTCAAAACGGCCATAATAACCTGGTACATCGGTGTGTGGGAATCCATCCACATAATCGATATCAGGTATATTAAGCACTATAATGCTAGAATCCAGTCGTGATCAAAATCACCAGAGTCCTGGTTCAAAAATAATACACAGTCAAAGCGCAAGAAATCAAATTGCCATAAGGGAAGTAAAGAGGGTCAAGAAAAAATACAAACGCAAAAGCGAGTAATCAAATGTTAATCCCCACATGAATCCTAATTAATGTTGGGGTGTGAATGCCTATTGTTCATAATGAGTAGTATGAATCTATCAACAAGAGACAGCAAAACAACACAAAAAGTAGTATACCATGCCATACCGCGCGTCCGGTTTCATAAAATAGTTAAAAACCGTCCAAGGTCATTACGAATAAAGAAACTACGTGTAACAAAATACCTGGACATCTAGATAAAAATGTCAGTCAAATATAATTCTACAAACAAGAAAAGTAATGCGACATCACTTATAGTTAACTATGGGCACATACCGGCAAGGAGAGTGCTCCAAGTGTATAAGACAAATTAAGAACTGGTTAACAAGCGAACATACGAGTATCAGCGCAAATTACTTGCAGTTATCCAAGAAAGAGTATGCCTGCTAGGAGAGTACTCGTATTCAGGTAGCGTGGACTTACGTCAGTCTAGAAAGTCACTGCGCCCATCTCAAAGCGGTTCCTCATTGTTGATCGCAATGACGATGTATGTCAAATTATGTAGTCAATCATTATATGTAAATAACCACATAAAAATATATGTATATAAATGTTGTAAAAGGAGATAAAATAAAAAAGAAAATCAAAATCAAATCAAGAAGGGGGCATAACAAGTAATAACCCCAATAAGTAAACGTAATTTACAAATTGATTTAAGAACCAATCGACAATTATTTTTCACAGTTTGAACCCCTTCCGGAAAAACTAATAAGATAAAGGACACACTGACATTTATGTATGATTTTTTACTCATCTTCACAGACATCCTAAACATAAGTTTCATGTTCTTTGCATAGTGGCATTAGCATCCCTGTTGTAGGAAACTGGGTTTTTGTTTCAGTTGTCTCCCCACTTAGTGCCCTCTTTTTAGCTACTAGATGCTGGTTTTCGACATTGACAGTGCACTGAGGCATGCCAACCAGGCTCAGTGCCAGTGCTCTTTCCTTAAAACAAGGTGATGTCTAATTGTAACCCAATTGGCATGGACTTTAGTACGCGTGTAAGCCCCTAGTAAATGGTACCGCTGGTACCTAGGGCATGGGTACTATAGAGGGTCCCTTAGGGCTGCAGCATATTTTATGCCACCCTAAGGGACCCACACACAAATTACACAAAGACTGCCATTACAGGCTGCGTTACATGGTGCAAACCATGTTTGAAAACATGACATGGCACACTAAGGTGTGCCATGCCAAAGACACTACATGGGCTATATGTAAGTCACCCCTATAGCAGGCCTTAAAGCCCTAAGGCAGGATGCAATATAGCACATGTGAGGACATATTTGCAGAAGCAAATATGCCCCTGTAATGTCTAGTTCCATTGCTAGATATTACAAGGGAGCAGGGAAGCCATTTTAAGGTAAGTATTGGGCACCGGTCAAAACGAGTTTCCCAGCTACATAATGGCTTCACTGAAACCGATGGTGTTTGATATCAAACACCTCGTATTAATAAACTCCTACTGATTCCAGTGTTGGATTTATTAATACCTGCACCCAGAGTCTACCTTTGAGATACCCCCTTAAACCTACAGGTTATCTAATGTGCTGGCTGACTGGTCCTGTCGAACCTGCCACCACATATGAGTTTCTGACCCCCTAGGAGCTGTGAGCTCCACTCTCAGAGGTTAGAAACAGTGCCTGCTCTGGCAGGTGGTGATGACACCTCCTTCAAATAGGATGGCTATTAAATTAGCATGTTAAGGTAGGCAGCTTCAAAGAGCACACTGCCTTTGATATGCGAGTCTGGCTTCCCCCAGAACTGGAGGATGCCACCCCCTGCCCCGAGGCCCATTTGGCACCAGGACAGAGGGGGAAATTAGGTAGTCTGGAGGTGAGTTACACTCACAGGCTAGCCACGCCCCTAGGGTGGACTACCTGAAGTGAACACGAAAGAATGAATTCCACCATCTTGTCTGTGGTGAAATAAGGAATTCTGGGACAGGGTGATGCCCACTCCCCATAGGAAGTGGTCATCTAGGGGGTGTAGTGACCCCAGGGTAAGTAGCCAATTGACTACTATCCTTCACTCCCCTTAACACCCCTAAATTAAGTACTTAGGTGGCCCTCTGACACCAGGAACTTAGATTTGATGGAACCAGAAGAAGAGAACAAAGAAGAGCCGTGAAGACAAGAACTGACGACTTGCTGTGGACTTTTTTGGTACCAAACCCTGCCTGCCAGCATCAGTCTCGACAATCGTGAGAAACCGAATCGTCCTGCAGCTGAGCATCTGCCAAGAACCCCGGTAGACTATCAGCCCTTCACAAATTTACAGCAATTTCCATTGGAGTAGAGGAGCTACTCCCCTGCAGTCCACAGGCACCAAAACAGCAGAGTGTTTGCGGTTTACCATGCTTCCACTCACCGGTCACACTGACACAGTAGTCACCCAGGAAGAGGTCACTGCTCTTCAGGAGGTCAGATCCATTCCCCCACCAAGTAAGAAGATGCCAGAACCAACCTGAGCTGTACAGCACCAATACCCGGGGCACCGGACCCCTTGCAGCAACCAAAGACTGTTTGAGTCCAACGACACCGAGCAGCCATCGAGGGACATCAGTTCCACAGAAACCCACTTCCAGAGTGGACTAGCTGTCCTGATTTTTACACCCTCAACCGGTGGGACCGACAATCACAAGGACCTGCGACGCACCAGCTTAGCCGACCTTACCACTCTGCATCCGAGCGCCCGGACCGGAATCTTGAGAACCGACTCTGCTTTCTTGCTCTCAGGCCCCTTGTGAACCAAGCCCCCTATTGGGAGCTCCCGAACCTTTCCCCAAGTCCCCCTCTGCAGCCTGTTTTGAGGTGGCCCTCCCTCCTTTGGTGTAGCACGGAAAGCTATCAACCCGACCAACACCTCTGAACCTGGATGATCCAGGATAGATAAAGACTTACTGCTGGTGGTGCTTTGGACCTTGGCCCCCTACGACCTCAAGTCCTGAAGGGGGCCCCAGGAAACCTACTTCAAGTACCTGTATACCGTATATGTCTTTTTCTCCCATAGGAAAGCATTAAGTGTAAAGACACATTTAGGTGACCATTTTACTTACCTGTGAAAGTCAATATTTTAAAAAGTACTTACTTGTTTACAAAGTTCTTGGTATCAAAATTTATATAAAAATACGAGTTATTTTTCTAAATTTGTCTCAGATTTATTCTTGAGTATGTGTCTCATTTATTGCTTCAGTGAGTAAAACAAATGCTTAGCACTACCCTGTGATAAGCCTAAACTGCTTGCCCACACTACCACAAAAGAGAGAATCTGGTGTTATCATTTTTGCCTCTGTAAACCAATAAGGGCTTCCTGGACATTCTGTACAGTATACCTCGTTTTGGTACTGTATACAGAGAACCAGCTACCTACATCAACAACTGTTCGGCACCTCCACTGCGGCACTGGCAACCCAAACCGAAATATGGCAGGCCATCCTCACCAAGGTCAATGCAGTCGGAGTGTCCAGGAGGTCACTGGAGGAGGTCAAGAGGCGCTGGCATGATCTGAAAAGGCAGACCAAACATGAGCTCGCCGCCAACAGGGAGGCAGCAACGGCGACTGGAGGTGGGAGTCCTGCGACACAGGAGGAGCTGGAGCAAATGGTGGCCACAGTCAGCAGTGAGGAGACGGTGGCAGGATTGGGGGCCTGGACACAGCACGATACGACCTGACCCAACAGCAACAGGGTGAGTAACCACTAGGGACGGGGGGAGATGGGCACAATGGCACACATGCACTATTACGCGCAGCACACAGCACACCCACAATGACCGTGGAACATGTCCCTGAATGTCTTGGCACACTGCAGCACACATAGAAACGCCAAGTAGGCCCCCATCCACAATGTGCACAGAGGGCCCCCCCCTATCACCAATATCACAACCGACCCGTGCACATGTGCTGAATCCAGCAAAGCAGCTGCTCCGTGACCCACACTGACTATGCAAGTAACACTGCATGTCCGATAGCACGGCAGCTGCCCCAAAAAAATGACATGGCCCACGAAGCGACATGGAGGTAGCCAAGTCCGGATCACATCCGTAAAGGAGCAGGTCACACTCCGACGTGTTCACGTGCACCCACAAACCATGCCTCACAATACACGCAGCAGACGAACAATGCACCAGGCCACAAAAAACGTCCGCGAGCACACCTGACCCAAGTCAAAAGCAAATCAGGCCCCAAAAAGCACACAATTCAAAGGCACCCAGCCTCAAAGGGAGAAGGCTACACGAAATCAGAGCTGCAGGGGCAACTCACCCACAATGCAGCACAAACACATAGCAATCACAGAACATTAGCAATGAAGGCAATGTGGTACAAAGTGCAATACCAGCACCACATGACAGAGCTCACAACAGGTTCCGCTCGTGCGTAGTAACTGTCCACCCAAATCTGGCATTGCCTGACACTGTGTGATGATAATGTACGGGCACTACCACACATCCGTCATGTAGTCGAAAAACACACTGACTGCCATCAAATTGCCAGCACCCCCCAAACAGTCACAATGTACATTGGCATGCAGTCTGAATGTATACATCTGCAAATCATCACCATACATGTGAAACTCTGTTAACTTGCATCTCCCCTTTACATTGCAGAGGGACAAACAACACCCCCTGCAGAGCACACCACACATCCCACCATTGATGATGAAGAGGCCAACCTGCACACATGTCAAGACACCCTCCAACGCATGTTGAACAGCCTCTGAACCCCACCCCCAGGAGCAGGCCAGGCCAGCTGCCTCGAGGTGACCCCACCACCTGCACAGACCACACAGCAGGAAACACACACCACCACGGCTGTCTCCCAGGACCACCCCGACCAATACATGGAATTCCAACGGCGTGTGTTGGATTGCCAGGTGGAGTTGGCTCATCAGCTGCGGGTGGGTTTCGAGCTCGTGGCAGCCAAACTCGATGCCATACGTGGGTGTCTGAGTCCCATCAGGGACCGCGTACAGTCCCTATCGGACACCCCCTGTACGCACCATGCTCCGCCACAGACCTTGGCTAACCTCGCTGGTGCCATGAGTCTAATACAAGCACTGTCTGGTCAGACAGGCACCAGCCATGACAGCACAGAGTTAGATGCGGAGGGCAATGGACACCATGGAGCAGATGCAGGCTGGAAGGATGTCCACCACGGCTGGACACCAGCGAGCAGTGACTGGGAACAGCAACGCCCTGCAGTACTCCAACTTGCCATTGCTGCCACTGAGCCCTTCCCAGATGACTGCAGCGGGAACATCGACACACACCGCTCCGACCCCTGATGTGTCCGTGTTACACTGTGATGCTGCCCCATCACCTATGCAGTCTGATGTGTCAGGGGCACACAGCGATGCAGCCATCACCCCGCCACACACACCGGACACAGAACCCGTATCAGGGGAGTGAGAAGGGGATGGGAACTACTGCGTGAGGAAGGAGGCAGTAGCATCCATCACCGCCATATGGCCTGTCCCTGCCTGGTCATGACCTATGCATCATGCCCTGGGAAATACCTCCTACTGACCTCCGGAACACCCTGCGACATTCACCCGGACCCCGACACGGACTGCCATTTCTGCACCACTGGCCAATCACACAGCAATCCTGCTGCAGACTGCACTCTCCCTCATCCCGCATTGTGCAATCCCCAAAGGACTCTGGTTGGCCCACCACTGGGCTTCCATGTGATGTGGGCTTGGATGGCCAGGTACAGCTCCAGCTCCGTCAATCACCTGAATGTGAATAAAACATTCTTAATCACACAGATGTGTCATCACTACGTTCACTCACGAATGGAAGTATGGCTGGATGTGGGGAGGATGATTGCACATGAAGGTACACCCTGGTAACTGACTTCTATGCGCATTTCTATCCCTGAGACACATGGCCAATTGAATGACTGGGAAGGTGAGTACTAGCTGTGTCCCCATTGCACATCAACAGCAATCTCACAACACCCCAAAGTAGGCACACGTCCATGTGTTGAATAGGGCCGTGTGTAGGAGTGACCAAAACGGTGGCAGGCCAGGAGTGGTATCCCACACCACGTGTGACAGCAGAACTTCACGTCGCAGACCGACTTACACACATCTGTGTGGACACAATCTGTTGTGATGTATGACATTGGTCCACATGGTCAGAGGTTGGACACCATACACACATAGCTGCAGTCATGTAAGTGCACATGTCGTCCAGCACCTATCCGAAAACAATGTCTGGCTCACAGAGGCGGAGCTTGCCAAAGGGACACACCCCCATTGCACATGCGTCAGTCAGTTCCTCACTGTGTTGTGACAAGGCTCATTGTGGCACACGAGTGGACAATCTAAATAACACACCTCACAGTTAGACCCCAGTGGAGTGGCATAGGCTTTATTGGCATGTGCGTGTCAGTACGGACGAGGCAACGGCCACAACAGGCAGGGACATGCTTAAGACACTTACACGCAGCATGGGTACATGTCGAGGTTCAGTTGATGGTGGGGCTGAAATGGGCAACATTCATCACGGATGGCAACGCTCACAGCCCACCTTGCCTTGCTGGATGAGTCATGTGTTGTTTGGCATCTGCACATTGCCCCGTGTGAGGGGGCACGACTCACTGCACGTGGGGTCTGCATGGTGCTCTGCCTCCGGGGTGCGCCGATTGTCTGCTCTGCTGACAGTGATCAGGTGTGAGGGTCCGACAGGTTCACATGTCGTGCTACATTGCCATGTGTGTGCTCTCACCCAGCAGTGTGTCCGAATTGGCAACGTTGCCAGACGACCCTGTGTTGCTCCGACCATGGACCTGCGTCGCCTTGCACAGGTGTGTGTACACACGCGTTATTTCACGCACATGCATCCAGAGCCCGACCGAAGGCAGACATGTCCTTTGTTGTGGTGGGATATGTGAGCAATCCCCACGATGCAACAAGTGGTTGGGCCATGTGCTGTGGGTGGCAATCGGATGTGGCTGCAGGAACGTAGTTACTCGTCCATGAATGCCCGTGCAGCTTCATGTGCCATGTGTTCCAATAGTACGTCATTGTCGTGTTCAAGGAACACCAGGGTGAGCCAATCCATTAGGTGGTCCGGGCAGGTGTGCTCAGCCCACGCCGTCTCACCGATCCCCAACACAGCCCAATAGGGGAGCGCCTCGATGTGGTCACTGCACACGAGAAATTGTGCAATCTCCCATGCACAACTACCAATACATACGCAGTATGTCAAGGCATCCCATGCACGGCTGTCTCTGTTACACTCCTGTTCGTGATCCAACAGGGGGCACAGATACAAGTCATAGTCCAATTCATCAACAGTTGTGTTGGATAGGCAGACATCCATGGGACACTCGAATGTGCATGTTCGGCAGTGGAACCAGGGCTGGACGCAGGTGACGTGGGCAATGCGGAAGCTGAGCCTGAAACTGATCCGCAGCACTGCCAGTGGCAGTGCGCCCAGTAAATGCAGCATACGTGCACGGTACTGTTCCACGTGACGGGGGTTGTGCATGTGCCCGGTATGGCCTGCCATTGCGTTGGTGCGTCTCGTGAACAGGCACTCTTCTGGACTGCGGCAGTTGTGTGGAGGATATGCCACAGCTCTGAGCAATGATTCGTATGTGTGTGCAACGTTGTGGGTTATGGGTTGCTGTTTCCGTGAGTGTCAAGGGCATCCCATGCGGGGCTACCACAGGCAGGGGCTTCTATGTGTGGGCTGTGGATGAGTCGGATGGTTCATTTGTGGAATGCGTGGTGTGGGAGTCGTCCCCATCTGCCATTGCATCTCTATCAGGGTGTTCCAGGCGCGTTCTGGACCAAGGTCAGAGGTGCAGGTGTCCTCCCGCATTCTGCATTGGGACAATGGTGCTTTCTTCCCTGATGTTTGTCTGACTACTACTTTCGTTTTCGGAATGTGATGTGGGTTTGGCGCTGAGATTGGGACACGGCCTTGGGCTCATGGTGTACGGATGGCGATGTTGGCATGTGGAGCCAGGTGCCCGAGCGGCCTTGCGCTGCTTGTGCTATCTCACTCCGTCTCTCTCCCTCGCTCTCTCCCTCTCTTTCCTTTGTTGGGCGCATGGCACACCTTCTTCTCTTGGATTTGGTCTTCCAGGCTGTGTGCTACGGATTGTCCAGTGAGGAGCAACTAGGACTCATCCTAAGAGTTGTTTCTGCTTTTGTTTGTATGGTGTTTTGTGTTGGTGATTGCATTGCTGTATGACTGATTCTCCATTTTCTGGCCACGCATGTATGTTTATTTTCCTGCTTGTGCGACATCAGGCAAAATGTTTGTTTTGGGATTCGTGGTTTTGGTGTGCAATTTCTTAGTCCGGGCTTGGGGGTGGTCCCGGAGGGGGGGGGGTGTTGCGGGCCTGGGGGTGGTGGCGGTGGGTGTTGTGGCCCTCTTGGGAGTCCGGGCTGCATGATGAGTGGCTCCATGGCATCTGTTGCCCTTCGGATGTCGCCCTGGGCTGTGCTCCCTTTTGTGGTGCTGGCTGCTGTCCGACTTTACACCAGGTCAGAGCAGGTGTAGATTTCCTGGTGCTAACGCGCCTTATCGCCTGTTTTGTGTTTTTATCGCGGATGTGGCTGGTCGTTGTGAATGTTGAGGTGTGCTGTTGTCTCTGCTTTTGTCACGGGAACGCCTACTCTGCATCTCATTAGCGATATTCGCGAGGGTCTTCTGTGGCGATGTTTTTTGCAGCTGCTATCGCGGATAAACTGGTGCTGTGGGCTATTAACACCGGCTTGTGAATGAGGGGGTAAATTTATCACGACTTTGGCTACGATAAAGTGCCGTTAATTCGGCGATTGCTCCTTGTGAATATACCCCTAGGTGGCTGGTTAGAAAAAAACAAGGTGCAGGACTATGAAGGGCTCTATAATTTGATAATGAAAGAGCACATATTAGCAAACTGTAGATCAGACTAGTCACATTAGCATCTAGTAGATACATCACTTTCTAGTCCCAGAGAGCTGGCTAAGAAAGCTAATTAATGGGTTAGGATTAGAAGTCCCAAAAACCATCAGGGGGAGATCACAAGAAAGGGGGGTTAGGTCCACAGAAGGTAAAAGAGGGAGGTGGTAAGTCCTGCAAAGAAATTCCTTCTGTGACACAGGCTGCTAAGAAAGAGGATAGTGCATCCCACCCCAACTCTAGTGTAATCAGAGTAGTGGGGACCCTGAGCTTAACAAAGTCATAGGCTGTAGGCTCTGCTTTGATTGTCAGCAGGTTGGGCACTACAGAGGGGACGTAGCTTGTCTCAAGGAAAAGGTGAGCCCTGGGGTTGCCAGTGTAGCCTTTGAAGATGACTGCTCAGATGAGGACATGCTTTCAACTTTCAACTGGGAAGTAGGGCCAGAAGGTGAGTTGGTGATTACAGAGGGAAGCAGGCACTTCCATTCCATTGCGGTGAATGGAATCCCAATAATTGCCCTGAGGGATAGTTGTGATAGTCACACCATTGTGCATGGCAGGTTAATATCCCCAAGCCAGTATTTACCAGGAGAGACCAGAAGAGTAAGGGTTGTCCCAGGGGAGGGTACTATTAGGCATGTGGCTTTTAGAATACATAGAGATAGCTGGGTCTCTTAGTTGGCGGAGGGTGATAGTCAGTCCAAAACCTCCCCCTTGATTAGCTCCTTGGAAATGACCTCCAAGAGGTTTATCTGAGCCTAAAAGAGGTAACAGTCCAGTGCCAGTCCTCTCCCAAGGATTCTGGATGTGCTGAAGCTACAGCTAGTACAAGTAGGCCCCAGAGGTAGGGAAAGAGGAAGAAAAGTAGGAAATATGGGCAACTTTTAGAAGAAGTTCCAGTATGCCAAGGAGATTGTGATTCAGTAAGGAAGGACTCCAAAGTTTTTGCTAGTGAAGCCTTACCTGCCCCACAAAAAGTCCTGACCAATCAGGCAACTGTTCCGTAGGAGGTTGTGGCCCCTCAGCTAACAAACGAGAGAGCGGAAGGAGGGTGTTTGTTAGAAGATGTAGCAACCCCCCACTTTCAAATAGCAGTAGGACCCCCCAAAACCCAGAGAAACCTATTTGTCAGCCCATTCAACTGTCAGTGGAGAGCTAAAGTTGTGGTTCTGTGTGCTGACAGCTGTCAGTAGCCTTTGCTGGGTGTTAGCCTTTAAGGCTGCCCTGTTCTTGGCATGGTGGTCTGACCCCATGTCAAATACCAAGTTAGACCCCCTGACCCTGCTGGTCATGGTGGGTTACTCAAGTTGTAGATAACCTCTTTTGGTAAGCTGGGTGTTGCCCTAGCAAAGATAGGGTAGATAGGGTTAGCAGAGGTAGGTACCTCTAACCCCAAGGAAAGGAGAAAAGATGAAACAGATTGAGTTCAATTTAAAATGGATCCTTTTACTGTTTGGATAGGTCAACTTCCCAGAGGCAGTAACCTGGACAGGAGGAAGTGAGGCAGAGTAGGCCCAGCAACAATGCAGCCTTTTTCCTTTCTCTCTTCCTCGCCTGACAGACTAGGAAGAATCTCCCAGATTGTGGCTGAGTCTCCGGGCTGTTGATGCTTGGAAGAGATGGGGGGGGGGGGGGGGAAGGGGCGGCGACGTTGTGTAAGAAACTGGGTCTGTGTTGCAGTTGGCCTCCCACTTTTTGCCCCCTTTTCAGCTACTAGATGCTGGTTTTTGACTCACAGTGCACAATGACCTGTCAACCAGACCTCAGTGCCAGTGCTCTTTCCTTAAAACAAGGTGATGTCTAGTTGTAACCCAGGTGGCATGGAATGTAGTACCCCTTTAAGTCCCTGGTAAATGGTACCTCTGGTACCTAGGGCATGGGAACTAAAGCGGGTCCCTAAGGGCTACATCATATCTTATGCCCACCTAAGGGCCCCACACACAAATTACACATAGACTGTCATTGCAGGCTGCATGACATGGCGCAAACCATGTTTGAAAACATGACATGGCACAAGCCGGTGTGCCATGCCAAAGACACTGCATGGACTATATGTAAGTCACCACTACAGCAGGCCTTGGAGCCCTAAGACAGGGTGCATTATAGCATATGTGAGGACATATCTGCAGTAGCAGATATGCCCCAGTGATGTGATGTCTAGTTCCATTGCTGGATATTACAAATGAGCAGGGAAGCCATCTTAAGGTATGTACTGGACACTGGTCAAAGCGAGTTTCCCAGCTACATAATGGTTTCACTGAAACCTATGGTGTTTGGTATCAAACACTTCGTATTAATAAGTCCACACTGATTCCAGTGTTGGATTTATAAATACCTGCACCCAGAGGGTACCTTAGAGATGCCCCCTGAAACCTGCTAGTCCTCCTAGTGTGCTGGCTGACTGGCCCTGTCCAGTGTGCCACCACAGACAAGTTTCTGACCCCCTAGGAGTTGAGAACCCCGCTCTCAGAGGTCAGAAACAATGCCTGCTCTGGCAAGAGGTGTGTACACCTCCTCCAAAGTGGATGGCTAGTAAATTAGCATGTCAAGGCAGGGAGCTTTGAAGAGCACACCGCCTTTGATATGCAAGCCTGGTTTTCCCCAGACCTGGAGGATGCCACTCCAGCCCTGAGGCCCATTTGGCACAAGGACAGAGGAGGAAATTAGATAGTCAGGAGGCGTGTTACACTCATGCGCTAGTCACACCCCTAGGGTGGGCTGCCTGAAGTGAACACGAAAGAAAGAATTCCATCATCTTGTGTGTGGTGAAATTAGGAACTCTGGAGAAAGGGTGATGCCCAAACCCCACAGGAAGTGATCATCTAGGGGGTGTAGTGACCACAGGGGAATGTAGCCCATTGGCTACTTCCCTTCACTCCCATTAACGCCCCTAAATTGAGTATTTAGGTGGCTCCTACCACCAGGAACTTAGAATCAATGGACCCGAAGAAGAGGACAAAAAAGAGCTACGAAAACAAGAACTGAAGACTTGCTGTGGACTTTTTTGGTGTCAAACCCTGTCTGCACCAGTCTCGAAAATCGTGAGAAACAGACTCGTCCTGCAGCTGAGCATCTACCAGGAATCACGATAGACTGCCAGCCCTTTGAAAATTGCCAGCAATCTCCCTTGGAGCAGAAGAGCTACTCCCCTACAGCCTGCAGGCACCAAAACAGCTGAGTCTGGATACCATGCTGTTGCTCCTTGGTCACACCGATGCTGCAGCTGCCCAGGAAGAGGTCACCGTGCTCCAGAAGGTCAGATCTGCTCCCCCACAAGTGAGAAGATGCCAGGACCAACCAGAGACATCAGCACCGAATTCCTGGGGTACCAGACCCTTTGCAGCAATCAGAACCTGTTTGAGTCCAATTCGAACTCCAACAACATTGAGCCCGACAACAGCAGGGACATGCGATGCACTGGTCCAGCTGACCTAATCACAGTGCACCCGAGCGCCCCGGCTCAGGTTCCCGAGAACCGATTGTGCTTTCTTTCTCCTTTGCACCTTGAGTACTGAGCCCCCCATTGAGAGTTCCCAGACTTGTTCCCAAGTTCCCCTCAGCAGCCTGTTTTGAAGTGCCCCCCTCACCTTTGGTGTAGCGCACAAAGCTACCAACCTGACCAGCACCTCGGCACCCGGATGCTCCAGAGCAGTTAAAGACTAACAGCTGGTGCTGCTTTGGACCTTGGACCCCTGCCACCTTAAGTCCTGAATGGGACCCCGGGAAACCTACTGCAAGTACCCCTATACCCTATATGTCTTTTTCTCCCATAGGAATGCATTATGTGTAAAGACGCTTAAGTGAACATTTTACTTATCTGTAAAAGTTGATATTTTAAAAGTACTTGCTTTTTATGAAATTCTTGGTATCACAATTTATATACGAATATGAGTTGTTTTTCTAAATTAGTCTCAGATTTATTCTTGAGTGTGTTGCATATTTATTGCTTCTGTGAATACAACAAATGCTTAGCACTACCCTCTGATAAGACTAAACTGCTCGTCCACACAACAACAAAAAAGGGCATGTGGTGTTTTCATTTTTGCCTCTGTAAACCAATAAGGGCTGCCTGGACTCTGCACAGTGTACCTCATTCTGGTAAACGATATAGAGAGCCAGCTTTCTACACCTGTGCAAAGACGGACTGGACCTAAAAGACCCACTATCCACTGAGGAATCTCAAAACTTCACTGTCACCCCCAGCTCAGACCTAAAAGAAAATTTGACAGTTCACTTGGAGAACTAAGCAGTAATTCTGTGCCACACATCAAGGTGACACACAAATATGCCATAGCAACTGGAACACTGAAATATACATGTCCCAATAACATCTGATCTCTCACTGTGGCATGGAACAAGAACCTGTTATGGCAAGCTGACAAAACAAATAAACTTCATCCCTCGGTCTCAATTAAACAGAAGAGAAACTAGAGAGAAGGCAAGTCATATCTGTAAATGCGCTTTGCTTACACCAGGATAAGTCACTTGGGAACATATTTATAAAAAAATCACTCAGCGCAGTGCAGCAAGCCACCTTGCTGTGCTGCGTCATAGGGAAAGGGCAAAAATGCGCCGTATTTAACATTATACAGCACATTACTGTCTTTTCCCTGCACTGGCACACAAAGTGCTGCCTAATGCCAATGCAGGCACCCTGGTGCAAGGGTGCCTGTGTTGTTAGCAGCATTGGTTTGTGCAGAAAAGGTCACCTTCCTGCATAAAGACAATCCTATGAGGCATTTTCCTCTTTCTATGTGTGCTGCAGAATGCAGTACACGTAGAAAGAGGAAACAACGAAGAGAAATAAAGATATTTCTCGTTGTTACGCCTCACCTGGGGAGGAGCAGCTTTTTGACATTCCCAGGTCTACCAGTAATGGTAAATCTGGGAATGCACCAAAATCCATGAGTGGATGCGTGGGAACACCCACACTCCACCCATGGAACGCCTCCCTGGGGCAGAGTAACAGAACGCAGCGATTTGCACTGCGTTGCGTTACTACAGATTTATGAAGACACTCAGGGCCACAGAAGGTAGCCTTGCATGGCTTGATAAATCTTTCTTAGTAGTTGCGTCACCCTTACACCAGATTGCGTAGCGCAAGGGCGACGCAACTGCTTGATAATTATGCCCCTAGATCTAAAATCACAATTTGCATGCTCTCCAGCCTACCACATAAACACTTTCTAACAAGGAGTATCGATGCACATTCTGCCCAATGACTGAATTGCTGAGTAATTAGCCAGCTCAGAAACATAACTACTCTTTTTGGAAGCTTTATTACAGGAATGGTAAAGGAAACTATATGATTTCACCCAGTAGCTAATTGGACAATGCTGCTCCAAAAAATCAGCATGTAGACCATTGCCATCTCAGAACTAGTCTGCACCTCTAACTCTACCTTCTAATCATGACTGGTGTACAAAGAGCAGCCCCTTTCTAAGCTCTAGATGACACTGCTGTATGGCAAGATGGGTCCTGAACTTATTAAAGATCAATTTCACAGAACACTCCCACACTTGCCATAAGCCTGGTCCATCTTCCTTTTCTGTACGAGCTGAATGTCAAAGGATACTTGACGTCGACTTTCACAGGAGCAGAACTGTCCTCAGTCCACACCGTCACTGCAAGTGACCAAGAAGACTTAGGTCTCTTACAATAACAGCGGGGAAAGGAGAAGTGGATAAGAGAGAGACAACATCAGCTGCAGATGGCTCTTCACTACTGGAATCTCTTCTAGCAGTTTTCAAGTATTGAATGAATCTGCAAAGATTACAAACAACATTACTACATTCTAAACACTGTCTACTGCTACTAATCTTTTGTTAATATGTTACTTGTACTACAAACGTCTGGTGTTATTTACCTGCAGTCTTAATTGAGGAAGCTACTCTCTCATGCAATTTTATTTCTATAGAAAGCTTCTCTCTTGTTTGCATGAACGTCCTTGCCTTCTTATGTTGATTCACACTTTTATAGGTTTGTTTTCGCTCTGTTTCTTGATGAAATAAACTGGGCCAAATGCGCAATGTCAATTAAGCTTGGTTGAGATATATATATATATATATATATATATATATATATATATATATATATATATATATATATATATATATATATATATATATATATATATATATATATATATATATATATATATATATATATATATATATATATATATATATATGAAAAACACAGTCCCGACTTCACACTTGATGAAGAAACACAGGTACAGACCACAACGTGCTGCTGGTAGATATTTCAGTGCAATTTTATTCCGTGCAAATCGGCATATATATATATATATATATATAACCTTCTGGCGGTCGCCAGTAGGTAGTTATAGTTAGGACCTTGTTTCTATTCAAAAAGCATTTTTTCTTTTGCCAATATCAATATCTTTGGCGCGGTTTGACGAATCTTCACGAAATTTTCAAAACTAATGGTTCACTCAGGTCAGCTCCTGTTCTGAAAGTTTCGGGCTGATTCGTCAAGCAGGGGCCAAGAAAAAAGAGGGGTCCCAAAATGCATTTTCCTCATGTTAATTTCAGTAGGAATTTTAGACAAAGCTACAGCCCGAACTGCTGAACGGAATGACACCAAATTTGGCAAAGAGGTAGGCCTTGGTCCAGAAAGCGTGCTTTTTTCTAAATGGTGTAAATCCGTTCAGTAGTTGCTGAGAAATTAGAAAAATAAAAATATTTATATCTGAGCACCGAGGAGGATTTGCGAACCCTCCCGAGCACGAGCTTCATTCTGATCGGCTGCCAACACTCCAAACCAGAATGTGTTGGCAGCCATCTTGTGACTCAGTAACCGAGTCAAAAGAAAAAGGTAAAAAAAAAGATAAAAAACAAGAAAAGGTGGCAGGGTAGAAACACCCTGACCCCCTAGGCATGCTCAGGGGGTCCCACTAGGACAAGATTGAAATGCGGGGTGGCACGCAGCCCACCGCAGCCCCGGGGACCGCCACCTCCCTGGGGCGACTTCTAAAATCAAAGTGTGGGGGGCTCAAGCCCAGTAGCGGCTCGTGGAGGAAGTGCTGCGGGGCGGGCGGTGGGGCGGGGGTGGAGCAGGGTGGGGGGTAGTAAACTATGGCATACGGCTGAACAGAGGTAAGTAAACAAATAAATAAATAAAACGAATTTCATTGCGCTCGCTGCATTGCCAAATGCAATGCAGCGCGCGCAACGATATTCGTTTTATTTATTTATTTGTTTACTTACCTCTGTTCGGCCGTATGCTGTAGTTTACTAGCCCCCACCCTGCTCCTCCCCCGCCCCGCCCCACCACAGCACTCCCTCCACAAGCCGCTACTGCTCAAGCCCCCCCACACTGCCCCGGGGACTGCCCCCTTCCCGGGGCACAAATTATGCAAATACAGGGGTCCATTGCGGACCCCCGGGCACTGGGGACCACCACCTCCCCGGGGCCCTCAATGGCCCTGGGGACCGCCACCCCCCAGGGCCAGCTCCTCCAATGTCCCGGGGTGCCCACCCCCGGGACATTGTCGTTTGCTATGGCAGGGCGGGAGCATAGCAAACACTGCTATGGAAACCTGCTCTTGCTTCAACGAAGCAAAGCAGAATTGCTTTTGGGCAAGGGGAGCTGCATGTTAGCAGCTCCCCTTGCCCAAAAGCAATGCCGGCTCCCGAGGGAGGCGGGGAGCCGGCAGGTACTGTGTGGGCATTGGGGCTCCCCCCACGGTCCCCAACTTGAGGGCCGGCCCCAGGGGATGGGGTCCCCAGGGCCAGAAGTGGCCCAGGGGAGGGAGACCAGGCGGCCCCCCTCCCGGGAAAATTAATTATTTAAAAAAATTTAAAAAAAGGAAGGCCGGCCCCGGGGGATGGGGTCCCGGGGCCATAATTGGCCTCAGGAGGGGGGCCACACGGCCCCCTCCTCAAAAAAATCAGGCTGGCTATGCCTCGGGGGATGGGGTCCCCGGGGCCAGAAGTGGCCCAGGGGAGGAGGGCCACGCGGACCCCCTCCCGGAAAATAAATAAAAAACGAGGCCAGGCCCGGGGGATGGGGTCCCCGGGGCCAGAAGTGGCCCAGGGAAGGGAGGCCACACGCCCCCTTCCCGTTTTTAAAAGAAAAAAATGCTAAGGCCCTGGGGGATGGGGTCTCTAGGGCCCAAAAAATATTAAAAGAAGGGGGGGCTACACAGCCCCCTTCTAAAAATATTTTTTTTAAAAAGAAAAGCCGGCTTTTCGCCAGGAGGCCCCGCCCCCTTCCTGCACCACTCTGCAAACGCGCCCCCTGGCGCATTCTAAGTTGGCGGATTAAGTCCCTTTCATTCCTGAGGGTCCCTGGGGGCCAACTAGCCCACCAGGTGTCGCGCCACAGGCCCTTTCACGAACATGTATTCGGTTTAGATTCCACGAGAACGAAGAGGCATTCCTCACACTCCTTGAAAACAGCGTCTGGATGAATACTAAAGAATCCTTCACAGATCACTGTCTCCGAGGAGTTGTGGGGAAAGATTCATAGAGTGACCACCACTCTTTCCCCCGCGTGAAGGACAGGTTACTTCAATGAAGGAGTACGGGAAACAATGAGGGCTGTAAAGAAATAGGGAGACCTATTAATACAGTGTATAGCGTGGCTAGTTACACTATATGGCAGTTGTAATGCATGTCAAGTATAAGTATGTAGATCCACTTCCCAGCCAAATAGTCCCAATCTTCCTTAATAAGATGAATATAAGGAGTTAACGTCATTCCCCTTGAAGCTGCAGGAGTTGTATGCAGACACGTGGCCGCATAAATATAATACAAAACTAGTCCTTTTTTGTAGAAGTTAGAAGCTCTTTCCTCCAGGGTCACGTTCTTTCTTTTACCGGCAGGCCACTGAACCCTTGGAAAACGAGGTACTGATGGATGAGGAGGGGTTCAGAGTGTCCGTGGTCACAAAAGCGATAGCAGTCAAATGGCTTCCTCCAAAGCAGTCAATGACGATAGAACGCCAGGAACAGAAGCGGAAGCCTCTGCTGTGTCAGGCGCGGTATGGTAACAGGAGCGGTGTGAGCGTACTCCAGTTGGGAAGCCCGTGAGGAAGTCTGCAGCGACGCTGATGCTGAACGCACTGCGGGCGGAGGGAGGAAATGGAGTACGCTAATGGCCGCGCTGAAATCCGACTCTGCGTCTGGATACAGCTGAGCGTTAGTGCGGAGAAAGGGGTACGAACAACGAAGGGATTGAAAATCCCGATAGGTGGTCACGGGGAATTGGAAGTAACCACGCTTGCTACAAATTCACAACAAACGCGGTCAGGAATCCAGCGCTGAGAACTGGTTTGATACAATGTTTCTTCTCCTTCAGGGAACAGTCCGAATCCGAACGGCGGAGAGAAACGGGGCGTGGTTACGAGAACAGGAACAGTAAGCCAAGCGAGGGCTTGTTCCTGAAACGTCACGTTTAAACAAGGAAGGGAACGTGTACAAATGCACCGTTTATCCGTGCACATGTAAATGCAGCAAGGGATCCTCTCAAAAGAGTAAACATCCTTAAACAAGACATGCATCAACAAAAAAAGCTTAAATCCGGTTCCAGTATATAGAACAGGAGGCCTTAGCCCTGACAGTTCTCCCACCCAAAGGTCTATTTACTGAATGGGGTTTTGAAGGATGAAGTGCATGAAATCTGCGTACCAAAACGGGTGCATGAACGTGTTCAGCAGGCTCCCAGGATCTATCTTCTGGGGAATAACCCACCCAATCTATGAGGTACTGTAATCTACCTTTGTGTCTTTGGGAGTCTAGAATGCATCTTACTTCATATTCTTTTTCTCCTTCTACTATAACAGGAGGGGGTGGGTCTTCTGGTTCAAGAGGGGGGTTATACTTTTTAATTAATGAATTGTGAAACACCTGATGGATGCGCATCTCTGCAGGCAGTTCCAATCTTAGGTAACAGGAGATATCACCTTTTGTACAGCATAGGGACCTATGAATTGGGGCTGTAACTTTCTTGGGCCCTCTAATCTTAAGTTTCTAGTGGATAACCAGACCTTTTCTCCTATCACATAGGTAGGAGCAGGGCGACGGTGTTTATCTGCCTGCTGTTTCATTGCTTCTTTGGCTCGCTGTAATTCCTGTTTGGCATTCTCCCATACTGATAAAAGGGATTCATGGTGGGCTTTGACTGCAGGGATATTCACTAAGGGGGAGGGCAGAGAGAAGGGTAGAAATCTGGGATGGTGTGCATAAGAAAAATAAAAGGGAGAGATTCCAGTGGAAGAATGTGTAGTGTTATTATAAGCGAATTCAGCCATTGGAAGAGCCTGTACCCAGTTGCTTGTAATGGTGGTTAATAGACAACGCAAAAACTGTTCCAGGGTCTGATTTGTCCTTTCGGTTTGGCCGTCAGTCTGAGGGTGGTAGGCTGTGGATAATCTATGATCAATACCAAGGGCGGTACACATTCCTTGCCAAAACCTAGACACAAATTGCGTCTCTCTATCGGATATAATGATGGAGGGGAGTCCATGTAAGCGGACTATTTGTTCAAGGAATACGTGTACTAGCTCTTTAGAAGAGGGAATCTTTTTGAGAGGGATAAAATGGGCCATTTTGGTGAGCATATCTACGAATATAGTGTTGTAACCCTGAGCTCATGGGAGATCTGTGATAAAATCCATACTAATGGAGTGCCACGGTATTGGAGGAACTGATGTGGTTCGTAACAACCCGGCAGGGGCACAATGTGACGACTTTTCTCTAGCACATGTCGAACATGAACTAACGAAAGTTGTCACATCTTTGGCCATCCCCTCCCACCAGAACCATCTTTGGCATGTCTGTAAGGTCTTTTCTCCTCCTGGATGCCCTGCTAAGGAATTATTGTGACACCATTGTATTATTTGGAGCTGCAATGCAGTAGTGGGTACAAACAACTTGTTTTCATGATAGTACAATCCGTCTTTAACTTGATTTACAGGATTTATTACCCATTCGTCTGCAGGTATTTCAGAACAGGAATCGATTAATCGTTCCAAAAATGCCGTGGGTTTGGCATTCCTTAGGTCTCCTACTCCAATGATTTTATGGCACGGTATGATAGAAGGGTGTGAATCTGCATTCAATGTTTTTTCTTGTCCTATTCTGGATAGAGCATCAGCCTTTCCATGTTGTGGCCCAGGACGGTAGGTGATGACAAAATCATATTCACTAAAGAATAAGACCCATCTCATTTGTCTAGGTGTGAGGGCTCTGGCAGACCTAAAAAACGGTAGATTCCTATGATCTGAGTAGATGGCGACGGTGTGTGGGGTGCCCAAAAGATAGTGTCTCCATTCCTGGAAAGCGAGTTTGATTGCTAGTAGTTCACGCTCTCCTATAGTATAGTTTTGCTCTGCTGGGAGAAGAGTCTTGGTAAAATAGGCAACAGTATGCAGACGCCCTGTGTTTTGATCTCTTTGTGACAAGACCCCTCCCACAGTGTATTGGCAAGCATCTGCTTCTACCTAGTAGGGTTGTGTGTTATCAGCATGTTTTATAATGGGAGCCATAGTGAATCGCTCTTTCAGTGTTACAAAGGCTTGCTCTGCTTTCTTGGACCACACAAACGAGACACCTTTACGAAGTAGTCGAGTGATGGGAGAGAGTATTTCAGAGAAATGGTCAATGAACCTTCTATAGAAGTTAGCAAATCCTATAAAGCAGTGGTTCCCAAACTTTTTCAACCCATGGCTCCCTTGGCTTATTGGCCGTTGGCCGCGGCTCCCTATTATGTGACATTTTTTTGCAGGTGGATGGATGTAAGCCATGTCGCGGGAGTACTTAGGGGCATATTATCAACGGCCAGCGATAATTATCGCTGGCCGTGATTAGCGATAGATATCTTATCGCTGGCTATCTCCGGAACTTATCGCCCTGGTAGCGCGTTATTAACAACACGCTTCTCCAGGGCGATAAAATTCCAGAGATAGCGAGGTTATCGCCGTTTTGCAGGGAACAGCGCTGGTTTTCCAGCGATGTTCCCTGCAAACGGCGATGTACCTTGCTGATACGACCCTGTGGTCGTATCAGCACAATCCACCCCTATGTTAGGGATGGCTAAGTCGGGATAATAGCAGACGTTAGATTTTGGCGAAAACGGCCGTTTTCGCCAAAATCTAACATCTGCTATCATCCTGTGGGCTGCCTTGTAAATATCGCGATGTGCACATCGGCGATATTTACAACGTAGCCCATCTGGGGTACGCCAGTAACGCCCACCTTGCATCTCATTAGAGATGCAGGATGGGCGTTATGGGAAAAGGGCGATAGGGCAAGGATTCACGCAATAGCGTGACCTTGCTAATACAGCGATAAAATTATCGCCGCTTTTCGTCTGAAAACAGACGCTAAAGCGGCGATAATTTTTTATCGCCGGCTTGTTGATATGCCCCTTACACTTTTCTCCATGAAAATAATTGGGATAAAGTTGGTTCATGGAACCCCATGACATGCCGAACAGTCATGGGGTACTCCTGTAGTGTAGAATGGGATGGAACGCCTAGTTCAGTTGGGACATTTATCACACACAATAAATGGCAATTCTTTTATATTTATAAGAGCTAAAACTATGCTGTGGGCTGTCTGACCATCTATGACAGAAATACAGCTTTAATGGTAAGTTTATCTTTGTAGTTAAAGCGCAAAGTCAGGGCACAGTTTTGCAAGGCTATATCTAACTTGGTTCTGCAGATGGAATATACACTGTTCTTGTTGGGCAGCATTGGTGGAACTGCTACCATGACCACTGTCACTCAGGTTGTGGGTTGGCCACCAGTGACCTCTTGCCACGCAGAAGCTCTTGATTGCTGGCTTCTTAAGCAGGAAATACGAGTAACCCATCTCCATTAGTAACATTCAGTTCTGCACTCACAATACAGAATGCTCTGCTGCCATCTGGTGGACAAAGAGGTTTTATGCTTTTCCTAAATAGCTCACATTTCTAAGATGTTACCGGCAATTTAATGACTTGAATTCGAAAATATGAAACCTTTGAAGCGCGGCGCTCCTGGCTAGTTTGTAGGGCGCACCAGGGAGCCGCGGCGCACAGATTGGGAACCCCTGCTATAAAGGATTGCACTTCCTTTACAGAGCAGGGACTTGGCCATTTTACCAGGGCTTCTATTTTCTTAGGGTCCATGTGAACGCCTTCGGGGGTAATCACAAAGCCAAGAAAATCCACTTGGGTGGTATGAAAGGTGCTTTTGACTAGCTTGACAAATAACTGGTTCTCTTTGAGTCTTTGCAATATCTTTTTTACATGCACAACGTGTTCTTGTTCTGATTGAGAGTAAATCAATATATCGTCTATGTAAACGATAACGAATACATCTAGGTATTTCCTCAAGATCTCTTTGACAAAAACTGAAATGCAGCAGGGGCATTGCAGAGGCCGAATGGCATCACACAGTACTCATAAAGACCGAATTTGGTACGAAACGCGGTTTTATTCTGATCAGATGGTAGGCCCCTCTGAGATCTATTTTAGTAAATATCTTTGCTCTTCGCACTTGATCTAGCAAGACTGAAATAAGAGGGAGGGGATATTTATTCTTTATGGTTACCTTATTAAGGGCGCGATAATCCAAACAAGCGCGCAACCCTCCTTCTCTTTTGGGAATAAAAAACAATGGAGAGGATACAGGGGAGGTGGAGTGTCTTATAAATCCTTTCTCCAACATTTCAGTGATATATTTTTGTAAGTACTCAGTCTCAGGTGCTGTTAAGGCATATATCCGACTTACAGGAAGCTCAGCTCCTGGTACAAGATCAATCCGGCAGTCATAACTTCTATGGGGAGGTAATGCAGTAGCTTTTACCTCGTCAAAGACTTCTTTGTATTCCTCGTATATAGCCGGAAGACTGGGCGTGTCACAAACCGTGTTCATGGCACAACATAAAGGGTTGTCCCACTCACTGGCTTCCCTGTAACAGTGTAACATACAGTGGTGAGACTTCAAAGTAACTTTACGGGAGGTCCAATCAATGTGGGGATTGTGCAGTTGCAACCATGGAACACCAAGGATAGCACCGAAATTGGGTGTATCTATTAGATCAAACCTAAGGGATTATGAATGTCCGTTACCACAAACCATAATTAACTCAGGGGTATGATAGGTGATCAACCCTGAAGACAGCTCCGTCCCATCTACCGCTTTCACCGATTCTGGATGAGCCTTAGTTAAGAACGGAATCCCTAAATCGCGGGCCAACTTGATATCAAGGAAGTTCCCAGTGGCGCCTGAATCCAATAAAATAGATAAGGTCTTTCTATTCTGAGAGGAAATAATCAATGTAACAGACTGGGTAAAATGTTTGGGTACAAGGGTAACGGTATTTGCCAACTCTTTTGAGACCTTAGAGATCACATAACTTGAAGAACCGGTCTCTTGTTTCTTCAAGTGCTCTAGTTTCCCGACAGTGGTACATAGTTCTCACTACTCGCTATTTTCTTAGGAGCAGAACGGGATCTTACAGGACAATCCCTGGCATAATGCCCTCCTTTTCCACAATATAAACATAGATTATGCTTTCTTCTCTTTTCCTTTTCTTCAGTTGACAAAGGTCCCTTTAGTCCGCCTATCTGCATGGGTTCACAGACGTCTTTAGAGTCTTTACTCTCCTTTTTCTCAGTTTTGCCTACTAGAAACCTAGAAAGTGCACTGTGGGATTTCTCTCCTTTTCTTTCACTTAGTCTGCGGTCTAGTTTTACGACTAAGTCAATAAACGCAGGACAGTCTTCTGGAGGGTCTACGATTTGGGACAAAAGACCTTTGAGCTCGTCACATAACCCACGGTAAAACAGAGGAGTTCTTTTTTCTTCCGGCCAATGTGTCTCTGCTACCAACCTATTAAAACAGGTGATGTATGAGAGTAGATCTTTAGATCCTTGTTTCAAATTTAGAAGAGCATTATCGCTGGCCTGCATGAAAGTATGTTTAGCGAAAAGGCTATGCAGCTTCGCTTGAAACAAGGTAAAATCATATAACAAGGGATCGTTATTTTCAACCAAAGGTACGGCCCAATCTGCAGCATTGCCTACTAAATAAGAGATAATGAAGGCAACCTTGGCCGCATCATCAGGGAAGGCAGCGGCTTTACATAGAAATTGGAGGTGACATTAATTCATAAAGACACTGAACTTAGAACTGTCTCCATTAAATCTTTCAGGTATAGCTAAGGGAACAGGACTGGGTGTATGTACCGTAAAATGAACAGGAGGGATGCTTCCTTCCCCTCTTGTCGGAGTACTGGCATTACGGGAAGGGACGGAAAAGTGAGCAGGCTGTATATAACTTCTTTGGTTCTTTTGTGTGGTGCCTGAAGCTCTAGTGTCTGGGGTGGTCTGTGATTTAACCTGGACTAGCTCTGAATGAAGGCGTTGATTCTCAGACCTTAACCTTCCTACCTCAGCCTGTAAGTCTACTAATGCCACTGCAAGCTCCTCCAATGAGGGGCTCTGTAGTGCGGATTGTAGCGCTGTGTCTAATGGGCACAAGCCCCGTCTGGGTTCATCTTCATTCAGGTGGAATATATATTCTTGGGCTTGGCTTTCTGTCTCACCACAGGCCCTTTCACGAACCTGTATTGTGGGGCAATGAGGTACTCTTGTGTCCTGAGGACCTCAGGACACAAGTGGACTTCATCCCCCAAGCAGCAGTGCGCCAAAAGGCGCATTTGCAGAGTGGTGTAAAAAGGGGGCGTGGCCTCAGACCACTCTCAGCAATCCAGCTGTGTGGGGCTTACTGGAGGTACCTGGTGGTCTAGTTGACCCCCCGGGACCCTCAGTAGACAAGGGGACTTCATCCCCAGACAAGAGCACGCCAGGAGGCGCGTTTGCAGAGTGGTGGACAAAGGGGGCGTGGCCTGTGCCCACCTATCAGCAATCCCACTATCTGGGACATACTGGCGGTATCAGGTAGGCTAGTTGGCCCCTAAGGACCCCTAGCAGCGAAGGGGACTTTAATCCCCATCCAAGAGCACGCCAGGGAGTGCGTTTGCAGAGTGGTGGGGAAAGGGGGCGTGGCCTGCTATGACAACTTAGCAATCCCGCTGTGTGGGACTTACTGGAGGTAATAGGAGGGGTAATTGGCTCCCAAGGGTGTCCTTGGGGGCCACCTACCTCTCCTATTACCTCCACTAAGTCCCACACAGTGGGATTGCTCAGAGGTCTTCGGCGGCCCCTCCCTTTCTCCACCACTCTGCAAATGCGCCTCCTGGCACAGTACTGGTTGGGGGATGAAGTCCACTTTACTCCTGAGGGACTTTGTGGGCAAAGAAGCCCTCCTGGTACCTCCTGTAAGTCCTACGCAGTGGAATTCCTGAGTGCTGGTCGGAGGCCCAGCCCCCTTTCTGCACCACTCTGCAAACGTGACAACCAGTTAAAGAAGCATTTGTAATGTAATAGGTCTCGCATTTGCGAGAGTTAGAGCTATTGGCGTTGTAAATGTAAAAGATTTTTACTAATGTTTTTTGGTGTAGAGTGGATGTACGTTGTGTGTAGTGGAATTATGTGGTATGTTGTGCAGTGAAATTATGTGAATAGAAAGTATGTGGTATTTAGTTTATAGTGTTTTGGAGAGTAATTATGTGGTATTGTAGTCTGTATTGTGGAGTGGTAATCTCAGGTTTTGTCTTCCTCATTTCCATAGAAGCTAAACTATAAATTCAATGAGACACCAAAAAAAGGAACCACTGAGGAGCACTTCTGGACCTAGTTGGAGGTATGAGCAGGGCCACTGGAATTATGTGACTTTTCGGCTGCACCAATTTTCACATAATTAAACATTTTCCGCATTTGAAAAATATTCCATCCTCTGCTGCCTAACCTGCAGATTTGAACAAAAAAAAGCCTTGTTTCTAGCTCAAATGGCTTAAATGTTCCCAAAAATGCAGCGTCACGTGTTACAGCGTGGTGGAAGGCCTTTGACAAAGCTGGAATGGTCACATGCTACTTATTGCTAAATGTGGGTGTTAAATTGGTGCTAATGGTGCACAAACCTCTCTTCTTTCTGTGACTCTCTTGCCTCTTTCTGCATTGCTCTTGCTTCTTTCTGCACCTTTCTTCCTCTTTCTACACCTCACTGTCTTCTTTCTGCACTTCACTTGCCTCTTTCTGTACTTCTATTGCCCCTTTCTGCACCTCACTTGTCTCTTTCAGCACCTCTGTTGCTTTTTTCTGCAGATCTCTTGCCTCTTTCTGCACTTCTCTTGCCTCTTTCTGCACCTCTCTTGCCTCTTTCTGCACTTCACTTGCCTCTTTCTGCACTTCACTTGCTTCTTTCTGCACCCTTCTTCCCTTTTTCTGTACCCCTTTTGCCTCTTTTTGCACCTCTCTTCTTTCTGCACTGCTCTTGCTTCTTTCGGAACCTCACTTGCCTCTTTCTGCACTTCTCTTGCTGCTTACTACAACTCTATTGCTTCTTTCAGCAATTCTCTTGCCTCTTTCTGCACTTCTATTCCTTCTTTCTGTACCCCTACTTCCTCTTTCTGTACCTCTCTTGCCTCTTTGTGCACTTCTCCTACCTCTTTCTGCACCCCTCTTGCCTCTTTGTGCACCTCTCCTACCTCTTTCTGCACCCCTCTTGCCTCTTTTTGCAACTCTGTTGGTTCTTTCTGCACTGCTCTTGCTTCTTTCTGCACCCCTGTTCCCTCTTTCTGCATCTTTCCTGCCTGTTTCTGCACCTCTGTTGCCTCTTTCTGCACCTCTCTTGCTTCTTTCTGCACCCGTTGTCTCTTTCTGCACCCCTGTTGTCTCTTTCTGCACCCCTGTTGTCTCTTTCTGCACTTGTCTTCCCTCTTTCTGCACCTCTCTTGCTTCTTTCTGCACTTCTCTTGGCACACCTCTTGCCTCTTTCTGCACCTCACTTGCCTCTTTCTGCACTTCTCTTGCTTCTTTCCACACCTCTGTTGCTACTTTCAGCAATTCTTTGCCTCTTTCTGCACTTCTCTTGCTTGTTTCTGTACCTCACTTGCTTCTTTCTGCACCCCTCTTGCCTCTTTCTGCACCCCTCTTTTCTCTTTCTGCACCTCTCTTGTGTCTTTCTGCACCTCACTTGCCTCTTTCTGCACTTCTCTTGCTTCTTTCCACACCTCTGTTGCTTCTTTCAGCAATTCTCTTGCCTCATTCTGCACTTCTCTTCCTTCTTTCTGCACCCCTCCTGCCTCTTTCTGTACCTCTCTTGCCTCTTTGTGCACCTCTCCTACCTCTTTCTGCACCCCCTCTTGCCTCTTTCTACACCTCTGTTGGTTCTTTCTGCCCTGCTCTTGCTTCTTTCTGCACCTCTGACTTAGAGGTAGTTTTAATCCCCCTGCTTTATTATGTACTAGGGCCTTACAGGAGAGGTCATGCCAATCACATGGGTACCCAAACCCATAGTGTACCCTAGTGTATGTAGGTGTTTTCACTGTATTCTAAGTGTCTTTTAGCATAGCAATGGCTCCGGGCCTGGTTAGTCAGTCAGTTACCACCAGTACCAATCAGCAAAACGTTGGGGGCACAAGATGACTTTGCAACAAGGCGACTTTGTGCATCTCTTTTGGTTCTTTCTGCATATCTCTTGCTTCTTTCTGCACCTTTCTTCGTCTTTCTGGACTTCTGTTGCCTCTTTCTGCATTTCTCTTGCTTCTTTCTGCGCCTTTCTTCCTCTTTCTGCATATGTCCTACCTATGTAGGCATAGTTAGAAATTAGCATTTAAAAAACCTTAGAAATTCACTGAAAAAACCATAAGTTTCAGGGACGTTATAGTTATTAATTAGCATTTAAAAAACCTTTGAAATTTACTGAAAAACCATAGGTTTTACGGATGTTATAGTTAGAAATTAGCATTTAAAAAACCTTTGACATTCACTGAAAAAACCATAGGTCTCAGGGACGTTATAGTTAGAAATTAGCATTTAAAAAACCTTTGAAATTCACTGAACAAACCATAGGTTTCAGGGACGTTATAGTTAGAAATTAGCATTTAAAAAACCTTAGAAATTCACTGAAAAAACCACAGGTTTCAGGGACGTTATAGTTAGTTGGACATTTCAGTCATACAAAACCAGAGAAATTCGGCCGTTATAGTTAGTTGAGGTAACTGTTTGACACGGTGACGGCACAGCGTTCTATATGCAAATAGAGCCTGTCTTGATGTTCTGATACCTACTAAAGGACATAAAGAAGCTTTTATTGACAAACGCACATTGAACTTACTAAAAGCAAATACTTACGCTCACATTAGGGACTCTATGTCCCATCATGCATTAAGGAATATCGCACTGAGCAAACGCCCACTGGGGGCGAGCATTGAAATAAATAATACCGGAAAAGGCAAATGTGAGCTTTCAATGTGATGTTTAAGCAGCCCATGAAGAAGAGGCTTGTTAGCCTTAAAACGCGTCGGCAAGAAAATAATAAAGTTGGAGCATTGAGGCAAGCTGCATTAGGATGCTGGATGGCAAGAACACTGTTGAGTGCCTTCTCAAAGCTTTCGGGCACTTGTTGGAAAAAATATATATTTATATATATTCTTAGGAAAGTATTTAATTCTTTAAATCTCTAAAGTCTTTTGTTTCTACCTAAAGTAGATCGAAAGTCCTAGATAGTTTCTGTATTTTAGTTCTCTTCTCCTTGCATCTTGTTCCTTGTGGGATCAAGAATCACTTGACTACTTTAAATGCATCTGAGTTCACTCGAAGTTATTTTCTGTCGATCAAATTCCAGAATTATACTCCTTTCTTTAATAATGGAAAGTCTTACTGATGTCTTTGTCTTGATTTCTTCTCCAGCTGCTAGTCTTGGAAACAATTTATTGACTCCGGTGCCGATCGCTCAGTCCGGCTTCAAACCTGTTCACTGCTTATGCGCTTTGCTTGACTGATGAACTGTTCTCCTTTGAGGAAACTGCGGCTGCTCATGCACCTTGTAGCACTGAACTCTTCACCTTCGACGATACAGCGGCTGCTCATGCGCATTGACGGACCTGAAACACTAAATATTTCTAAGAAGCTGCACAATGAGGAAACCCTTCTGACCTGATGGATATTTCCGTTGTAGTGCGCCTTACAAAGAGTGCGTGCGTGCGATAACAGAACACAGACTAGAGGAACAAAACCAACTAGACTGCTACACTAGGCCATGAAGGATTTTCTTAACCCTTCGTAACTTTTGCAAGATGACTCTAGGTAGCAGGGAACAATGTCTTCTCCACAGTATGTACCTATACACCCTATGGACTCTCAACACTACATATCTGAGGGGTCCTGACAGCATCCCCCTCCAAAAAGCAACTCCTTATCTTAGGTTTTTTTGGATGGTTCCGATGAAAAGCTCGAACTAACCTTGAAGCATGAACATTAAAATCAGGTTCCCAGGATCTTTCCTCAAAGCCAACACCTTTCCAGTCAATAAGATAGTATAATGTCCCTTTACAAATTTTTGAATCTAACATTTTATTGATTTCAAACTCCTCTGAAGTATCAATTCTAACAGGAGCTGGAGGTGAGTTCATTCTCAAACCAGGCGGACTTCTCTTCACCAAAGAATCATGAAAGACTGGAGAATTTTTAACGATGGAGGTAAACCTAATTTGCTACAGGATTAATCATCTTATCAACCTGAATAGGACCTATGAATTTTGGCAGAAACTTACGACTTCCTTTTAAATGTAAACGTAAGGGGAGGTCCATTTATAATGAAGGTGACAAAGTCTGGCTATCTATGATGAGTAAGTAGATAACCAAACTTTGTCACCTTCATTATAAATGGGCCATTCCTTACGTTTCTTATCGGCCTGCAACTTATATGGGGGCATATCAGCAAGGGCCGGAGTTAAAATTATCGCCGCTTTAGCGTCCGTTTTTGGACGAAAAGCGGCGATAATTATAACGCCCTATTAGCAAGGACACGCTAACGCGTGAATCCATGCTTCTTCGCCCTTTCACTTATCGCCCAGCTTTGCATCTCTAATGAGATGCAGAGTGGGCGTTCCTCCCCAGAATAGCAGGGAGAA
Organism: Calotriton arnoldi; assembly: GCA_963921515.1. Taxonomy (NCBI): domain Eukaryota; kingdom Metazoa; phylum Chordata; class Amphibia; order Caudata; family Salamandridae; genus Calotriton; species Calotriton arnoldi. The sequence continues at coordinate 364,076 of CAWUFW010001987.1, read as the reverse complement.
ATGTCGCTAGCGACATTTCTCCTATTATCAAGCCTCAGGCAAAGAAGCATAGCGACAAGAAAAGTAGCGATAACCTCTGTTATCGCTACTTTCCCTACGCCTGCTTTGAAACTGACTTAGCCATGATATCCTATGGAAGGTGGATATCATGGCTAAGTATGTGTAAGCCCTATCAGCAAGCTATCGCCATAAGTTGTGCGATTATCGCTGGATTTCCAGCGATAATCGCACTGGATTAAGCTAACAGCTCTGAATTTTATCGCTTTGGAGATAAGCGTTGCTGATAGCACGCTATCTCCGCGATAAAATTCAGAGTTGGCCGGCGATAATTATTCTCACGCTAAGAGCGCTGAGCGATAATTATCGCCAGCCCTTGCTGATATGCCCCATGATCTTTTAGCCTTGAGAATGTTCTCCTTTGCTTTCAAAAATGTGTTGTGTAAACTTTTAACTAATTCTTTAACTGCAGGAACTGCATCATCTTCTTTACCCAGAAAAATACTTGGATGTCTTCCACTATTGAGATAAAAAGGTGTGAAGCCAGTGGAAGAATGTATAGCATTATTATATGCAAACTCAGCCACCCAAATCATGTCTACCCAATCTTTTTCTTGATCTAACAGATAAAGTCGTAAATATTGCTCTAACTCTTGATCGACCCTCTCCGTCTGACCATCAGTTTCTGGATGATAACTACTTGAGTAACGACAGTCAATGTCTAATCTCTTGGTGAAAGCCCTCCAAAAATGAGAAATAAATTGAGACCCCCTGTCTGAAACTAGTATCTTTGGAATCCCATGAGCTCTCACTATGTGTTGAGTAAATAATTAAGCTAACTGTGGTGCCTTGGGAATCTTTTTCAAAGGTATAAAATGTTCCATTTTAGAGAATGTATCAACAATAATAAAATTGTATTATAACCTTGACTGTTTGGAAGATCAACAATTAGATCCATTGAAACTGTCTGCCAAGGCTGAGATGCGGTAGGAAGAGGTTGAAGTAGCCCTTGTGGAGCTGATCTACTGGATTTCCCTCTCAAACACTTTTCACAAGTGGAAACATATTGTCTTATCTGACCCTCCATCCTAGGCCACCAAAAATTCCTTTTAACTAGTTCAAACGTTTTCAGAAAACCTTTATGACCAGCCAATTGACCGTCATGACAAGCCTGAAGAGCCTTTTTCTGTAAATCTTTGGTAGGTAAAAATAATGCTCCTTTAAAAAATGGCAAACTCTCTTTAACCATTCGATCAGGGTCTTGTCTTGCCCATTCATGAATCTCCCTCTCAGATAAAATCTCCAAAACTGCTGTCTTGAAATACAAAAACTGAGTTGCCAATACAAATCTTTTTTCTGAAATGATTGGTATCTTTTCAGTAACTTACCCAGTTGATTCAACGCCAATACTAGATAAAGCATCAGCTTTTCCATTAGCAAGGATCAAAGGTGATGACAAAATTAAAGTCTGCAAAAAAGAGGGACCAACGTAATTGTCTAGCCGTAAGAGTATGGGCTGACCTTAAAAACTGTAGATTCCTATGATCTGTATACACTGTGACTTTATGACGAGCACCCAACAGATGATTTCTCCACCTGAGAAATGCCTCCTTAACTGCCAATAACTCCTTATCAGCAATTGAATAATTCATTTCAGGTAAACTTAACTTTCGAGAATAAAAGGCCACTGGATGCAGCGTCACACTTGTGACGCTGAGAAAGAATTCCTCCAATTGCAGCCTCTGATGCATTCGCTTCAACGTAGAATGGTTCTTCAGAATCCGGATGCATTAAAATGGGAGCAGTTGTAAATGACTCCTTCAAAAATCTTAAAGCTGAGTCTGCTTCTGGCGTCCATTCAAGCCTCACTCCCTTCTTAGGAGCCCAGTGATGGGACTGACTGCGAAAAATTAGAAATGCAAAAGCCTATTAAGCTTTGAATTTCTTTCACATTCTTTGGAGGCGGCCAATTCTGAACAGCTTTCACCTTGGCTGGATCCATGCTGACTCCATTAGACAAAAAACAAATCCAAGAAATTCCACCTGCTCGACACGGAAAACACATTTCTGTAATTTAACATAAAGATGATTTTCCAATAGCCTTTTAAATATAGATCGAACATGAGATATATGTTCTTTCAGATTGTTGGAAAAGATCAATATATCATCAATGTAAATTACTGCAAATCTGTCAAGATATTCTCGTAGAAAATCATTAACAAAATGTTAGAAAGCTGCAGGAGCTTTACAAAGACCATATGGCATTACTTGGTATTCAAATAATCCAAAACGAGTTCTAAATGCAGTCTTCCACTCGTCTGCTTGAGCAATTCGTACCAGATGATATGCTCCTCGTAGGTCTAATTTATAAAATACTTTAGCAGTCTTGACTTGATCTAAGAGTTCTGATATTAACGGCAATGGATAACGATTTTTGATTGTGACCTGATTTATTGCTCGATAATCAATACACATTCCTTATTCTCCTTCCTTCCCCAGAATAAAAAATAAAGGCGAGGAGGCTGGGGACTCTGACGGACGTAAAAATCCATTGGCAAGATATTTATCTAAATATTCTCTTAGATGCAGATTTTCTGCTTCAGTCAAAGCTAAAATTCTACTGCAGGGCACTACTGCTCCAAGATCCAATTCAATCTGACAATCGTAAGGTCGATGTGGGGGTAACTTCTCAGCTTCCTTTTTGTCAAAGACTTTGGCCAGATCTTCATATTCACAGGGAATTTCTTCTATTTTAATGGTGCATAGAGTTGCATGAAGAGAAGCTGAAATAATGGTGGGGAAGGTTTCAAGTTTCTTCTCATGATCTTGAAAACAGTTCTCCTTACAATACTGAGAATTCATGACAACTGTTCTGCGACTCCAATCTATAGCACGGTTATGTTCTGTAAGCCAAGGCAATCCCAATATCAACTGGAACTGCTGAACATCAATCAAATTCAAAACTATCTGCTCTTGTCCATTTAATCCTTTCAAACAAATAGTCTCAGTTTCATGTGCAAGACGAGAGTTTGGTACCATCCACTGCTCTTACAGACTCTAAGGTAGTTTTCTTAATAAATTGGACATTAATACTACAAGCATATTTCATATCGCAAAAATTGCCCGTAGCTCCAGAATCAATCATGACTGAAATACCCTGGATTTCTATGTTTCGAAATTTAGCTGTAAATAGAACCACCAGATGTGGAGCAGCTGACTGAAGCATATTCGCAACTTGCTGAGGTATACGAGTTGACTTGGGACTGGCTTCCATCAGAGCAACCCCTCTTACTGATGGAGCTTGTCTTTTCCTGACTGACTCAATTTTGGCGTCTTTGGGCATTCCTTAACAAAATGCCCAGAAAGGCTGCAATACAAACAAACGATTGTTTCTTCGTTTCTCATTTTCTACTTTAGAGAGAGAACCACGAGTTGTACCAATTTGCATGGGTTCATCCGAGGTTGTATTTTCTGATACTTTAGAATTATCATCTCTGGCTCTATCTAACCTTGGAGGAATTGGAAGGAAATCTCTTCTCTGACCTTCGTTCAAAAAGCCAATGATCCAACTGTAAAACCAAATCTATTAACTCAGAAGTTTCAGTGGGCCTCTTTTGAATTTGGGCTAGAGCGTCTTTCAACTCATCCTTGAGTCCTCTATAGAATATGGCGGCTCTCTTGTATTCAGGCCAGTTGGTTTCTACCACTAATTTGTTAAATTGAGCCAAGTAAGCTACTAAGTCTTTACTTCCTTGTTTCAGTTCCAACAACTTGTTATCCGTAGCTTGAGTTGCTGAGTGACGATCAACAAGTCTTAGAAAGCTCCAAAATCATACAGAATAGGATCATTCTTAGAAAAATGAGGCATAGCCCAAGCTGCTGCGTCCCCTGTCAGATAAGACAAAATGAATGCCACTTTAGACTGATCTTCGGAAAAAGTTACTGGTCTGCCTAAAAAATTTAATGAGCATTGAGTCAAAAAGACCTGTGCCTTAAGTGGATCCCCCAAAGAGTTCTGGAGGTGCTAGTGGAATTGTTGGGGAAATGGCATGAATAATTTGTGTGGAAAGATCAGGAGTTTGAGAAGGAATAGCAAGACTCTGAGGACCCTGACCACCAGAACTAGATGCTGCACCTGCCGCTATTTCTTCCATTCTCTGCCTAACTTGCAACGTTTCTTGGCACGACCTTCTTAACTCTTCTCTTAAACTCTTATTCTCTTCTGCCGTGTCATTCAGATGCTTTTGTATTCCCTCTAAAATGATTGCTAAAGATTTAACATCTACGCCTTATGCCATTCTGCTCAGCTGAAAATCTTTTCTTTTTCCCCAACAAGGGAATAGGCACTTCAAACTGTCAAAGGATATTTGACGTTGACTTTCAAAGGAGCAGAAGAACTGTCCTCAGCCCACAGCGTCACTGCAAGTGATCAAGAAGACTTGGGTCTCTTACAATAACAGGGGGGAAAGTGGAAGTGGATGAGAGAGAGACAACCTTATTTGCAGATGGCTCTTCACTACTGGAATCTCTTCTAGCAGTTTTCAAGTATTGAATGATTCTACATAGATTACAAAAAACATTACTACATTTTAAACACTGTCTACTGCTATTAATCTTTTGGTAATATGTTACTTGTACTTCAAACTTCTAGTGTTATTTACCTGCAGTCTTAATTGAGGAAGCTACTCTCTCATGCAATTTTATTTCTATAGAAAGCTTCTCTCTTGTTTGCATTAACGTCCTTGCCTTCTTATGTTGATTCGCACTTTTATAGGTTTGCTTTCGCTCTGTTTCTTGATGAAATAAACTGGACCAAATGCGCAATGTCAATTAAGCTTGGTTGATATATATATATATATATATATATATATACATATATATATATATATTAATATATATTCACTGAAAAAACACAGGTTTCTGGGACGTTATAGTTAGTTGGACATTTCACTCGTACAAAACCAGAGAAATTCGGCCATGTTATAGTTAGTTGAGATAACTATAACTCGCGCCCTCAATGCACTGCTGATGACGTCACATATTACATCACTCATGACATGGTCAGTGACATCACTGATGACATCACTGATGACATCTCAAATGACTATCACTCATGACATCATCCAGTGACTGTGTGTTTCTGTAAAGTTTAAATATGTTTTATATATATATATATATATATATATATATATATGCCAAGGTGTATTGAAGAATGAGTGGGTGTATGAGTGTCTGAATGGATGATTTAGTAGGTCCGTGACTGACTGTATAAGTGAGTGATTAAACGTTTCTTACTGAATGCACGGGTTAGTGACTAAACTTTGTGAATATCTTTATCAGTCTGTCAGTTGGTGTGTAAGCGGCTGCATGGGTTGGTGAGTAGTTAGATGAGTGTCTATATGGGTTATTGATTGGTTGTATGAGTGTGTGTGAGTGGGTGGGGGGGTGTGTGACTCTGTGCATAGATGTGTGAGTGGGTGATTCACTGGGTGTATGGGTTCAAGAGTGCATCTGTGTAGGGCTGTATGGGTGGGTGAGTGTATGTATGGGTGTGTTGGTGAGTGAATGGATGTCTCAGTGGTACATGTGTGAGTAACTACATATGTGAAAGCCAGTATATGTGAGTGTTGGACTATATGGATGACTATATGTGAGAGTGAGTGAATGTGAGAGTGGCTGTATGGATGAGTATGATGCTTGTCTCAGTGATTGTATAAGAGAGTAAGTATGTGTTAGTATCTGTATGAATAAGTGAGGTGGTGTGTGTATTACTGTATAGGTGAGTAAATGGGAGTGTGATTGATTCTTTGCATGAAAGTAACTCTATGGGTGAGTGGCGGTGTGTGAGTGTCTGTTTAGGTGTATGAGTGCATATGATAGTGCTGTATTGATGAGTGACTGCATGTATGAGTGACTGTATGGGTGAATGAGTGGATGTGTGTGTAGACCTAGGAATCAGTGAGTGGGTATGTAGTAATTGGTATTGGTGTGTCTATGGTTTCGAAAATGGTAGTCTGGTGTTTTAGAGTGGGTGTATCAAAGGTTATATTAGGGCATGAGGAGGTGCATCAGATATTAAGTGGATGATGTCATCAGTGATGTCATTTGAGATGTCATCAGTGATGTCACTGACCATGTCATGAGTGAAGTAATATGTGACGTCATCAGCAGTGCATTGCGAGGCGCGAGTTATAGTTATCTCAACTAACTATAACAGCCGAATTTCTCTGGTTTTGTACGAGTGAAATGTTCAACTAACTATAACGTCTCTGAAACCTGTGGTTTTTCAGTGAATTTCAAGGTTTTTAAATGCTAATTTCAACTATAACGTGCCCTGAAACCTATGGTTTTTCAGGGAATTTCAAAGGTTTTTAAATGCTAATTACTAACTATAACGTCCCTGAAACCTCTGTTTTTTCAGTGAATTTCTAAGGTTTTTAAATGCTAATTTCTAAATATGCCTACATAGGTAGGACATGTGCAGAAAGATGGCGAAAGAGCATAGAAAGAAGCAAGAGAAGTGCAGAAAGAGGCAACAGAAGTCCAGAAGAGGAAGAAAGGTGCAGAAAGAAGCAAGAGAAGTGCAGAAAGAACCAACAGAGGTGCAGAAAGAGGCCTACTCTGACTGTATCTTACAACAGACTCATACAAAGTAGCCTAATCACTAATCCTTCTCCCAAGATGTCTTAAACCTCACTTTTCTCTTGAAGGTTCACTATTAATCGACTGCTCAGAATGTTAGGCCTACCTACCAAATATAAAACAGCAATCCTAAGCCTATCACTGTTGTAAGTCTGACCAAGTTTGTGAAGGTATGCATGTGTGTCTCTGCTTTTACCGAGTGATATGTTACATAAAAATAAACATAGAAATACTTGAATACCTGTGTTTCAAACAGCATACTCTGTAAATATGTGTAAAAAAGGTGTATGTATTTCTTTCTGCTCATAATACAGGGCACATGGGTATTCAATAGTATATTTGAGGGGCTCTATAACACCTATATACATAAAACATGCCTGCCTGTGCAACTAAATGACAGAGCAGAACTGAGAACATTTAACCACCTATAGAAGAAGCTACCCACTTTTTAGGCTACCATCTTCAGATGCATAACACGTGAGAATACATATACAAGTAGACATATACCTCAGTCACAAGAGCACGTAGACCTTTAAACTTGACAGCTTGCACTTCCCATATGAGTACAGAAAGAGGTGAGAAAAGTACAGAAAGGAGCAAGAGAGGTGCAGAAAGAAACAAAAGAAGTGCGGAAAGAAGCAACAGAGGTACAGAAAGAGGCAAGAGGAGTGCAGAAAGAGGGGTGCAGAAGGAGGCACAAGGGGTGCAGAAAGAAGCAAGAGAGGTGCAGAAAGAAGCAAGAGAAGTGCATAAAAAAGCAACAGAGATACAGAAAGGGGGAAGTGGGGTGGAGAAAAAGGCAAGAGGGATACAGAAAGAAGCAAGAGAGTTGCAGAAAGAAACAAAAGAAGTACAGAAAGAAGGAACAGAGGTGCAGAAATAGGCAAGAGGAGAGCTGAAAGAGAGAAAAGGGGTGCACAAAGAAGCAAGAGGGGTGCAGAAAGAAGCAAGAGAAGTGCATAAAGAAGCAACAGAGATGCAGAAAGGGGGAAGTGGGGTGGAGAAAGATGCAATAGGGATACAGAAAGAAACAGGAGAGGTGCAGAAACAAACAAAAGTGCAGAAAGAAGGAACAGAGGTGCAGAAAGAGGTAAGAGGGGTGCAGAAAGAGGGAAGAGGGGTGTGAAAGAGGCACGAGGGGTGCAGAAAGAAGCATGAGGGTGCAGAAAGAAGCAAGAGAGTTGCAGAAAGAAACAAAAGAAGTGCAGAAAGAACAGAGGTGCTGTAAGAAGCAAGAGGGGTGCAGAAAGAGGGAAGAGGGGTATAGAAAGAGGCACAAGGGTTGCAGAAAGAAGGGACAGAGGTGCAGAAAGAAGCAAGAGGAGTGCAGAAAGAAGAACAGAGGTGCAGAAAGAGGGATGAGGGGTGGAGAAAGAGGCAAGCGAAGTGCAGAAAGAGGCAACAGAGTTAAAAAAAAGGGGGAAGAGGGGTGGAGAAAGAGGCAAGAGGGGTGCAGAAAGAAGCAAAGAGGTACAGAAAGAAACAAAAGTAGTGCAGAAAGAAGCAACAGAGGTGCAGAAAGAGGCAAGAGGAGTGCAGAAAGAGGGAAGAGGGGTGCCGAAAGAGGCAAGAAGGGTGCAGGAAGAAGCAAGAGAGGTGCAGAAAGAAGCAAGAGAAGTGCAGAAAGAAGCAACAGAGATGCAGAAAGGGGGAAGTGGGGTGGAGAAAGAGGCCAGAGGGATACAGAAAGAAGCAAGAGTGTTGCAGAAAGAAACAAAAGTAGTGCAGAAAGAAGGAACAGAGGTGCAGAAAGAGGCAAGAGGGGAGCAGAAAGAGGGAAAGGGGGGTGCAGAAAGAGGCACAAGGGTTGCAGAAAGAAGAAACAGAGGTGCAGAAAGAAGCAAGAGGGGTGCACAAAGACGGAAGAGGAATGTGAAAGAGGCACAAGGAGTGCAGAAAGAAGCAAGAGGAGTGCAGAAAGAAGCAACAGAGGTGCAGAAAGAGGCAAGAGGGGTGCAAAAAGATTGAAGAGGGGTGCAGAAAGAGGCACGTGGGGTGCAGAAAAAAGCAAGAGATGTGCAGAAAGAAACAAAAGAAGTGCAGAAAGAAAGAACAGAGGTGCAGAAAGAGGCAACAGGGGTGCAGAAAGAGGGTGGATGGGTGGAGAAAGAGGCAAGGGGGTGCAGAAAGAAACAAGAGAGCTGCAGAAAGAAACAGAAGAAGTGCCAAAAGAAGGAACAGAGGTGCAGAAAGAGGCAAGAGGGGTGCAGAAAGAGGAAAGAGGGTGTAGAAAGAGGCAAAAGGGGTACAGAAAGAAGTGAGAGGTGCAGAAAGAAACAAAAGAAGTGCAGAAAGAAGGAACAGAGGTGCAGAAAGAGGCAAGAGGGGTGCGGGAAGTGGGGTGTGAAAGAGACACGAGAGGTACAGAAAGAAGCAAGACAGGTGCAGAAAGAAGCAACAGAGGTGAAGAAAGAGGGAAGAGGGGTGGAGAAAGAGACAAGAGAAGTGCAGAACGAAGCAACAGAGATGCAGAAAAGGGGAAGAGGGGGGAAAAAGAGGCAAGAGGGGTGCAGGAAAGAGCAAGAGAGGTGCAGAAAGAAACAAAAGAAGTGCAGAAAGAAGGAACAGAGGTGCAGAAAGAGGCAGGAGGGGTGCAGAAAGTGGCAAGAGAGGTGCAGAAAGAGGCAAGAAGGGTGCACAAAGAAGCAAGTGAGGTGCAGAAAGAGGCAACAGAGGTGCAGAAAGAGGCAAAAGAGGTGCAGAAAGTAGAAGAGATTTACAGAAAGAGGCAAGAGAAGTGCAGAAAAAGAAAGAAAGGTGCAGAAAGAAGCAGCGAAATGCAGAAAGAGGCAAAGAAAGAAGCAAGAGTGGCTTGCACACCATTAGTACCAATTTAACACCCACATTTAGCAATAAGGAACAGGTGACCATTCTAGGTTTGCAAAGGACCTTCCACCACGCTGTTACACTTGTCGCTGCATTTTTGGCAACATTGGAGCCGTTTGAGCTAGAAACAAGGCTTTTTTTGTTCAAATCTGCAGATTAGGCAGCAGATGATGGATTATGTGGCTAATGTGGAAAATGTATAATTGTGCGAAAGTCAGTGCAGCCAAACAGTCGCATAATTCCAGTGGCCCTGCTCATGCCTCTGACTAGGTCCAGAAGTGCTCCGCAGTGATTCCTTCTTTTTTTTGTCTCATTGAGTTTATAGTTTAGCTTCTATGGAAACGAGGAAGACTAAACCTGAGGTAACCACTCCACAACACAGACTACCATACCACATAATTACTCTCCATAACACATAATCCCACTCTACATAATTCCTATACACTAAACACCACATAATTTCTATCCACATAATTTCACTGCAGAAAATACCACATAATTCCACTACACACAACGTACATCCACTCCACTCCAAAAAACATTAGTAAAAAACTTTTACATTTACAACACCAATAGCTCTAACTCTTGCAAATGCGAGACCTATTACGTTACAAATGCTTCTTTAACTGGGGGATGAAGTCCACTTTAGTCCTGAGGTCACACAAGAGGACCTCATCGCCCCACCAGCAGTGCGCCAAGAGGCGAGTTTGCAGAGTGGTGTAAAAAGGGGCGTGGCCTCGAACCACCTCTTAGCAATCACACTGTGTGGGGCTTACTGGAGGTACCAGGTGGGCTAGTTGGCCCCCAGGGACCCTCAGGATTCAAGGGGGACGTAATCCCCCAACTTATAACGTGCCTGGAGGCGCGTTAGCAGAGTGGTGCAGGGAGGGGGCGGGGCCTCCGGCGAGATGCCGGCTTTTCTTTATTTTCGTTAGAAGGGGGGCTGTGTGCCCCCCTTCTCTTAATATTTTGTGGGCCTTGGGGACCCCATCCCTCAGGGCCTGACCCATTTTTTCAAAATAAAAAATGGGAAGGGGGCCGCGAGGCCTGGCCAGCCTTGATTTTTAATTTTGGAGGGGAGCCGCGTGGCCCCCCCTCCTCAAGTCAATTATGGCCCGGAGCCGGCCTTCTGTTTAAAAAAAAAAAGAAAATAAATAAAAGGGAAGGGGCCCGCCTCCCGGGCAACGTCTGGCCCCGGGGACCCCATCCCCCGGGGCCGGCCATCATGTTGGGGACTGTGGGGGAGCCCAAATGCCCCCGCGGTCCCAGCCGGCTCCCCGTCTCCTGTGGGAACCGGCATTGCTTTTGGACAAGGGAAGCTGCTGACATGCAGCTCCCCTTGTCCAAAAGCAATCTGCTTCGCTTCATGGAAGCGAGAGCAGGTTTTCTGCTCTCGCTTTCATGAAGCGAAGCATAGCTTGCAATGACAGGGCAGGAGCCGTGCTCCCGCCCTGTCATTGCAAGCTGCAATGTCCCGGGGGTGGGCACCCCGGGACATTGCTGGAGCCGGCCCTGGGAGATGGTGGTCCCTAGGGCTCCAGGAGGGGGTCCGCGCGGCCTCCCTGCCAACATTTACTTAGCCCCGGGAAGGTGATGGCCCCCGGGCCGGGGGTCCGCAATGGACCCCTGCATTATCTTAATCAGTGCCCCGGGGAGGTGATGGTCCCTGGGGCAGTGTGGGGGGGCAGGAGCCCCCCACAGTTATTGATTTAATTTTAGGCCCTGGGGAGGTGGCGGTCCCCGGGGCGGCCCGCGAGTCCCCCGCCTCATAATACGAAATGCCCCTGGGAGGTGGCGGTCCCCGGGCAGTTACCCCCCATGCAGTTTTTAAAAAAAAGCCCCGGGGAGGTGGTAGTCCTCGGGGCTGCGTGCCCCTGCACATTATCAGCAAAGCCCTGGGGAGGTGCCGGTCCCCGGCGCTGCAGGGGCCCCCGTGGGCCCCTGCTACATAAATTTTCATTGCCCCCGGGACCTGGCCCACCCGGGGGCTTAAGGAAAACGAAGCGCTTTGCTTTTTTTACATTTTTTCGGCCATATTCGCGCACACAGCGCGAATCCCACCAAAAATGTAAAAACAAAATGCTTTTTTGGGCCCTGGGGGTCCGTGTGGGACCCCCTGAGCATGCCTAGGGGGTCAGGGTGTTTCTACCCTGCCCCCTTTTCTTTTTTAACCTTTTTTAACCTTTTTTCTGGTGACTCGCTTCGCGAATCCTCCTCGGCCACCAGATATCGATATTTTTTATTTGAAATTTCTCAGGAACTATTGAACGGATTTACACCATTTGAAGCAAAGAGTGCACTCTGGACCAAGAGCTACCTCTCTGCCAAATTTGGTGTAATACCGTTCAGCAGTTCAGGCTGTAGCCGCGACAAAAGTTCCTATGGAAATTAACATGGAGAAAACGCGTTTTGGGACCCCCTTTTTTCTCGGCCCCCGCTTGACGAATCACCTCGAAACTTTCAAGACAGGAGCTGTCCGGAATGGCCCATTACTTTTGAAAATTTGGCGAAGATTTGTCAAACGGTGCCAAAGATATTGGCAAATCAATAAACGCTTTTCCTATGGAAACCAAGTCCTAACTATAACTACCTACTGGCGACCGCCAGTAGGTAATATATATATATATATATATATTCTTCTTTCCCGTTTTCTGTTACTTCCCTTCTCCTGGGAAAAAGACGGAGTCGAACCACATTCGTGTAGTGCAAATGGTTTATTAACGCTCAACCACCACAACCGCCTGACGCCTATATATATTCTTAGGAAAGTCTTTAATTCTTTAAAGTCTTTTGCTTCTACGTAAAGTAGGCAGGGGCGGCTGGTGACATTTGAAAGGGGTGGGGCATAAAATTATAGTCGTATTGCACATTACGGGGGGTTCAGGGGGTTTTCCCCCCGAGAAAATTTTGAAAAAAGAGAGGACAAATGGTGCATTTTCAAGCAACTTTGAGAAAGCACCTCTCACCAGTCTATATTATCCATTTGTCTATCCTTCCAAACTCTCTCAGTTGCCTCTTTCTAGTCTGTCTTCCTATCATAGGTCTTTTTCTCTCTTCTGTCGCCCACGCTCACTCTGAGCTGTCTCTCACCAGCCTGCAATTTTAATACACCTATCTCACTGGCTGCCTTTAGTTCTCACCATCTTACTTGTTTTCTCCTTTTATTTTCCTGTCTCCTTCCTGCATGTCTCTTTTGCTACCCCTCTCACCTCTGTTATGCATATCTCTATCACAACTGTCTTCTATCTCTCCCAGCTCGGTATTCTCTTTCTCTCTCATACACATGCTCACACGCACCTTCTCACATTTCTTTGTAGTGCACTCTTTCTCTCTTCCATTCTTTCAGCTTTCCCTGGTGCTCTCTTTCTCGTGCCTCTTCTATATTTCCCTTTCCCTCCAGGGGCAGCTAGAAAAAATATTGTTGCCTTTTCCGAACGTGTTTCTTCTCACAACCACATCTGTATCTTTACCTCACCATTCTCCTGGTTTTTACCACCATACCTCTCTACCTCTCTCTCAATTGTTTCTCCACCTCACCACTCCTCTTGCCTCTCTATCTCATTTCTCTCCCTACCTCACATCCCCTTCACTACATCACCTCTCTTGAATCTACTGCTTTCTCTCACTACCTAAACTCTAAATTTAACTCACCATTAGATCACCACTCACCTCTCCACTTTCCCTTTCTCTTGTTCTACCTCTGTTTCAATTCCATTACCTTATATATCTTACTCCTTTTGACTTAGTCTGTTTCTCTGCCTCTACTTCCTTTTCTCTATCATCGACTCCCCCTCTCTCACACACACAAACATATCTATCTCTTAACCTCCTTCTCAACACACACACTCCACTTCAACTGTATCTCTCAATCTTTTTTATAGGCCTCTGTACCTCACCATCTCTTCCTCCCATAGCTCACTATTCCTGTATAAACCTCACCTCTCTTTCACATCTGTCTCTCGACTTCCTCTTACTACTTTTGTCACCTTAGTTCTGGCCCAGCGCCTGTGGTGTTCCCCACTCCAGCCAGCACTGTAAGAACTTGTCGGCCTCTCCCTCCCCTTTCACAGAGCAGGCACGGCCCATGCTGGCTGCAAGCAGTGACTGCACAGACACACAGGGTGTGTGTGGGGAGCGTAGACCGGGGCTGCTGCTGGAGATAAGGGGAGGGCTTCTGACATCGCTGTGAGGGTGGTGGGGGGGTCCAGAGCTCAGAAGAGGCCGCTGAGACACTCTGCCAACAGTGCCCGGGTGGTGGCAGCGCCTGCAGGCACTGTGACTATACACTGGCACTGTGGGTAGGGGGCAGACCCGCGCTGCTGACAGAGAGAGGGAGGGCTGCTGTCACTCGTCACCACTCACAGAGGAGACAAGGAGGCATCAATGCCCACTCGGAGAACCCACTGACACTAATGACACTCTGCACTGGCAGTTCAAGGTGGCAGAACCTGCTGGCAGTGTGCCAAGGCACAGGTGATGAGTGCAGGGTGGAGCCCATAGGGAAGGCTGCTGCCATCCCCGCTCCCCGCAGAGGAGACACGGGGCATCACTTTAGCCATCTGCAAGCGCATAAAAACACTGGTTTGTTGGCGCTATATTCAGCGGTGCAGACTCATCCTTTGTGGCATGGGGTGCATGGACTACGATCTCCCAGGGAAGAGTGCACCTCGTCGACTTTCTATGGAGTTAACCACTTATATGTTGGAGAACATAGCTCCAATGGCTGGCACGTTTCCAACACTGTCATCAGGTTGCATAATTGTCGGACAGATTAGCTCGCCTTTGATTGGCTCTAGCGCCTAGCAGGGTAGCCTGGAGATATAGACTCAGACAGCAAGCACCGCTTCCGAAATAAAAGAGACCCTGCAGTAATTGTTTCTCGCCTGGGCTGGTTCAACTGGTTTCAAGATGTTAAAAACTGCAGCCACCTGCGCCCTCTGTCAGTCTGGAACATTTAAAAGCTTTCTGCAGTCAAGGTTAGAGGGCAAAAGGTCTTTATCTTTCGTAGGACTGGCCCTTGAACAACACTTCAAATAACAAGAGTTTTGGTAGCAATAACCTAGCTAAAAATGATGTTTGTTTGCAGTGTTATTGGAACCGGCGCTTGCGGATCATTAGATCCCAGCAGCAGGCAGTAACTGCTGGCCACATTTAACCGATATAATCCCATAGTGTAACCCCACGTCTTCTCACATAATATACAGGGCCGTTCTGTTATCTCGGTATCCGGACGGGGGAGGGAGGGGCAAACAGAATGAATGTATTACTAACGCTGTCTTTATAGCCCGACTTGCGCAGGAGTAGGGGTGTGTACTGCAGGCTTCCATTTCCGGGCCTCACGCGCTCTCAAGTTCAGGTGCATGTCACGGCCGAGCATGTCAGTCCATGCGCCAAGCCTACATTGGTATTAATATCCGAAAGCACATATATAACCAGCGGAAACCACTGTGAGAACCAAAGTGTAGACATAGCAGGGGGAGGGGGGATTCTGCCGCAAGGCTTGTTCCTGCGACGGGGACATCTCCACAGGAAGTCCTAGGTCCCTAACTGCAAGTCCGCCCGGGGTGGCATGTGCCTTATATGTTATATCACACCTCGCAGCATCCGAGAAGCTGGGACTCAGAAGTGATTGGCTGCGATGAAGAGCACCGACTCAAACTGGTGCTTTCTGTGCAAACACCTGCAGGTGCTGGTGTGAATGGGGCCTTTCTCGCCTGTTACAGCAGGTTTGAGCTGCTGACAGGGGGCTCAGAGGGTGCAAACTGTACTGCACCGGGGAGTTCCCAAATTGACCCCCGAAGCAGGTATTGGCCCCACACAGGTGCCGGGGCCAGTTTAACACACACCATGTAAAAAGGCTCCGAGAGTGCGGCGGAAAGCTTCACTCAGAGGAGGTGTAGTGGCAGCTTGTACCACTGTACCTGCATAGTGTGAAACACAGGGTGCTCCCCTTCCCCAGGTTGTCAAGCACTCTCATCAGTTGCGATCCACTAATTGTAAATTGAGGAGTAACTTTTCTAGCACCTTGTGAAAGGAACCAAACCGATTTGTCTTTCACACCCGCTTCAAACACGCTTTACGCTTAAGTACACCCGTAATTACATTTACTGCTTCGCACGGGTTGACGATCCTGTATTCGTTTCCAAGAACCGCCTAGAATCACACGATGAGTCAAAGGCGAGAGACGGGATTAGTTCTGCGGGACACCCTTTCCGAGCCCGGACAGTGTAAACACGGCACTGTTACCAGGTACAAGCAAACTTCATCAAGAAGTGTGCACATACGTCGTCACTCACTGTCCCACCCGCCCTCTACACTGCACAGAAGCCTCCCCCAGATACTCTACTTTCGTCTTTTCTGTGCTTTGTGACTCTTGGAGTTACATGTTCTCAAACTCCCTGATGCGCAGGAAAGGAAACGAGAGTACGTACACATGACAAAAAATGGCATTGTCCCAAAATATCCTGCTTGCGGCTAAAAATACAAGATGTCACACGTCCCTCTCCCGTGCACTTAGAAGCTGCCACCTCCCTGTCAGTCGTGGCTCGCGGGGGGGGGGAGGGTGTCGCGTGGGGGCCGGGGGTTTAAATAAAATAAAAATCCTCTTACCTGGTCCGCGCTGCCTCGGGTCCGTTGGCGCCTTCAACAGCCGCATCATTGCGCAGTGCTGGCAAGTGAGTGGCAACCCCTCAGCCAATGCTGGCGCTGGAGCAGTGCCAGGATTGACTTAGGGCACGGTAACTCTCCGCCCGCCAGCCCATTAGGAGACCGAGGTTTGAGCCTTTGCTCAACCCTCGCTCTCCTAATGGGCATGCGCCAGCCTGAGCAGGCACCAGTGCGCATGAGTGGGCACGGGCGAAAAATTCGCTGACCTTCCCCACTCATGCGCACTTGTGCTGCTCCCTGCCCCTGACAATGCCTGTCAGTCAACATGACGCCGGACCGCCCACCCCTTCAGACTCTGAAGGGGTGGGCGGTCCGACGTCATGCTGACTGACATGCATTGTCAGTTCTCCCTGGCGTCTCTGAACGTAAGTAAACTGAGAGTTTAGTTTACTTAAGTTCAGAGACGCCGAGGGAGCTGCGGGCGCGGGCGGCTGGTGGGGCAACGCCCCAGCGCCCTAATGGACGCACCGCCCCTGAAAGTAGGTCAAAAGTCCTAGATAGTTTCTATATTTTAGTTCTCTTCTCCTTGCGTCTTGTTCCTTGTGGGATCAAGAATCACTTGACTAATTTAAAGGCATTTAAGTTTACTCATAGTTATTTTCTGTCGATAAAATTCCAGAACTATACTTCTTTCTTTAATAATGGAAAGTCTTACCGATGTGTCAAGCTATTGCCTTGACTTCTTCTCCAGCTGCTAGTCTTGGAAATAATTTATTGACTCCGGTGCCGATCACTCAGCCCGGCTTCAAACCTGTTCACTGCTCATGCATTTTGCTTTACTGCTGAACTGTTCTCCTTTGACGAAACTGCGGCTGCTCATGCACCTTGTAGCACTGAACTCTTCACCTTCGACGATACAGCGGCTGCTCATGCGCATTGACAGACCTGAAACACTAAATATTTCGAAGAAGCTACGCAATGAGGAAACGCTTCCGACCTGACGGATATTTCTGTTGAAGTGCGCCACACAAAGAGTGCGCGCGCGCGATAACAGAACACAGACTCGAGGAAGAAAAACAACTAGACTGCTACACGCAATTCCTCGAAACTGCGGCGGCCATGGAGGATTTTCTTAACCCTTCGTAACTTTTGCAAGATGACTCCAGGTAGCAGGGAACAACGTCTTCTCCACAGCGGGTACTTATACAACCTATGGACTCTCACAACACTACATATCTGAGGTCTCCTGACACCGAATCAATAACACCTCTCTGTTACACATGTTAAAGAGATCCCCCACCAATGCTATTATCAAATGCTTGCACATCCTCTTACAGGAAGCAATAGAGAAAATCCACTAATACCGTTTCACTCTCTATACTAAAAGCAACAGAGCAGCTTCACAAATTTGAAATACACAGGTTTTCTACACTGAAATATTTAAGGAAAGTACCCATAACCTATACAAGCCACTACCGTAAATTATTCTTCAAGCTCCATGCTCATGGTTACCTACATACTCTAATAAGTGCTACTCAAAACAGAAGTGGGTGTAGTATATAGTTCACAATTCTAAATCAACTTTTCCAGAGGCATGCTCTATCATTGAATATGTGAACTTGCGAGTTCACTGACAACCTCTCAAACAACTGATCCACTGTGCACCTCTGAAAGCCTAAAGCCCCATTCAAAACCTCCTCACTATGATCAGATTGCTCAAACATGGAATCAAATCCACAGAACCTAACTCACATCTCAACCACCACAATGTTTATTAGAACATTGGAGTGCTGAGGCTCCATTGAAAACAATGGAGTGCTCCAGGCTTCTATTAGCCAGTAGAAGCCCTGAGCATAACATTCCAATGTTTTCTGTTCACAGCTGTTGCTGTGAACAAAGGCCTCAAAGAGGAGGATTACAACACCCCTCAGGTTTTGTGAGGCCTTTGTTCTACTAATAAGAACATTCTACCCTCTAGGGCAGGGGTCTCCAACCTTTTCTGTAGTGAGAGCTACTTCTGATCAGTGAAAATCATTGTGAGCTACTAAAGGCAGAGCAGCTCGCGAATTGTTCCCAAAGTTCCCCCACGCCCAGCTTAATTGACTAAAGGGCCTCTACAGAGAAAGAGCTACCCATTTAGTGTATGCCATGCACAACATGAAACCAGAAAACCTAGCAATAATCCATGCTTTCCTCTTCAACAAACTGTGTGATCCTGGCCTCTGCAGTCACCAGCTAAGTAGACTACAATCATATGAAAGTATAGGGTCCTGCGGAGCTGTGTAAAGCTACCAGAATACTGAAAACAATAAATTGCACGCCTGTCTCTCATGCCTTGTCATCCAACACACGGTTCCATCCCATAACACGGTAAATGCACATCGGTGGTCATCACCCATGACACGAAACACTTCCCACAAAAGAATGACAACACCATTCCAACCACACACCCTACATGGCGTAGCTTTCTGACCATGTAGGTAAGTACTTCAGTGCCCCACAATTATTACATCATGTCTTCTTTTTCTTTATTATTACACATGACGGCACCTTGAAATGCTTGAGTTCAGGGTGTGCACTGCACAAAAATCTCCCTGACAGACTATAAAGGTGCTCCATGCAGTAATAAGCTATGCCACATGTATGGTACACATGACTTCCCTCTTAGTTCATTAATATAGCATTGTCATAAGGGACAGTGGGAGTCCATGACTGTTTCATGTTTAAAAACTATCACTCCTAAAAATGCCTCTCAATGCAGTGATATGATTTGATGGTCTGATGAAATGTTTCTCCTTGTTGGAGAAATACAAGTTGGTAATTTTTAAAAGATACCATTTCTGTATGACTTTTGTGTAATTATTTACAAAATGTTCAAATCTGTGCAAGGAAGGGGTCATATGCCTAAGCTTGGCTCATGTCTCAACTTATCCTGGTCATTGGCTGCAGAAAATATAGCCACTACAGGGGTAGGTACTTTTGCAAATGGGATTAATTTAAAGTGATGTGTTAAGAGCCTTATGTTCATTATGCCATCAAATTAACACTTCATTTGAAATTCCTCCCATTATTTCATTAAATTAAAGCTGCGTTTTACAGGGATTTTTTTGTTTAATAAGGTACGTCTTGCATGTTGTCCCTAGGCACAAAACGAAGCCATGAAGTTATTTTGCATTTCTCTCATCATTTCACTAAAATGTATTAAAAGAAATGTAAAATGATGTTTGTGTCCACAGCTGCCAAGTTTTCAGGTTGCTTACGTGTGACATTCCTATGTTTTTAATATGTGCATGTGTGACATTTCATTTCCAATGAGTGACTCTGTGAATTACACTATTATGGTTAAAACTAAGCAGTAATATCCATGTAAACAAATAATTATCACAAATTACCCACTTCTGAGACATGAAACGTTCAGGCAAAAACCTTAAACTGATGTAAAAACCCTGAAATGGAAGGTCCCGAACCAGTGTCTGACCTTAGAACAGAGCAGGCCTCGAAAAATCGTACAAACATGACCTAACCTGCATGTCAAATAACTTCAATTATTTGCTTGCCCTTTAAAGAAGGAAAGTATATTTTTATTTAGTGTCACAGTAAAGTAGTTTGGTCATAGTCAGACATAAACTAACCTCACAAAATGCATTGTTCTGTAAACATTAGTAGAATGCAACACAGTCTATTTTCTTTCTAAAAATATTGGATAAATGAAGGTGGAGAAACTTTCTTTAATCTTGTTATTAAACAAAACTATTTTACCCAAGACGTTTCAAGTGAAGGCTCAAATTGGACAAATATTCTCATTACCACATTTGACAGATGATTTGATTTATGTGTGTGCTAGCTGTTCCTAAGTATACAATGTTTTATAGATAAATATGCCTCTCTGTGCAACAGTAGACAATTCTATATTTGTCCGCAGGCCAAGCGTAAATCAGAAAGGATCACACATGTAGGCTGCACCTCATGGTCAAGGTATTTCAAACTACCTGCCCTAAGACTTATTACCTGAACTAAACATCTCACATCCCTATTTGGTTCCCCACAAAGTGCACCCAGATAATTGTTTGTAGGCTTACCGTAACTTTGTCTTACTCCCGGTGCTTGCTGTGCTGCTCTGCTGGCTCGCGCTTACGGCAGGGGCAGAGGCTCTCTGTCAGAAGGGGGCATGTGCAAGTCGAATGAAATCACTCAAGGACACTGCTAACTGCAGGCATCAGTCATCTCTCTGTGGCAGTAGTCAATGCTGGTACTCTGCCGGTGGCTTCACGCTAGGCAGAAGCTGCAGAGACTTTTCTTTTGACTGGGCCTGAGGCTCAGGAGAGTGCACAGATTGCATGCTGCCTGCAGTTCTGGTTTACGGTGGCTGCAGAGGAGTCTTTTAATGAGGGCTCAGGTCAGTGCTCTTCCTATTTTCACCAGGCTGCAACCATTGTCCGCCAGGGTGGCCCCAGGAGGACTAAATCTTCCGACGCCTAAACTATGCGGCACCAAAGAGCACGCTTACTCTGTCCCACATAGGTAAAAGGTGACACTTAACCCGGCACCCGGAATAACAAATTTAAGCTGCCGCCACCAGAGTCGACGCACCCTGTGTGGTCATGATGGACAGGCACCCCTTGCCAGAAATAAGAGGAAAGGCACCGCCCTCTGAATCACATGTGGGCCCTGCTGGGTGATGGTCACTCAGGATTGGATCTTGTTTAGCTATTGCCGCTGTGTCAGGCCACGTGGTACCTCTGAGGCGGCTGCAGGGCAGAAAGTCTCAGCTTGATTGAATCACGCACTGCTCACGCCGGGCTGACGTCACCCACTTTGCTAGAACAAATAAGAGGCCAAAAAGGCCTAAAAATAAACATAATGACAATCATAGAGTACAAAAGCGGGCATCGGGATGCGAGCTACTGGTAGGTTGTTGACGAGCTACCGGTAGCTCGCGATCGACCGGTTGGAGACCCCTGCTCTAGGGGCTGAATGTTCTAATAGCCTTATATTTCTCCCTAGTGGGCTATACGGGCCATTAAAGGCCTGCTCCATTGTTAAAGGCCCTCTCCTTCAGTTCAGGACTTTAACGCTGGAGTGGGCCTTTAATGGCGTGTGGGGGTTATTGTGTGGGATTGGTGTAAGTCCTTCCTGGACTCTAAAGACCAATCGGTTTGGCTCTCCCCCTTTTCTTCTGAGGTTAGGGCAGTTAACCAAGGGGTCCTGCAGGGTTCCTCAGTAAGCCCTAACCTCTTTAACATCTTTATGTCTCCCTCTGGCCTCTGTGGTTGTGCTGTTTGGGTGTAAAATCATTTCATATGCGGACGACGCCAGTTGGTCTTTGCCTTTGATGGTTCCCATGCCTCAATTGCAACATCTTTCACTGACTGTATGCGATCCGTTTTTGATTGGATGCAGGGTAGTGAACTCAAATGTAACTCTGAGAGGACGGAAATTATCCCATTTGGATCACGTGTCTAACTGGTAGGAAAATCTCTGGCTTCCAGCATTGCCAGCCCAGCCCCTCCATCCTCAATGGTTAAAAACTAAGGGGTGTAGCTAGACATCATCCTCCACATGCGACTGCAGATTTCGGTGATGGTGGGCCAATGTTTAGTTATGCTCTGAACTCTGAAGAAATTCCTCCTCCTCCTTCCTCTGGAGGCTACTAGAGTCATTATTCAAGTACTGATCACCTCGTGCCTTGACTACGCTAACTCCCTCTATGTAGGATATGCGGAGGCTCTGGTGAATCGCCTGCAGGTGGTGCAAAATGTGGCAGCTAGGCTTCTCTTGCATGTATCTGGGAGTTCTTCCATCTCAGCGGCCCTGAAAGCCCTCCATTGGCTGCCCGTCAGGAAGCAAATCCTATTTATAGCCCTGGTTCATAGGGCAGTGTTTCTATCCAGTCATGACTATCTGTCAAAGAGATTTGTCCAGTATCTCCCTGCCAGAGCACTGTGTTCTGCCTCTGCCTCGCTTCTGTCGACTCCTCGCTTTAAGCGTGTCTGAAGGGGTGGTAAAGCTTTCTCTTTTCAGGTGGCTAAAGCATGGAACGGGCTCCCATACGAATTGTGTTTCATACCCCTTGAGACTGTATTCCGCAGAAAACTAAAAACTTAGCTTTTCTCTGCGGCGCAGAAGGGCCTGTTTTTTTTTTGGGCATGTACATTGGGGCTCTACCCATTAGCATCGGGACACTCCTTGGAGTATCCACGCGCTGTATAAATCTCTTCATACAGCACTGGGCTGCAACAACAATGGTGAAAACCAAAGACACCCTACACTGCATTTACCACCCACAAATGTAACTTGTTGCTCTCTACTGAAGAAGGACGATATTGTGAAACACGTCTAAAGATACACAATGCATATAGGTGAATTGTGTGCCAGGCAGTGTGTTCCCTCCTCCTTGTTTGATTGGCTTCTTACTGAGTTGTTGGACTGACGAGCTGTGTGATGCACCTGCACTCTGGGAGTGGTACATAAATCTGAGTAGACGGTGCGTAGCATTGCCCGCACCCCAAGAATTAACTTGTTACTCTCTACTGAAGAAGAAACAATATCCTGAAACACATGTCTAGAGATACACAGCACTGGCTGCAGCAACAATGGTGAAAACTAGAGGCTTTCAACTCAAGAAAGTGTTATCATACAATGCATTTACCACAATGCAAATTGTGTGCTAGTATGCCAGGCAGTGTGATCCCTCTTCTTTCTGTGATTGGATCGTTGTTGGCTTGTCGAGCTCCGAGATGAACCTGCACTCTGGGAGTGCTACAGAAACCTGAGAAGACTGTGAACAGCACTGCCAGCATCCCCAAATGACTCACATATTATTCTGATTCACAGGCCCCATATATTGTAGTGTCTACAGGGTAGACTTGTTAGTTATCTGAGAACTTGTAGGTTGGCTGAAGGGATATTAGTGAGCAATACATTAGACACTTGCTAGCTACCCTACGTGGCAGTTGAACAGTGATGTACCCTTAAACCCCTGAAATTTACAAGTTATGGTCTGCTACACAAACCATAACTTTAGTCTCTACTATGAAAACCATAACTCTGTCCCCAAATAAACTGTACTATAAGCTGCCAGTAGTTATACCAATATACAATTGTACCTAACAGAACAGTATTATAAAATAATAACATGTTTCTAAACCAATAAAATATACTGTGTTTATAGTTATGTATTCGATACTGTCAATGTTAAGGTAATATGTGCTGTCAGTAGTAATTTCATTGATGTCATTGTAATACCATCTGTCCCATAAGTGTGAAGTCATGAGTCATCCATTTTGTTGGGTAAGTTATGGTTTGTTTCGAGTATCAACGTGGGAGTAATTGAAGAAATTCTGACCTTTTGATAGGAAAAAGAGCTTGATGAGATTATGTATAACTCTTTGATATGAATTGTCAATACAAATACCTAATCAAACTTATGTCTAAGGTAGCATGAAATATTTTCTCTAGTTTGACTGGTTTTAACCTAAATTAGGTAACATAAGTTTGTCGTGTGGATATTAAGTAAGATTTGCCATTGTTTGAACAAGTTTCTGTGTTTTTATGAGTGTTGTATGTAAAACTGAACTTCTTATATTTAGCACGATTTGGATAAATTAAAAAGTATGAAAGAAATACATAAATACAATACCAATTTAACGTGAATCATCTTTGGCTCAACATCCTCTTCTATGAGTGGCCATATTGATCACCTATCATTTTGATATTCCAAATAATTTGATTCTGAACAATTGACAGAATTATTGTTTTTTGTTAACAATACATTTTACATAGCTTTTTAAACCCTGGTATTTGGTACCAGTTGCTAGGTCTGATGGGTTGTTTAGCTGGCATTCAACAGACAGCTTTTGTAACAGTTTTCTTTGATGCTAGAGATTCTTTTTATATCTTTCATATGAACGTAACACATTTCCTTTGTTTACAATATCCTCTCTGACTTAAGCATTTATAAAATTTAGAAACAAGCACCTTTAACTACAAACTGTTGACAGGCACAGTTTGGGTCTTTTTTGTATTGAGTATTATTGTACTTTGTGATCTTCTCACTCATTTTCTTAGTATAAGAAAATAAAGGCATATATAGTAAATATATTATTGTTACAAAAAAAAACTCTTTTCATTTCGATCTATAGCAATTCTCATAACACATTCATCTTGTTCTTCCACAAAACAAGAGTTTTGTAAAACAGTGTAATGTCCATCACCCTTCAATAAATATTTTGAGCAATAACAGAGTGTAAAACAATTTTGCTGCAAAGGAATTGTTAGAAATGATTTGTTATTCACCTTCAGTCAGAAGAACACAAACCTGATTTATTAAGAGAAATCTTTTTACATTGGCACTGTAAAAATGTGATAGTGGTTTTAACATTCAGACATTGACTTGCACTCAGTGGTCAAAAGCAATTTAATAATATGTATGTAGGGCAGGTTCACAGCCTTGTTTCCAAGCGGCTGTTTAATTAAAATCTACAAACTTTTGTCAGGAAATGTGTACATAATATCACCATGGTCTATTTTGAAACACATTACTAAAAATTGTACAGTTGGCAACTTTGAAAGAGAAAACCCAAGCTGTCATTTTTTCACTATTTGCAATCAGAATCACAACCTTAGTGCAATATTATAATTTATTTCTTACAGTAATTTTGGTTGCCATACAAGAATTTTTAAGAAAGGTGGAAAGTGCAAGTTACAGGAGCTTGATTTTAAAGAATTCCAAATAAGAGAATTTAAAGCACAAATATTACAGCAACACAGAGAACGGAAATACAAGTTGTCACACAAACTATAGCAAGAAATATGTTCATACTGGCTAAAAAAGAAAACCTTTCCATGGAAAATTTGTCTAATTTGCATTTTTATGTGACGTTTATGTAAAACCATTGCCAGATCAACAGGGTGATGTGTTTCTTCATCAAAGAACATAGAGAACCACGATAAACTGAAATGCCACAAGTAACTTTGTGATATGTAAATCTTTTAAAGTGACAATCACAACTTGCCATTGTATAATGAAACAAATTAAATAAAAATGTGCACACCTGTCTGATACAAGTATCTCTGCAAATCTGCACAATTTACATTTTGTGAGATTTGGGTATTATGTATGCAACTTTTATGTGATATTGAGCATGGTATTGCCACTTGTTAACATTACAGAATGTAGTATAAGCTGATCCAAAACCCTGGTCTACTGAATACGTTTTTATTTAATGATTGCTTGACATCAGTCTTGACTTTCTTGTTATCATTACACAATAGACCAATATGAAAGCATCTTTTAAAATTAAAAAACATCAGTTTTCGTAACAATTGCTTCCTGAATCATAATCAGTGAAAACAGCTGGGTTTTGATCTTGGCAAATTCATTTTATAGTTAGCAGGTGACCATTCTGATTCCATGCCCTATTATTACAGTGTTGTAAAACAGAATGTAAAAATATACTATTTCAATAGCTCTTTAATATGTTCTATCTCACGCTTACACCACACACCCATTAGCACTGATAATGTGTCCTTAAAAGACACATGTTCAATAGGAAATCATCAGTTTTGCTATAAAGTGTTATGGCAAACTTTAAATAAATTAAAAACGTAATCATGAGGTTGTTATTAAAAAGCAGCTTAAAATTCAAGAATATAATCTCTTGATGTCACTTCTTCCATGACTCCTTGTATAGAGCATAGACATTACTACCTATGCCAACCAGAAAAAAAAGGAAAAATTGGTGTTTCATTTACTTAAATCTATGAATATCACCAAATGGAAGACAATAATGGCAGAATATGCATTTTCCTTTTTAAAATTTTAATGACCTCAAGATTCCCACTTCAAAAAGCATATAGACTCTGAATGAAAATAGTTCTTTACAATAATACCCAAGTGATTATGAAAAAACAGAATACTCTCTCAATTAAAATGTGTAATACTGGATTTTCATTTATTACAATGATCATTGGAACTTTCAAATACAAATATAAAGACCTGCAAAGAATAACAACATACTTTAGATCAAATGACTTGTTTTCCATATGGGGAATGAGAATCACTTCCTTCTTCCTTTTTTTTAATAACAGCTGCATTACTTGAATCCACATTTGAAGAAATAGTCACTCTTCTTTGAAGAAGTTCTAGCAAAGATAGAAAATATAGGACAGCTCTGCTGGTTCCGATGCATCCAACTGAGGTTGATTTAAAAGGTTGTACTTTGTTTTATAATTATTCCACAGAAATAGTATTATTAAATCACAAAAGTTTTTTTTCTTTAACTTTCTGGAACTGAAGTGGCACAAAGGCTGCCTAGTAGACCAGCCACTTAGTTTAAATTTTTTAAAATATTGTGCTTATAAACTATCTGTACAACTATTTAAACTTGCAGTAAAGAAAGATATTGAAATTGCTAATTTAATATATTCATCCCAGACCTAATCAGACACTCCACTGTTAGCAAACGCGAATGATTTTATACTACAATTATGTGAGACGAAAATAAACCATTTTTATCTGTCCAGTAGCTGTTTTAATGCTCTTTCTATATTCATCCTATGACCAACTCTGGTTACTCCAAGGTCTATTAAATCTTCTTTTTGAAGGTTTGGTAAATGAGTGCCCTCTATTTCATTATCCATGAAGGTCTCTTTATGTTCCCCTAGATTTAGGCTTTCCAACCAATCAGCCACATCTAACTTAGTCCACAAGTGGACAGGCTTTGTGGCAAAAGGCTTGTTTGAGATGGGTTGTTGGAGGATGGAAGGGGAGGGAGATCTGCTGCGGCCTGCGGTCAAAGTAAAAACATCAACAGCAGGCTGTGGACTAGGCAGGCCAAACACATCAACCAGGTTAATTGAGGCAGCAGGAGCTGAGAGTGGAGCGGGTTTAATTTCTTTCAGTATCTCAGATGGCGAGCACACTGGACTGGGAGCTCGCCTCATTCCCGCTGTCCTGTTCTCAAGGTCAGGAGGCCGATTCTGCATTGTAATTGGCTGACTAGCTCCTGGTCGGATAGTGAAGGTGACGCTTGTATTCCGTGTCCCTGAGACAGTACTCAAGGCATCAGTGCCCCTGCAATACAGAACAGATAGACAGTTCAGAAAAACATTATCTGATGTACAAATAAACATGAAACTACACCTTCATGTTGAATAATCTGAAATTAATAGCAAAACCATAAAACATCAATAATATTTAGCCATCAACCAAGGCCCTACATTTGGGTGAAGAGTTATAGAGTTAAATGCATCTTCGTAATTTTGAGAAAATAAAGGCAACACGTCCCTTTTATATTTAAAAAAAAATATTATTAGCATGGTGAGTTGTGTCTGATTAACTAGATGTGTATGCCTTTTATTCACAGAAGATAGTTCTGCATGGTTGGTAACAAGGTCCTCAGAGCCTCATAAGTTAGGTCCCCAACAACAACTCAATGTGAAAGATGTTTCATTGTTATTATGTAAGTCTAAAATTAAACTCCTCACCTAGCAACCAAAGGCTCCGTCTTTGGGGGAAATAGTTAAGATGGAGCTTTAGGGCAGGGAGTCCTCTGTTAAGCACCTTAAATTGAAAAAATCCAGAAGCAACGAGGGGAAGTGAAATATAAAAAACACACAAAATAAACTAGGATAAGCATGAACCTTCCCTATATCAGCTGTGCAGCTCAAGCTACAATACACCATTTTAAATTTGGCCACCAGCATTTGAATACACAGATGTTGTCATTTAGTCCCTCTGTTTTTTTAGACCAAGACATATGTAATCTGACAGCCCCCAAAACATTAAAATTTGGTCTTGCCTTCTGCTAAAAAGAAATGCATTTCAAGAAGCGATGCGAAGAGGCCAAATATAGAAATGACATTCCTAAAATGTTTTGACATGTCTGATTCTGACTTAATCATTTTAAAAATTCACTCTGTTGCCTAAATTTATCATATATGCATTTTAATTATAACTTTCTGAAATTCAAAATGCTTAGAATATTGCAAAAATTGTGTAGTGCAGGTTATATAGGAAATGTTATTTTGCTATATTATACGGACAAGACAAACCCCCCCATAATGAACTTCACCAACTACATGACCATGGGAGCAAACTTGATGTGAATCAACTGCCTGAAGTTCAACTCCAACAAGATGTAGGTACTGGACTTCTGCAACAAGACCTACTCATGGGACTGTACCTGGTGGCCGTAAAGGTTGACCCAATACCCACACCCAGAGACCGCGCAAGAAATCTAGGGATCATACTAGACGACAAGCTCAATATGATGGCTTAAATCAATGCAGTTAGCACCTCCTGCTTCCACATCCTATGCATGATGCAAAAGAGCTTCAAATAGTTGCCTCAGAAAACAGATGAACCATCAAGCAAGCAATTATCACCAGCAGGTTGGATTACGGCAACACTATCTACGCTGGAATCTCCAAACAACTCCTACACAGAATTCAGGCCATCCAGAACACTGCAAGACTCATACTTGACCTCCTACACTGCACCCATGTCACACCACACCTCAGGAAGCTTCACTGGCTCCCCATTCAGAAGTGCAGCCAATTCAAACTTCTCACGCCCACCAGAAAACTACGCTGTGTCTCACTCTTACTTGCACACACTCCCCGCATCCGCAAAAGCAAAACTGGAGGTCACTCATTATCCTACATCACACCCAATACATGGAACAACCTCCCTCAACACATCAGAGCCTCCTCTTCACTTCTTGAGTTCTGTAAGAAGCTGAAGATCTGGGGGCAGATTTACAAGCCCCTTGCGCCGCCGGTGCATCACGCTGCGTGCCGCACCGGTGGCGCAGCCTGCTAAGTGATGTTTACAAGAACAGGTAAAGTCACCCTGCGTGACTTAACCTGTGCTTGTAAATATCACCCCTGTTCACACAACACTTTCCGTGTTAGGGGCGTGACATGGGTGTTGCTGTGGGTGTTCCCACGCAACACCCATGTCCACTGATGCATTTCCAGATTTACGAGAAATCGTAAAGCTGGAAATGCGTCAGAATGCTATGCCACCCTAGGGGTGGCGTAGCGAGGTGCAACGAAGAGAAATTTTTCATTTCTCCTCGTTTCTTTCCTCTTTCAATGCGTGCTGCATTCTACAGCACACATTGGAAGAGGAAATCAGCACAACTGATTGTTTTGGTGCAGGTAGGTGCCCCTTCCTGCACAAAAACAATCTCCCCACGACGCAGGCATCCTTGCACCATGGTGCAAGGGTGCCTGCGCCGGCGCATGGCAGCAGTTTGTGTGCCAGCGCAGGGGGAAGCACTGAGATGCGACATATTGTTGCAAATATGTTGCATCCCTGTGCTTCGAAAATAACGCAGCGCGGCGCAGCAAAAAGACTTGCGGCACCGCGATGCGTTAGTTTCTTGTAGATCTGCCCCCTAGAACTTTGTATAAGCACCTTGGGACCACACTCCTACACACCTGCCCGAGCTACTGGATACCCTGTTGGGTAATCAGTGCACTATATAAATCAGCATAACATATATGGAATTAGATAATGTGTTGTTAGAAAAAGACATGCCTTAGGTTCCAAAATAATTCTTCTTCTTTGCTTTGATGAATAGGACAATGAGGACTAGGCACAAATGTTATGCTATTAGAAAAAAAGGTAACTTTGGGAACACCAAATCCCTCTTTTATCAGTAGCATTAACATTGTAGCTAGGTTAGCACCGTTCGTGCCTTACGTATTAGCTCCTTCGAATTACCACAGAAAATGTTGGCAATTGAAAATAGAAACATATAAGTGGTTTGGTGCATTGAAAATTTCTGTTGGAGCAAACCTAACCAACCGTGCAACAGCCCTTGCTTTTAAGGTAATATTGCTGAGTTCAACCTTTCTTGTGAAGATCTAGGGGCATATTAGCAAGGGCGTTATCGCCGCTTTAGCGGCACTTTTTGCCGCTAAAGCGGCGATATTTCTATCGTCCAATTAGCAAGCTGTCGCTAACAGCTGTTAGCGACAGCTTCATGGCAGAGCGACCGTTTGATGCCGCTTTGCATGTCAGCGATATTTATCGCTAATGACATGCAAAGTAGGCGTTCCCAACTAAAGCGACTGCAAACAGTCGCAAACACAACTTTCCCTATTAGCAATGCCCGCGGCGTATAAAAATTAGCGCTAACCGCGATTATCGCTGGAATTTAACACCTGCTAAAAACCTGACTTAACCATTCTTTTCAATGGGAGGTGGATTGTAAGGTTAAGTCCTCACCTGCCTATTAGCGAGCTTTTCATTAGCGCAGTGATTTTATCGCTGGATTTCTCGCGCTATTGCTGGGTTTCGCCGCTATCGCTGGATTTTTTATCGCCTTGGAGATAAGCGTTGATAATAACGCGTTATCTCCACGATGAAATCCAGCGATAGCCGGCGATAAAAAAAACAGCGCTAGGCGCGCTTTGCGATAATTATCGCAAATCCTTGGTAATATCCCCCCTAGTCATTTCACTTCTCTCTTGTTTCCTGTGTAAGGTTTTAGTAGATGATTACTACTACAGGGATATGACACATTTAGCCCAGGTTTCTAGACTGTTGTTTGCAGTAATAGGGAAGAATATTCCAAGACAATACCCAAAATAGAAAAATACAAGGTTCACAGTTTACATACAGATTAATTTTTCCAATTGAATTCCAGTCGTAACCGTTTCCTGTTACTTAAACACCCAAATTTCCAAACAAAATTCACATAGTGTCATGGGTATTTGGGCGACTTTCATAACTCTCCGGCTAGCCAATACCTTTATAGAAGTGTTCAGCCTGTCCAAAGCTGATATATTTTCTAAGAGACAAACCAAATTCTACGTATTGGAGCTGCAATGGCCAACATGCTCAGTCACTTCCTAGCAAGGTAATTGATGGCTGCCAAGTGTCATGTTTTGCTATACTTGAATAAAAAATGACATTCACGTGGTTGTTACTGCTGAGCAAAGCCTGTTTTGGTGCACCTACAACTATTCTAGCATCCCAGGATAAGTTCCAAGTATGCCAAAAAGTCCTCTTTGCATGAATTTGAGACAATGTCCAGTTAAATAGGTTAGTCAGGGTATTGGTAACTCAAGGGTAGAGAAATTCTGGTCCGTTTCAAGTTGAACCCTGAGGGTCTAGTAAGATAGGGTATTACTACAGGCCTGATTCCACGATAATTCCTCATTTTGCACCGGACTTTCACCCTGAGTTTTCTTCTACATCTAGTAATCAAAAACTCTGGGTGAAAGCTAAAAAAAAACACTCGAGGCTCCAATGGGGCGAGTATCTACTGTCAGAAACCCTATCCAAATTAAAAGGCCACTAGTAATAAGGGCCTTGTGAGATGGTCTTAGGTGACAGAGAAGTAAAACAACAGAAGCTAAGAAAGCTTTTCTAATGGCAACAAGATAGAAAAGTGCTCACTGCTGACATCTGTAATCTGGAGGTCATGAGTTCAGATCCTGTCATGACCTCACTGCTGACATCTATAATCTGGAGGTCATGAGTTCAGACCCGGTCATAAAGTCACTGCTGACATCTGTAATCTGGAAGTCATGAGTTCAGATCCTGTCATGACCTCACTGCTGACATCTGTAATCTGGAGGTCATGAGTTCAGATCCTGTCATGACCTCACTGCTGACATCTGTAATCTGGAGGTCATGAGTTCAGATCCTGTCATGACCTCACTGCTGACATCTATAATCTGGCGGTCATGAGTTCAGACCCGGTCATAAGGTCACTGCTGACATCTGTGATCTGGAGGTCATGAGTTCAAATCCTGCGTGACCTCACTGCTGACATCTGTGATCTGGAGGTCATGAGTTCAGATCCTGTCATGACCTCACTGCTAACATCTGTAATCTGGAGATCATGAGTTAAGATCTTGTCATGACCTCACTGCTGACATCTGTGATCTGGAGGTCATGAGTTCAGATCCTATCATGACCTCACTGCTGACATCAGTAATCTGGAGGTCATGAGTTCAAATCCTGCATGACCTCACTGCTGACATCTATAATCTGGAAGTCATGAGTTCAGACCCGGTCATAAGGTCACTGCTGACATCTGTAATCTGGTGGTCTTGAGTTCAGATCCTGTCATGACCTCACTGCTGACATCTGTAATCTGGAGGTCATGAGTTTAGATCCTGTCATGAGCTCACTGCTGACAACTGTAATCCGGAGGTCATGAGTTCAGATCCTGTCATGACCTCACTGCTGACATCTGTAATCTGGAGGTCATGAGTTTAGATCCTGTCACGACCTCACTGCTGACATCTGTGACCTGGAGGTCATGAGTTCAGATCCTGTCATGACCTCACTGCTGACATCTGTGATCTGGAGGTCATGAGTTCAGATCCTGCATGACCTCACTGCTGACATCTGTGATCTGGAGGTCATGAGTCCAGATCCTGTCATGACCTCCCTGCTGACATCTGTAATCTGGAGGACATGAGTTCAGACCCGGTTATAAGGTCACTGCTGACATCTGTGATGGGAGGTCATGAGTTCAAATCCTGCATGACCTCACTGCTGACATCTGTAATCTGCAGGTCATGAGTTCAGATCCTGTCATGACCTCACTGCTGACATCTGTAATCTGGAGGTCATGAGTTCAGATCTTGTCATGACCTCACTGCTGACATCTGTAATCTGGAGGTCATGAGTTCAGACCCTGTCATGGCCTCACTGCTGACATCTATAATCTGGAGGTCATGAGTTCAGACCCGATCATAAGGTCACTGCTGACATCTGTAATCTGGAGGTCATCAGTTCAGATCCTGTCATGACCTCATGCTGACATCTGTAATCTGGAGGTCATGAGTTCAGACCGGGCCATGAGCTCACTGCTGACATCTGTAATCTGGAGGTCATGAGTTCAGATCCTGTCATGACCTCACTGCTGACATCTGTGATCTGGAGGTCATGAGTTCAGATCCTGTCATGACCTCACTGCTCACATCTGTAATCTGGAGGTCATGAGTTCAGATCCTGCATGATCTCACTGCTGACATCTGTAATCTGGAAGTCATGAGTTCAGACCCTGTCATGAGCTCACTGGTGACATCTGTAATCTGGAGGTCATGAGTTCAGATCCTGTCATCACCTCACTGCTGACATCTGTAATCGGGAGCTCATGAGTACAGACCCGGTCATAAGGTCACTGCTGACATCTGTGATCTGGAGGTCATGACTTCAGATCCTGTCATGACCTCACTGCTGACATCTGTGATGTGGAGGTCATGAGTTCAGATCCTGTCATGACCTCACTGCTGACATCTGTAATCTGGAGGTCATGAGTTCAGATCCTGTCATGACCTCACTGCTGACATCTGTAATCTGGAGGTCATGAGTTCAGATCCTGTCATGGCCTCACTGCGGACATCTATAATCTGGAGGTCATGAGTTCAGACCCGATCATAAGGTCACTGCTGACATCTGTAATCTGGAGGTCATGAGTTCAGATCCTGTCATGACCTCACTGCTGACTTCTGTAATCTGGAGGTCATGAGTTCAGACCCGGCCATGAGCTCACTGCTGACATCTGTAATCTGGAGGTCATGAGTTCAGATTCTGTCATGACCTCACTGCTGACATCTGTGATCTGGAAATCATGAGTTCAGACCCTGTCATGAGCTCAATGCTGACATCTGTAATCCGGAGGTCATGAGTTCAAATCCTGCATGACCTCAGTGCTGACATCTGTAATCTGGAGGTCATGAGTTCAGATCCTGTCATGACATCACTGCTGGCATCTGTAATCTGGAGCTCATGAGTTCAGATCCTGCATGATCTTACTGCTGACATCTGTAATTTGGAGGCCATGAGTTCAGACCCTGTCATGAGCTCACTGCTGACATCTGTAATCTGGAGATCATGAGTTCAGACCCGGCATAAGGTCACTGCTGATATCTGTGATCTGGAGCTCATGAGTTCAGATCCTGCATGATCTTACTGCTGACATCTGTAATCTGGAGGTCATCAGTTCAGACCCTATCATGACCTCACTGCTGACATCTGTAATCTGGAGATCATGAGTTAAGATCTTGTCATGACCTCACTGCTGACATCTGTAATCTGGAGGTCATGAGCTCAGATCCTGCATGACCTCACTGCTGACATCTGTGATCTGGAGGTTATGAGTTCAGATCCTGCATGACCTCACTGCTGACATCTGTATTCTGGAGGTCATGAGTTCAGACCCTGTCATGACCTCACTGTTGACATCTGTAATCTGGAGATCATGAGTTAAGATCTTGTCATGACCTCACTGCTGACATTTGTGATGTGGAGGTCATGAGTTCAGACCCGGTCATGAGCTCACTGCTGACATCTGTAATCTGGAGATCATGAGTTAAGATCTTGTGATGACCTCACTGCTGACATCTGTATTCTGGAGATCATGAGTTAAGATCTTGACATGATCTCACTGCTGACATCTGTGATGTGGAGGTCATGAGTTCAGACCCGGTCATGAGCTCACTGCTGACATCTGTGATCTAGAGGTCATGAGTTCAGATCCTGTCATGACCTCACTGCTGACATCTAGTTGTATTCCTCTTAGGGTGTCCGTACATGCGTTTTCCTGTATCATGTCCTTATATAGGCACAATTCACTCTGCCCTTATATAGGCATAAAATCCCAGTCCTTATTTAGGCATTAAACCGTGCACTCCAAATACAGGCATGGTCTCCGACATCCGTCCACCCTAACGTCACAACGAGTTCTTGAAGAACAGACCCTTAGGCTTCGGGAGTTTCCCTAGCACAGGACTATTGATTTCTTCAAGGACTCATCTATTATGCATGAACCGTTATACCTTAGGGGTTCATTCATGACGTCTTCCGCTGTCCGATTCACGTCAATGCTAACATTCTGAGGTACCCCTCAGGTATAAATATACCTTCCCTAGCCCCTGTAAATCAGAGGAGACCTCGACTTCAGAGGAGCCCGTTTCCCGGCCTGACGCACTGAGAAGACGCTGTCATCCCTTCACGCAGAGAGTCCAGCTTCCAGTGATCTGACTTCCCTCGCGGGGTGTTGGAGTTCGAGTCTGGCAAGAGATTCCCACCTCTCTCATTCTCAAGGTATGGAGCTTGACTAGATACCTAGAGGGACTCTTGGCATACCAGGCATACTGGGCGTAACATACTCTTAGTATACCATAGTAAGGAATACTTCACCTACTTCATACCTCTCCCTACTCCTAGGTTAGGTACATTGGGGTAGAACTAGCTTAAAACGCATTGTATGAGTACTCGCATTTTTAGTCTATGTTATTTATGTAAATGAATATCTACTAAAGATCATGCTAGCGCAGTATTTATTTCTACTGCTTACGCTGTAAATTATTTATCTTGCATACTGTCTTGTGATCGTAACAGCACATATTACTTACACGAGAAACAAGACTGTTCAATAAATCTTTTATTGAAACGCCCGTCTATTCTTTCTGTGTAACTTTGAGGAAAACTAAGTATGCACGAGTGAGCTGAGTGAAATAGTTATCTATTGTTTCCACGACTCTGGGACACGTTCTGATTCTAAAGGGAAACAAAGTGGTCATGTTTTGCGGCTGCCAGAAACTACTCCCTTCTTGTTTGTCAAGGAGTTTCTAGTGGCCTCTGAGCTAGCTGGCACAAGTAATTAAGTTTAATATACTCGATAGGGACATACCGACCTCAGTCCTATGTCAAACCTATAGGGGATATTATTCCAATGCGCAGAGCCTATTAGGGAAATAGGAGCTACACTACATGGCGCACAACGTTTGGTAAGGCGGTAATTCAATGCTAGATACTGAGTAACTCAGCCATGCTTTTTCTCTCAGAGACCCCTACCCATATACTCCAAAAGACGTCTGGAGTGGGCAGGGTAAAGTATCTGCCACGGCTACATAGGGAAGCACCCTATATATTAGCTGATTGGTTTGCTCAACGTTGAAGGATACAGTGTTCCAAAATATTGTGCACCTTATCTTTGTTTCCTTGAAACTTGTTCTACATTTTTCAAAAACAACAAAATGTCCATAACAGGGGACGAAGCCACCGGAAACGGTGGCGCAGCGGCTGACCCAGCCATAGCAGTTTTTAACTTTAAAGGTTTAAATGAAACCGAGGAGGGTGTTATAGACATCCATCCAAACTTAAGAAGAGCCATCACTCTAAAACTCATAAAACATGGCCTACCACCAAGAGGAGGTAGAGCAGTTTTCGTGATAGAGGCACACGAATCCTTTCAGACAGAGGTATTCTATTCATGGGTAATATTTCCTGAATCCAATCCAGTTACAAAATTGTTTCACTTCTACAAAGAAGATGATCCACCAGAGGAATACATTCCTTTCGAGGATATAGAAATTCCATTAACATACCTGGAGCATCAGCTCTGGTTTAAAGGCGCCCTAAAACATCACAGAAACATTACCAGGCTCGGTCCACTAGGTAGACCAGGAGCAACATGGCCGATTCTAGCCGACTACACTCCTCATCCTGAACTGGATATAATGTCAGATGAGGAACTACTTGTTCAACTACAAGAATTAATAAAAATCTACAGACAATTGGTCCAATATGTCATGCGGACTTTCACAGTCCAACCACCATTGACACTTCCAAATCAAATTCCTCAACCAGGGAATACACTAAAAATTACACCACTGACTATATACGCAGTCATGGGAAAAATGCCCACAAAACGTGAGCAGGTTCCATTTTGGATAGCTCAAAAAATCACTCAAATCGAAGCAGTATTTCCAAATACTAGACCGTATGAGAAACACATAATCCTAACAATCAGTTTACCGATGGGGATCACACCACAACTGGAAGACTGCACCACTTGGGGCTCAGTCTTTGCTGCCATCTATACTAAAACACATGGCATTCCGTCAATTGCGGTAATACCTGATGTCCTGAAACAAATTCAAAACGAATATGGGGCAGGGCCAGCTCTAAATTTAGGTATGAAATTACTGAAAAATTTCGACCAGGTCTCAACAATAATATCTAATATTAAAGGGGAGGCAGCAGCAGTGGCGATCCGCCAAAAATTAAGGGAATTTGATGTTACAGAACATCAAACTGAGCTACCCAGAATTATAGAACAATCTTATGCAGAATTAGGCAGAGATAGTTTGGGTGGAAGACCAGTGAAGCCGAAACTATCTGAAATTCCTGAGAAGGACACAATTAAACAAACTCCGACATCTTCTAAAAAGAGGTGGCAGACTAATAAACAAAATTCAAACGAGAAACGTTCTCAATCCCGAGGTAGGTCTCCTCAAAAAGAGCCCTCTGAAAGGAGGTATAACCTCAGGAACAGGGATAATTTGAGAAAGCCTAATAGGTATCAAGATACTGATACACGTTCCTCTCGTACCTTTCAGATCTCATCACAGACTTCGGAAAGAAGAGGACGGTCAGAACATAGAGAAGAACGCAAGAAATCCAAGGAAGAAAAACACGCTCCAAAAAATAAAACAAAACCTCAATTTGCCAAAAAGAAAGTAACAGGTCTAAAGATCAGACATGCCGAGAATACTGAGAACACAACTCAAGAACGGAGAATGGGCTCAGACAATGCTGGACAGTGCAGCAGAAGTCACAATAGCTCGCCAGAACCTGAAGGAACTTCTGGAGATAGTGGACTTGAATGAGTACATTACAGTTGAGACTGTAGACACCAGGGTTAGTACTCCACAAAAGTTATATGAAATAACACTCCGGATGGAGGGAGACATACCTAGACAGGTGAAAGCACTTTTTTGGGAAAAACTTTCAAGGGGCTATGACATACTTCTAGCAGAAAAAGACTGGCCACCACAATTTGTCAGGGAGTGCCCACACGGCGAGGATATTATTATGCCTGCCTTCTCCAACCATATTCCATAACACCTAAAATATACATATGCCAGGAAATGGGCAGTAGCCCAGGCCCCAGCATTATATAAAAATCATGTAGGATGGGATGAGGACTCCCCTCACCATAAAATACATCTGAAACATGAACCAACTGCACAGAGGCAGTATCCATTAAAGCAAGAAGCTAAAAAACAGGTCAGGGAGATCTTAGATCAACTTGAATACCAAGGGGTGATTGAAACATGCACCTCTTCAATGAACAATCCTTTGTTTCCTGTCTCCAAACCAGACAATACATATCGTCTAGTTTTGGATTACAGACACTTAAACACTTGTTCAAAAACTTTTGCAGTGCAAAATGCACATAGCACAGCATTAATGAATAACATTGTGCGTAAAAAATATAAAACCACACTAGACATCTCAAATGGTTTCTTTTGTCAAAACATAGCACCTGAAAGCAGGTATTTAACAGCATTCTCCATAATGGGGACCCAGCGTCAATTTTGTCGACTCCCACAAGGGTTCAAGAACAGCCCAGGTTTATTCTCAGCGAGGGTAACGGAGTTACTACAAATTTATGACAATGAGGCATTGTCCTATGTCGATGATATCTATCTGACAGACGATGACCTGGAAAAACACTTGAACAGGGTGAGTAACATTATACTGGGATTCGCCTCTGAGGGCTACAAATTCAACTTCAAAAGTCCAGAATTGCCCATCTCAATGTCCTATTTCTAGGATATGAGCTTTCAAGTGAAGGCAAGAGCTTGGCAGCTAACTTTCTAGAGAAATGTGCGCTGCTCCAACCTCCAAAAACGCAAAAAAACTTACAATCCATCCTGGGTTTCCTAAATTTTGGAAGAACATACATTCTAAATTACGCAGAAAGGGTTAAACCTCTCTACGCATTAATCAAACCTGATTTTTCAATCAATAATTGGACACAGGAACACACAGAAATCTTGCGTTCACTCCAGGCTAACATGTTAGCAACAAATCACTTACAAACACGCGTAAGTCAACGCAACCTGGTGATTCGAATAATTTCGGGTCAATGTGGATTCACCTACTTAACATTTAATGAGGGTGAAAAAATACCAATTGCATACAAATCTCATTTGTATACACAAGCAGAAATGCGCTTCACTTCAACTAAAAAAATTCTGACAGCAGTTCAAACCGCTGTAGCAAAAGAAAGAGCCCTAGCCCAAGGGAAACGCATTATTGTCGTAACCCCAGTACCAGCTTTAGAAGCGGTCACAAAAGCAAGCATTCCAAATGCTAAGGCATTACATCCAAGATGGATACAATGGGTTAATTCTCTTGCTGCAACAGATGTTGAATATGTTTTTGATCCCGATCTAAAAACACAAGCGTTCCTGCAATATGAACAAGAATGTCCTCTGCCCACTGAAATTCTGCCTCTCGATCAGTACGAATTCAGAATTTACACTGACGGATCCGCACAACCCGCAACAGGGGATAAGCAAGCTTACAGTGCAGCATGTGCAATCGTTAAAGGTCGCATGCGAGATGGCATCTTCAGACCTATGGTCACAAAAACCCAGTCTCTAGGAGATTGTACAGCTCAGCGAGCTGAACTACAAGCATTCAAACTGGCACTTGAAAGTACAGATCGAGAATTCCCCACACTGATAGTGTGCGATTCCTTTTACTGTGTTCAGTCGTATAATTAATATATACAAAACTGGCTTGAAAATGGTTTCAAAGCTGCGAAAGGTGGCACAATAAAGCACAAAACGCTTTGGGAACAAGTAGTTCAGTTAAAAAACGAACTACCAAAGGCTCACGTGATCCACACACTGAGTCATCAACGTGATGGTTTTCACGTTGCAGGGAATTAATTGGCTGACGAAGCCGCAAAGGGGGCTGTTCAGACGGCTTCCGTAGCTGCGATCACTCGTTCAAAAACAAAAATAGACAGTGAGATAATGTTGGCTGTCAATGCTACAAGCAAAGGCAGTGGTGCAGCGTTACCAAAAAAGTTTCCACTCAAGTACTCTTATGTAATTGATGCGAACAGCGTTCCTTTTGCTCGAATCCCTGGAGTGGGGGATAGGGTAATTCCAAACAAGGAACGTAGATTAGGACTAATCCTAGCAGCACACGAAGGGATAGCTTCTGCCCATGCAGGTGTTTCTGCAACAGTATCTTTGCTCAAGCAAAGATATTGGTGGCCTGGCATTCGGAAACAAACAAAGAACTATGTTTTAGAATGTGATATATGCCAACAGATGAAAGTCTCCACAGTGAAACGCCCTGCGCAGACACCCCTGTTAATTTCAGACAAACCATTAGCTTGTGTTTACCTGGACCACTGCGGACCCTTGCAAAGGGATGGTAACTATAAATATATCATGGTCGCAGTGGCTTCTTGCTCTAGGTTCCAATGGATATGGCCTCAGCGCTCGGCTGACGCTCGAACTGTTATAAAAGATTTGCGATTCTTTATCGGCACATACGCAATAGGCACGCTACATTCTGACCAGGGCCCTGCGTTTAGCTCTCGGGCTTACAAAGAAGCCATGGCCAGTCTGGGCGTTGCATTGCGGTACTCCTCTCCATTCCATCCTGAGGGAAATTCGGTTGTGGAAAGGAAAAACCGGGACATAAAGCAGTCTATAACAGCTAGGGTATTAGGTTCGGGTGATGGGTGGGTCAAACATCTTTATGGGGTCCAACGCTCATTAAATAACCTGCCAAGAAGTTCTCTAGGGGGAGTCACTCCATATGAGGTCCTATTTGGGACAAGAAGGTGGGTACCAGATCTCGATCACGTAGGCACAGTGGTGGAAAATAAACCGTTTGATATCAAAGAACGTTTGGCTGTTTTACAGGAACTCAATGAACTGAGATCAAAACAAAGCAACGTATTCCTGCAGCCAACCACCACTGGGGAAAAACCGGCGGTCCCAGCAAGGCCTGTCTGAATTCCAAAAGTTGGGGATCTAGTCAGAGAAAAGATTGCGGACGAGAAGGAATTTGGACCTTCTTACAGACAACCAGTACCTGTCCTAGCAGTTCAAGGAACAAGAACAGTACTTCTGCCGCCCCTCGCTGGAAGAAAGGAGAAAAGATTTGTGTCCATCGACCTCATCAAACCACAGTAAGTGGCCAATACTAAATAGTAGGCCTCGTGGACTCCGACCTAGTAGCAGACGCACTCCTCTCGCTACTATCCAAGAGGTTCAGACTGAAAGACTGATAACCATCGAGAATTCAGCTGTAACAGATGAAGGATTAGGCAATAATGCAATGGAACTCATCCCTCTTGAAAATCAAGTAACAGTTCGTCCAAATACACCTGTCTACACCAATGTAGCAAGTGATCAACTGGTTCCAGCGATTTCTACAAATCCTGATGCAATTCCAACAATTGACAGAACTGCTTCTGGCTATTTCATTAACTTTGATACGTTCTCAGAAGATCCGAGTGAACCTGAAACGACGCCAGCATCATTCAAACTCAAGCAGCAAGTACAAGACTTACTTCACTTTCTGAAAAAGACTTATCTGGTTTCCCCATGGATTGAACTCTGGATTATATCTGGACTATTTGTTTTCCTGCTCTGGCTAGCTTTGGTTACAACTATGAGCGTGCTTATAAGTGGCAGATACATCCATGTGAACACTGAAGGAAAAGATGTGAATGTACTTTTGAAACCACATAAATCTTCCCATCGTGAAGCAAGAGACTTGTCATCAGTGAACATCACAGCC
Organism: Calotriton arnoldi; assembly: GCA_963921515.1. NCBI lineage: Eukaryota > Metazoa > Chordata > Amphibia > Caudata > Salamandridae > Calotriton > Calotriton arnoldi. Next base: position 322,402 of record CAWUFW010001987.1, on the reverse strand, counting down.
GTTCCTATACAGGATGGTATAGTGTGGGACAAAACAGATTTTGATATTTTTGGCCCGACGGAAAAATTGAACATTCCACATTTGTTTAAAATTTCACTAAGTGATCTCATTTCGTCCAGTACCTATTCTGATGATTGGGACTTTGAGACTGTTAACGACATAATGTTTGACCTAGAAAAATCTGCTGCATTTTCTAAAAATGAATATTTAGAGGGTTCATCAGACTATGAACAACTGTATTGCTATAACCACTATGGTCATCATTATTTGCATAAATCTGCATACCCTAGAAATGTGTTTATGTTTAACCAATGGGAGCATTGTCCTACACCACCACAAGGTAGTTCAAAAACATTTGCTAGCAAGTTTCCATATTTTTCAGGTTACAATACATCTGATCCAGAAACGTTTTTCTATAAAAATGTAAACAAAACAGGAATGAAAATTATGTTAACTAACACAAAACAGATTTACTCTGCAGCATTTATTGCCCAACTGTCTAGACAGGGTTTCGACTTATGGAAAGACACAATAGACACGAAAACTGTCTGGGGTACTAAAGATTGGCAAGTGCAGGGGATAGAAGCTTTATTTAGAGCCTGTATCATCCCTGAACAAATAATGTTTTTGAATGAAACTATCCAACAAACATCTTGTCTTGGACTAGCCAAGATAAAATAGATGAAAACACCTTCTGTACCAACACCTGCAAGTGATAACAATACACAGGCAGCGGTGACAGTTGACAAAATACTACAACTCAACAGATCTAATCCTGATTGGAAAAAATGGTTGATCTGGCCCACAGACACGAACAACTGTCGGGAAAGATTCCTGAATAAAACTCAGGGCTTTACTATTCATAGGCCAGACCCAAGATACGTCCAAAGACAGCATCCGGGGATAGTAACAACATACAGTGTAGGAAAATTATGCCTCGATTGGCTGCAGAAATCTACACTACAGGATGTGAAACAACACTTATCCTTACTCAAAGAAGACGCAGACCTTAGGGAATTCTTGCTTGGACCAAGAAAACCGCGTCAAAAACGTTTCATATATGCCGGCATCTATGCCGCTTATAATGAAGCATGGAAAGTGTCACAGATGGAGGCCGCAGAACGAATACGTGAACTTGATCGTATTAATTTAGAGAAAACACTCACTGTGGTCGACAATGGGTTAACAACTTTGTCCACCAGAATATATTCATTGGACAACATTGTATCCTCTGCTATCGACATACTAGAACAAGATTTGGCGATGTTACAGCAAGGCCAATCTCAATTACGTTCTATTGTGTTATTAAGCTGGACGCTGCAATCTTTGCGTGCGGGCTATGTGCCTTGGCGTTTTATCAACACGTCAGCTCTGTTTGCAGAATACAATCTAACTGATAAACAGATCAAACTGGCACAAAGAGGAGCGAAGTATACAGTGCTGAGCATTGAAAAACTGGAAAAGTTACCATTCACAGTGGCAGAAAAACCAGCTACAGAATGGCTCATTCATGGCAAAATCACACTACCTGTGACTACTTTTCAGTTTCAGTTTTGCCTCAAACAGATGCAAGCAGGCAAATATGAAAGGTTGGGTAAGGAATACATTAAGACATCTTGGAATTTACCGTATACATATAAATGTTGGAGTGGGGATCGTGAAGTGTTTTTGAGCGGTACACACTGTAAAAGTGCACTGAGCGGTTCACTTATATGTCAGGACATTTCTTTACACGGGGCTTGCAATGGTTCTGTGGCAAATTTGTCTTGCCATCAGCAGGGTACACCAGCTGCTGTGATTAATCCAATGTTTGGACAACTTTCTAATGGGAGTTACCTCATGTTGAATGATCAGAGTTGCTGCGGCATGTTGCCAGGCATCCCATATCTAGTAACGGTCAACTCCAGGGTCACTTGCTGTATGCAAGTATTGTTTGCCCCAATAGACACAGTCAGGGAGTCGCCTTTGTGGCCTTCGCTGAACGTCTCTTTTATAAGATTTGTTACTTTAAGCAGAATGAAAGTCATGCTTTTACAGCAAACAGTGTCTTTGACCTCGGCCAAAGAAACCTATGATCTACAAGTAGCAAGGACTTCGGCTGAGATACAGACTTTAATACGTACAAACTGCCCTATACATTTCGTGGAAATGATAGGACGTATCTTTAACATGTCTGATACAAGCGGACTTGTACATGTATTTAAGAGCATCTGTTCCGGTCTGTTAGCACCTTTCCAGGCAATACTCGGAATCATCCCGAACTTTGCACATTCGGTGTTTGGTGGCATACCATTAATTCTAGCACTTGTTGCCGGAATTCTATTTCTCTTCCTGCTATTACGCTATGGCCAGCCTATTCGCAGACATCACTCCGAGTGAAATGGAGAAAGCTCTCCTTGAACGAAAGTGCCGTGAGCGAATAGTACAGCTTTTGGGCATGACTCGTCTACGGGACCTGAATACCACGTGGTTCCTATCATTCAGACCAATCTGGCAAGATTGCATCTTACCTGTCCTACGATGCCTGCTATGCGGTGAAGAATGCGTGTTAGACACCTGTCTAACATTTCCATTAGCAACGCCAACGGATGTCGATACTCTGCTGGACCCGATTACGGCCCATGCTATGTGTTGTCCCCAGAGGCTACCAATACTGATGACGGCATTCATTGAGATCTCACAGTTGCTTCCGGCTGCTGCTGAGGTACGAGATGGATCTACAGGCACACAGGTAACAACGGACGCGAACATTGCTGCGGCATCCTATGCTGAGAGCGATGCTTCACATCTCTGTGCAATTAATCTACTACACGAGGTGTTCCAACTGACACCAACTTCAGTGGACGATATTTTGTCTACAGAAATAGATGATCTCATGTTTACACCAGACCCGTACACTGACTCTGATTCAACCCACGGTGTACCAGAGACGCAGTAAAATTTGGCCTTCATATTTCAAAACTTGGAACTCTTCCCAAATTTAACTTTTTTCCATTTTTTCGAACTAAATGGCAATTCAATCTGCTTGAAGTAGAACTAGCCTTATAGTACAGACTTCACGGTACTTCCTCAGACACTTTGTCATCTTATGTGTCTACAACATTCATTGATTTTCATGACATGGAATGACTTTGATTTTGAACAAACTTATCGATCATTTTCTGTCAAATGTAAATATTACTGCTAATTTCATTCAAATTGCATTTAATTTCAAAATATATGCCTGAAATGAAAAGCAATGCTTAATATGTACAGTACCTTTTGCATTTTAATATGTTTTTTAATGCTTTTAAGAAATATTTTTTAATATGCGGTACTCCATTTAATGTTTAGCATTTTAAATGTTTAGCATTTTATTATTATCGTACACACGAAAGTGGAGTGGGTGTTGTATTCCTCTTAGGGTGTCCGTACATGGGTTTTCCTGTATCATGTCCTTATATAGGCACAATTCACCCTGCCCTTATATAGGCATAAAATCCCAGTCCTTATTTAGGCATTAAACCGTGCACTCCAAATACAGGCATGGTCTCCGACATCCGTCCACCCTAACGTCACAACGAGTTCTTGAAGAACAGACCCTTAGGCTTCGGGAGTTTTCCTAGCACAGGACTATTGATTTCTTCAAGGACTCATCTATTATGCATGAACCGTTCTACCTTAGGGGTTCATTCATGACGTCTTCTGCTGTCCGATTCACGTCAATGCTAACATTCTGAGGTACCTCTCAGTATAAATATACCTTCCCTAGCCCCTGTAAATCAGAGGAGACCTTGACTTCAGAGGAGCCCGTTTCCCGGCCTGACGCACTGAGAAGACGCTGTCATCCCTGCACGCAGAGAGTCCAGCTTCCAGTGATCTGACTTCCCTCGCGGGTGTTGGAGTTCGAGTCTGGCAAGAGATTCCCACCTCTCTCATTCTCAAGGTATGGAGCTTGACTAGATACCTAGAGGGACTCTTGGCATACTAGGCATACTGAGCGTAGCATACTCTTAGTATACCATAGTAAGGAATACTTCACCTACTTCATACCTCTCCCTACACCTAGGTTAGGTTAGGTACATTGGGGTAGAACTAGCTTAGAAACGCATTGTATGAGTACTCGCATTTATAGTCTATGTTATTTATGTAAATGAATATCTACTAAAGATCATGCTAGCGCAGTATTATTTATTTCTACTGCTTATGCTGTACATTATTTATCTTGCATACTGTCTTGTGATTGCTAAAAAGTTGTTAAGAGTATCTGACCCACCGCCAACTCCCGATCTTTCTGGACATCGGTGCAACGATCTTGCACAATTCTTCTCCTCTAAAGTACAAAATATTCTCAAAATCCTTCTTGTGAAAGACAATGTATACATTACCAATACCACTACTCCTTCCCGAGCCAAGAACGCCCCTGTCTGGAGGCCTTTGAACCCTTGTCCTTGGATTCTTTGTCATCTACTCTAGCCTCTATCAAAAGTGGGTCGCCACTTGATCCGGCACCTCTCAACATTTTGAAATTAGTAGCCCCCACTGTCGCTCCCTACATTCTTAGTGTGATTAACGTCTCCCTCACCTCAGGCGTGGTGCCTTTTGAATGGAAAAGAGCCATGGTTAAAGCTCTATTGAAGAAACCTCATCTTGATCCTAAGGATCTTGGCAACTATCGGCCTATCTCGCTCCTCCCTGGAGTGAGTAAGATCGTAGAAAAACATGTTAATATTACTCTCTCTTCGTTTCTTGAGTCACATGATCTGCTCCACCCTTCACAAACAGGCTTCCGCCCTCGCCAAGGAATTGAAACTGCTCTGCATGTGGTAGTGGAGGAATCAAGAAAGATTCTTGACTCAGGAGGCTCCTCGGCCATCATCCTTCTCGACCTTAGCGCGGCGTTTGATACGGTGAACCATCAGATTCTGGTTCACCGTCTCAGGAACGTGGGAGTGTCGGGTTTGGCTCTTTCTTGGCTTCAATCCTTCCTGGAAGGTAGGACCTTTCAGGTGTTCGAAGATGATACTTCCTCAGACCCTTTACCTCTGTTGTGCGGAGTCCCTCAGGGCTCCTCCCTGAGCCCGACCCTTTTTAATGTTTATATGGCCCCTCTGGAGGACCTGGTTGCCCCCTTTGGAGTCCATATCGTGTCCTACGCTGACGACACACAGTTGGTCGTGGCACTGAATCAAGCTGACCAGTCGCCTACTGACCTCCACACCTGTTTGGAGGAAGTGGCAAAATGGATGAGTCTCTCCCATCTTAAACTTAACGGTGAAAAAAACGAAATTATGATGCTTGGTAACTATCAAAGTGCCAATTTGAATGCTCTTTGGCCACCCTGTATGGGTATAGCCCCGGTTTCTAAACCAGAGATAAAAAGCCTAGGCATTTGGCTTGACCAAGATCTGTCCTTCAAAACCCAAGTTAGGAAGATGGTCGCCTCTTGCTATGGTACGCTTAAAATGGTTCGTAAAATTCTCTCTGTGCTCCCATACTCAGCAAAAAAACTGTTGATTCAAGCTTTGATCCTATCTAGGATCGATTTTGGCAATGCCCTTTATCTTGGGGCCTCCAAGGCAGTGGTTATGCGACTTCAGATTGTTCAGAATTCTGCAGCAAGACTGCTCACCGGCACCAGCCATCGTTGCTCGGCTAAGCCCGTATTGCGCTCCTTGCACTGGCTCCCGGTCCAGGAGAGGATTCATTTCAAAGCTCTTTGTGTGGCCCACAAATCTCTGAAAGGGGAGGGACCACCCATCATCAAAGATCTGATCCACCGTATAAAGCCTCTAGAAATCTCCGCTCTAATATTCTCCACTTAGCGAAAATGCAGAGAATTAAGAAAGCGAGAAGTGGGGGTCGGCTCTTCTCATACAATGCCTCCAAGTTGTGGAATACCCTCCCACTCCATCTCCGAAGTGAATCGAACCACCTCAGCTTCCGCAAACCGCTGAAGACGTGGCTATTCCCATAACCCTTCAGGTCCACCACTCTGACTCCGTCTAGCGCTGGGATGCTCCCTGGTAACCACGCTCTCTACAAGTCCCCTTTCAATTCAATTCAATTCAATCGTAACAGCACATATTACTTACACGAGAAACAAGACTGTTCAATAAATCTTTTATTGAAACGCCCGTCTATTCTTTCTGTGTAACTTTGAGGAAAACTAAGTATGCACGAGTGAGCTGAGTGAAATAGTTATCTATTGGTTCCACGACTCTGGGACACGTTCTGATTCTAAAGGGAAACAAAGTGGTCATGTTTTGCGGCTGCCAGAAACTACTCCCTTCTTGTTTGTCAAGGAGTTTCTAGTGGCCTCTGAGCTAGCTGGCACAAGTAATTAAGTTTAATATACTCGATAGGGACATACCGACCTCAGTCCTATGTCAAACCTATAGGGTATATTATTCCAATGCGCAGAGCCTATTAGGGAAATAGGAGCTACACTACAATCTGTGATGTGGAGGTCATGAGTTCAGATCCTGTCATGACCTCACTGCTGACATCTGTAATCTGGAGGTCATGAGCTCGGATCCTGCATGACCTCACTGCTGACATCTATAATCTGGAGGTCATGAGTTCAGACCTGGTCATAAGGTCACTGCTGACATCTGTGATCTGGAGGTCATGAGTTCAGATCCTGTCATGACCTCACTGCTGACATCTATAATCTGGAGGACATGAGTTCAGACTCGGTCATGAGGTCACTGTTGACATCTGTAATCTGGAGGTCATGAGTTCAGATCCTGTCATGACCTCACTGCTGACATCTGTGATGTGGAGGTCATGAGCTCAGATCCTGCATGACCTCACTGCTGACATCTGTGATCTGGAGGTCATGAGTTCAAATCCTGCATGACCTCAGTGCTGACATCTGTAATCTGGAGGTCATGAATTCAGATCCTGTCATGACATCACTGCTGACATCTGTAATCTGGAGGTCATGAGTTCAGATCCTGTCATGACCTCACTGCTGACATCTGTGATGTGGAGGTCATGAGCTCAGATCCTGCATGACCTCACAGCTGACATCTGTGATCTGGAGGTCATGAGTTCAGATCCTGTCATGACCTCACTGCTGACATCTGTGATCTGGATGTCATGAGTTCAGATCCTGACATGAGCTCACTGCTGACATCTGTAATCTGGAGGTCATGAGTTCAGATCCTGTCATGACCTCACTGCTGACATCTGTAATCTGGAGGTCATGAGTTCAGATCCTGTCATGACCTCACTGCTGACATCTGTGATCTGGAGGTCATGTGTTCAGACCCGGTCATGAGCTCACTGCTGACATCTGTGGTGTGGAGGTCATGAGTTCAGATCCTGTCATGACCTCACTGCTGACATCTATAATCTGGAAGACATGAGTTCAGACTCGGTCATGAGGTCACTGCTGACATCTGTGATGTGGAGGTCATGAGTTCAAATCCTGCATGACCTCAGTGCTGACATCTGTAATCTGGAGGTCATGAATTCAGATCCTGTCATGACATCACTGCTGACATCTGTGATCTGGAGGTCATGAGTTCAGATCCTGTCATGACCTCACTGCTGACATCTGTGATGTAGAGGTCATGAGCTCAGATCCTGCATGACCTCACTGCTGACATCTGTGATCTGGAGGTCCTGAGTTCAGATCCTGTCATGACCTCACTGCTGACATCTGTGATCTGGATTTCATGAGTTCAGATCCTGACATGAGCTCACTGCTGACATCTGTAATCTGGAGGTCATGAGTTCAGATGCTGTCATGACCTCACAGCTGACATCTGTAATCTGGAGGTCATGAGTTCCGATGCTGTCATGACCTCACTGCTGACATCTGCAATCTGGATGTCATGAGTTCAGACCCGGTCATAAGGTCACTGCTAACATCTGTGATGTGGAGGTCATGAGTTCAAATCCTGCATGACCTCACTGCTGACATCTGTAATCTGGAGGTCATGAGTTCAGATCCTGTCATGACCTCACTGCTGACATCTGTAATCTGGAGGTCATGAGTTCAGATCCTGTCATGACCTCACTGCTGACATCTGTGATCTGGAGGTCATGTGTTCAGACCCGGTCATGAGCTCACTGCTGACATCTGTGGTGTGGAGGTCATGAGTTCAGATCCTGTCATGACATCACTGCTGACATCTATAATCTGGAGGTCATGAGTTCAGACCCGGTCATAAGGTCACTGCTGACATCTGTGATCTGGAGGTCATGAGTTCAGATCCTGTCATGACCTCACTGCTGACATCTGTGATCTGGAGGTCATGAGTTCAGACCCGGTCATGAGCTCACTGCTGACATCTGTAATCTGGAGATCATGAGTTAAGATCTTGTTATGACCTCACTGCTGACATCTGTAATCTGGAGATCATGAGTTAAGATCTTGTCATGACCTCACTGCTGACATCTGTGATGTGGAGGTCATGAGTTCAGACCCAGTCATGAGCTCACTGCTGACATCTGTGATGTGGAGGTCATGAGTTCAGATCCTGTAATGACCTCACTGCTGACATCTATAATCTGGAGGTCATGAGTTCAGATCCTGTCATGACCTCACTGCTGACATCTGTGATCTGGAGGTCATGTGTTCAGACCCGGTCATGAGCTCACTGCTGACATCTGTGGTGTGGAGGTCATGAGTTCAGACCCGGTCATGAGCTCACTGCTGACATCTTTAATCTGGAGATCATGAGTTAAGATCTTGTCATGACCTCACTGCTGACATCTGTAATCTGGAGATCATGAGTTAAAATCTTGTCATGACCTCACTGCTGACATCTGTGATGTGGAGGTCATGAGTTCAGACCCGGTCATGAGCTCACTGCTGACATCTGTGATGTGGAGGTCATGAGTTCAGATCCTGTCATGACCTCACTGCTGACATCTATAATCTGGAGGTCATGAGTTCAGACCCGGTCATAAGGTCACTGCTGACATCTGTGATCTGGAGGTCATTAGTTCAGATCCTGTCATGACCTCACTGCTGACATCTGTGATCTGGAGGTCATGTGTTCAGACCCGGTCATGAGCTCACTGCTGTCATCTGTGATCTGGAGGTCATGAGTTCAGATGCTGTCATGACCTCACTGCTGACATCTGTAATCTGGAGGTCATGAGTTCAGATCCTGTCATGACCTCACTGCTGACATCTGTGATCTGGAGGTCATGAGTTCAGATGCTGTCATGACCTCATTGCTGACATTTGTAATCTGGAGGTCATGAGTTTATACCCGGTCATAAGGTCACTGCTGACATCTGTGATGTGGAGGTCATGAGTTCAGATCACTGCTGACATCTGTGATCTGGAGGTCATGAGTTAAGATGCTGTCATGACCTCACTGCTGACATCTGTAATTTGGAGATCATGAGTGCAGATCCTGTCATGACCTCACTGCTGACATCTGTAATCTGGAGTATGTTACATATTATACAAAGCAGAAGAAAAACAATGTTTACTTCGATCAAAATTAGACACCACCATTCAAGTCGTTCACCGTCAGTGGTTGTGATTTTATTTCATCACAATATATCAGATGCAGATAATGAATCTCTGTCATCAGTGTACAGACACTGATGACAGAGATTCATTATCTGCATCTGATATATTGTGTTATAATTTATCATTTCTGTACATGCCAGACATCTGGCTGGATAGGCTGTAAATATTGATGGTTGATGTACATAGGCACACTACCTTCCTTCTGCACTTCACCTTCACCATCCTTTTCATGCACTCACTACCCCTCCCTTTTGCACCGTTGTTTAAAATGTTTAAACCTGAAATGTTTTTTGTTTATAATCTGGATACTATCCAACATTGTGATGAAATAAAATCACAACCACTGACGGTGAACGACTTGAATGGTGGTGTCGAATTTGGTCGAAGTAAACATTGTTTTTCTTGTGCTTTGTATAATATGTAACGGTTTTCTACTGTGACATCATTTTTGTGTACCATAATCTACCCGGGTCCAGTGGCCTTTTGGGTTACCCCATTGCTATATAAATCTGTAATCTGGAGGTCATGAGTTCAGATCCTGTCATGACCTCACTGCTGACATCTGTAATCTGGAGGTCATGAGCTCAGATCCTGTCTTGACCTCACTGCTGACATCTTTGATGTGGAGGTCATGAGTTCAGACCCGGTCATAAGGTCACTGCTGACATCTGTGATGTGGAATTCATGAGTTCAGATCCTGTCATGACCTCACTGCTGACATCTGTGATGTGGAGGTCATGAGTTCAGATACTGTCATGACCTCACTGCTGACATCTATAATCTGGAGGTCATGAGCTCAGATCCCGTCATGACCTCACTGCTGACATCTGTAATCTGGAGGTCATGAGTTCAGATCCTGTCATGACCTCACTGCTGACATCTATAATCTGGAGGTCATGAGCTCAGATCCCGTCATGACCTCACTGCTGACATCTGTAATCTTGAGGTCATGAGTTCAGATCCTGTCATGACCTAACTGCTGACATCAGTGATCTGGGGGTCATGAGTTCAGATCCTATCATGACCTCACTGCTGACATCTGTAATCTATCGGTCATGAGTTCAAATCCTTTCAAGGCAGAGCCAATCTTTCATCCAAGTAATTGATACATTTGATACCAGTTTGGTGATTACATATAGGTTGACATCAACACCGAGCGGTCTTTTCACTTACTTTAATTTTAAGGCACGTTTTCACCCACTAGATACGTATAATTTATGTGGAGCTAGTTTCCATGCAGGATGCAGAATTTCCATGCACAACCCAGTATTAATACATTCCGCAGAGGTGTACTATTTCTTTTGTATAAATAGGTGTTTTGAAGTAAATGTGCACTAATCTAATTGATGCACATCTGTCACATTTTTACCAATCTAAATATATTGCTATGTTTTCTCATGTACATAACATGCGAATTTTAAATTATTAATGCCTTTAATCAGATACATTTACATTATTTTTCCTACACCTATTTTGCTTGACATTTTACTTTTGCTGTAGCCAGGTGCCATTTAAACAGAATCGAGGTTCATGATTTCAGTAAAAACAGTACGCCATATTCCAGAGCTGGGGAAGTCAGTATGATGACATACAGCTAACTTATCTTTAAATAGGGTGCAGCAGAGGAGGGGCTCGCTGCCGGAGACTAGGACTATAGGAGAAGCTTCTGCCTGCCATGCTTCCTCTCCCTGATTACTTCAATCAAGTTTGCACTGCACTAAGTGAAGATTAAAGGGTATTAGGCCGTTTCACAGACAAGAGCAGTTCCCCGAGCCAGCTCTCACAGTCGGGCTCCCCCGCGGAGCTCTGCCACTGTGCGCCGCCGTTCCAGCTGTTTGGTGGATCTTGCTTCTCCAGTATAAATCATTGTTTACTGTAACCAGTGTTTCTTCCCCAATAACTGTGCCTTCTCCCCTCATCACTGCTGTTCTTTTTCCTCCATTTAACTCTGCTTTCTCTCCTCTGTAACCAGTTTCTTCCCCAATAACTTTTGTCTACTCACCTCATAACCGCTGTTCTTTTTCCTCCATTTAACTCCGCTTTCTCTGTTCTGTACCAACTATTGTTTCCCATAACTTTAAATTGTTCCTCCTAAATTTGTTGTTTTTTCCTCGCAGTACCATGCCCTTTTCCTAACTAATCTTGATGTCACCATAACCACTTGCCCATTTCTCTCGCCTTTCATATTCCCCCACCCAGCTCCCTCCCACTCCCAGGACCTACTTATTGGAGGCTGCAACCTAGGTGCGCAGTTGAAGTGCGCAAGGGGTACGCCGCCCATGGCCGAAGGCACTCCAAAGGCAAGCCCGTCTGCGCCTGTGTCATGCCCAGTGCCAAAACCCTGGTCTCTGGTCCGCCGAAGCTATACTGTTACGGACCTCCGAGCATTGGATCGTGGGCACAACAACAATAACTGCTGCCACACATCCCCACGGGACACCAAATGGCCATTCGCCTGCCAGCACTGCCACTTCACCTGCAACTTCGAGACAACCACCAGCACCTGGGACACCAGAAACACAAAGGCATCGCCACGCCAACCGAGACTGCCAGAGCCCAACTCCAGTGCATCTTACTGAACCCACGATCACTCGGCAAAGATGCCACTGAGATCTGGGACATGATCTCATCCCTTACCCCAGATGTCATCTTCATCACGGACACCTGGCTGAACTCCACCTCTTCAACAGACATCGCCATCACCACCCCAGAAGGCTACAAGACAACACACTGGAACCGGACCAACAAGCACGCAGGTGGAATTGCATTAATCCACAAGGACATCATCCACTGCACCACCTCCTCGGATGAGCCCACACCAATAATGGACCACCTCAACTTCCAACTCCACACAGACAGAAAAAGCACCTGTTGGAAAGTGGGTTATTGGTAGGTGCAAATGTAGGTCTGCCACTAGTAATAAGACCACAAACACTTGATAGGACCCAGCATAGGTCTTAGAAATATAATCCTATGCTCAACCCTTGGTAGCTTGGCTGCGAGCAGGCAGGCTTAACTTCAAAGACAGGTATGTAAAGCATTTAAAAACACCAATTCAGTAAATAATTAAGACACAACTCATAATAAAAATCCAACACCAATTTATAAAAATAGGAAATATTTTTATCTTTAAAATGACACCAAAACGACAAACATCCAATGTAGGAAACCGGAGATATGAATTTTCAAAGTTTAAATAAAATATAGCACTTAGAAGCATATAGCACCATATTGGGACATAGGCTCGCGATAGACCGACCGCGATGGAGCCCTGAGCGGCTACCACCCTCGGAAGGTACCGGTTAAAGTTTTTACCTTCACACTTAGAAACTTTTCTGGAGCTTTTCTCGCGAGGCCCCTCGGAGCTCCCAGCCAGTCCGGTGAGGGTTCGCCGGCTTGACTTGTGACGAGGTCCCGGTAAACTTCCCTGGAGCGGACTTAGAAAATTTCTCAAGATCGCTTCAGCGGGGCAATCCAGAAATCCAGGCCGACACACGAGTGAAGACAGGAGGCTTGGTTCTCGCGGTTGCTCCCGGTCGGCTTTTCTACAAGCGGACTTAGAAGCTTTTCTGGAGCTTTTTCTCGCGGGGTCTCTTGATGCTCCTCATGTAGCCGGATCCGGTGAGGGTTCGCCGGCTTCAGATTTTCTCTAGTCCCGGTCAATCTCTGGAAGTCGATGCGATGGAGCTTTTAGCGGGACGAACCTGGTGGGCTTGGCCGGCTCGCGGTTGAAGGCAGGCGGCTTGGCTGACCAGGATGAGTCGGTCCCCCTATGGAGCTTTTTTCAAAGTTCCTCCAAAGTTCCCCAAACTTCTTGAACTTCTTCCTGAAGTTCCTCAAAGGGTCCCAAAGTGTCTCAAACTTACTCCAAGGGTCTGGAAGCTCCAAGATGGTCCTTGAAAGTTGAGGACTTCAATTCCCACAATGCACTGGACGTCACCCTTACAAATCCACTGGTAGCTCCCCAGGTTGATGATTCTTGGTGGTGAGGGTCCAGATGAGCTCTGTTAACCTGTAGCTTGCAGGGAGTCCACTCTTGGCTTCTTTTACTCAGCACAGTTAGTCCACAAAGCTGTAGTTTCAGGTGGTGCAGTCTCCAGAGGTCAGGCCTTAGAAGTCTTTGCACAGCAGAACTTTTCAGCAGGGCCAGTCTTGCTTTCTTCAGTTTCAAGCAGCAGATCTGAGGGCTGGGCCTCTCTCAGATACTTATTCCACAGTCTCTGGGTCATCCAGGATGTCAAGCTTCACCAATAGGAGTAGGGTAACTTCCCCTTGAGTGACTCCTTCCTGCAGAGTGTGGCATTATTCTATCCCAGAGTGCAACAAAGCTTCCAAATCCATAATGGCTGATTTTCCAGCAAAGAGGTAAGAGCTGGCTAAACACTCCCACTGAGTTGGCTAATTAACCTAGCCTCTCCTCCCTACATCTGCACATATCTTCCTTAATCCTGCCATCTGGCTGAGGTGGGGGTTCAAAGTTGTAAATGACACTGCTCTGGGCTCTGCCCCTTTGAAGCTCATTGTTTACGACCCCTCCCCTGGCCTGGCATTCTTGCAGAACAGCTCACTGCCCTCCCAGTCCATCTGGCTGGCCCCAGGGGATCTTTATCACCTGTTCAGGCAGGCTGGCTAATCCCCTTAACTCTGACCAATCAGGGCAGAGCACTGGAAGGCTGGATTTGGAACTAAAACTAAGAAAGTGTTATAACTTCTTGTCTGTTCACTTTGGGAAAAATTCAATAACATCATATTGTAGGATTTATCAATACCATTCTAGTGAGTCTTTGAATGGAATCTTTATCCCTCTCCTATCAGAAGTTATTGTTTAATAACTTTCCTCCATGTTAACCTATGGGGCATGGGGTTTGCAATGGGAAAAATGACATGGGCCATTTTTCCAGCACCAGGACTTACAAAAACATATTTTATAAGTACTTGGCTTATTTTCACAGGACCCCCACCCCATAGGTCACCTAGGGAGACCCTAGGGGTGCTGAATCTATAAAAATATTGCAGATCCTCCATGCCCAGTGCCCCCAGCATCAAAGTCGAATTTGGGCAGCACTTTACACAATGGGGAGAGTGAAATGTGAATTTCACTTAACCCAGGGCATATATAAACTCATTTTATAAGGGTCTACCTTATAGATACCTGACCCCCACCCCTGGGATACCCAGGGAGACCCTGGGGGTCATTATTATGCCAAAACATTTTAGGTTGACCAGTTTTAAGTGCCCCAAACCCCAAAGTCGAGTTTGGCCACAGTTTACATGTTTAAGAGCAATCCTGGCGCACAGAGCTGCTTTTAAACTGACCACAGGCTTCAGCAGTACACACATGCAAGTGCAAAAGGCTGCTGGCCTCTAAACTGCCATGCCCCAGGATACTGGGGACTTCTAGGTAGTTTCAATCCCCTGCCCTATTATATACTAGGGGCTTATGGGGTAGGTCATGCCAATTACAGGGGTACCCCACCATCCCATAGTGTACCCTAGTGTATGTTGGGTGTCTTAACTGTATTCTAATGTGTTCCTTTCAGCTTGGCACTGGCCCTGGGCCTAGTTAGACAGAGCCCAGGGTCAGTCAGAGTCAGTTACCACCAGTTCCAGTCAGCAAAACGTTGGGGGTGTCCAGGGCACAGGATGACTTTACAACATAGCCCCCCCAAACGAAAGGTGAGGGGTTACTAACCTACACCCTGGTAGTCCTCCTCAGCTAAGTGGAAAAACCTGGAAAGTCCATCTGCATTTGCATGGGCAACCCCAGGTCTGTGTTCCACTGTAAAGTCCATTCCCTGTAGGGAAATGGACCACCTTAACAGCTTGGGATTCTCCCTCTCATCTGCATGAGCCATCTGAGAGGCCTGTGGTCAGTTTGAACACGAAAGTGAGTCCCAAACAAATATGGTCTCAACTTTTTCAGTGACCACACCACAGCAAAAGCCTCTCTCTCAACGGCACTCCATCTCTGCTCTCTGGGAAGAAGCCTCCTGCTAATAAAGGCAACTGGCTGATCAAGGCCCCCTTCATTTAGCTGTGACAACACTGCCCCAATCCCTTGCTCTGAAGCATCTGTCTGAACTACAAATTCTTTTGTGTAGTCAGGGGCCAGTAACACTGGTGCTGAACACATAGCAGCTTTCAGAGTGTCAAAAGCCTTCTGACACTCTGGGGTCCAAATCACCTTCTTGGGCCTCTTTTTAGAAGTCAGTTCTGTGAGGGGCCCCACAATGGTCCCATAATTTTGAACAAACCTTCTATAGTACCCTGTCAGTCCAAGGAATGCCCTTACCTGAGTCTGGGTAACAGGGGCTGTCCAATCCAAAATAGTTTGGATTTTAGCTTGGAGAGGCTGTACATGGCCCCCACCTACCAGGTGGCCCAGGTACACCACAGAACTCTGCCCTATTTGGCACTTGCTTGCCTTAATAGTCAGGCCTGCCTGCTGCATGGCCTGATGCACTTCCCTTAGGTGGCTTAAGTGATCCCCCAGGTAGAACTGTATACAGCTATATCATCCAGGTAAGCTGCACTGAACTGTTCCAACCCAGACAAGACCCTGTTCACCAACCTTTGGAAGGTGACAGGTGCATTCTTTAATCCAAAGGGCATTACCTTGAACTGATAATGTCCCTCTGGTGTGGAGAATGCTGACCTCTCCTTGGCTCCAGCAGTGAGGGCAATCTGCCAGTAACCTGAAGTCAAATCAAAAGTACTCAGGTACTTAGCAGCCCCTAACCTATCAATGAGCTCATCAGCTCTAGGTATAGGGCAGGGGTCTCCAACCTTTTCTGCAGTGAGAGCTACTTCTGATCCGTGAAAATGATTGTGAGCTACTAAAGGCCAAGCAACTTGTGAATCATTCCCAAAGTTCTTCCACGCGCAGCTTCATTGACGAGGGATAAACAGATACCCATTTAGTGTCTGCAATGGACAATATGAAACCAGAGAGCGTGGTATAAGTCCTGGCTTTCCTCTTCAACAAACTGCATACTCCTGACCTCTGCCATAACCAGCTAATACTACAAACATAAGAAATCATATGGACGTGCAGTGCTGTTCAAAGCTGCAATCATACTAAAAACCATAACCTGCACATGTGTCTCTCACACCTTTTCATCCACCAAACTACTACATTCCATAACTCGGTAAGCGAACCTCGGTGGTCATCATGCACAACATGGAACACTTCCCACATAGGCTCACAAAATAAAGACAACACCTTTCCCACCACAAACCCTACACATGGATTGGCTTGCAGGGTAGTGACCAGTATCAACAAATTCTGCAATACAATGATTTTATTACATCATACCTCCTTTTTTCTACATTATCACATGACCAGACCTTGAAATGCCTGAGTTCAGGGTTTGCACTGTACAAATTCTCTCCTAACAGACCATAAATGTGTTCCATGTAATAATAACCTATTCCACATGTATGGTTCACATGACTTGCCACTTAGTTCATTATCATAGAATTGTCATCAAGGATGGTGGGAGTCCATGATTATTTCATGATTAAAAGCTATTACTTCTAAAAATGCCTCTTAATCTTCAAATCCTGGTCAGTGGATCACATGACACTCACCAGAGTCCTGAACGTACAGCTGTATGAAATGCTTCCTATTCGAAACGAGGTGCATTTTTCTTGAACTCTCATAGCTCCACTTCCCACCCATCAAATAATAAATGGACAGAAACAGTGTACATTGCTGCAAATAAATATATTATATTGCTTAAGGATTTCTGGTCCTGGGCGCAGAATCAAATTTTATTTTAATCATATTTAAATTTCATTTGGTACAATGTTTTCAACCAAATCACCAGCTTGATTATAAAAGTTGGTTCTTGAGCAATAAAATGGTCACTAAAATATAACTATGAACTTGGAATGCAGGAAATCCTGAATCCACTCCACATCATCTGATAATAAACTGCTCCATAAACATTCAGGAACAGAGTGTAATAATGTACCAAAGACCAATTGTGATACTTATCAGTTAATAGAAAAAAAGGAACATAGGGACTGAGTGGAGCAATAGTGCAGGACAGGGATACAAAGTTTGAATGATAAAAAAGTCTACGTTTATTCTCTTCTCTAAACGTTTTGAAAACCTGTGTGAAATTAATTGGTATCTAGGGTTTCCAGTAACCAATAGGCAAGTGTTTGCCTCTGTAAATTAAAGCTACCTTAGCAGAAAGGCCAAAGACTGAATGGGCATGACACCAAAATACGTTTATAACTACCTTAGCAGGATTGATGCAGGATTCGAAGAAATACACACTGCTTCAGGTGACTTTAAGTGCCAGATTCACATAAAATGTATATTCCAGGCATATGCTAAGACAGAAGCAATTTACACCTGGGAGCCTACGTAAACCATGCATCGGTGAGTGATGCAAAAGCTATATTTAAATGTGCTTTATGTGAATTTGATAAGCTGGAGGCGAGGTGGAAGAATCGGTTTTGTGTTTTACAAACAGGATTTTTATAGTAGCAGGAGGCCCTCGAAATAACGGCGCAGAACACACAACAGAACAGAACGGCGGGGTCTGAGGGGTCCGGTCCAGACTGGATTACAGGAACCAGGATATGCTGGGGAAGGTTGGATAGGAACATGCACACGAGAGATGATGATAGCAATTCTTAACGTGCATAGTTACTCTAAGAATGTCCCGGCACGAGCCAGCATAGATCGGAAAGTGATCTGAATGCTACGCAGCACACTACATATTTCATCTGTATCAATCGGCACCTTGCGCACGGTGCCAGTGTGGGTGGAAATGTTTCTGAATGACACAACAAATCCTCAGGTTCCATGCTCGGATTCTGAAAGTGAATTATTTCTAGCATGCCGTGCCAGCGGCAGGAACCTAAAGTTGCGCAGGGAATCTTTGAGCACTAGGACCCCGTGCCATGTGTTAATGCTGTAAAATTGACAAGCCCTGGTTCCCTCATCTGCTTCTGCCGCCTTTCTATGCCTGGTTCACAGCAGCAG
This sequence comes from Calotriton arnoldi, assembly GCA_963921515.1. Lineage (NCBI taxonomy): Eukaryota > Metazoa > Chordata > Amphibia > Caudata > Salamandridae > Calotriton > Calotriton arnoldi. Next base: position 303,920 of record CAWUFW010001987.1, on the reverse strand, counting down.
GTGGTGATGTAGTCTCTCACTGGAGGTGACATCTCCTGCCCCAGCCCTTCTCTCCCTGCACTCACTGACGGGCTCTCCTAAGTGGTCGAGGAAGTAGGTGGGAGGGAGGAGTGAGCCCAGCCAGACCCAGAGGCTGCTGCATCCCAGAAGAGAGGCGCTGCCCTGCCCAATGAGAGCCAGGGGAGGCAGAACTGTCAACGACTGGGGCTCTCTTCTCCCCTCCGCTCACAGACCCCGCGCATCGTATCCCAAGGCAGGGCCGCCGTGAAGACAGCCGCGGACTCGCTGTTTGCTCCTCAGCTGCTGTTCAGGAATCACAGCAGCTCGCCTTTCCCTCGTGCTCCGATTGGTTTCATAACAAAAGTGATTTGTTTGGCGAATTAAAAGTTTGCTTTATCTGGTAGCAAAGAACCGCCAAGCAGCAGATCTGAGCTATCGGCTTGGGAAATTAATAAACGAGAACAAAGGGTATAAAAAAAATGAAGAGAGGGTATCCCACGCCCGGCAAAATGAAAGATGCTGACAAAAGACACTTTCAGATAAGCCCCGTCTCGTGTCAGGAGTAGGACGGACTGCAAAAGGCACCCCACGATCTCGAGCCCGAGAGGAATCTGGATTTTCCGTTTCTCCTTGTGGAAAGTGGCGTGGGGAGATAGTATGCTCAGTCTTATCACCCGAAGAATAAGGCGGCAAAGCAGAGCTAAAAATGAACAATTTAATTTTAGCTCAACAAGAGCTACATAATTTCAACAGCCAAAGCCATTCGGAAGGAATTTGGTCCAAATTTACTTGTTCGAAGTACTGCTCATGTTTTATTTATTTTAGATGCCTCGAATAACGGCATGCACAGGCATCTATTTAAAAAAATAAAGCTCCTCTTGCCCACATACCTGCTGTCTGTCTGGTTCTGCTTAAGGTGGCTGACACTGCATCTCCTGTATTTCAGCATGGAGATCCAATTATGCCTTCAAGGCTGCCGCTCCGGCTGCAAAAATGCACAGGATCATAGAACGGAGACATGCAGCAAAAGGCGCGCATAGTGGTTGTCCGAGGGCAGCCAACACTGCCCATGCGCTGGCCGACGTCAACCAATTCACCCCGCCCCAGATAGGCTCAAATAGCAGCTGCTTCCTACGGAGGGAGACAAGCAACTGCAAAAGGCCTAAAAAACAAACAAAATGACAACGATAGGCTACTAAAGTGGAAGTCAGGCCGCGAGCTACTGACAGGGCACCTGCGAGCTACCGGTAGCTCGCGATCGACCGGTTGGAGACCCCTGGTATAGGGTGAGCGTCAGTCTTTGTGACTGCATTCAATCCTCTGTAGTCCACACAGAACCTTAACTCCTTGGGTCCCCCTGAGGATTAGGTTTGGGTACCAGCACCACTGGACTGGCCCATGGACTCTCAGACGGTTCAATTACCCCCAATTCCAGCATCTTAGCGACCTCAGCTTTAATGCTGGCTCTGACATGGTCAGACAACCTGTACAGTTTTTTTTTGTAAATCTTTTTATTAACATTGCTCATATCATAATACATTACATGACAGTATTCATAAAGCATGCGATGGGAGTGCATTTCAACATCAAATGTGGAGCATTCAAAGGTATAAGCGGGATGTATGATTGTCAGAATCATTACCCTGGCCCCCTTCTAACGCCCTGTAGTTCCGCCACGGTCCCCAGATTTTCTTCCATTTCTTAGTACAGCCTCTACTCTTGTAGATCGTTTCCTCTGCTCTCTGGCACCAATCCAGATCTCGCCTCCATTGGTCCCACTGTGGAGGTGTCTGTGCCCCCCAACCACTTGCTATGTTCCTTTTTGCCACCCCAGCAGCCAGTGCCAGCCAAATCTCAGTATGTCTAGACCAGCCTGAATCGTTCTTAATCATTAGCAGCAGCCACCGGGGCTCCCGCGGAACCAGTGATCCCACCACCGCTGACATCGTGTCCGCGACCCTAGTCCAGAAGGGCACTATCTCTGGGCATTCCCACAGTATATGGTAGAAGGTGCCCTCCTCCCGACATCCCCTTACACATAGGGCCGACTGACTCTTTCCCCAGGCATGTAGGTGGGTACGGGGGTAGTATACGCGATGTAGGATTTTAAGCTGCACAAGCCGGAACCGGCAGCGAATTGCGATCTCTCGTGGGCTTTGTAGGGCGACCTGCCACTCGTCATCTTCCAAGTCGCCCACGTCTCCCACCCACCGTGTCCGCAGTGTCGTCAGTGGGTCAGGCATGTTGTTTATGAGTTTCCGGTATATTGTGGAGGTGGGTTTCTCCAGTATGGGATCGAGAAGCAGCCTATCCTCCATAGGGGAATACTCCGGGATTGTCATGTCCCTCCCTAAGTGGGCCCGCAGAGCATGGGAGAGGCGTATGTAGTGGTAGTGCTGTGAGTCATGGAGATCGTATTCTTTTTAAGGGAAGCGAAAGATCGCGGGGCAGCTCCCTGCCAGACATCTCCCAAATACTCAATGCCTATGAGTTTCCACCCCCGGAACCCAGTCATACGAGTTATTTCTGCTAGCTGTTCTCCATGCCAAAGAGGGGTCCTACCCGTCAGGGAATTCGACCACCCCAAGAACTTATTTGCCTCCCTCCAGCACTGAACAACCACCCCTGTGTGGGACGGCCAATCTTTCCTTGGCTTTCGAGCATATAGCAATGGCTCACAGCTTCCACCTGGCATGACCATCCGGTCAACCCTATAGGCCGGCTCCGCTCGATCCGCATATATCCAATCATTGACCACCTGCAATTGTGCAGCCCAGTAGTATAGCTTGACGTCTGGAAGGGCCAGCCCTCCATCATACACCCCTCTCGTCAACTTATGCAACGCTATCCTTGGGTTTCCACCATCCCAAAGCAACGTCCGCATTGTTTGTGCAATACGAGTAAAGACGCCCTGTGGGACCGGGTACGGTGTGTTTTGCAGAATATAGAGAAGTCGCGGTAGTGCTAACATCTTGAACATTGCAGCGCGGCCCACGAGGGAGAGAGGCAGCGACCTCCAATGGCTCACGTCAACTCCCAGTCGCACTAATTGAGGCTCCAGGTTCCTAGTGAGGAACTCTGCCTTATCCCTAGTGATGTACACCCCCAGGTATTTAAATCCGTCGGTTGCGATTGAAGCTGGGCATCTAGTCGGAATCCGTGGAGGAGGACCTGAGAGTGGATAAATCAATGACTTCGCCCAGTTAATGGTGTAGCCCGAATAGCTACCAAATAATTCAAAGAGGTGTAACGCCCTCGCTATCGAGTGATACGGTCTGGCCATATACAGCACTATATCGTCCGCGTACAAAGAGATACGCTCTTCCCACTCGTCGGTCGACGCCAAGCCCCAGAATGCCTTGTCTCTCCTAATCCAGAATGCCAACGGCTCCAGGGCCAGGGCAAACAGGAGGGGGACAGAGGGCACCCCTGTCTGGTGCCCCTCCGCAGAGGAAAGACCCTGGACACTGCGCCATTGACTCTCACCCTCGCTACCGGTCGCTCGTACAATAGTCGCACCCAGCTACAGAATGTAGGGCCAAACCCCAGTCTCCTGAGCACCATGAACAGATAAGGCCATTCGATACTATCGAATGCCATTGAGGCGTCCAGCGCCATCAATGCTGCCTGGGTGTCTCCCACATCCTCCGTCATATATAAAACTCCATAGAGTCGGCGTAAGCTATGGCGGGTGCTCCTGCGTGGCATAAACCCTGATTGATCGACATGTACGAGATCTGGCAGAACCGTCAGCAACCTATCTGCCAGGGCCTTAGCCAGGACCTTGGCTTCAACGTTAAGAAGCGAAATTGGGCGATAGGAAGAGCATTGATCAGCCGGCTTTCCCGTTTTGTGTATTACGACAATAGTGGCCTCTCGTTGATCAGGCGGGAGCCTTCCCACCTCTCGCGCTTCTAAGTACATCTGAAGGAGGGGGTCAAGGATGATAGTGGCTTGTCGTTTATAAATTTCCACTGGGAGCCCGTTCGGTCCCTGCGCCTTCCCAGATTGGAGGGACGTCAGACCCCCCCTATTTCCTCCCTCGTGAAATCTGCATCCAGCCGGTCGCTTTGCTCCTGGGATAATGTGGGCAAAGCAAAGTCTTGTAGGAACTCCGCGCAGTCCTGTTCGGTCCTAGTGCAAACCGGGGTGTATACTCCTTGAAAATGGGACGCGAAGGCTTCTGCTATCTCTGCACTACTAGAGGCCAATGTGCCCGTTTGATCATATACTTCGGCTACCCAAGATCGCTCCCTGTCCCGCCGCTCCAGCCACGCCAACAACTTCAAAGCTTTATCTCCCACATCATAGAGCCGATGTTGCGTGGCGAGGGAGTAAGCGCGCGCCTCGCTCTCAGCCAGAGCCCTAAGCTCTTTTTGTTTAAGAGCCAAGGTATGACGGAGATCTTCCGACGGCGCCGTGCCGGCTTCTCGTTGGAGCTTCTCTATCTCTATTTCCAGCTCGCTGACCTGTAGAGACTCCTCTTTCTTTTGGGCCCCAATCAGAGCCTGGGCCTGCCCTCTCAGAACCGTCTTGTAAGCTTCCCATAGCGTGATATGGGACACAACCGAGCCCCGATTTTCGTCAAAGTATAGCTGGGAGCCCTCCCGAAGTTTATCCCCATGGTTTCATACCGGAGGCGCCACGGATCTATCCTCGGGAAAGACGCTCTGTTGGTCACCGGACCCTTGAGCGTGACGCCAACTGGAGCGTGATCTGAAATCCCCCGAGCCATGATGTGCGGCTCCGCAAAGGTGCCCAATTGATCTGTGCGCGTGAAGAAGTGATCCAGCCGTGAAAAGGACCCATGTCTAGCCGAATAAAATGTGTAGTGCCGATGCGAGGGGTGGTGTGTGCGCCAAATGTCACTAAGTCCCAGGGCGGTAATGAAGCCTTGTAACCCATATTCTCCCCTAGATTCCCGCCCTCGCCCGATCGGTCCAAGTCAGCGTCCATTACCGCATTGGTGTCACCCCCTAGTAAAAGGACACCCCTAGGAAGGTCTGCCATGAAGGATCCCAGTCGTGTGTATGTCGAAGAGTGTAGACCAGGCGGGATGTAACAGGAGCCCAGAACTATGAGTCGCCCCTCCCATCGACCCGCCACTGCCACCATACATCCCATATTATCAGTCCATGTGCCCAAGATTACCATAGGCAATGTGTTGCGCATTAAAATGCCCACCCCCTTGAGCCTGAAGTGAACCCCGAATGGGCCACCATTTTATAGCCAAATCTGTCGAGGGCCTTGCATCTATTGCCTCGCAAGTGCGTCTCTTGAAGGAGGACCACATTTGGGGAATGCCTCTTCAGGTACTGCAGCACCAGTGTGCGCTTGATCTTGTTGCCCAACCCATGGACGTTCCAAGTCCATATTCTAATGTGCGTTTGTTCTCCCATTGTTGTCAAGAGGCCTACTCCATATTGGATATTCGGTGACCCACTGTGCCGTATTGAACCATATCCCACATGCCAAGAAAATATGCTGATATGAAGCTAAACATACCCCCTCCCAAAACCAACCCCTAACCCCCAACCAACTCCCCCTCCCTGCCTCCCTGCTCGGTGAGTCCCCAACCTCCCACCTTCCCAACTTGCAGAGTGCCTGTCGTCCCTTTTGCCCCAAATCAAACATGAAGAGGGAACATGAGCTTGCAGTCAGCAAAAATGTTATACATAACTAACGGATGGCTCACCCGTTGTGATAAATGTAGATGTGCAACCCTCTACCAACTCCCCGGACCCCCTCGACCCTGTGGATGTTGACTCCCATTATCACACCCTAACCGACCAGAGACAATCGTGTCCAGTCTCCTGGATGCCTGGTGGCTCCTGTTTTACAGCCCCCGTTCTCAGGGACCCCTGCAGATCCCACCCTAGCCTCGTGTCTCGACCCCGCCTGTTATCATTTGGACACATTTTGTTCCCGTTCCTGACTGTCCGATACTTGTCTGTCCGCTCCCATCGTGTCTCGCCCCGATGAGCGCTGGTCGGTTCTGCGTGGGCCTCCGTTTCTGCCCACCGTCCGCCATCCCTCCAGCCAGTCACTGGCCTCCGCAGGTGACTCAAAGAAGTACGTCTTGCTACCGTCCAAGATCTTGAGGCGTGCAGGGAAGAGCATCATGTATTTTACTCCTTGTTCCCGGAGGGCCCGTTTAATCCCTTCAAAGGACCTCCGCTGTCGCTGAACATGTAGAGTAAAGTCCGGGAAGAAGCGGACAATGGCGTTTTCGAGCTGGAGATCACCTGCTACCCGTGACGCTTGTAGGATGGCATCACGATCTCTAAAGTTCAGGATTCGAGCAATGATCGTTCGTGGAGGGGCCCCTGGCTTCGGCTTCCCCCTAGTGTGCGATGGGCCCTCTCGACTGAGAAGAAGTTAGACAGGCGCTTCAGCTTCAAGTGGTTAAGGATCAAATCCTCTACAAACCATTCCGTGGACGGCCCCTCCAAGCCTTCCGGGACCCCCACTATGCGGATGTTATTGCGCCGTGCCCGCCCTTCCTGATCCTCCAGCCGGGCATATATGTCGGTCTGGTTTTTCGTCAGGGCGGCTACTTGTTCTTCAAGTCTCTTCGTCTTGGATTGAAGGCCGCCGATCCCTGTCTCTGCTACCGCCACCTTCTCCGACATCTTCCTGAAGTCCGCTCGCAAGAGGTTGACCTCCTCCGTCACGGAGTCCAGCTTGGGTTCCAGGGTGCCGCGTAGCGCACTGATGGCCTCCATAATGTCTCTGAGAGAGGGGTCTGGGCCTTTGTCCACGGGATCCCCTTGTTGGCTTCCACCCGGATTTCCATCGTCCCTTCCCATGGCCACCGTGTACTTATCTATTTGGTTAGACTGCTCCTGTCCTAGCTGTCTGTTGCGGCCCATTACTGGATGCGCAGCCCTGGTGCCCGTGTTCAAAGGAGCACCACAGCCTGTGGCGCTGTGTGCTCGTATGGCCCTCAGTCGTTGACTTGGGGGCCGTGTCCGCTGCGTACACTCGGCCGGTGAGGACTCTACTCTGGCTGTTCTTCCTTCGTCTCCGGCCAGCTCAGGCCCTTTGTCTGCCCGTTGCCTCACCCAATGTCATTTGGGGCCTGCCCCGAGATTGCCTGCGACGGAGGGCTGCCTGGGCCCCGGCGTGCACTGCTCTAAGAATTGGGCCCCCCGAGTCCACAGTCTATGCACCAATGCCTCTCTCCGTTCTCGCTCTCCCCACTGCGCTCATGTGATGTTGTTCTCCCACCTAGCGTCAGGCAGGTCCCCACAGGCTTTCCAGTTGTTTAGGCGCTGCTTGAGCCGGTCTCGGCTCGGTCGCAGACTATTCCTCCGCAGCCTTGCACCAGCCCGGCTCGCACCTCTGTGTCCCGATGTTCACTGGCCGTCACCACCAGCTCTGGCCCGAACCTAGCCAGCTGGGGAGCCACTCCTCGCCGACCCCACACGTAGGGCAACCACACGCTCAGACTGCGGCTTGCGCTATGCTCGGCGCCGTCATGACTCACCGCCTTTCAAATCTCCGCCTCGGGGCCTCACTCGCGGGGGTGTCACCGCGAAGCACTCCGCTCTGCTCTCCGCCTCCTCGATCTGCTCTCTGCCTCCTCGATCAGTTCAATGACCTCCGGTGCTGCGGGAATTAAGCGGGGGCGCGTCGCAGAATCTCTACTCCCTCACTAATCGCTCCTGGCGCCACAATCGGCTTCCTCCGACTGAGGAACCCTCTATCACAGCGCTCTCAACTGTCGGGCGCCATTTTGTCTCGGAGGCTTGGGCGGCCCGGACCTCTGCTGTTGAGTGGTAGGATACCTGGGGGGGGTCCGCCACCGACTTCCGCTGCACCCCACCGCCTCCCGACGTCTTCAGACGCCGTTGGGTGCCACCGTTGCACAGGATTATGCCGGATTTGGGTATTTAAGCGCTGACTGTTAGCGCAGCTCTTCTAGCGTGCGGCCATTTCAAGCGGCTGCAAGCCACGCCCCCCTGTACAGTTTATTTTTGATAGGTAGGCTGTCACCAGTGTCAATGTGGTGCACACACCACTCAGTGATGCCTGGGGTCAAAGAGAACAGGCCAGCAAACTGCTCCAGCACTTGCTTACAGTCTCTGTGCTGCTGGTCTGTCAACTTGGGAGAGAGTATCACCCCCTCCACTGACCCATCTTGCACATTAGTGGAGAGGAGGTCGGGCACAGGCTCCGTTTTCTCCTCCACACCCTCATCAGTGACCAGTAACATGGTCATGTCTGCCCTGTCATGGTGGGGTTTCAATCTATTCCACATGCAGGAACCTATGAGGGTTCCTGGGGGTGCCAAGGTCAACCAAATAGGTAACCTCCCCTTCTTTTCTAAGATTGGATAGGGCCCACTCCACTTGTCATGGAGGGCCCTGGGAGCTACCGGCTCCAACACCCACACCAATTGTCCTGGAGTATACTCAGGCATGGTAGCCTTTTGATCATACCAGTGCTTCATGAGCTCCTGGCTGGCCTCCAGTTTCCTGTTTGCCTTGTACATGTACTCTGCCATTCTAGATCTCAGGCCTAGCACATAATCAAGCACATTGTCCTTTGCTTCTTTAAGAGGCTTCTCTAAAGACTCTCTTAGCAGGCTCAATGGCCCCCTCACAGGGTGTCCAAACACCAACTTAAAGGGACTGAAACCAACCCCTTTCTGTGGCACCTCCCTGTAGGCAAACAGTAAGCATGGGAGGAGAACATCCCATCTCCTCCTGAGTTTCTCTGACAACCCATTTATCATGCCCTTCAGGGTTTTGTTGAATCTCTCAACAAGACCATTTGCTTGTGGGTGATAGGGGTGGTGAACTTGTAGTTGACACCACACTCATCCCACATAGCAGTCAGATAGCTGGACAGGAAGTTCGTGCCCCTATCTGACATCACCTCTTTGGAAACCCCACTCTGGTGAACACACCAAGCAGTGCTCTAGCCACCGCAGGAGCATCAATGGTTCTCAGAGGTATGGCTTCAGGGTATCTAGTGGCATGGTCAACTACCACTAAGATATACCTATTCCCTGATGCAGTAGGTGGGTCCAGGGGACCAACAATGTCCATCCCCACCCTTTCAAAAGGAACCCCAACCACTGGCAGTGGTATTAGGGGAGCCTTTGTCTTGCCCCCTGCCTTGCCACTAGCCTGACAGGTGACACAGGAGCTACAAAACTCCTTTACCTTTTCAGACATATGGGGCCAGTAGAAATGGTTCACCAACCGGTTCCATGTCTTTGTCTGTCCCAAATGTCCTGCCAAGGGGATATCATGACCCAAAGTCAGGATGAACTCTCTGTACTTCTGGGGCACCACCAACCTCCTGGTGGCCCCCACCTGAGGTCTCTGGCCTCAGTATACAGCAGTCCATCTTCCCAGTAGATTCTGTGAAACCCACTGTGATCCCCTTCCTCTTGCTTAGAGGCAATCCGCCTCAAGCTCTCAAGGGTGGGACAGTCTCTCTGTCCCTGACTGAACTTCTCTCTGGAGGGTCCACCTGCTCCTGTCAGTTCTGCCAAATCTGACAGCTCTGGTAGGGATGGAGTCCCTCCCTCAGAGGCCAGATCCTCCCCATCAGGGTTAGATTCCTCCTGCACCTCTGGAGTTCCCTGGGCTGGCTCACCAGGCCCAGTACCCTTGTCCATGGATGCTTGGCCCTTTGTTCCAGGGTCCAAGTGTCCAGCCCCTCCCTTCTGGCTAGTCTGTGACCTAGTCACGGCACATACCCACTCAGGGAGCTCCAATATTTTCATATGGAGTCCACTCTCCACCTCTGACCACGCAGAGGCTTCAAGGTCATTGCCCAGTAAACACTGGACTGGGAGCACCTTTGACACAGCTACCTTCATAGGGCCTGTCACACCTCCCCATTCCAAATCCACCACAGCCATGGGATGGATTTTGGTAGTGCTGTCTGCATAAGTCACCTGGCGAAACTCACCAGGTATCACCCTCTCTGGAGGCACCAGCTCAGCCAGGACCATAGTTACACTAGCCCCAGTGTCTCTGATAGCCTCAACCTCAGTCCCATTCACTTTAGGTCTCTGCCTGTACTTATCCATGTTTGGAGGTAAGGCATCAAGGGTTGCAATATTCACCCCACCCAGGGACACTAAGGTTGCCACTACTGGAATACCCCCCTCTGGTGTACCACTCTCCACCCCTACACTCACACTGGCAATCCCTGTGGATGGCCCCTTAGGGGGGAGCTTCTTAGCGCAGACAGCATCTCCCTGCTTGTGCCCTGGCTGGTTACAGTCAAAGCACTTACCCACCTTTGAGGGATCAAAGAACCTACCAGGCTTTCCCTGATACCCCCTCCCTTTGAATTTGGGTTGGCCCCCCCTCCTTGTGCAGGTTTTTGTGGGTCTTTAGAGGACTCTTTCTGATTTTGACCTTCTTTCCCTTGGGCTTTCCCCTGGGGAGGGACCTGTCCTCCTTTCTTCTGGTCACCCCCCTGGTGCTGTATGGAAACCCGGGTTCTCACCCAAAGCTGCTTCCCCCAGCTCTCTGGGGTCTGTCAGCTTAGAGTCCACTAGATACTGGCGTAACTTCTCTTCTGCACAATGAGTCAAAATGTGTTCTTTCAAAAACAAATTATACAATCCCTCATAAGTGCTCACTTTCTTACCACAAATCCAGCCTTCTAGTGCCTTCACTGAAACATCCACAAAGTCTATCCAAGACTTGGAACTCAATTTCTGGGTGTTCCTAAACTTCACCCTGTACTGCTCTGGAGTCAGACCAAACCTCTTGACTAAGCAGGCTTTCATCTGCTGGTATGATTCTGCATCCTCTCCCTTCAGGGTCAGGAGCCTATACCTCCCAGCTACTGGAATCAACTCCCACAGGAGTGCACCCCAATACCTAGAGTGGACCCTACTCATCTTAAGGGCCCTCTCAAAAGTTGCAAGCCATTTGTCAATGTCATCCCCCTCAGTGTACTTGGGCACAATACCCTTGGGAAGTTTGTGATCAGGACCGCCCCTGGACATTTCAAAATCTTCATCGTTGTCGCTGCCACCATTTCTTCTCAACTCCTCCCTCTCCCATGTTCTCTTAGCTAGTTCCAATTTCTCCTTTTCTAGGGCAATCAACTCTAATTGCGCCTTAAGCTGTCTCTCTGCAAGGGACAGTGATGGTACCTGAGTAAGGGACCCTTCCCCACTCCCACCATCAGGATTCTGTTGGCTTACACTAGTTATAATGGAAGAGGCATCATCCTCCTCTCCTGGGATGATGTTGGGGGACACCCTCTACCCCCTTGATTCTCCTCAGCTGCCTGGCCATGGGCTTGTATAAACTGAAACAACCCTGCCTTCCTAAACCTCTTGGAAGCAGGCAGCCCCCTAAGCCTACACTGTTCCCTAAGCTCAGCCAACTTAAACTGGGACAGTTTAGCCAGGTCCAACTCCATGGTTCCCTAGTTTTGGGTCACAACACTAGGCACAATAGACTTAGAACAATTTGGGAAAATCAAAACAATGGATTAAAAACATTTTAGTCCAAATTCCAAAAATCAAACTCAAACGTTTTGTTCTAAGGCAATTTAGAGGATTTTTATAATCTTAATTCATTCACTGAAAGGTGTACTTTTTAAACAGAAGTCCACATCCACACCACTGAGCACCAAATGTTGGAAAGTGGGTTATTGGTAGGGGCAAATGTAGGTCTGCCACTAGTAATAAGACCACAAACACTTGATAGGACCCAGCATAGGTCTTAGAAATATAATCCTATGCTCAACCCTTGGTAGCTTGGCTGCGAGCAGGCAGGCTTAACTTCAAAGACAGGTATGTAAAGCATTTAAAAACACCAATTCAGTAAATAATTAAGACACAACTCATAATAAAACTCCAACACCAATTTATAAAAATAGGAAATATTTTTATCTTTAAAATGACACCAAAACGACAAAAATCCAATGTAGGGAACCGGAGATATGAATTTTCAAAGTTTAAATAAAATATAGCACTTAGAAGCATATAGCACCATATTGGGACATAGGCTCGCGATAGACCGGGCCAAAGTCAAAGTTTCAGGCCGACCGCGATGGAGCTCTGAGTGGCTACCACCCTCGGAAGGTACCGGTTAAAGTTTTTACCTTCACACTTAGAAACTTTTCTGGAGCTTTTTCTCGCGAGGCCCCTCGAAGCTCCCAGTCAGTCCGGATCCGGTGAGGGTTCGCCAACTTGACTTGTGACGAGGTCCCGGTAAACTTCCCTGGAGCGGACTTAGAAAATTTCTCAAGATCGCTTCAGCGGGGCAACCCAGAAATCCAGGCAGACACGCGAGTGAAGACAGGAGGCTTGGCTCTCGCGGTTGCTCCCGGTCGGCTTTTCTACGAGCGGACTTAGAAGCTTTTCTGGAGCTTTTTCTCGCGGGGTCTCTCGATGCTCCTATTGTAGCCGGATCCGGTGAGGGTTCGCCGGCTTCAGATTTTCTCTAGTCCCGGTCAATCTCTGGAAGTCGATGCGATGGAGCTTTTAGCGGGACGAACCTGGAGGGCTTGGCCGGCTCGCGGTTGAAGGCAGGCGGCTTGGCTATGGAGCTTTTTTTCAAAGTTCCTCCAAAGTTCCCCAAACTTCTTGAACTTCTTCCTGAAGTTCCTCAAAGGGTCCCAAAGTGTCTCAAACTTACTCCAAGGGTCTGGAAGCTCCAAGATGGTCCTTGAAAGTTGAGGACTTCAATTCCCACAATGCACTGGACGTCACCCTTACAAATCCACTGGTAGCTCCCCAGGTTGATGATTCTTGGTGGTGAGGGTCCAGATGATCTCTGTTAACCTGTAGCTTGCAGGGAGTCCACTCTTGGCTTCTTTTACTCAGCACAGTTAGTCCACAAAGCTGTAGTTTCAGGTGGTGCAGTCTCCAGAGGTCAGGCCTTAGAAGTCTTTGCACAGCAGAACTTTTCAGCAGGGCCAGTCTTGCTTTCTTCAGTTTCAAGCAGCAGATCTGAGAGGCTGGGCCTCTCTCAGATACTTATTCCACAGTCTCTGGGTCATCCAGGAGGTCAAGCTTCACCAATAGGAGTAGGGTAACTTCCTCTTTGAGTGACTCCTTCCTGCAGAGCGTGGCATTATTCTATCCCAGAGTGCAACAAAGCTTCCAAATCCATAATGGCTGATTTTCCAGCAAAGAGGTAAGAGCTGGCTAAACACTCCCACTGAGTTGGCTAATTAACCTAGCCTCTCCTCCCTACATCTGTACATATCTTCCTTAATCCTGCCATCTGGCTGAGGTGGGGGTTCAAAGTTGTAAATGACACTGCTCTGGGCTCTGCCCCTTTGAAGCTCATTGTTTACGACCCCTCCCCTGGCCTGGCATTCTTGCAGAACAGCTCACTGCCCTCCCAGTCCATCTGGCTGGCCCCAGGGGATCTTTATCACCTCTTCAGGCAGGCTGGCTAATCCCTTAACTCTGACCAATCAGGGCCGAGCACTGGAAGGCTGGATTTGGAACTAAAACTAAGAAAGTGTTATAACTTCTTGTCTGTTCACTTTGGGAAAAATTCAATAACATCATATTGTAGGATTTATCAATACCATTCTAGTGAGTCTTTGAATAGAATCTTTATCCCTCTCCTATCAGAAGTTATTGTTTAATAACTTTCCTCCATGTTAACCTATGGGGCATGGGGTTTGCGTTGGGAAAAATGACATGGGCCATTTTTCCAGCACCAGGACTTACAAAAACATATTTTATAAGTACTTGGCTTATTTTCACAGGACCCCCACCCCATAGGTCACCTAGGGGAGACCCTAGGGGTGCTGAATCTGTAAAAATATTGCAGATCCTCCATGCCCAGTGCCCCCAGCATCAAAGTCGAATTTGGGCAGCACTTTACACAATGGGGAGAGTGAAATGTGAATTTCACTTAACCCAGGGCATATATAAACTCATTTTATAAGGGTCTACCTTATAGATACCTGACCCCCACCCCTGGGATACCTAGGGAGACCCTGCGGGTCATTATTATGCCAAAACATTTTAGGTTGACCAGTTTTAAGTGCCCCAAACCCCAAAGTCGAGTTTGGCCACAATTTACATGTTTAAGAGCAATCCTGGCGCACAGAGCTGCTTTTAAACTGACCACAGGCTTCAGCAGTACACACATGCAAGTGCAAAAAGGCTGCTGGCCTCTAAACTGCCATGCCCCAGGATACTGGGGACTTCTAGGTAGTTTCAATCCCCTGCCCTATTATATACTAGGGGCTCATGGGGTAGGTCATGCCAATTACAGGGGTACCCCACCATCCCATAGTGTACCCTAGTGTATGTTGGGTGTCTTAACTGTATTCTAATGTGTTCCTTTCAGCTTGGCACTGGCCCTGGGCCTAGTTAGACAGAGCCCAGGGTCAGTCAGAGTCAGTTACCACCAGTTCCAGTCAGCAAAAAGTTGGGGGGTGCCCAGGGCACAGGATGACTTTACAACAGCACCAAAGGCACCCTAGCCCAAGCTTCTGCAACACCATCACAGATATCATCGCCCCCATCGCCATCGACTCCAAACACTACATCTTCCTAGGAGATCTCAACTCCACCGACCTCCTGGAAAGCATGAGAAACATCGGCCTCAAACAACTGGTCACTGACCTAACCCACATTGCAGGATATCTCAACCCCATTTTCACATCCAGCAACAGGAGCCAATACAACCATGCATCTCAGCTTAACTGGACTGACCATTAAAACGTCCACTTCACCATCTCAGGTGCCACCACCACCAGATCCCCCAACATCCCCCGCAGAAACAGGAAGAACAGACCAGTGGAACAATGCTCCCAACTCCCACTGCCCTGGCACAGCAGCCAATCCAGAACAGGCAGCAATTAACCCCAACCCAGTGGATCACAGACTACGCAGACACAATCCTCCCGCCAACCCAACTAAATCCAGAGTAAGGGCAAAATGAGCCAGCTTGTTCTCCAGTGAGCTCAAATCCACCAGAAGCAACTCCTGGCAACTAGAAAAGAAGTGGCGCACCAGCAAGGAAATAACAGACTACACCAACTTCAAAACAGCCCTCAAACAAAACTACCACCTCCTACAAGAAAGAAATAAAGAAGAGAGCCCTAGCAGACTGCATTGAGACCAACACAAACCGCAGCAAGGAACTGTTTGCCATCATGAGGGACTTTTCCATAAACAACATTACCCCCTCTCAGGAACTATGCGACTCCCTGTCGGACTTCTTCCACGAGAAGATTGCTGACATCTATGAAAATTTCAAATCCTATTCTACCGCTCCCGACAGCATCAGACTACTTACACCCACTAATATAAAAATGGAGCACCTGTTCATCCAGTAGGACCTCCTCACAACTCAAACCACCATCGCCATCATGAACTCAATACAATTGGGGGCACTCACGGATCCTTGCCTCTACCATGCCTTCAACCTAGGAAGCAAGTACATCGGCGATGAACTCAAGAAAGTCCTGAACACCTCCTTCACCATGGCCTCCATCCCTGGAATCTGGAAACACGCCAAAGTAAGGCTACTCCTGAAAAAACTTTCAGCCGACCCAACAGAACCGAAAAACGACCAGCCTATCTCTCGGCTTCTCTTTCCAGCAAACGTACTCGAAAACGGCAATCAATCAACAGCTCACCACACACCTGGAACAGAACAACCTCATGGACCCCTCTCAGTCCACCTTCAGAGCCAACCACAGCACCGCCCTAATCGCAGCCACAGACGATATCAGGACCCTCAAGGACAGTGGCGAGACAGCGGCCCTCATTTTCCTTGACCTGTCAGTCACTTTCGAGACTGTCTCCCATCACATCCTGATAAACAGACTCCACCACATTGGAGTACAAGGAGATGCCCTCAAATGGGACACCTCCTTTCTCACCGGCAGAACCTAGAGGATCAGTCTCCCACCGTCACCTCGGAACCCAAGGAGATCGTCTGCAATGTTCCCCAAAGTCATACCTCGGCCCCACCCTCTTCAACACCTACATGACCCCCCTAGCAGACACAGTCAGATCACACGGACTCGGCATCATCTCAAACGCCGATGACACGTACTCATCCTCTCACTGTCCGAGGACCTCCGCCACCATCAAAACCAACTTCCACAGATGCATGTTAAATGTCGCCGACTGGATGAAGGACAACAGTCTCAAGCTCAACTCAGACAAAACAGAAGTACTCATCTTTGGAAACAACTCGTCGCCATAGAACGACACATAGTGGCCTGGTGGTCCTTGGCCCACCACCCGCCCCACAGACCACGCCCGTAATTTTGGCATCATCCTGGACAACAAGCTATCCATGAAGAAACAGGTAAATGCAGTTTCCTCAGCCTATTTCAACACTTCACAAGCTCTGCAAAATCTTCTGGTGGCTACCTGTCAACGTCAAAAAAAAGGGGGGGACCAGGAGCCGTTATTTAAACCAGGTCCTGCACACGAGGCTCCTAATTAACTGTGCTACAGAGGGATATGCAGTCCCTAAAAAGGGGACAAGGGAAAGGCAGGTCTTTCTTCGTGATGCCCTTACACACCCCGAAGGATGTCATGCTTCATCATTGGGCTCTGCTCCTCGTCGGGCCGGCGCTGCAATTCCCGACGGGCTCCCGTAAACGGGGCACTTTGGCGAAGATCTTTTGAAGAAGCCGTGGGGTGCGTGCGGGTAAGAGGGCAAGGATAGTGTAGTGCACAGGTAGTGGGTTTTAAAATAAGTCTGGAGACTTGTACTGGGCAGTTGTAGACCCCCAGTATGGAAGTCTACGGCCTGACGGGGGAATTCAGAGCACGTTGTTGCTCTGATGGGCTGAGTGGCAGGCAACTAGCACAGATCCTACCCTTGCTCTCGGCCCCGTCAGGCCGTAGACTTCCATACTGGGGGTCTACAACTGCCCAGTACAAGTCTACTAGGGTTTCACTCTATTGTGTCTGGTCACCATACCACACTTAGGGAACCAGTCCTCTAGTAGTGCACCGCTCACTCACTTAGGTCCTGATGAAGTGCCAAACGACTCGTTAGGAGCAACTAGGGCACGAAACATGTTGACCCATCACATAGCGATAGCCCTCTAGGAACATTGCATCCACGTAGGGCGTCCAAACTTTTTAACTAAGCTGGAACTCCCTGAACCATTAAAATTATTTCTGAACAGGACTGCTCCAGATTTATTTTAAAACCCACCACCTGTGCACTACACTATGCTTGCCCTCTTACCCGCACGCACCCCACAGCTTCTTCAAAAGATCTCCGCCAAAGTGCCCCGTTTACGGGAGCCCGTTGGGCATTGCAGCGCCGGCCCGACAAGGCGCAGAGCCCAATGATGAAGCATAACATCCTTCGGGGTGTGTGAGGGCATCACGAAGAAAGACCTGCCTTTCCCTTGTCCCCTTTTTAGGAACTGCATACCCCTCTGTAGCACGGCTACCTGTCAACACCAGAAAGACCATCATGCAGTGCCTCGTCACAGGCAGATTAGACTATGGGAACATGCTCTACGTAGGTATCACTGCACACCTGAAGAGACTCCAGTCAATACAGAACTCAGCAGCAAGACTCATCCTCGGCCTCCCCAGACGAACACACATCTCACCACACCTCAAAAAACTGCACTGGCTCCCAATCTAGAAGAGGTGTCAGTTCCAAATGCTGACCCACGCACACAAAGCCTTGTGCAACACAGGTCCAGCATACATCAACAAGCGCATCACTTTCACCAACCGACCAGACTCTCATGCTCCGCTTCCCTCACTGACACCCCCCGGATCAGACGAAAAAACAGTAGAAGTCCCTCATTCTCCCACCTAGCGGCCAAGGTTTGAAACGATCTTCCCCTGCACTTCACGGCCACCTCTTTGCTCCAGCAGTTCCAGAAAGGACTCAAGACCTGGCTGTTCGTCTGAGCAGTATACCAACAAGTGTCCCGATTCACTCCCTGTGCTCTCGTGCCCACCACCAGGGGGCCTACTTGTGGGGCTTTCCAGTATTCTAATATGCTTCCAGACACTCCCCTGTATGCATATCCTGACTTCCAGTCATTTGGACACCATTTAGGAAGTGACATCCATTCCCAATCCATGCCGGGTTTGTGGAAGCCAGTCTGCTCATGCTGGAAACTCCATTACCTATAATCCCCTGCTCACTGCTTTGTCTCCACCCCTGCAGGCCAAGGATGGGTGGAGGAATTCAGTTCACCTGTGGCTGGCTGCTGCTAGCCTGCTCACACCTGATGCATGTGATTACTGTGAGCTATTTTAAGCCCCAGCTCCCTTCAGCCCAGTGTTGGTCATTGTAGCTCTATACCGGTGAGGCCGATCCTTGTTTCCTGAGCTTTTGATAACCTTGTTTCCAGTGTTTCCTTAGCTTTTGATATTCCTTGATTCCTGAGCTATAGCTATTCCTTGTGCCTGAATTAGCACTGCCTGCAGTCCTACCTTGTTTCCTGAGCTATAATTATTCTTTGTTCCTGTTCCTGGGCTTCAGCTATTTCTTGTTCCTGATTTGCACTGCTTGCAGTGCGCTCTTGACGCCTTGTTTCCTGAGCTGTAGCTATTTCCTGTTTCCTTGAACCTGTACTGCCTGCAGTGCTACCTTGACTCCTGTGCCTTAGCATTCCTTGTTCCTGACCTGCAGCAGTTTCCCTTCTCCTGAACTAGCACTACCTGCAGTGCTACTTTGACTGCTGAGCTTTTGCTCCATTCTTGTTCCTGTCCCAGCACTGCCTTCTATGCTACTTTGTTTTCTTGATTCCTGAACCTGCACTATTCTAGTATACCCTTGAAGCCTCCCCTTCTGTATATCCTTTTACAGTCCCTGCCTTTCTTCCCATTTCCTTGGTTCCAGTTCTAGTTTGCTGTCTTCCTATTTCTGCTGTCTTGCTTCTGTTACCTTGAATGTTTGTTACCTGCTTTCTGCCAAGTGTGCCCTGTGATTTCCTTCCTTTCCTGTCAAGCACTCCTCCTTGCTAGCTCCTTGTCTATTGTGCTTGTATTTAGTTCTACCCCTTTGCTGTTACTGCCTTGCATGTTCCTCTTTGATCGCCAGGATCCGTGGGCACAGCTGACTACCTAGGTGGTGTTTCTTGTTCACTGTGAGTATTGTCTTTGAGTTACTGTTATAACATCACCATAGGTATAAGCTCCACAGACCCTACCTTTGCATACATATCCTATATGTGGGTATTTTCAGTCAGTATCTGTAACAGCAATTGTGGGTGAGGAACTTACTGAGCTTCAGTCTTACCGTGTGGAGCTCCTGAGTGCTTTACCCCACATTCCCTTTATTGTTAATGTTGTATTATATATATGTCTTGCACATCCGTCCTGGGTGTAGTTAGTCTGAATGCTAAATTGCCTTGTGAGTGCCCTTCCTTTCTGAGTCTTAGCCATCTTGTTCCTTTGTACAGGCTTCCCCTTTGGATCCCTTTTCTCCTCTGACTTCCTGTGTGATCCTGGGCAGCGCTGTACTCCTCTCTCTGTGTACGTTTTCTACCCCGTTCCCAGCCCTTGCCCAAGTCCCAGACTGTGTTCCCAACATAGTCCCGGACAGTCCCTGACAACAAGTGACCGCTGCACCTTGAAACCCTCACAGGTGATTTGTCGTGCTATATAAATAACCATGACTGATTGAATGATGATTTCACCAGATGGTGTGTAGAGGGTAGAATGGCTGGATTTTTATGTATAATTTGATTTCTTGCTTCTAGACATCTACTTGTAACAGAACAGATCAGGCAGGATTCATAAGATTCTACATGAACCAGGAAAGACCCCTGAAAATAAAGAGACTAAACTGCCTAGAAAGTGTTCGACTCAGAAATCTCCACTGGTTAGATTTAGAAATAAAGATTTGTGGAGAAACATACTGTGGACTCTTTTCTTTAGTCACAAGTCTTGTACACTATGCTTTGCAACAGCTACCCTTTTGAGATCACTTTGTTCCAGCACATTATGCTATGTCATCATTCCAAAGTTTAAGAAATTTCTCATTGGAGGCCACGCCTTTTCAGTGTATAGCATCTGTTACCACGCATGCTAAAACTACGTGTGGCTTAACAACGCTGTCAATCCCACTACTGTGTCGTTACCACGAGTTCCATTACAACGCAAGTCATTACAACAAGTTGCTTTAGGGAAGCGCTGGACTTTGGAATAGTTTCAATTACTATTCCAACTCCAGTTGGTGTATCAGTAGGGAAGGTGTTGGACTTAAAATCCAACACCAGTCCAACACCGCATTCCCTAACGCAACTCGTAGTAATGACTTGCTTTGTAATGGAACTTGTGGTAACGTCAGAGTCGTGGTACTGACTGCGTTGTAAAGGCACTACGATGTAATACCTGTGTTATAATAGATGTTTCCCCTTTTCAGTGCTCACTATGCAACACTGGAATGATCGACCTGTGGCTATTCTCACTAAACATTTTGAAATTTTTAAAACTTTAAAAAATCTATTTGTGACCCAATAGCCTCAGCTCCATCAGCGCAGGGGTTTCCTTTAGCGGAGCCAGTGAGGCACCGCTGCTGGAAACATGAAAGTCCATGAAAGTCCACCATATTCAAAATAGAGTCAGCTGACTATCTTTTTGAAGGACACATTACTCTACCATATTGTGGCTCAATACCCTGTCTGCCAAACTATAAATCAAACTCTGAGTAAGAAGGTCAAAACCTTGACAGGGACATCTCTCTTGGTGCATCAGTCCTCTATTTCATTGTGGTCGGCCTGAAATGGCACGAGACGGTCAACTGCAAGCAATGACTTTTTACACTTTTTGTTCTAAAATGGAAATAAAATATGCTTAGTTCCCCTTAGCCTATTTTAATGATATTGTTGTTTTGTAGCTCATTCAAGTTTTCTCGATTAGTTTTGGGAATTTTATTGTATTTGTATTGCCTTTGTATCGTTAATTTAATATCATTGATTTTCTTTCAACTTAACAAACATTTCTCAGGGGATCACCTGCTGCTTGTGCCATAGGCACAAGGGGCTGAACAGAGATTCTCTGAGAGCTGTGTTTTGATCTAACCGGGGTGGATTTATTAAGTTCGAAGTGGTTCCCCCTCTCAAATTAATAACCCTTTTGCAGACAACTGTGGATAGATTTTGTAGAAAAGTCGGATCAATTTAATTCACAGTAAATGTAAATAATCTATCAAGTATACTACCATAACATACTAACATTATACTCATGTTAGAGGAAATTTACCTTATTACAGTAAGCAGTAAAAATGAAATGAATATGTGAGTTCCAGATAGAGGTTATGAAGATTTAAATAGTGTCGCATAAATGCAGCATTGACAAAACCAGGTTAGGGCTGTGCTACAAAACAATACAACTCATGGAAAGAAAGAGCAGTATCAGAACCAGAGTAATGACGATTACCTACTGTGATTTTACATCATGTATGATTTGAATGCAAACAAATAATACCATAAAAAGGGGGAAGTTAAAGGTCATAAATCTAATCATGGTGATAAATCTGCTTCAGGTGCAAACAAGTAGAGAGGAATTTGTCTGTGTGCTAACTGCACTTGTGCTATTTGCAGGCATGCAAATTGCCTACCCCAAACTATTTGTCCATATGGTGTTATCAAGTAAAAGCTGGTGAATATCTTGTTGGCGGACACTGTGAAATTCTGATTTGCACACCCTGGAACGTGCACAGGACTTCCAGTGTGTGAACCTGGAGTGTGCCTATCTTAATTCCGTGCCATTTGCCATCTTTTTGACCATGCCAGCTTGTCTCAATCTCACTGGCCAGGCCATGCTCACTTATTTCACCACTGCCTTGGGATGTTGGCACACCATGGTTACTTCGGGAGATGTTCAGACACCTCCAACCAGGCAATCTCCAGAATAACCATTGAGGATCAGAGAAGGAGGAGCAGTCGCTAGCCACAACTAATGCCCTACAGCAGGCAGGTTAGTGAGAAAAGGACCGCCACCATCATAATACGGCAGGCGGATCCGCAGTGGTGGTAGTGGTCAGACCGCCACTATGAGTACAGCAGTCCCAGGACCGCTGTTCTCATAATAACCCCAGAGTTTGTGAAAGACAGAGAGAAATAATTAAGACAGATAGAACCAAGTTTATGTTTATCTGTTTTGATGTGTGTTTGTGTGTGCCTGCACAAGTGTCTATGTGAATAATGCGTGTGTATTTGTCTATTTGATTACGTGGATTGCGATCTTAGGCATATGAAGGCAGTTCCTACAAGAGACAGAGTCCAACATTCAAGAAGGATATTGCCATCATTCTTCTAGGTGCATTCAGTTCTTGTACCTGGGCCTAGATGGGGGCAGTGTGAAACTTGCAATGCAGTGTAGCCACTACCATGATACATTTCCTCAGTCAACATAAACCTGATATGGCTATATATGCTTTCCAGCATGGGTATTGGCTATGACAATATGGAAATTGGCAGATCTTTTTGTGAAGCCACATGCCATTGCAGAAACTAGCATGCCAATTTTATGGCTACAGCTTTATGGGAGCGATGATAGTGATGTTTGCTTAGCTAGGTCAGCGTGAAAATAGCAGGGCAATGAATGCTTAACTGGAGTAATCTGAAACAATCATGCCAAAATCTAGGGCAATGTTGAACATGGCAGTGCATTGGGGGCAAAATGAAAACTGAGTGGGCAATGTGGAAAAAGCATTTTGAAGTGTTCAAATTAACATGCTAGGACATTAAAGACAACACAGGCATGCTGAAGAACCCAGCACCCTGGATTTCTGTCACTAACAATCAGATGTCATTTGGAGGCAGCACTCTGGCATATACATTTTAATATTTAATTGCCTGCCACACTGCTTTTCATGAGCTATTAAATGAAAGAGGAACAATGATGTAAATGATAATCCCCATAAAACTGGTGTCATCTTTACCAGCATATAATTCGAGGTAGGTATTTCATTCCAATGACTGATTGTCAAATTGCATCATGCGATTATTCAGTGACGTGACACAAGTATTGTTCTGCTTTGTACCAAGTGCTTCTATCACGTGCTTGGTTGGGAAAGCTTAAACATACCAAAGGAGAATTGTGTCCTCCTAGATCAAAAAAATATTATACTATGCACTGTTGTAAGCCATGGAATATGGAAACCTTCCATTAATTCTTTTTCTGACTTTTTCCAGTAGAGTTGCAATATTGTTCTGTAATGTTATGCATTTAGTGGCACT
Organism: Calotriton arnoldi; assembly: GCA_963921515.1. NCBI lineage: Eukaryota > Metazoa > Chordata > Amphibia > Caudata > Salamandridae > Calotriton > Calotriton arnoldi. The sequence continues at coordinate 280,766 of CAWUFW010001987.1, read as the reverse complement.
CTTTTCACTATTTTTCTGGGTCAAGAGGTTTCACCGACCCCTCCCTGCTCTACTGGTGAGGACACAAACCAGCTTCCCATAAGTGTTGGGGTAGGGAAGAGTGCACCATATATTGAAAGGGAACAGCACCTCAAGCAGCACTATCTATAAAATAATGGAACTTTTCTTGAAATGCTCAGATAAAGATCGTAGTCCTGCTGATTGCATAACCGTTAAATATTGCGTTAAACAGCTTGCTTCAATGTCCTGATCATAATCAATTAGGAGTAATTGAGCCCATGAATATATGGGTGGTATATTCTAAGCAAACCTTCTGTGGGAGGGTACTACTATAAGGAAAACAAAAAAGATGGAGAAAAATTAACAGACATAATAATATTTGTACACTTCACCTGAAGATCAAGAAGTTGGATTTAAGGGAACATTTTAGTATAGGAGAAATGGACAATTTGGGCACCCTAATTAAAAAAATAGTCAGGCGAAAGGATAGGAGCAAGTTTGAAGGTTGTAGGAGGAGGGCTAATTATTTTCTCGAATAATAGTAGGGTAATTCTAAAATGGTATAACAGCTGCAGAAACCAGTATATGAAGGCAAAGTAGTCTGTCCAATTGTACAACATAAGTTTAAAACATTCAGCTATTTGTACATATTAAATGTCTGAAGTCCCATTTGGGATTTTTCTTTTGGTTAATCTATCACTACATTTTATTTTGAATGTTGTTAGCATGACCTCCATATACATTTCCTCAATTATTCTATTTCTGGTGTTGCAACAGCAAAATGCAATCAAGTTAATCTGAGCGGGTAAGGATCAAACAAATAGAGGGCGCTCATGCAAATGCATGCCAAGAGATGAATATAAAATATAAATGGTGACAGCGATGCTTTTAAATAGTCACTTACTTATAGGCATGACATTCCTCTGTTAACTGCAATTATGACAGCAAACAAAAACAAGACAATGTAATGGAACACAAACAGTACAGGAAACACAATTAACAAGCAACAGTAGCTGACATGGAATGAAATTGACAATTAACAATGAAACAAATAAAATACAACAAAGTAAACAAGACACATTTCAAACGAACTTGATTGAGAGGTGCATTGATTTGGAAGGAGAGCTTCCTTGACCTACAACCCATATGGGCAATTACTTTTTTTAAAGGAAGCATTAATGTTCAACTGCTGGAATCACAAGACTATGTTGTTGTATCACCCGCATACTAGTATGTTCAAGGAAAGAATAAACAGAATTTAGAAGGAAAGCATGCATTTGTCGCCTGTGAACATATTAAATTGGAAATATGTGGTTGAAGGCACCCATTAAACATAGAAACTGCTGCCCACTTGTCAACAGGGTCACAATTTTAATTGAAGCATTTACGCAAGCCAATGACTAAAAAATGTATTGGGAGTATAGGAATAGCTAACCCCATTACTTATGACTGCCATAGACTGCAAATATAAATTCAAAGCTTAGGGACTCAGTTTCAAAATTATCAAGTTAATGGGCTTGTGGTCAGAGTTGCACAATTTTCTACAGATGAAAGAGAGCGTAGTCCATTTCCTTGAATAGGTCGAAAGTGTATTTCACAATTTTCAAGATTTAGGAATATGTTGAAGGTGAGGTTACCAGATTACTTCATACCATCAGGCATGCCATGTTCCTGCCCTTTGTTTACAGTTAACAAATAATAATTTTCAAAAGCCTTCAATAAGTTTATGTTTAAATGAAATGTGTTCTAGAGAGAAAGTACAAGTGACTGAGTCCCAGTTAGGGAGTAAAATCCGATCTCTGAGCAAGCAGTAGTTTACAGAGGGATCAGAATTCCAAGTTCTGTGGTAAACACCCCCCACCCCGCAATTTTCCCTTTTCAAATTTCAGAAGGTGAAATCTTGCGAAAATGAAATAAAATTGGGTTTTGTAAAGCGCTCGAATGCCCGAGGGCATCTTGGCGCTAGTCTATCACAGAGCGGTTAGGACGGTGGCCACAACCAAGGAGCTATAGATTAAAAAGCCAAGTTTTAAGATTCTTTCTAAAAAAGGACAAGGATGGACTGGTCTCTCCATGGAGAGGTAAGGAGTTCCACCGTTTGGTAGTTCCATAAATAAAACTACTTCCACCCCAGCAGACTCGTTTGAATTTGGGAACTATGGGCCCAATTCACAAAAGTAATCTGAGACAAAATCCTAAACTTACTACTTTTGGTATTCACAGAAGGCATTTAGTAGTAGTAAAGTTAGGATTCCTAACTTTACTACTACTAAACTGAGACAAAATCCTAACTTTACTTCTTTTGGTATTTACAAAAGGGATTTAGTAGTAGTAGTAAAGTTAGGAATCCTAACTTTACTACTACTAAATGCCTTTCGTGGAATATCACGTCGCTAGTTGCCTGGCTTTATGACCCTTGGAGCATCTTAGTGTGGTAATCAAATGCTGCCGAACACAAAAGTACCCTGACAATCTACAAAACGTCGCGCTTGCAACCTCTACACTCAAACTAAAAAGCCTATATTCCGGTAGTAAAGACTCACCTACTTTGTGCCGAAGTCTCCGAAAAGCTTAACGAATGCTTTCAACGACCGAGTCAACTTTCCCGAGTTTTACCTCCGCTTCAAATACTCGTTGAGATTAAACATAGAGATCGGACTCTATAGTTAAACCTTCTTATTAATGCTGGTGAATCAACGTAGCCATTTTGGAACGGAAAACATACGCTCATTTGCTCAAGGAAAACACTCTGTGTTTAATGATATAACAAAATATATGTTCACGTTCTGGGCTTATGTCTCAACCTCTTACCCCACCCAGGGCATATTCCTTTGGCCCCAAATCCTTCAGGTATAGTAAATAGCTCAGCCCATCAGGCTATGGACAATCAGTGTTGCTCATTGAAAAACCCTGCACCGCATCGCTTGCATCTTTATCACATGCCCTATACCCAGTTCGTCCCCAGAGCCCCTTGGGCACAGTCTTCAGTCATCAGGTAATAGGTATTGTCCACTCACACTAATAACTCCACCGAATTTGCTCTACATAGTCATGTTATGTTAATATAGCTTACTATAGCGCAGGAATCACCTCTGATGAGGTATCTTGGCACTGAAGATAAGCACAGGCAAGACAGAAATACTGAAGATTAAAATAGAATTGTCTTAAGCAGTTTCCTGAATTTAACATAATCAGGACAGATGCGGATATGATAAGGCGAGGTATTACAGTAACACAGGGCCAAGTAAGTCAAAGAACTGTCACCACATCTTGTCAAACGAACATGAGGAACGTTAAGCAAGGCTTTATCTTTAAAGCGTGAATTCCTAACAGGACAGTAGTATTTGAGTTTCTGGCTGAAATAACTAGGACAATTGCCCATTGATGACTTATGTGTGAGGCAGCATATTTTGAAGATTGTCATTTTTTAATAGGTAGCCAATGTAGGGCTCTCAACAAAGGTTTTACCCGGAACTAGAAGAGAGATTGCACACAAGTCGCGGGGTGTATTTTGGACCACTTGAAATTTAGACATTAAAGTCTCATTAGCTGATGCAAGTAAAGCCTTGCCGTAGTCTAACTTGCTAATAATCAGAAACCCTGAACAAGGGAACATTTGTTAATAATCAAAAACCTGAACAAGGGTTTTCCTGACTGAAAGTGGAAGATAAGAAAAAACTTTCTTCAACATGCTACCGATAGTGGCTACAACCTGGTCTTTCATAGTCTATTTTAAGGCCAAGATTCTTAACTACCTGTTTGGGTACAGGAGCAGGGCCTAATTCTGTAGGCCAATACTCCGAGCCCAAAGTTACTTGGCCTTACCAAACAGCATGATCTTTGTTTTATTGGTATTTAGTTGCAGACAGTTTGTTACTATCCAGTCTGCAATTGCTTTCATGCCAATAGAGAATTGGTCTTTGACAGTGTCCAGGTCTGCCTCAGAGGAGATAAGCTGAGTATCACCAGCGTGTGGTATGATTTCAAATCCAAAGGTTCTTGCGAAGGTTGCTAGAGGGGCCACAAAAATGTTAAGCAAAGTGGGGCTTAGACAAGATCCCTGTGGTCCCTCTTGTCAATCATCAGGGTGCGAGACTTGGAAGTGCCCAGTGAGATAGTCTGAGTTCTATTTCCTAAGAAATCCCGGCACCACTGGAGAGCTGTACCAAAAATGCCAATCTCATGCAGCATTTGAATCAATCTAGTGTGGGGCATGGTATCAAAGGCTTCAGATAAGTCCAGCAACACCAGCATGGATGGAATACCTTTATCAATGGAGAGTCTTATGGAATCAGTCACTGCAGACAGGGCAGTCTCAGTACTGTAAGACGATCTGAACCCAGATTCTGATGGGTCTAGAATTTGAATTTCCTCAAGATAGGCTGAAAGTAGCCTAATTATTGATAAAATACAAGAATTTCCAACAATTCTATCCCCATTGGTGGAAGAAATAAAAAGTATGAAGGCCCAATCCCCATTGAACAAGGCTAATAATTTTTCCATACTTACAACGGACTCAGCAGCTAAAAAACCATTGCAAAGAAGTAGCCCACGTTTAAATACTTCAGTGCAACATCCACAAACCAAACATGTCATAACAGCTGAAGTTCACAGAAGCCACGATCCCTGTGGCAGCTACGGATGTAGAAGTCCTAAACCCGTGGAGCAGATAAAGGCTAGTAACACACCCCAGTCACTGGAAGACACCCATTCTCCAAATAAAAATATGACATTAAACTCCTCAATGGAATATGTTGTCATTTCAAAGAACAAACGGAAACATATCCGAAAACAAAACAAAAAGAAAGAGAAAATGGAAAAGGCAAAGAATGAAAAGAGTCAACTGCGAAATTCTTTCCAATTTTCAAGCAAACAAGAAGAATTGACACATATACAGATCAGTATAATAGCTCGACTTTTCCTTCTGATAGAGAGCAGTCGATTCTCTAAAGCCCGCCTTATAAGCTCCAACAAGGCCAACCCCTAAATGACCCACGTTCCTCCCAGGATCTAAATGGAGTTGCCCTCTACTTAACTAACCCAACCATTCCTCAGCACTTTCACAAAAAAGATACATCAAATAAACCAATTTGAATACATCTAGACCAAATCCCTTCGTTCACAGTTTAAACAAAGTCCAGAGTACCAAAAGAGGACATGAAATTTCACAGAAATCACATCAGGAAAAGGATGCTAACCAAATAATTGCACACGGTAGATAGCGCACTACACCTGAAATAACTATTTCCCAATATAGATCAGGCTTTAGAAGAAACAATGCAAAAAAGGATAACTCTGCAAAAAAGTCACCTTACTACCCCAGTTCAGAGCATGATTAAAATAGATATCCCGCTACAACATTACAGCTTTACTGGAAACCAACCTCTAACAGGCACCTATTGTGCAGGAAAGCTCATGCGCCCCGAGGGGCCCCAAAGGAAAAACACAAAAACGGTATTTCAACCCATTTATAAATCACGTGGTAACAATGATATTTTAAATAGATCCAACATTTGAAATTGTTGGCGGCACAGGAAGAATTAAAACATTTACCAACCACATGTATAGAGGCAATAGAATTCAAGTGCGGCAATCCCTACGAAGCCACCTTAGTAACTTGGGCATCATTCACAATCGCCGATCTGATGACGTCAAAACACAACCTCTTTTCTGATTGGGGAATAACCGCATCAGAGGTGCCGGAGGAAAAATACCCAGCCGTGGTATTAAAGATTGATCAAACAGATTCACTAATAAAGGGCAAAAAACAAATAGACAAAGGGCAGGCAAAGACTGTCTCTCTATTGAGGAATGCGAAAGGGGCAGGTGACGACAGCTATTCCCCCTTAACAATATCATTAAATTGAGCACAAGAACACACTTGTCAGCTGCTCAGTAGTTTATATCACGACAAAGCAGACTGGAATTGGCTTGCCCTTACCATCAACCAAAATAAAATAGACTGACATGAGCAAAAGTGCAATAATCTGTACAACTGCAAGGATTCCAATCGTTATGGGACCAGTAATTCACAAACCCAGCAACAGACCCCAGAACAAAAAGCAGTAAATTATAGAATAACCCAAGGGAAACAAGTGGGCAATGCCCACATGCATACAACCTTGCTTTCATGGAAGATTGCAGGCACAAAAAAGTGACTCTTAGATCCAGAACTCGGAAGGTACCTAACGAGTTTTGACATCATATGCCTGCAAGAGCTGTGGAAAGAGGAGGAACAGCCATTGGGAGGGTACGCAGAAATCTTCACTCCCGCACAAAAAGTAACGAATGGTCATCCAAAAGGGGGTCTTACTACATACGTAGCACTCAATAAAAACTTCTCCTATTCCAGTCTTTCAAATAATGTTCCATTTATACAAGGAATAAAAATAAACAACTGGAATTATGGTAACACCTCGGGCTCCATCATAATTTTAAATATATACATTCATCCGTGCTCGACTCAAAAACGGAGGAACATAATAATGATACAAAACTATTTTATGGCTTTGGAAATTTTGCACCAAGACATCCTATGTATAGTTACAGGCAACTTCAACTTAAAAATGGCTAACCACCAGGGAAGAGGTGGAAATCTAAAATGAACAGACATGTACTGGGGAATGCCAGTTCAAACCTCCAAATTTGGTTTAGTCAATAAATTAGATCATGCATTACTACAAACAATGGAGGCCTTGGGACTCTGGGCACTGAACAGCCGTACTCAAGGAGATATTCCGATGAGTGCAACAAGAAAAACCAACAATACAGGCTCGGAAACATTTGTTTCACTTAAACTATTTCATAAAATCTTGTTCTACGAATAAGTGATAGGTGTGAAAGCGACCACTCGCCACAAACCATCAGCAACACGAATTATAATGCGAAGTGGCAAGTGTATAAATCTATTGGATCACAAGACCCAGGCGCGAACTAGAAAAAAATTAGATGGAATAGATCGTCACCATCCCTCTATGAGACCTGGACAAAATCTGGTTCAACGCATACCTGGGACACCAAGGACCCGATCCTGGCCTGGAGTCAAACACAAAAAGAACTCAAAGCAGCGTTGACAACATCAAATAGTAAAACAGCCTTCCCTCAACAACCTAAGAGCGAAATTTGGTACTCAAATTCTCTCAGACAACAACGAAGGGCCCTGGATAAAGAAATGAAATCCATTAACTTCCAGTCAGACCCACAGGCTCAAGAAAAGCTTAGAGAACTGCGGAAGTCCTATAAAAAGGTAATTTGGTAAGCAAAAAGAGCAAAAACTGACCAAGATTGGGTAGATATAGTCCAAGCCTGTAAAAATAATTCAAAAACTTTATGGTCATTAATAAACCATCTAGAAAGCCACATTATGGGGCAGCTGGAAATGATGCAACAGAAGAGGTTTGGAAGGCTCATGTAGCTGCTTTATATGACATACAAGATGCCCAGTCATTTAACACAACAAATGTTTTGTGTGAATCATCGTTGTCCTTTACACAAAGTGCAATCACAAAAAGAATTGGGAAAAGCGGGGGGAATGGCGCGCCCGGCCCAAACGGCCTTCCTGGGGTTGTATATAAAGAAGACCGGGAGTTTTGGAGTAGTCGCTTTCTAATTTTATTCAACTTCTGCTCATTCCTGACACTTGGCGTGGTTCCATTTTATAGCCAATACATAAAAAGAGCCCTTATTCTCCTCCAGACAGCTACCGAATGATAGCTTTATTGGATACAGATTGTAGAATATTCGCAGGACTCATATTGACTGAACTCGAAGACTGGGCCGAAATGAAAAATTAAATTCCATACAACCAGACAGGGTTCATACCGAAATCCAGTACTTTAGACAACTTGGTAGCTCTTAACATGATCGTGGACAAATGTGTGTCCAAGAAACAACTTTTATACACATGTTTTGTGGATTTCTCAAAAGCTTTCGACCATGATAACCGTAATCTGTTATGGAAAAAGATGTGTAATTGGGATATCCCCACAAACTTACTGCACGCAATTCAGCTTTTGTACACCAATAATTGGGCCCAGGTTAAACTCGGTCAAAATACCAACTTGATGCACAAAATTGCAATAAAGAGAGGCCTGAAGCAAGGTTGCGTCTTGTCGCCAGTGCTTTTCAATCTGTTTCTGGCGGATCTTAGCACTTACTTAGAAACAGCCAACTCCCATCTACCAAGACTGGCAACTAGGCAAGTGGCCTCATTACAATATGCTGGCGATCTTGTCCTGATGAATCTAACCGGGATGGGCCTACAAAGGCTTCTCAATCAATAAAACATCTACTGCATTGAAAATGAAATGGCTATTAATCTCACAAAAACACTGGCAGTGATTTTTGGCAGGAAAATAAATAAGGAGGGCAGCTGGTTGCTGGGGGGGAAACCAATTCTCCAAGGTACGTCATACAAATACCTAGACGTTTGGCTACAAGACCGGCAGTCACATTATTTGAATCAGAGCACACTGAAACCAAGAAATGCCTCCCTAATCCCTAATCTCAGCATTCCAAAGAATACATCGGAAATTGCACAGTCCGACCTTTCAGCCGTTACTAGCTGCAATACAAGCCAAGTTCATTCCAACACTTTGTTACGTCACTGTAGCATTCCCGGGAAAGTTCGGGGCTTTTCTCAATTCAGCACAAAATAAGGTTTTTAGACTTTTATTCCAGCTTCCGCAGAGGGCATCCCCTTTTCAGATTCGATTGGAATTTGGGCTAATATATCAAAAACTAGCACAAACAGGCTCACTGATCAAATATATGTCATTAATAAGATCCTCTGGTGAAAATACACTGCGTGCTCTGATATTGAAAGAAATCCGAAATAACACATCAAAATCCGAACAACTGGACTCGAGCATTTGACAAAGCATTAAAAAATCTGAAAGCCAAAGAGTTATGGGATATGGCACTTCCACACCACTCCTTTAAAAAAGTTATCAACAAACAAATGAGGAGGTTGTCATTGCTCGAAGACAAAGCGGAGTTCAGAAAAAGATGGTACGCCTGGACAACAATTGATACTTACAGGGAGCCACGCCCCAGAAATATCTCATAACACTACTTAGATCATTCTATAAAAATAAGTTACTTCATTTACGATTTGGCCTATGTCAAACACTAGAATACATTCCTAAATGGCAACCAAAACCATTGAATACAAAGTGCAGACTATGCCAATTATATGAAGAAAGTCTGACACACATTTTATTGATCTGCCCGATTTTATTAATGGAAAGAAACATTTTATTGAAAAGAAATCTTAACTTGTACGGTATCAGACCATGTCGGCATGCCTTACTATTTTGTATGAGAGGAGAGTCACCACAAATAATAGCAGCCTTTATAAAATTTTACCTCAAAGGGGAGCGGCTATTGACTGCAAAGAGACTAAGAGCATAATGTAAGGCCGGTACTAAAGAAGTTTTATCCAAGCGGAGCAGTTAATGACTACAAAGCCTTTTGATGAACACTATGTAATGTCTGCATCATTAGAAATCTTGTGTGTGATAAAATGTTATCCCAAAGCGGAGCAGCCATTGACTGCAAAGGGACTGACGAACATAGTGTAAGGCGGTACTACAGAAATGTTTATCAAAGGGGAGCCGTTAATGACTGCAAAGTCTTTGATGAACATTATGTAAAGTAAGTATTTCTAGAATTCTTGTGTGGTAGTCATTCTGTTCATTATAACCTGCAAATGCTGTAGATAAAGACAATCTAACTTAAAATCCACAAATTCCAGAAGATGTATTACGTAACTGTGCCCTAGATAGGAAGGTACAGGTCAGCGTATTATTTAATTTCCTTCAAGCCTAAAGACAACCTAGATGAAATTGACTGCAGCGCATCAAGTAACTGAAATAAAAATTACCTTTGACTTTGGGAGTTTTTCACTACCAACACATGTACAACGTAATAGTACACATCCTGACTTTTAAAAACATTGCACCCTACCATCTGGGTTGACCAGGACCTACCGTAGGGGTGACTTATATGTATAAAAAGGGAAGTTTTATTTTGTCAGGGCAAAATGGCAATGTAAACTGCGCACTCAGGCTCTGTAGAGGCAGGCCTGGGACATGGTCAAAGGGCTACTTAAGTGGGTGGCACAATCAGTGCTGCAGGACCACTAGTTGCAATTAATTTACAGGCCCTGGCTAGAGGGGGTATAATTTTACTAGGACTTATAAGTAAATTGGACATGAACTTTTAACTTTTATATGTCCTGGTATTGAAAAACTCTTAAATTCATTTTCCACTACTGCAAGGCCTACCTCTCCCGTAGGATAACATTGGGGTAACTTATTACCTTTAATAAGTGATAACTTTCAATTGGGAGAAAGTAGGAATATCGAGTTTGGTGTCTAAAGAGTTGTAATTAAAACCCTCTTTAATGGTAAAGTCAGATATTAAGCCATATTCTGAAAGTGCTACTTTTAGAAAGTTAATCAAAAGGAAGGAATGTGCCTATGTCTCACGTTCTTTATAAGCATTGATAGTTTCGCTTTATGGCCAAACACATTACTTTTTGTTTGAACCGGTATTTTATTTATACCTTTTTATTTTACAAATTATTTTTGTTTTTCTATGGTTATTTCAACATGAAAAAGACAAATGTCAAATCATACCTATATTCTGTACATAATCATTTACCAAACATCATAAATACACATAAATCATAAAACATTACTATACGGAAAACGTATTATACAAAATACATCACAATCAACATTTAACGGAAAAAACATCCACTACATAGATACTCTCACACCAAGGTTGGTGGTGGACTAAAATAATGATCCTAGACTTTCTTATAATGTCTGTATCAGGTATCAGTAATAACACAGGGAAAGTTTTAATTTCTCTGAAAGGGAGATTATTTCCTCAGTTCACAGGCTGGAATTGAGTTCGACATTCCTCTGTGTTTTTATCATGTGCCAACGCGTTTCGAATCCTGGGCGTTGAGTACCAGGACCCTCGTCAGGGCTTTTGAATTTTAGCAGCATTGGTATTTTCTGAGAATTGATGGTTATCTTCTCATCAGGTTTTTAACAACCGCTGGAAGGGCTACCTCTCTTTTGTGGAGCTTTCGTTAACTCTGCTTTTTATTCTCCTTCTTTGTCTCACTGATGTGTGCAGCAAATTACGTAAAAAACGTCCTGTGTGCGGGGCGATTTTGTACGTGGCCGCTCGTGGTGTTGAGTTATTTATTAGCAGGGGCCATCTGCTCTATTTGAAGAGTTCGCAGTAGCGGCCACTCCCTTTAGATAGCGTTTGCATTACTTTACTCGTGTTGTCACATTCAAAAATGCAGTTTAACAGCATCTTATTTCGTGTCTGTTACCTTCATGACTAATGAAGGTAACAGACACGAAATGACCTTCATGACTAATGAAGGTAACAGACACGAAATAAGATGCTGTTAAACCGCATTTTTGAATGAGACAACACGAGTAAAGTAACACGAACGCTATCTAAAGGGAGTGGCCGCTACTGCGAACTCTTCAAATAGAGCAGATGGCCCCCGCCAATAAATAACTCAACACCACGAGCGGCCACGTACAAAATCGCCCCGCACACAGGACGTTTTTTACATAATTTGCTGCACACATCAGTGAGACAAAGAAGGAGAATAAAAAGCAGAGTTAAAGAAAGCTCCACAAAAGAGAGGTAGCCCTTCCAGCGGTTGTTAAAAACCTGATGAGAAGATAACCATCACTTCTCAGAAAATACCAACGCTGCTAAAATTCAAAAGCCCTGACGAGGGTCCTGGTACTCAACGCCCAGGATTCGAAACGCGTCGGCACATGATAAAAACACAGAGGAATGTCGAACTCAATACCAGCCTGTGAACTGAGGAAATAATCTCCCTCTCAGAGAAATTAAAACTTTCCCTGTGTTATTACTGATACCTGATACAGACATTATAAGAAAGTCTAGGATCATTATTTTAGTCCACCACCAACCTTGGTGTGAGAGTATCTATGTATTGGATGTTTTTTCCGTTAATTGTTGATTGTGATGTATTTTGTATAATACGTTTTCCGTATATTCATGTTTTATGATTTATGTGTATTTATGATGTTTGGTAAATGATTATGTACAGAATATAGGTATGATTTGACATTTGTCTTTTTCATGTTGAAATAACCATAGAAAAACAAAAATAATTTGTAAAATAAAAAGGTATAAATAAAATACCGGTTCAAACAAAAAGTAATGTGTTTGGCCATAAAGCGAAACTATTAATGCTTATAAAGAACGTGAGACATAGGCACATTCCTTCCTTTTGATTATTATAAAACGGCCCTGCCTGTGTCTCGTCCCTTGGGCCTAACTCCCCTTTTCTTAAGACTTTTAGAAAGTTTGCATTTTCTTGTCCTAACCAATTTGATGCCTGCAGCCTGTTTCCTGGGTCACATGACTATGTGTAGCTGACAGTTGGTCTTTGTGTATTGCTCCCAGACAATGAGACAAAAGAGCATAGGAGCTGACAGGATGGGCTATCTCTGGCTTATCGAGGGGGAGCTTCGGAGTAGCACTGTAAGAAATCAAATTCTTTATCCAAATGGAATTTGAGCTTCACTCTGGAACTGTTTCTACAAATATAGTTTTGACTAATTATTATAAAAAGCCCACTAAAATGTTAAAAACTTGAATCTCATCTTATGAATTCAAGGTCTTTTGAGAGACAATATCAACAAACTCTTTACTAAGTGTTGAAAATGCCTATCTTTTGTGTCGTGTACCGCCAGACTTATGACTTGACTGTTTTTGCATGCTGTAGAACTCTGTACACTTTACAACCGCTAACCAGAGGTAAACTGGGAGGCGGAGCTTGCCGTAGCGCAAGATAGCCGCGTGAAGGAAGAGCTCTGCGAGCCAGCAGCACCATGTATCAGTTATCCTGGCACTCGGCAACTCTAGCTGAGAATAGTATAAAGATTCCTGTAGCACTCACCTGGGGCTCTCCTCCGATACCACTCTTTAGGAGGTGATCGCTCCGGAGGGGGAAGAACGCAGCTGGTGCCTCTGTGGCGAGTGTACGTGGCGGCTGTGGCCCGGAGAGCCCTCACATTCGGCCGAGAACTTCAGCTACGGGGAGCCGCTGGACCCAGGACATCTCTCCTCCAGCGGCGTTGTGACCGCTGCCGGGTCCTCTGGCGCCGCACGCTGCACGACTCGGATGTCCCCCGGGGCCTGATACCCTCCCGCATCGTCATCGCTCACATCTGCGGCCTGTAATCCGAGGTGAGACCCCGGGCGAGGCGGAGTGATCCCGTCGCGGCCAGAGAAGCCGGCGCAGCGTGCACTTTGGTACCCAACATCGGCTTGCAGTTTCGCACCTGAAGGGCCTTTAGACTTACGGATTCTGTGCCCCACATGCCTGAGTCCCCCGGAGTAAACTTGTTAAGGTGAGGCCTCCAAACTATCTCTGCAGCGGCTATCTGCGTCATACACTGAGCCAACCAGGGGCCTACACCACCTAGTGTGTTGCCCACGCAAGGCCTACTCATGCTCCACTCAGCTACCGCGACGGCAGTCCCCGTGTGCCTCCCCTGAGGGTGCCTGGCCTCCCCTACCACCGGGAGGGGCTCCTGCTCCTGGCGCCCCCACGCAGACCCGCCCATAGTTAGGGACCGGGGCGCGTGTACTCTGTAACTGCTGTGGGCCCCTCTTGAGAAAGACCTGCGACGCCCGGAGGGGGCACCGGGACTCCGATACAGCGCCTGGCCTTACGACAGTACCTCCACTGGCCCCCCCCTCCCTGCTCTCCTGCAACAGGGATGTGCCTTTGGGATTGAACAGAGGGGCTGAATAGAAGTGAGGAAGTAGAGCTGCATTACTGCCACACTACATTGAGAGGGCGCCGAAACGTCCTGGAACTGCGCAATAGTCCGAGCCCATACCATTGCGCTGGGGCAGTCCCGATCCCAAGTCGAGGTGACGGAGACCTCTACTACCTGGGGACACACATACTTGACCTGCACCCTGTCTTGGCGCTGCTAATTACAGAAAGAAACTGGTGCGGCGGACTCAGCGCGCCCCTTCTACCCCGATCCCGGGGGAGAAGATACTCCTGCGCAACAGACCCTCAATCGCCATACCAAACCGCAGAGGGGGATGCACTGGGCTCTCTGCTATACCCCCGCTTGTCGCCCAAGGACTCCAAGCCAGACCCTCCAACAGAAATACTAGCGTGGGGGGCGCGGTCCCTGTGGGTGCCCGGGGCCGAGCGGCCTACTGGGGACGGACCTGGTGAACATGGCCCCCGGGTACGCCTGTCAACCCCGCTCCGGCGCTGCGGCTTTGAGAGAGGGGTGCCTACTCCCCGAAACCGTACAACAGGGGCAAGGTCGACAAGACGCAGACAAAGCTGCTTTGACGCAAAGAGAACCAGAACCAGAGACACAGGAGGAGCCCACTCCACGGACGGCCAGACAGACGCTTCAGAAGATGAGCCCGGGGAGGTGAAACAAATGTTCGCAGCTCTGCAAAAAAGTCTGTTGATGATAGATGGGAAGATTGACTCCTTGGTCTTCTGTATGGACAGAATGTCTGAACGGTTAGATAAGCACGCGGAGCGCATAGATATGACAGAACGCAGAGTTACCGAGGTAGAAGAAGCACAGTCGGAAACAGACTCGATTAAAAAACAAATGGCCAAGGCCCTCACGTCGCTACAGGACAAAGCGGAGGATTTAGAAGCCCGATCTAGACTGAGCAACATTCGCATTACTGGCCTTCCGGAGTCCACCTCAATGAACAATGCTGAACTATTCATAGAAAAACTCCTAATCACCTTGCTGGGCCAAGACTCCTTTTCGGATATCTTTGTGGTGGAGAGAGCTCACCGATCGCTGGGGCCGCGTCCGCCTCCGGGGGCCCCCTCACGCCCGATGATAGCAAAATTGCTGAATTATCGTGACAGAGACTCTGCTTCACGACGAGCAAGGGAACTGGGGGAGCTTCAATACGAGGGCTTAATAATCCCTCTCTACCCAGACTTCACAATGAAAGTCCAAGAAGCATGACGCCAATTCAACTCCCTCAAACGACAGCTCCGAGACCAAAATATTGATTACGCCATGCTCTACCCGGCCAGGTTAAGAGTCACCTTCAATGGATCA
Organism: Calotriton arnoldi; assembly: GCA_963921515.1. Lineage (NCBI taxonomy): Eukaryota > Metazoa > Chordata > Amphibia > Caudata > Salamandridae > Calotriton > Calotriton arnoldi. The sequence continues at coordinate 265,623 of CAWUFW010001987.1, read as the reverse complement.
TCCCGAATCTTCTCGGACCCTAAAGCGCTACAAAAGGCAATGAAGGACTTCTCAAAGAAAGCGAAGCAAGACACAGCCGTAGAGAGTCCGACTGAGGCAGCTGGGGGGGCCACAGGAGGCGGTCTAGATGAACAAGATTGAATCACTTAGGCCCAGTTGTCTATCCTATAAAAAGCTCGGCCTGCTGTTGCTGACTGCGAAACTTCTTGTCTGATTAAGTCCTGGACTGCAGAACTGCTGCTTCTCAGACTCCCCCAAGTCCTTTCAGATGATCGGCGAGAGGCACGCCAAACCAGAACTCTTGCAAGTATTGTAGCTATCTATGCACTTGGGCGCAAAATGTTTCTATTTACCTCCCAATACTGCAACTCTTGATTTTTCTATCTTCCGACCCTTGCAGAATGTTTTGTTGATCGTAATTGCCTTGCTGTGGTTTTCCTCCGTACTGTTTACAGGAGTCACCAGCGAAAAAGTTAAGTCCGAATGCACAAACTTGTTCATAATAGCGTAGGTTTACGCTGCTGGTTATTCGTAGTGCTTAGGTAACATCCGCCCTCACGTGTTACACACTACATGGCCTGTTGCCTTCTTTTTCTAAGGGGAGGGGTTGGGGAGGGGGGATATTGACTATGCTAAGTTTGGGATTGCATGGTGTGGGAGGGGGGGAGGAAGGTTGATGCAGGTTTTGTCTTTTAGTGTTTATTTTCTGTTGGTCACGTTGAAAAGATGGTACATAGAACACATTTTAGTGGACACAGGCGGACTGCCATTGGCTCCACACCCCTTAAGAGGGAGAGACTAGACATTATGGCTGAGACCTCATGGCTTCCCCCCTAGATAGGATGGAGGACCGGCTGCGGTTACTGACTTGGAATATCAGAGGCCTCAATGACCAACGCAAAACCAGGAAAGTCATGGCGTATCTTGCTAGACATAACATCGACATAGCGCTGTTACAGGAAACACACCTCTCCACAGTTAACTTCCCACTCGCTCGAAGACGGATCTGCAGCACATTACACGCTGCGGGATTCACCTCGCATGCTCGGGGGGTGCTTACCTGGATTAATCCCAAAGCCCGACTGTCCCTAGAGGAATTGTACACAGACACTGATGGCAGATATGCAATATCCAAATGCAAGGGAAGAGGTATGGAGTGTATTTTAGTTAATGTATATGGCCCCAATTACGACTGCCCGCAGTTCTTCCACGACTTGTTGACCTTAGCGCGCCAACTACCTACGTTGCCACAGGTATGGGGAGGCGAGTTCAATTGCGTGTTGAATCCTGAGATAGACCGCTTGGGAGGCCCTTTGCGACGCCGGTCCATGACAGCTAGAGCGATTATGGACACCCTGTCTGAACTTGGATTGACTGACGTCTGGCGCTCTCGCTCACCTGGGGCAGGAGGGTTCACACACTACTCTGCCCCCCATAATCTACACACCAGGATAGATTATTGGTTTCTGGCGGGTTCACTGGGGCATGCTATCCGAGGATGTGAGGTGTTCCCTCGCTCCTACTCCGACCACTCACCGATACTTCTTACACTAGCATCCCCTACTAAACGCCCTCCTCCATTCACCTGGCGAGTCCCCCCGTATGCATTGCTAGATGACGTTTTTAAAGCAGAAATGTTAGAGGCCATAGACACCTTTTATACCGCTAATATCGGCTCAGTGACGCAGTTTGCTACTGTCTGGGAGACCTTCAAAGTCTATATTCGCGGTATCGCAATCTCTAAGCATGCAGGAGTATTGAGATCAATTAGAGGAAGGCTAGCCCTTCTGGAGCAGAACTTAGCTAAATTAGAACAAGAAGCGTTAGAAACCGGCGATACACGTTCTCTGGACGCTCTTAAGTCCACTCTAGAGGAATACCACTCGGAGCCCTATAGGGAGGTCAAGCTGCTTGGTAAATACGCTATAGCTAAAACTTACGGGGAGGGGGAACGCCCGGGCGCCTCCCTGGCGACCCTTATGAGAGGGTGCCGGACAGTCACTAACTCCATAGAGCTTACCACGGACACAGGGGAGAAGATTAGCAATCCAGACATGGTGGCCGAGCGTTTTAGAGAATATTATGCTGAATTATATCACTCCAGATCCCATGCCACGGACATAGACATGCTGTCCTACTTGGAATACATAAAACTGCCCTGGCTGTCAGACGGCCACAGAGCATACTTAACGAGGCCTCTGGAGACTTGGGAGATTCATGATGCTCTGAGTTCATTGCGCTCCAGCGGAGCAACAGGCCAAGATGGGCTCACTGTGGCGTTTTATAAGGAATTTAAAGACCAACTTACCCCCCACTTAATATCTTTGTTTGAGGAACTGGGAAAGTGTGGCTCCATGCCCCCCACGATGCGCGAACCCTACTGGTCGCTATCCTAAAGTCATGAAAATCCCCACACGACTGCGCCTCTTATCGGCCTCTATCCCTCTTAAACGTGGACACCAAAATTTTCGCTAAAATCCTGGCTAATCGCTTGGCCCCCCTTGTACCATCCTTAGTGGGCCCGGAGCAGGCCAGCTTCGTCCCGGGACGCACACTGACGCAAAACTTATGCACTGTGTTTGGGGCATTCCAGCACACCAACCCTGACACCAAAGTGGCCGCGATCTTCCTAGACGCGGAAAAGGCGTTCGACTCCGTAGAGTGGAACTTCATGTTACTGGTGCTCGAACGCATGGGATTGGGTAACCTATTCCTGCAGTTGGTGAAAGCCCTTTATACCACACTATGGATCGCGTACGTGTAGGCAACACAGTCAACGCGCCCCTGGCGATATCTAGGGGTACTCGCCAGGGCTGCCCGCTGTCCCCACTTCTCTACACCCTAGTTGCGGAGCCACTGGCCTGTCCGATTTGAGAATATCATAGCCACAGGGGGATCCGGTTCTCCGGGTATAACCTTATAATCTCATCTTATGCTGATGATACACTTCTATACATTCGGGACCCAGCTACTAATCTCTCCCCAGTGTTACGTGAAATGGTGAAATTTGGGGAATTCTCAGGACTAAAAATCAACTGGGCAAAGTCCATTATTTTCTCCCTAACCCCTGCGACGCTCCCTGAAGACCTAGATTTCCCCTTGACTTGGACCGCAGACCCGGTGCGCTACCTAGGGATCCAGTTACACACAAACTCAAGTAGTATTCCAGAAAAACTATGGCAGAGCTATTACCAAACTGGAAGATGATATCAATCGATGGATTCGCCTTCCCCTTTCACTAATATCCCGAATGTCCTGCCAGCACGCTTCTTCAAGTACCTTAGGACACTACAAATTAAATTAGCTTGGGCCGACGAACAGCCTCGAGCTGGATGGGACGTCCTCACCCTTCCCTACTCGATGGGGGGGTTGGGAGCCCCGGACCTGGACCTCTATTACCGAGCCGCCCAAGCCTCTCACGCATATTATTGGCTGCACCAACAGACCCCCCATCCCCATCTTCACATAGAAAGGGTTGCAATGGCTCCCGCTCACTTATCAACGGCGTTGTTCTGCACAGCGAGACATCGTACTGGGACCCTAGATTCGATTAACGCGACCACACATGCCTGGCAGAACCTCATGAACCGCCAAGCAGTTTCTATTCTCTACTCCCCCCTATTAAATGGTGCGCGTGGCTCCCGGATCTTACTGTACCCGAAGTAGTTCGAGCTCCGCACACCTTAGGCATAGATACAATTGGCAGTTTTTTCAGGGATGGGAGGGGACGGGATTGGGACGAGCTAGTGACACACGACTCAATAATACCTCCCTTAACGTTGTTCCATTATTTCAGAGCTAGAAGCGCATTGCGCAAATTGCTGAGAGACGAACTACTGGAACCACCAGAGGTACTTCCTCTCTCCACCATGCTCCGCTCTGACTGTCAGGGTAGATTAGTCTCCCACATTTATAAAAAGTCCCTAGAACTGCGCCGCACACACTATGTAAAAGCCAGACTACAATGGCAGCTGGACGTGGAACTTACAATAGATGACGACATGTGGAAATATTGTTGCGAAGCTACTAAACGCATTTCCCTTAACGGTAGACACTACCTCATACAATTTAAATTCCTTAATCGAATATACCACACTCCTGTCCGGCTGTACAGATTCGGATTGCAAGACTCGGACAGCTGCGAGAGGTGTGGGGAGAGGGAAGCAGGCTTTCTACACTTGGCATGGCTCTGCCCCCCATCGCTAACTTTTGGATACAGATTTATTTTCCAAATTAAGCGAGATCACGGGCGTGCCGATTGGCCCGGATCCACTACTGGCCATACTTGGTTACTCAAAACGCCTTGGGAAACATATTAGACGCTTAGTTGACATGGGACTCTTGATAGCCAAACAAGTGGTGGCAATGCACTGGGCACGCGGCCCACCTCCCTCCCTGACCCAATGGACTAGAGATATGCTGTTCTGCAACACACAGACTGAATTGTACAGCGAATTGCTTCCCCCTAGGAGTCACCCGAAAAACTTTTGAGTTTATATAACAGATACTTAGACGGCCAGAAGTGAGAGGTACGAATAGAGAGATACCTGTACACACGTAATCTAGCGGGGAACATAAGTATCACCTGTTTTTGATCGCCAAGGCCTTCTGTAACATCATATGCATATTGCCACGAAATGTATGACCATGATCACTGTGACCGACACTTTTGTTAGTTCCTTTTGGTGTTCTTAAGTTGTCATACCTTTGAAGGAACTTGTCAACCCTGCGCTATGATTCCCTTTTGTTGTGTTTTTATTTGCTTGTTTGTATTTTCTGTTTCTGTCCTGTCTTATAAAATTGAATAAATAAAATAAAGAAAAATAAAAAAAACAGAGGTAAACTGCCTGTGCTCCTCATTTCCATCTGATTAAATTGGCATACCCCTGACTGGCAAATTTAACTTACCTATAAATCCTTAGTATATGGTATAAAAGTTGTTTCAGGGTCTGCATGTTAAATGTCAGAAGTGGACTGCAGCACCCATTGTGCTATCCACTACAGTGTCCGTGTAAACATGACTGCAGGCCTACCATGTGCAGCCTGGTTGAGCACTTTTAAAATTGCAAATTCGACCTTTCAAAATAAACCCTTCTGACAGGCCTAAACCTTGCTCTTAAATATTAAAAAGCAACCCAATGTAGGCCTTACTGCCAGTAAGGCAGGGTGCATGGTATTTAAAAGTCGGACATGTCAAAGTTTAATGTTAAGCATGTCCTTACAGTAAAAAGGCCCCAAAAGCTATTTTTACTGTAGCACGGTTGGCTGTTTCATAGGAAAGCAGTAGAGTAGAATACTATATTTAACAATTAAATCTCCAACTGAGGAGCAGCTCCAAATTTCATTCTTGGAGTTTTTGAAATCTGCATTACAATCCCAATTTAGTAGTGAAGTCGGATCTGTAATAAATTTTTGGGAAAAGGTACTTTTAGAAAGTTATCTATTCTCTGCCTAAAGCGTCTCGGTTCCCATTTTCATTAAGCCCCAACAGTCACCCAGGAGCTGAATAGCCCCTTGATTTGGTGTCAGAGGCAAATGTTAGCTGATGCCAGGACAGGGCCCTTCTTTGTTCCCCTAGTCGGGCAGGCAGCAATCTCATTCGGAGAGGAGCTGTCCCCAGAACTGGTTTACAGTTACCACAGATGAGGGGTTGCTCATTTTCCTGGCCACACCTCTGGGGTGGGCACACAGGCTTTGCAGAAGGAGACAAAGTTTCACCATCTTGGTTTAAGGAAGAGAAGGGCACTGTGAGATTGTTTGCTGGAGGGCATACCGGAATCTGAGCTCCCAAAAAGTTATTAAGTCCAAAGGTATGCGGTCGGTGAGTGACCTTTTCTGGGCATGAAATTAAAATTTCTCCTGCTCAGAACTTTCCCGCCAAAAGTTAATGGCTTCACAAAGACCTCATCTAGTGTCTATCTGATGATATGGATCCCTCTTTGGTCACAGCCTTCTGCCTTGCCAAACTAAGGATTTTTGACTTTCATTTCGGAAACTAAGGGCCGGATTTATCAATCTTTCACGCAACGCAGCAAGACAACGTGAAAGGGAGAGGACAGGAATGTGCCATATTTACCTATATATGAAGCATTCCTTCTCTCTGCCTGTGCTGGCGCACATTCTGCTGCCTAGCGCCAACGCAGACATTGTACAAGGGTGCCTGTTTAGCGGGTAGGATTGTTTTTGTGCAGGAAAGGACACCTTCTTGCACAAATATAATCCTCTGAGGCTTTTTACGCTTTCTAAGTGCGATGCAGAAAAACATTAGAAGAAATAAAGATACTTCTCGTGGTTGCGTGTCCCCTAAGGCATTGCATTTTTTACTTATTCCCATGGCTCACCAGTCTGGGTAAATCTGGGAATATTCAAAAATCCATGGTGGATGCGTGGAAACACCCATGATTCACCCATGGAAAGCCTTCCCAGGGCAGAGTAACACAAGGCTGTGAATTGCGCTGCCTTGAATTACTCCAGATTTACAAGCAACACAGGGCCACGGAAGGTGGCCTTGCACTGCTTGGTAAATCTGACTTCAGTATTGCCTTGCCTTTACTTCACCATGCGTGAACAACACAATACTATGATAGATCTGGCCCTAAGTCCAAAGTTAAAATTTCTGAACAGGTCGTACCTGGTTTCTGTATCCAACCTATGCTCCACCGCAGTCCACCTTAACTTGCACCTAAGTACCAGTCAAGCTCAACCTGATGACTGCGGTTGGGGCTCCACATATTTTGGCACTATTTTGAACAATAAAACGTCATAAATTCATAACTCCGGTCTCCCCTATTGGATTTTTCTCATTTTGGTGTAAATCTATCTATAAAAATTTACTCTATTGTTCCAAGTTAGTTTTGGATTTTTCTTGTTTACTTTATAACTGTTTTGGTACTGAATAAATGCTTTACTAATTGCTTTCATTTTTAACTGTCTCCTCTGTGCCATAGCTACCAGGCGTTGAGCTTGTGTTAATCTACTGACTCCACTGCTTCACCCTGACAAGGGCTGTGGCTATTGAGGTGGACACTCAACCCTGTCAACTAATACCACAATTTCTTACACTAAGGCGAACACAGCCAAGGTATCATACCACTCATATTCTGTGACTTTCCCAATTATATGTGCCTCCCGTATATGCAGTCATGAGCTTGCTTATAACCACATGCTCAACTAATGGACCTACGTGCCAAAGGTGTCACATTGTGACAATCCGCCCCCACACCTGTCATCACAAAGCTCATGTACACTTTATCGTGTCCTCTTCTCCAATGACAGCCAAGTTTATTCCATAGCACATTAAATTGCATTTGCATAGCAGAGAAGCCTAGTCCAACTGGTACTCATTGGAATCACATTGTACATTATGATTTAACATTCCACACAGAGATTCCTATTGGGATGCCACACATTCCCCTTCGTTGAACAACAAGAGTTCAAATACATAACTAAGACGGTAGCCCAGAAAATTATGCACAAGATGAAAATTGGTTTAAGTACAGATAATGAACAAAGAATTAATTTGGGTGAAGTAAATTTGATATAATACAAGAGAAATCTAGCACACAAAAAACAAGTATTTACAATGCAATTGGTCTCACATTTGTGAAAGTTCGAGCTATTGGCATTGTTAATGACAAAGTTTTTTACTTGTTTTTGTGTTTGCTAGCATTTAACAATCCTGCACTAGCAAGAGCTGTGGTGAGAAAACCAGAATGCTGAAAAAACAGGGCTGCCTGTGAGGGTCAGGCAAAAACGTCATTCATTTCATATTACCTTCTCTGACAAAAAATAACCTTGTGACGTGTGGACTGCCCCTAACATGGCTGCCGCTATGCATGCAACTGTGTGCAACCCACTGGCCTGTGCCTTCTCCACGCCCACGGACTACATGAGCCAGTGCGCGCTTCAGTTGCTGATTTCAGCGGTTGAACATTCTCTCTAGTTCACTTATTCTGTCCATTCGCCTGTTTAGAAAAAAAAGCAGCTGTGACAACGTTGCACCTACACTACTGCGTCTTCTTGTGGGACGAGACACATGCAGTCATAGAACCAAAACAGCGCATTTCTTTTACCAACACGTGCTTAGAGTCGGAGAAAAATTTAAAAGCGGAAGAAATCTTGAAAATGCTGAAGCAAACATTTAAATAAAAGCAATACATAGACTGAAGTAATAGGAATCAATCTTGTGTCCTATAAATGTTTCTCGTGGACAGCGCTTTTATTTTAAAAGATGAAATGCTGAAGAGTCCTATTGTCGCACCTGATTACGTAGTGTTTGCTGGCAAAGATGCTGGGTCTCCCCCGCAGCCTCCTATCCGTGCTCTCTGCTGCCCAGGCGGGAGAGAGCTCTAGAGGCAAACAAAAAAGAAAATAGTGCCACAAACTAACATACATTAAAAAAAAGGAAGAACACATGTAACAGGGGTAGTCTGCTGCAAGGGTCCGAAACAGCAAAAGGCGGGACAGATTGACTATATTCACCAATCAGATGCAGCGATTTACAAAGAGCATTAACAGGAGCCAATAGAAAACATGGGAGGTGCTTCAAGCCCATGTTCTAGATACAGCATGTCTCGAAGAGATAGCGCATGCAGCCCATGTGCTGCCTAGGTGAGACCTAAAAAAACTACACACAAACAGAGAACCAGGAAATATTTTCAGTGAAAAAATATCCTGTATATGGGGTGACCACAGTAAGCAACTAATACATTTGATAATTCGTACATGTAGGAGCATGTCTTAAACACATGAAATATCGAAATTTCCCATCAGTGGAATCCATACTAACCGCAGCCGAAGGACTGTATTTATCCTTTTTCGGAACTTTTGGGCCATAAACACAGTGGCAATATCACCACTTTACTCATGCTTAACACATTACCATCATTTAACTCATTCACCAACTTGCCACCTCTAACTATCTTCAAGGGATTAGAGAATTTCGATTTACCAGCTTTGACAAATCTCCTTTTTTACACACAGACCCAATCACCTTACTTCAGATCCTGTGACATACTTCCAGCATCTACATTGGACCTTAAAACAGATTCCCACCTTCCATATACCGCTTGCTTTTCTTAAACTCTATCACTTCCCAACGAACCTTTTCCATTATATCCAACACACACAACTGTTTTAAATAAAACACAATAACTCTACCCCACACCTTTTAAAGGGCGACTTTTCACCAGCAACCCTAGAAGTGGTGCCATATCTCCAATGCAATTCCTTCATCTTTTGATGGCTATCCTTCCCATTAACTACTGCCAACTGCAAACCTTCTTTCAAGACCCAATAACATTGCTCTGCGGGTAACCCATAGATGTGTGTATATACCCAATGTCGTGGCTTGGCAAAAACGATTTCATTTCTCCCGAGGTCAGTTGGACTTCATTGTCAGACACAATACTTCTAGGGAAACCTTCCCTCTCAAATACTTGTTTCATAAATCCAATAACACTTTTGAGGTAACCTGGTTCACCATTTTTACCTCTGGCCATTGTGACATTTGATCAATTAAAACCGGCAATATCAAGGGATATTCTTTCCCATACTCTACCAGGTCTAAGACTGGGTAATTGCATTTGTCAGTCTTTATTTCGACCAAAATGATCATAAAAGACAAAAATATTTACATCATCACATAATACATATATAAAATCCATTTCACATCAAGACTATACAAATACAAATTTAAAAGACAACAAAGACATCTACTAAAAACTAATTAGTATAGTTCCCTTACAAAGGTTTAAAAACGATACAGACTAAAAAGGAAACATTTCATAAAATGATCTATACCATCTGGCCCCTATATAAATATACAAATATAAAAAAATGTATGAATATATGTAGAACAATGTGTAACAGAACAAAACTAAGCAGAAGACAGAGCATTAATAGACACTGTCGCAGTCTGCTTGTTTTCGGCCTTTGTCTTATTCTCCAGGCCCATCCCAAGAATTTCGCTATAGCAATCACAATTGCCTCTTGGGTACTAGTCTTTAGTAATCTTAGCGCAGTATCGCTCAGCCTAGTACCAAGGTTCTGACAAATTGGTTTGAGCCATTTTCTCCGAGGAGAACAATATGCTGGACAAGCAAAAAATATATGGGAGATTGTTTCATCCATACTCTGGCAAAATTGACATTTGCTATCTTGGAAAGGGTGCCAGGTCTTGGTGAAAACTTTGGTTGGCAACGTTCCTATCCGGAACTGAAAATAACGTTTTCTGTCAATGGGCTTGGTTATAAAATCCCAGAATTCTTCATATAATGGTTCCAGCTTGTGATTCAAGAAGGTACTGGTCAACGATGACGATCTGGAGGAACTCAGAATACCAGATCTAATCATAGTCCAGTACGCATCTTTAAATACCTTTTTAGAAGGAAAAGTGTTATGTGCTGGTTCCTCCCAAAGATGCCTCATGCCCATGTCCACCAGGGATCTTTTGACCTGTTGTAGCCACCTGATCTTATGAGAAGTGTCAATTCCCCTGATGTCCATAAGAGCTGAGGCATAATGGGCTAGTTCCGGAGTAGACCAGAGCCTTCTCCAATAGGCCAATGGTTTAAACCTAGCAACCTCTGTTAGTGAACGGCACCCCAGATCAAAATATAAAGGCGTGAGAGGAGTACTCTGGGGAGACCAACCAAACCTCTCAGGAAGCTTTTTGGGCCTGTGCTAGGGTGGACAGATTTTCGAACCCCCAGAGTTCTGCCCCATATAAGATGGACGCCATAACCTTTACATGGTAAATCTTGAGTGCAGGGCCGATAGGCTTTGTCTGAGAAAGCCTGTGTTCTTTCAAAATCACCCCTGCTATCTGAGAATGTTTGAGCGTCATTATTTCAATTTGGGGCTTCCAATCTAGCTTACGATTGATATTTACTCCAAGATAGGTAAATAAATCTGTTTGCTCTAAAGACTCGTTGTTCATAACAACCCTTGACTTGATAACTTTGTGGTTGTGTAACACCATAAATTTAGTCTTATCCAAATTTACCAGTAACTCATGTTCCTTGAAGAATTTTTCAAAACATATCAGGGCTTTCTGCAGCCCAGCTTGGGTTTTGGATAAAATTAAAGTGTCGTCCGCGAACATGAGAATTGGCACTTTGATACCTGAGAGAGGGAGCATCAGTTGGGTAATCAGAAAAATTTCTAACCACACCATTTATAAAAAGTGAAAACAGGGTTGGAGCCAGCACACATCCTTGGTGTACCCCTTTTAAAATTGGAAATTTGGGGGTAGTATTCCCTTGGGCTCCCCATCGAACCTGCGCAAAGTTTGATTCATGCAATTTTACCACCAGCTGCAAAAGTTCAGGGGAATTCCCAGGTCTCTCAATACGACCCAGAGCTTGTTTCTCGGGACCGTATCGAAAGCTGCTTTAAGATCTACGAAAGTGGCATAAATAGTTCCACCCGCTAACAATACAACACGCCAATAGATTAATACAAAATAAAAAACTTGATCTATCGTGCTTACAAAAGCCCTAAAACCTGCTTGGAAGGGGAATAGTATGTTATTCTCCGTTATCCATGTCTGTATTCTATTCAGAACCAATCTAGCCATGATCTTTTGGGTGGAATCGATCAGGCTGATGGGCCTATAGTTATTGGGGCTGGAACGGTCCCCCTTCTTATAAATAGGGAGGATTTCCGCCCCACGCCAAGAGTCAGGAATAGTCGCTCCACTGGCAATCGCATTTGCTAGAAACAAAATATACCTAAACCAATTTTCTTTCTCGGATAAAAATAAGTCCACTGGGATGCAGTCGGGACCGGGTGCCCTACCTTTTGGTGCTGAGGTCACAGCAGTTTCGACTTCCCTTAAAGAGAATTTTACCGGGGTTACTACACTTGGAACTATAAATAAGAGAGTATTCTCAACAACAGCAAATTGATGCTTAAAAAATGATACCCATTGGTCTGGGGCAATATGATTTGACGGGGCATTTCCTAGGCCTTCATGGCCCCATTTTACAAGCTGCCAGAATGATTGTGTGTTGTTCATCTTGCTAGCTTGCAAAAGATCCTGACACCTTTTTTCGTCCCATGCCTTTTTTGCTAGTATTTGTGTGGTTTTATACTGCTTTCGGGCTGTTCTTATCCTATCTATATCATTGGATTTTATAGCCCAGGACAACTGCTTGTATGCTGCCTTACATGCCTTATTATACCAATGGTCATACTTTGGTAACGATCTCTTAGGGGTTTTATAAGGTTTTGTAAAAACGCCTTATATTTTCAAACATAGATTCATGAATGTGTGTTATATTATGATTGATTTCATCCTGGTTTTTAAATTTTTCGAGTAGGTCTAATGTGTTTGAAACCTCAGCATTCGTGCTTATGAGGGAGCTTTCGTTTTCGACAACCCGGGACCACTTAACCCTCCTCATGTCATTGCTAATTGTTACATCGGCGGTCTCAATTACCTCAACCGGGGGCAAGAATGCTACATGAGCTGGGCCTTTTATTTTCAACAGTAGTGGGTCATGGTCACTTTCAACCCTTGTACAGACCTTCATATCCACTACTGAAGACCAATACTCTATATTGATAAGGATGTAATCTATTCTACTACTTCTCAGGCCATTGTTATAAGTATGTGATCCTGAGCGGTCGGATGGTGTGCGTCCATTTACTGCTCTCACACCCTTCTCTAGGCTAAAAGCTTTCAACTGAAGGACTGCCTCGGTCCATTTTTTAATTGGTGGAATTTCCAATTGGGGAATACCCCATTGGGCGTCTTCGTCTGCACTTAGGTGGCCATCCTCAAAGTCCAAAGGCTCAAATGTGGTATTGAAATCTCCAGCAATAATTGTGTTGAACCCTTCTCCCTTTCCGACTAAGAAATTGCTAAGATCACTAATTGTCTTTGAGGACCTGCCGCCCGCCAGACCCCTAGCGTAAACATTAACAATGAGTAACTTAGGCGAGTTTTAGGACAAATAAGCAACGCCAAAATATCCTTATTATCAGTCTCCAATTCAGTTATCTTAGAAGTGGAGCTCTGCCTCACCCATAATGTTAATCCTCCGGAAGGTCTTCCTTATGCCCACCTACTGCGGATTTGTAAAAATTTAGGTAGCCATGGTGAAAGACCGGGGCCAACGCCCAGGTCTTCTGAAACGCAATAATGTCCAGTGTTTCTATAAAATCTATCCAATCGGATGAATGTATCTTATTAGACAACCCTGCTATATTCCACGATACCAATCTCAGTAGAGATGGATCATGGTAAACTATGGAATTGCCTAGGCTAGCCACCGTAGATGTGCCCAATTCAGGAGTAGCTGGGACTGGAATATGCTTTCCTGTTTGGCTAGAATTACCCCTTTGAGTATGGACCACACTCGGTGATTGAACTGGGGTCCTTAACATATCATCGGCACACTCTATCCCTTCTAAATCAATACCAGGGGGACAGCTTATATAGAAACTTTCGTCCCCACCAATTATGCTGGCCACCATGGATCCTCCTTGTGAATACAAACCAATTGGTGGTCAATCTATATTTTGGAGGGACGAGTCCCCAATTCGCTTAGGTTCATGGGTAATTATAATCCACAATTCTTTGTCATTTATTTCTTGTGGCACACTTTATACACAATCTTAACCATCTCCTCCAGACATCTATCAACACTGGGCCAAATTTTTTTTTTTATTTCTCAACGTTTCCCTTCATGCTGCTCATATTTAGATGTCCCACATATCATCTTGTTCAGACAGAAAGTTCTTCTGCAATGTGAAAATATGATTAGAAAATTCTCATCTAACAATTTCTTGTGGGTCCATTTTGTCCTATTGTGCTTTAAAGTCCTTTAAATCTCTGCATCCATATCACATGCTTCCCTCCACTGTGACTCTGCAATACAACCACACCAAACACTTCACAAATAGACATCACCTTATCCCTTTAAAAATCTTCATTTTGAGATTTATTAGTTTCCTTAATAGAAAGTCTTGATAATTAATCCACCAGAACATTGCTGGCTCTGGGAACATACTTCACATAAAAGTGACTCTCCTGCAAGTTGTATTGCAATCTAGTCACTCTAGGTGTTGCTCTTCTACATCCCTTTTTTTGTAAATAAATCCACTAAAAGTTGATGATTTGTTCTCACCCTGAACTTTGTGCTATATATATATTTCCTGAAGTATTCTATTCCCCACCAACATACCAGCGTTTCTTTTTCCAAAATTGAATGGTTTAGTTCTGCCCCTCTCTATGATTTTGAAACAAACGCTATAGTTGCCAATTTGTCTTTGTGATCTAGTAATAAAATCACCCAATGCCCACAATGCAGGCCTCTGTCATTAAATTGGAATCACACTTGGTATAAAATGAATTCAAACCTAGAGCACCCACAATGGCTTTTTTTATATCATTGAATTCAGATACACATTCATTTTCTAGAACAATTGTTGTTTTTTCTTCATCAACAAAACATTTATGTCCTTCAACAGCCTATGCAAAATCCTCTGGGAAAACCCAGCCCAAAAGGCATCAATTAATAACAATGCTCTCCCCCGTGATTAAAGGAAGTATAATGTTTGCAATCAGGATGTAAAGCAATTTGGTGATGTGCACTGGAACGGTCTAGAGTAAACACAGTGGGACCATTAAGCAGAAAAAACATTTCTCCTTTATTAGGCAATGCATGGTGATCCACCCATACACAGTTGTTAAGGTCTCTTAAATCGATGCAAAGCCTTATCTTAAAATTAGGTTTATGTACCACAACAAGAGGTAGCAACCACTCATATGATTCAATTTCCTCTATGATAGCTTGCTTATATAGTTTATATAACTCTTCTATTAAAGCAGTCTTCATGGTTATGGGGATGTTTCTGACCTAATGAACTTTTGCCACAGCTCCCTCTTTAAGAATTTTCTAGTGAACAAACTTTTTTAGCAAGCCTAACTTGGCTGAAAAAACCTTTAGAAATACATTCTCCCATTTCTGTGCTTTATCTTCATTCAGCTGTAATATCAAATCTTTATAACACAATACTTGATCAGGGTGATTGGAAATGCAGATTATCATGAGATATCTTTGTTGTGGCCACTGTAACAGACATGAACCTTCTCTGGCAACATATATTTAATTTTCAATGGTCTTCTCTCTGTAGGCCAACACTGATTCAAAATACACAAGCACAACAATTGGCTTGTTACCATAACCCACCAGCCTGATATCTGGTGGCAAAAGCTTTACATTAGGAAATAAAGGTAATAAATCATCATCTATCAAAGTGTGTCTTGCCCTTGAAAGTATTATGTCTTTACCTTCTATAGTCACTATATTAAAAGAGTCATTCATTTATTATATTCACTGTGTAGTCTTCTGGTGTTTCATCATCATCTTGCATTACTTCTCCAACATGACTTGGAGCCGCCTCACTAGAACCTACATTTTTATCTTTCTTGTTTCTGTTTCTGCTTCTGCAGATTCTAGCAAAATAGTTCTTTGTCTTACAGTACCTGCATACTTGGCCAGTTGCAGAGCATGATTTATCATTGGATAAATAACCCGGTCACCACATTTAAAACACACATACTGTTTCTTCTCTGAAACAGTTTTACAATGTATATTTGAGCTTGGAATCACCTTCCATTTTTTTCTCAGCACTCTCCTGCCTCACAAGTTGCCCCTCATTGGTACCTTTATGAGCTAAGTGTATCAGTCCTAATTTAATTTCTTTCAAATTGGTGCGCAATATCAATAGCTTTTTCTAAATTTAGATCATCCACCAACAACAATTTTTCTTATAATTTAGAACCACACTTTTTATGTACCATTTGGTAGTGTATCATTTGGTCGCAGAAAACACCATATTTACATTAGGCAGCCAAAACTCTTAAGTCACAAACAAAAGCATCAGTTGATTTGTTAGGCAACTGACCCATTCATAAGAACATATGCCTAGAAACAACTTCATTTACTATTTTTTGTAGTAAATGATTTTTCATACATTTCCGCCTCATCTTCATCTTCCCATACTAACTGTGGTATATGATTCAAAAATCATCTTCTTTCAGGTTCTAGATAATGTTTCAATATACAAACTTTATGTTTGTTAGTATAAACATCACCAGCAATGGCTTCTAAATATGCTTCAAAGCCATCTTTCCATTGTACCAATCTAAGGATGGTTCACCTGGATTTAATAAAAATGCTGCCGGTTCTGTCATAACTTCCTTAACGATGTGTGTAGAAAGTGTCTGAATATTAGGGTAGATGACTTATAAGCTGATAACTATTTTAAACAATTAGGTGTGTGAATCTCCGGATTATATACATTAGATCTGGATTATTTGACCATTCTAATATGGCTAGCATATAAGTAAAGCCTAGTTTATATACAGTTGTGTCTGTAAAAGGTGTGGAGGTCACTGCTATTGCTTATAGATTGTAGCCCATATTTATCATGGGTTTGTGTCGTCCTTGCACCATGTAAGGAGGTGCAAGGGTGATGCAAAACCTAGAATGATATTTACCAAACCAAATAATGCCACCTTGCGTGGCCCTGCATGGCTTGGTAAATGTCGAATAACACAAGGCAGCACAAGAATGCACTGTTCTCCAAAAATCAAAATGGAGACATTTTCTCCTTGGAATATGTGTCTGGCTAACCCAAACCACAGGTGTGGCTACCTATTCACTACACTCCCATTCTAGCCCCTCTCCTATTCAGATTAGTGGGGACTCCCATCTGGCTGTGGATCAAGGAAGTGGGGGCTGGCCTGGGTCCTGTGACATCTGTCCTACTGCCTTTGAAGCCCATCTTATCTTCCCAGTCCCTTCCTCTCCCTGGCTTCTCCAGGAAGAAAATCTCCTCCTACCAAATGGCTGTATTGTTTCCACCCCAGGCCTCTTCACACCTACTCAGGGAGCAGCTTGGCTCTGGCTGTCAAAGGCTGGCCAATCAGCAAAGGCTGCTACAGGGCTGTTTAGGTAACTTCAGGATAGTAAGTTCTAAAACTACTTTCTGGTAATAGTTATAATAAATTCGACCTTGGCAAGTTGTTGGATTTATTTTTTGCTCCGCCATTAAATCTGGTTCTCAAGTAGATCTAATTTCCTCCTGCATCTTGGAGCAAGGTTGTGAAACTATTCAATCTGTCTTATGTGAACTTCTCTCTGTCCTCTGGTTGTGTCCCCCAGCAGTGGAAACACGTCATGGTGGTACCTCTCCTAAAAAACATCTTCTCAACCCATCTAAGACTGAAAATTATCGACTTATATCACTGTTGCCTCTATTCTCCAAGATTACAGAGAAGCATGTGAATAGGCAGCTCTCCAGCTATCTGGAGGAGAACAATCTACTGCACAAGACTCAATCTGACTTCCACCCCTCTTACAGCACCGAATCCACCTTGTTGCTAGCCTCCGAGTCAACCCATCGGATCATGGACGAGTGCGGCACTGCAGCCATCCGTATGCTGGATCTCAGTGCCGCCTTCGACACTGTATCGCATAGCATCCTGATCAAGATGCTCCGAAACTGTGGCATTTGTGGCAATGCGCTGCTCTGGTTGACCTCATTCCTGCAGAGACGCACCTTTCAGGTCTCTCAAAAACCATTTCGCTCAACGGTGCATTTCACGCAGCAGGGAGCACCACAGGGCTCCTCACTAAGCCCAACTCTTTTTAATGTGTATGTCCGCCCTCTAGCGGAAGTCATTGAGAGGTATGGTCTTACCATTATTTCACACGCCGATGACATGCAAATTGTCATCACTGTATCGCAGAATTGCTGATCTGTGGCCTCGTCCCTCTGCTTATGCTTACCAGAAGTAGCGGCATGGATGGACTTAAATTGTTCAAAACTGAATGCCGGGAAGATGAGGTATTGGTTCTGGGCAAATACCTCAACATTTGGCCAATGCTTGGTGGCCAGATAGCCTCGCTGCTCTACTCCCCTTCCAAGTCAAAAAATCTGGCCATCTGGTTCATTGAAAAGCTCTTCATCAATGCCCAGATTACTGCCCTTGCAGGAAAATGTTTTGGGATTTTGAAGAAAATTCTCCATCTACTACCTGAGTCCATCCAAAAAACTGTAGCCCAGGCCCTGGTGATATCCAGACTGGACTACTGCAATGTCCTCTACTTGAGTGTATCCCAACCCCGTCTGAACAGGCTTCACAGGTCCAGAATGCTGCAGTTCACCTTTACTCAAGTAACCAAAGCAGGCCTCCATCAGTCCTGCACTAAGAAAGCTTCAATGGCTACCGGTGAGGCAAAGAGTCACCTTTGAAGTGCTCTGTTACTGCTATAAGCCGGGTCTGGTGGCTTAGTGGACTAATGTGTCCACTGCAGGGGCCTGTGTTTGACCTAACGGTCACAGGTTCAAATCCTGGCGGGCCCACTCAGCCTTTCATCCTTCTGAGGTCCATAAAATGAGTACCATTGAGTTGGGTAACAATTAACATCTGTTATTTAGCTACAAGATACCTGCTGCGGTGAACGTGCGCATTACAAATACACATGTTATGTTATAAGGCGCTTCTCAAGGCCCTCGCTATCTTCAGTCGATGATGAAACCTTTTGTACCATTTGGGAACCTAAGATCGGCTGAAGCAAAATTGTCTTTGTTCCAAAATTCATAAGAGCCTGAATAGTAGGCTGCTCCTTTGGACTTCTTACACCCACAATCTGGAACTCTCTTCCTGCAGCAATTCAGCAAGCCTAATCCGAAACCCTTTTCAGGAAAAAAATAAAAACCTGGCTTTTTGGTTCTGGTTGAGATATGTCCTTGGCATGGGCAACATTATTCTCCAGAGTCAGTATCCTAGCGCTGGGACACTTCGTAAGAAAAAGCTGTGTGCTCTATAAATCGAAAAATTATTATTTTTATTATTAATCATTATTTTGATTCTTTGACTAATGTTGCTAGCTAGTTCCCATCAAAAGTTAGACTTTATTAAGTTCAATAAAGCCTTCCCATGTTAGCCTGTGGAGCTAGCAGCATTACAATGGGGAAAAATGACTTTGGCTGGTTGCTCACAAGGGCATTGAAAATAAATTTTATAATGTCCCTGAGGCACCTAGAACAGGCCTAAGGGGTGACTTATATGTAATACAAAGTTAGTTTTGGACTTTGGAAGTACTTTTAATACCAAAGTCGAACTTGGACATAGTTTCAGTTTAAAACCAGCCTGCAAGGAAGGCCTGGCTTTAAAATGACACCAGATATCACAGCAGTGCACAATTAAGTGCATTAAGTCCACTGGTGTCTCTAAACCTACATGCACTACCGTATACTAGGGACTTATGGGTAGGTTGTCTTGGCCAATTAGAATTACACCAATCACAATATATCTTTTAAGGACATAGCACTGTCCCTGGGCCTAGATAGCAGAGGCTAGGGCACTTTCAGAGTCAGTACCCACCAGTATGAGTCAAAACAGGGGGGTGATCATGGCAAAAAGGATGACTTTCCTACACCTCTCATGTGCACTTGCCTCCTGTGCCACTACAGATCTGCACTTCCTCCCGTGATGGGGTCCCGCGCTAGTTCTTAATGCATGCTTCACCTGGTTTACGTAACGTGAGCCATAAATAATTTTTCTTCTCACACTAGGTGAATTCCGCTGCCGCCACTAAGTTCTGTATCCAGGAGTTGACTTCCACACCGCCTTAGACAGGGCCTCCACACCGCCTTAGACAGGGCCTCCACACCTCCTCAGCAGAACTTTCGAAATCGACAGAGTCTTATCACAGTAAGGCTCAAGGCTTCTCCCCAAACAGCTCGCTCATCCCAGTATCATGTCCTTTTCTCCAATAACAGCCAAGACTCTTGAGGGTTAAGGTAAGTAAAGTTTATTCCACAGCACATTAAACTGCATTTCCATTGGAATATCAGTGTAAATTCTGATTTAACGTTCCACACAAAGATCCCAACTGGGATGCCACACACTTGTATGTGAAGAAGTACAAGAGAAAAAAAAGGGAGCCCTCTGAGAGATCAGATATGCCTGAATAGCACCTCCACAGAAGAAACCCAATGCTGTCTCCAATCGTAAGTTTCTACTGGATTTTAAGAATGCCAAAAGTAGTATCTAAAGACACAGGCCTTCGCCCACCTTGAAACAACCAAATGCTTTGGTGACTAGCAGCTGGGATCATTCTAAAGGCTGGGGACAAGACCACCAAAATAACATTCAGAGATCTGCTCACCTCCCTAGGCTATGGCCATCCTGCACTCTGATACACAGGATACACATCTGGATTGGTTGACAGCTGGGCTTTGTCTGGGTTGGGTGACAGCTGAGCTTTGTACATTCCCTCTACACAGTCACACAAATGGAGAAGGGGTGGGACATTTGCATCCTGATGGCCCATCATCAGGTTGATGGGCCATCCTGAGGTAGATTGGGAGGGAGGAGCTGACACTTACACCTGAATAGGGCTGTGCCTGTCTCACACAAAGAGCTGCACATCCCCCTGTAGTGAGTCTGGAGCCAGAGCAAGAAAGGTAAGGACCTTGTGATCTTCAAAGGCCTCTTTAAAGTCTCCCCCACTTCAGAGGCACAACTGGGTATACATACTGGACCCCTGACACAACCAAATCAGAACTTTGCTGGAACCAAGGACATTCTGCCTGGATGAAGAGCTACTGTGCTGTAGGAGGGACTGCCACTTTCCTAACTGCATTGCTGTGTTGGCCTGCTGCCTGTTGATTGATGTGCTGTAGGAGGGACTGCCACCATGCTACCTGCTCTGCTGTGTTGGTCAGTTGCTTCTTGCCTGGGAGTGAGAAGGACTGGACCGTCCTGAACCCAAGTTTCTCCAAGGACTTGCTGGCTTGCCTACTGTTTTCTGAAGTCTCAGGGTCATAAAAGACTTCATTCAATTCTGTTGGTGCTGCTGGACTCTGCCATCTATGAGTTCTACCCTTGCCTGATGTGCCCCCTCCAGTCCTGGGCCTCAGAAGTAGGTTCTGCAGCTGCTTCTAAAAAAATCGACACGTCGCCACTGAGCCTAACTGAACCGACGCATTGCCCTCCGACACCGACACACTGCTGATTCGTTGACATCCCTGCGCAGCTCGATGATGACGCATTGACCTGACTGCGAGGTGCGATGACGATGCAGTGCCGACCCGAGTTCCCGTCAGCTCAACGACGGTGCAGCGCCGATCTGAAGACACAGCTGTGAGGCTAGACTAAAATGCGTCGACCCAACTGCTTGAATCGGAATCAAAGCATTGAGTCTTCAACGCAGACACTTGCTCCATCCAAGGTATTTTTTCAGCGGGCCCTCCGTGGGTCCTGTAGCCAGCCTACCCTCCATCGTGGTCGGCCTGGGATTATGGATTTACCCCGGTCTAGCGCGACCTCAAGTAACCTTTTAGCGCTATTGACTTCTAAGCACAGTTTTGGGATTTAATTTTTATAAATTCATAACTCAGGTTCTACTTATTGATTTTTATTGTTTAGGTCTTCTTTTACTCAGATAAATATTTTCTATTTTTCCTAACTGATTTGGAGTCTTTTTGCGGTGTTTTGACTGTGTTACTGTAATTTAAGTGTTGCACAAATACTTTACATATTGCCTCTTAAGTTAAGCCTGACTGCTCTGTGCCAAGCTACCAGTGGGTGAGCACAGGTTAATTTAGGTCTGTGTTTCTGACTTACCCTGACTAGGATTGGGGCTCCTGCTTGGACAGGGTGCATACTCTTCCAACCAGAAACCTTAATTTAAAACAGGAAACAAAGATAATACAAGCAGTGGAAATGCAAGTCTAAATCTAAAAAAAAATCTAAATCCGTATTTGTAAAGCGCGGACATTGTAAAGGACATTAGATGAGTGATAGGAGCTTCTGTTGTCTGAGTGGCTAACTGTCGGAGTGGACCTTTCTAACTGAAAGATGATCTCAACAGAGAGAGGAGTGGCACTGTCTAGTGCTCTCAGTGGGACAGCCATGCAGTCCCATCCTCTAAAGTAAGGCACGGGTGGTAGGGGACGAAAGGAGGGAGACTGCACCAAGATGGAGGACAAGAATCGTGGACACTCAAGGCTCGGCCAGTCAGGCCTATATTTTGTTGAGCCACTAGACTGCAGACTCTATGAGGCTCTTTCAATGCCGAAGAGCCCACTTTTGCAAGGTGCTAATGACATACAGGTCTTTCGGACCAGCCCCACCTGAATTCTTTGGGTGGATAGCAGAGTCAGAATGGGAACCAAAAGCAGTCCTGCCAAATTTGGTCAGACCAGCCCCTCTAAGGCGTTTAGTGAACAAGCTCAGCAAGCGAGTCTGACCACTATGAAGTGGGGGGGTTACTCTAAAGAAATTCCGAATGAAGACATTATTATGGAGAACACAAAAAATTAAATGTCATGCATGACACATGAATTTAAATGTATCATAAGTGCACACATTCACTGTTATGCACAGCCAAGAAGCTGAGAACACAATGAAAGACAAATTCGAGGAAGGTTAGCATTCTTAGATTCTGCGGCAACAAATGATGGCAGTTCCGGCAGGACTGTTCCCATTGGGAGCAGGATCAAGACTGAGTTGCATATGGCTGGGTTTAAACTGAAATGGCATGGTGAGCAAAATAACAATGCATTTAGTCCCAGATCTCTGTACTGGGGTAGATATTTGACATTGTTCTGCATCCAGTCCATCAATGGTTCTTTTTGCATTTGTCACCCCGAGTGGGACAGGTATGCACAAACGTGGGTCCCATGCTCTCCATGCCACTGGAGGCAAGCTAGCCTGGCCGATGAGGGGTGATACCACGAAAACCGGTCCCAGGATACTTGTTTCCAGTCCACGGAGGACCTGGCCTGTCAGGTTGGGGTGGAATGTTCCCATGAGGAACAGGGTCAAGACTGATTTGCATTTGGCTGGGTTTAAACTGGAATGGCATGGTGAGCAAAATAACTATGGATTTAGGCCCACATCTCTGTTCTGGGGTGGATGTTTGACAGTGTTCAGCATCCTGTCCATCAGTTGTCCTTTTAGCATTCTCAGGTTAGCATTATCCACCCCAATAAGCAGCACGGCAGGGCCGGCTTTATCGCTGTTGGTGCCTGGTGCAAAAATTCTTTGGGATGCCCTACCAATGACCTCTTCCTCCACAGATTTACTCACTATCACTCTCCAGCAATGCCCCTCATCTCTCCATAGCCACTCTCTTACATCTATTTCATTTGTTTTTTAGAGCCTGTCAAACCAGTGTTGGAGCACTTTACATCACACACACATAAAGAGACAATGAATCATACATGTGTAAATCGGTGTATAGAAAATGTTACATAAGACAGCGGTCACTACAAGGTGTAGGATTCAAATGTCATCCATACTGATGGGCATCTTTTAAGAGTGCTTGGTGTGGAAAAGCACAACATCAGGATTCAAAGCATAACAATAGTTAGGGTTAGCTTTACTAATAATAATGTATTTCTACCCAACCAAACCCTTTTTTAGCAACTTTAGGATAATGAAAGACTATGAAGGAATATAACTTTCTAACCTGTATCATACAGTTTGCATGCAGCTCTTTGATGGTAGTTCAGAGCTGACTGCGCTATATTACGATTGTAACTTATGAACTTCAAATAACAAAAGGATCTCTATGCCAAAAGAAGTAACCCACTGAACTACCCACATAAAATACTGTTCTGTGATCTGCATGGCACAAATTCTTTGCAACAGGCATTTTAAGCCTCTGCGCTACCTTAGATGGGTCAAACCTGCCACTAGACAATCACCACAGTTATTTTGACATTTTTAGTGTTGCCTGAAAAGTGCTGGATATAAAAGGAACTTTGCAGCGGGTGCTTTTAAACCCATAACAATTTGCAAAAAACAGTGCCTCCCAGCTCAGCCATAAACCGTCCCCCAGTAACAAAATCAGAACCCAGGGAAAAAACCAGCTCCCCACACCTCCAGCCTCCCGGGGAAACGCCCGATGCCTAGTCCGGCCTTGGTAGATAGCATGTTAGTGATGTGCAGTGAGTCCTTACTAAGGGCTACCATACCTGTGAGTGGTGTTAAGAGCATTAGGTGAATACTAGTGCACTAACAATTACATATCCCTAGAGTTTGGCTGAGACTAATATGATTTACTTAGGAATTTTCTAGCAGGTGTTTTGGGCATTGCAAATCATTTAGTGTGACCGGAGAGGGTCTGCATTTGGACTTCACGTTTGGTCACATGTTGTACTTGACACCTCATTGTTTATTGAGCCACTACCCTAGGTTATGTGTAGGACACTTCTGGCATTAATCCACCTGTGGAAGCAGACGATTGCTACTTTGTATGATGTGTGCGTACTCGGCTCTCATGAGACCTGAGGTTCCTCACAGATATATTCACCCTGCTGGGACAGCGGTTGTAACAATAATTAGTTGGAGATTTGAAGGGAATAGTACCAAGTTAGATTTGTATATGCAATTCTATAGTAAGTAATACCCATTAAGGAAGGTGTCCTGTACCCTCAACCAGGAGGGACGCACTATGTACATTTCTACTGTTTAAGTGATTTAAGGAAGCATGTTGATAAGGATGTGGCCCTACTACACAGGTCCCAAATGAAGAGGAGTGCATAGACATGGCAAATCTACTGGCTCTGTTAATGCTTGTTATATTGTGTGGTAAGGGTACACTGATAGGTATTACCCTATCAATCAATCAATCTATCAAGGTGCACTTATATAGCACTGCCTCTCACCCGAGAGGGTATCCAGGTGCTATGCTACGGTGTCAGTCGAAGAGCCAGGTCTTGAGTCCCTTCCTGAAGTGGATCAGCGAGGGTGAAGTACAAAGGTGGAGGGGAAGGGCGTTCTAGGACTTGGTGGCGAGGTGGGAGAAGGAGCGTCCTACGGTGTGCCGCGTCAGATGTGTGGTGTCTGTGCGAAGGCGAGGTGAGTGGAGCGGAGGATCCTGGGAGATAGGTAGAAGTTCAGGCGGTGGATCGTGTAGGCGGGTCCCTGGTCGTGGAGGGCTTTGTAGGAGTGGGTCAGGAGATTGAATTGACGTCTTTTCTTTATGAGGAACCAGTGGAGGTCTTTCAGGTGCTAGGTGATGTGTGTCCTCTTTGGCAGGTTGAGGGTGAGTCTGGCTGCTGCTTTCTGGTTCGTCTGGAGTCTTCTCATGAGTTCGGTGATTGTGTCTGGAAAGATTGCGTTGCCGTCGTCGAGTCTGCTGGTGATGAGTGCCTGTGAAACAGATTTCCTGGTATTGATGGAGAGCCATTTGAATGCTTTGCGGATCATGCGGAGGGTGTGTTCTGCATCCAGCAGAGTAGGCTAAAGGTAGTAGTGGATGAGCCACAGAAAGCCTGTGTGAGGCTTGAGACAAAAGCCTAGCCCTAGCTTAGCTCAAGGTCCTCTTAGAACCTCGAACCCAAAACAAGCTGAGCTTTCACGGGAGGTGGGAGGCTACAGGTGCTGACCAAGCTACATAGGGAACCATGATTGAACCCAGGCCTCTGCTCCGCATCTTGTCAATCCTGGTAAATCTCCCTGTGCTGGAAACAAACAGGTGTAATGTGGTCTGTGTCTGTCTGTTTGTAGTTGAGACTCTTAGGTCCTTGGGCAAGGTATGCACTATGTAAAACTGCCTCAATAAAATGTGGATCCTACGTATCACCCATTCCCTAATCTCATCCCCCAAGGACAAAGCATTAACCTTTATTGTGACAAAAAGGTTCTCATCTAGTGGCAGAACTTAACAGTGGGAAACTGGAAAATGTGGGATCCATCCTGGCTTCCTCGCTTGACTAAATTGTGTGATCCTAGAAAATACTTTATGTTACTGAGCCTCCTTTCTGTTCATCATCACATAAGAGAGCACATTCAAACACGTGAGCTCAGGATGGGCACTGTACAAAAAAATCTCTTGTATTTGATTGAATAGCCTATAACGTTGCGTTCTCTCGAATAATAATATAGGACACGTGACAATGGACTAGTTTCATAGCTCAGCAACAGCACTGCCGTCAGGCAGGAATGTTTCTCAGCACATGTGTTAAAGCTCTCTCTTTTAATAAATACTTATCAATGCAAATATATAATCTGATGTACTATGGAGAAACGATTCCTCGTGTAAAGGAATACTCTTTTTTTAATTTTGAATGCGCCTCATCATATCCTTACATGATGTTAGCTGCAAAATGTACAAGCCAACTATTTTGAGGGCTCGGCTCGCGCGTGGGCTCTTAGAGCTAGAGCGGAACCATGGCTCGGCTCTTCCTGTCAATTTGTTGGCTCGCATACCTCTAAAGGGCAAAAGCACGTATGGGCGCCCTCCTTTCTGCCTGCCAAGTTTGTGTGTCGTGCGCGCCGCCCTGAGAGAGGGGACCCCTCTAGTCGGAACACTGCAGCACACTCTGCTGAAACATGTGCTAAGTGGGCATTCCACAACATCTGACATCTGTTGGGCAGGATTAGACGTCCTTTGCTGCAGCAGTCACCATGGCAACCACAGCCACGCTCTTCCCACCGGCGAGCACGGCAGCGCCGAACGAGTTAAGGAACTCGGAGGTGTATGATGTCATTTCCACTCTGGGCTGTGCGGCGCTTTCTTCTCTCAGCACTGCGCTCCAGTCTTTGCTAATAAGGCAACAATATTCACTCCATCCTCCAGGTTGCACTGATCATTACGTTGCTAAGCAACCACCCGGCTCACAATAACAGGCTGAGTACACAGTAATCTGCTAACCTTACAAAAATCTCTCGACATTCTTCTTGCTTTTGCGTGCGAGCTTCCCGGTTCGCACAGAAACATGCAGGCTTCAATGTCTTTACAACACAGGTCACAATGGAGACGGGATGGAATGAAATACGCTTTTAATTACTTCTCAGGACATATTTTGATACCCTTGATGTAAACAATGTGTTTGGACTTCAAGTCAAAATTGTTTTCAAAGCAATTAGGTTTGGGAGAGCTTTGAGCAAGACAAGGATAGCGGGGGCCTGTCGTGAGTCAAAGGGCGCAAGCTTCTTTCTCTTGAGTCAACTGGTGCTCATGTAAAGCGCTCTTATACCTTCGGGTCGAGTTCGCGCTATATAAAACTCCCCTGCCCCACCCCCCCCTCCCCCCACCCAAAAAAAGAAAGTAGTAATAAAAAAAAAATGGCACGAGTCTGTCTTGAACCAATGGTGCAACTCGTGCAAGCTTGTCTCGAGCCAATGGCGCCAGCCTGTCTTAAGCCAGATGGCGAGACTGGGACAAGCCTGTCGTGAGTCACATTGTGCAAGCCTGTCTTGAGGCAAATGTCATGTCACAAGCCTGTTTGGAGCAAGTTGTTCTTACAACGTGTCCTTGTGTAATGTAACGAGTGCTCATGTAAACGCTCCAATACCTTCGGGCCGAGTTTGCGATGTATAAAATTGCCCAAAAAAAAAACAAGCATTTGCAATGCAATAGGTCTCGCATTTACGCGAGTTTGAGCTATTGGCATTGTAAATGACAATGCCTTTTATTTATGTTTTGCGTTTTAAAACATAAATAAAAGGCATTGTCATTTATAACGCCAATAACTTAAACTCGTGTAAATGCGAGACCTATTGCATTGCAAATGCTTGTTTGTCCTAGTCGCAGCTCCCGATGCAATATGTCTGAATGTAATTATTGTAACTGTAACTTGCTGTACTATTTGTATCATGCTACTGTTGTAAAGCGCTCTGAAGCCTTCGGGCCATCTACGTGCTATATAAAATCGTAAAAATAAACTAAATAATGAACAAGACCAAAGTATTACGTAACACCAGAAACTCATTTCGATATAAATCTCTCCCATAAAGACAATGACAGCCCTCTCAGTCTCAGCCGGCCCACGATTCTCCCCAGCGAATTCTGATTCTCATCCCCCACGCGCCCATCCCGTGGCCAAGCCTTGCCAGTGTTGTCTGAGTTCCCTGAGATGAAGCATCAATAGATTAGTCCCCTTAAATGGCCAACCTGGTTAATTTGCAGTCTGCTTCTTCGACAGACTTGCTTCGTCAGTTGTGCTTCAACCTTCTCCACTCCGCCAGCGCCCCTGACCCGAACGCCATCATTTCCCAAGCCCCAAAACTCGCAAACCCACATATTCGAATTTGGCTCCGTACCTTATCGCCGGCAATAATGATAAGCAGACGCCGCGTCCTGGGACTTTATGTTCTGGCTTTGACCAATCAGCGCCGGCTTTGAGCACCCACGCCGCCGAGTCTGTTCAGCGGTCATCTGGGATTGGGAATCTTCATGTGCATCGCTGTTGAAATCCTGTGTGCTGTTGGTAACGGGAGTTTTATATGTTCATAAACCTGTGAAGCTTGGCAGCTGCCTGTCAGTGTCCCACTGAGTGATAATAATATTGCACGAGTAAGAAAAGGCTTCAGTCTCCAGCATGCCTGTTTTACCCCATTTCAAGCGAAACCTATATTTGAGGGAGTATGTTTGTTTGAATATGATTTTAATTCTTCTTAGGCTCTGTCTAATGTACTCCTCCAATGATTGTTTGGTAACTTTCTTGTGAAGCTCTCCGATGCCTCCGGGAACGGTCCGCCCGCAAAAAAAACAAGGGAAAGTAAAAGAGCGCCATGCGCGTGTTGTAGGCACGCCGTGAGCGTGCACATCGGCGTGGCCTGCGGCTCGTGCCCAGTGGCGGCGCCTGCGTACTTCGCCGCCGTAGTTGAAGAAGTGCTGCGGGGACCGGCTGAAGACGGAGACCAGCCGAGGAGCAGCGCAGAGTCCCCACAACAGCAGGTAAGTGGAGTGAGGCATGCTGTGCATGTAAAGCGCGCCGCGCTTGGAGCTTGCGTGCGCATTAAAAAAAAGAAAGTAGTATTGCATGAGGCTTGCGAGGACGGAAGGGGGACAGGAGATGTGCACATCGCGTGTTCACGGGCGCGTTCACATTTCAAGTCCGTCCTGCGCGTGCACAGCTCCTGTCTCCCTTCCGAAGCAAGTCAGCAACAATAAGTCTCGCTAGCGACAGCGCTTCGCGCTGCGTCGCTAGGTCGAGACCTAAAAAGGACGTCTATAAAAATTGATTAATATTGGTGACAAAATTGAACATTTTGTGAAGCCAATCCCAATGTTTTAAGAGGTAAGTGAGGGCGCAGAAAAAAATATTTGAGTCCTACCCGAAAGGAAGAATTTAAGCCAAGGATCCGAGTTTATAAGCCTGTCGGGCAGGATGTTATGATTAATGGTATCAGATGGTGCTGAGAGGCCCAAGCGCTATGGGGCTCCCAGAATCCCGGCGTCCATCATCTTGCGTAATTCGACAAGAGCTGCAGTGACTACGCGTTCAGTGCTACGACCCAGACAAAGTCCTGCTTGCTGACAATCCCGCAGAATAGCATCAAACAAAGCCTCGCCGCTGAAAAACCTATTTTCCGAAGTTTCTTGGGAAGAGTCAGGTCCAAGTCTGGCTTCCTCAGCCATGGCCGCAGCATGGCCTCTTTCCAGCATGGAGACACTGCCTCTGTAGAAAAGCAGAGTTTGAAAATCTGTCTGATCGCAGAGATTTTAAAAGGAGTCAGTTGTTGAAAATCTTTGTCTGGGTAGACATCTTATGGAGAACCTGTGGGGGAGACTGTTGAATTAAAGCCAACAAGTAATGTTCTGATGGGAGGGCAAGTGATTCCAAGCACAATAGTATTACTATTTTGCAGATTAGTGGTAGCCAGTGCTTTAAATGGAAAAAAATAAGTGCAGGTATTGAGATGGTGACAAGGGTGTGGGACTTGGGCGGAGGGGAAGCTATGGGGGCGGGGCTACGGGCAGTGCTAAGGGACCCGACCTGGGGCACACATTTAATTTGATTGAGATTTAATTGGTCTGCGATCAGCATGTTACATGTGTTTTGCAGAAAGCACATGAACCCTCTGTGCTAACTTATGATGAGTCAAAACTGTTATCAGATAAAGTACAGATCTTTTGGGCAAGTACTTTTGTTGGCGTTTGAAAAACGGAACATGTGCAGGTAACCTAATTATTGTAATTAGGGTCGAGCTTAAAATGTCCCAATGGCGACAACACCTCACCTGGCCTCCCAGCGAGGCCTTTGCACACTCCCACACCCACCATGGCCTGAATGCGATGGCCTGGCAGAGAGGTCAGCTAAAACAAATTGCTTCTGCACTGGGCTAGCCCCTT
Organism: Calotriton arnoldi; assembly: GCA_963921515.1. Lineage (NCBI taxonomy): Eukaryota > Metazoa > Chordata > Amphibia > Caudata > Salamandridae > Calotriton > Calotriton arnoldi. Next base: position 235,501 of record CAWUFW010001987.1, on the reverse strand, counting down.
AGGGCTGACGTGGGAACGGCCCAAAATGTAGAGCAAAACCTGGCCTCTCAGGAAGGGCTCTGAATAGTACCTGCACTCCCCCGCCTACCACGGGATGAATGTGAAGCTCCTGCCTGGGAGGGAGCATGCGAAAAACACAACTTTTAGGCTGCTGAGCGGCCCTAGGACCACAACACCTGGCCTGGCTTCCCAGTGTGGCTTCTCAACCTCCTCACACTTTCTTTTCCCCGCCTACCATGGCCTCGGTGTGAGTGCTTGGCTGAGGATTACCACAAAGACACTGCTTTTGTGTTTAACTGTTCCACCTACAGAGCCCTGTGTCCGGCAGGGGCCGAGTTGTGAATGGCCTAATGACAGAGCAACACCTGCCCCTCCCCTCCCACGTCTATCAAGGCACAGTGTGACGGAATGGCAGGAAGGAATGTGAAATAGCACTGCTTGTGGGGTCTGGGCTAAGGTGAAGATGGCCCAGAACTACAGCCACAAAAGTGGCCCCCTCACTCGTCTCAACTCCCCACCTCTAAGCACAGCGTTTTGTGCTGCAGCCCGCCTACACATTCCATAGTAGCCTAGTCAGGTGGCCATAGTGGGGGCTGGGTGGCCAGTAGGATATTGTGGGTGGTTGTCCTCCATGAAACCAGCCCACAGATGACACTCAGGCATGGCCCATCGGCCAAATGTGCGCTTTGCCAATCCATCCCTGGCTGCTGCCCACATTACTAACCTTGATTCCCATCGGCTGTGCAGCTGTGCTACAGTTTCACTATCACCACCTTCCTCCTCAATCTGACTTCAAACAAGTGCAGCCGTACTCTGCTATGCCGGGTCTGGTGGCCCAGTGGACTAAAGCAGCCACTGCAGGGGCCTGTGTTCGACCTCATGGTCACAGGTTCAAATCCCGGCGGGTCCACTCAGCCTTTCATCCATCTGAGGTCGATAAAATGAGTACCGTTGGGTAACAATAAACATCTGTTATTCAGCACCAGGACACCTACGGGTAATCGTGCGCTTTACAAATACACCTGTTATGTTATGTTATGCCAGCAGGAATCCTTCTCTTAGATTTCACACTGTGACGATACGCCTATCAGCAGGCCCCGCTCGCACACCTACAGTGCTATTGACTCCACAGAGCCTGAGTGTCAAATATCACAGTGTGACTCGGCCCCTCCCAAACTTCCTGCCAGCTCTGAATAAATGCATACGGGCCGCCCCGCAGTTAGCACACTGAGGGCAGATTAACACTCGATTATTAGAAGTGCTTCAAGAAAACGGACTGACTCGTCAGGTCTGTCGCGCTTCTTTTTGTACATGCCAAATTTCACTGAGCTTGGCATGCTACCCCATGAGTACCGGTACTCTCTTTAGACACGGAGAAGTTCCGGTACTCAAGGGCAGAAAATGTACAAGTGCCGGTACTTAGTACCGGTGAGTACCGGCCCATTTAAAGCACTGGTGGTAGCAGTTAGGGAAATCCGGGGGCAGAGGGAGGGTGATAACATCAAGACAAGATATTCGATCAAGAGGGATATTATCATTTTCAACTCTTCGTTTCTTTATTTTGTTAAAAAAAAGCATAAGGGATGCTCAGATACCGGGCTTGACAGCTTTATTATTCAGCTGCGAATGATTTTCCATTAACTGAAGCAACCAGTGACAGAAGCTACTGCTTTGGCAAAATCACAAAAGAGAGAGAATCATGCCCAAAAAGCAATTTTAACTGTAATATTTGAAAATCTATCAACAGCTACGAATTAACCTTTTATGTAAATAGCGAATTTAATAACAGACAAAGGCCAGACCTAATTTCTCTGGCTTGCACTAAGCAAATGAACTGTAATTTAATTACATGACACTGGGTCAAAATCTCCATATGCACACTAACGTAATTAGCTCTTCCAGACAGTGCAGTGGCTGCATCATCAATGTGTTATGTAGAGCAGGTTATTCATTGCAAGCTCCAAGGTGAGTCCATCAGGAGTCCTCTCTGCAGAGATCACTCCTGAACTTAAAGCATCTCTCAAGGCGCATGGTGAAAACCTGGCGGAGGAGCTCATCAGAACTGTCATTTGTAACTAGGGCTCCCGATTTTATGGTGTTTATTTTTTTGACATTTCCGTCTCAATTTATCCATATTTATTTTTTGCTAATTTTATCTGTATTTATCCATATTTTATTTTGGATTTTGTGAAAACAATGAAAGTGAAACTGGCATATTTCCACATTTATTTAACCAACAAATATGCACTCAAGCTTGAATGCCTGCCAGGTTTCAGTGACATGAACACCCGCAGAAGATAAATCAATGCACTTATATGAAAATATATGCAAATTTCAGTATCAACCTTATGCATATCTACTATTGTTAAAGCCTCTTTACTAAAATGTCTTTCTTTTTTAACCCCCCTTACCTATCAATCCACACAGCTATTGGCCTGGCTGTCATAGCAGAGGGTATTTAGAATCACTCAAAAAACAACCCAATTTACTTTTTTTATCCACATTTAAAAATAAATACAGACAAGAAAATAAATATTTTAGTGTCTGTATTTTCCTTTAAAAATCAGTAAAACCAGAAAACAGGGAGCCTTATGTGTAACCCACAGCATCAGCCAGCTATGTGCCTTTACTCGCCACGTTATGTATAGAGACAGAGGCCTAGATAGATGCCAACATGCATCTTACTCATCAGAATTAATAGCTATGGCGCCCAATATAGATGTTCCTATGTAAGTAGTCACTAGAACAAACATGTACAGACACCAAGTGTCTTAAAGGTGTATAAATATATTTACTCACTATATTTGGCATATACAGACACAAAGCACCTTATATGAACAGAGTGTATTAGACCTGGCATATTTTGGTGTGGTTTCCCCAGTCTTTTTGCCTTCGACCTCCTGTTTTTGACTGTGTGCTGCATTTTGTTTTTGCTGGTTATAGGACTCTGGGCACTTTACCACTGCTATCCAGTGCTAGAGTGCAGATGCTTCCTATTAAAAATGTAATGGTCATTGGTTTTCTTCTTCATTGGCATATTTGATTTACTAGAAAGTTCCTAGTATAGTGCACTGTGTGTTCCCAGGGTCAGTAAATCAAATGCTACCAGTGGGCCTGCAGCACTGTTTGTGCCACCCACATGAGTAGCCCTGCAAACACGTCTCAGGCCTGCCACTGCAGTGTCTGTACTTTCAAGTTTAAACTGCCATTTTGACCTGGCAAGTGCACCCACTTGCCTGGCCCAAACCTTCCCTTTTATTACAGGTAAGGTCCCCTAAGGAAGCCAAAGATAGCCGCATGGGCAGGGTGCAGTGTATGTAACAGGTAAGACATGTACTGTTGTGTCTCACATGTCCTGGTAGTGAAATACTACTAATTTCCCTTTTCACTACAGCAAGGCCTATCCCACCCATAGGTTAGTATTGGAGCTGCCTTGTAACATCTTACAAGTGTAACTGCCGATTGGGAGTTGATATAAAGTTGGAGTTTGGAGTCTCTGGACTCACAATTTCAAAACACATCTTTTAGTGGTTTGTTTTTGAATTGCAGATCTGAAAATGCCACTTTTAGAAAGTTGGCATTTTCTTTTTTTAACCATTCTGTACCACTGCCTGTCTCTGGAATAAATGTCTAGATTAGGATGACAGTTGGGGTGTTGGAGCATTCACTCTAGACAATCACACAAAGGGAGCTGAGGTGTGCCCTGCATATCCTGATGGCCTTCACCAGGCTGATGGGTCTTCCTGAGCTAAAGTGGTAGGAGGAGTTGATACTGACACCTGTACAGGGCTGTGCCTGTGCTCATGCAAAGCCATCTCCACCCGCTGTAGTGTGTCTGGAGCCAGGGCAGGGAAAGGCAGGGTATTGTACACTACAAAAACTATTTTTTGAAGTTTGTCTACTTCAAAGGCTGAAATTGGTATAAGTACTGGACCCGTGACACCATATCCTCAAAACACTAATGGGTTGAGGACATTCTGCCAAGAAGAAGAACTGGATAGTTATCAGGAGGGCCTGCCACTTTGCTGTGTTGGCCTGCTGCTTTGCTGTTTATGTCCTGGGAGTGAAAGGACTGGACTTTGCTTTCTACAGTCTGCTTCCAAGGTTCTCCAAGGGCTAGAGTTGAGCTTACCTCTTCTTAAGAAGTCTCAGGGCCATCAAAGACTTCACCTGTACTTGCTACCAGCACTTGGACTCTTCAGCTGAGGGTCCTGTCTTGCCAGGTGGTGCCAAATCCAGTTCCTGGGCCCTTGGAGTCAAATTGTTTGTGCTGTAACCCAAGAAACCCAACCCACATGCCATCATTAATGCCTCTGCCAGCACCAGGGCCGAGGGCACAGCTCGTGAAGAGCACAATGCACCACCCGACTTCCACCACAGCCCTGATTGCCAACGGCAGCAACTTATCGACTCCAACGTCGTCATTGAGCCCGCTGCCTGCTCTGGAGCTGAGGGCACCACTCATTAATAGCATGACGTACCGCCCCGACTTACACCGTAGCACGGCCCAGCCGATGGCAGCGATCTCCTTCAACACCACGTAGCGGAAGCCTCGTGGCCTAATCTTTGATGCTGCATCGACACAGCTCCACAGTAAGGAACCGAAGTACTGCACCTGCCTCCGCATTCTCACCTCCCCTGCAGCAGTAAGTAACTAATGCATCACCTCCCATGCCCGACAGTAAGAAGTCAACGCCTCACCTTTCCTGCAAAAGGAAGGAACCGACACCGCACTGGCCTCCATGACACCTCACCTCCCCTGTGTTTTGCATCGTCTTTGTTTTTCACGACACTTCCATGGTACTGTACTGCCGAACTCCGTAACCGGCCCTCACTCCATCGAGGTCAGACTGTCTTTGTGGAGTTGTCGAACGCAACTTTTGGAGCTATTTTTGATTTCTAAAAGCTATACTTTATTTCATCTTGCAACAGTGATATCTTGCTTTGTGTATATCGGACTTTTGTCGTTGTGGTCTTGTTTTATTCAGATAAATATTGGCTATTTTTCTAAACTGGTTAGGAGTCCTTTTGTAGTGGTTTCACTATGTTACTCGTGTGTGTGTGTGTGTGTGTTTGTACAAATACTTTACATATTGCCTCTGGGATACGCCTGACTGTTCTGTGCCATGCTACTAAGAGGATGAGCAGGGGTTATCTTAGGTGTGTAACTTACTTACCCTGACTAGAGTGGTGGGTTCTGCCTGGCTTAGGTGAATATCCTAGCCAACCAGAAACCCCATTTCTAACAGAGCCCAATATGGATGCCTAGAGCCATCTTACTCATTAGAAATTAACAGGTATGGAACACTACACAGATGATTTCACACATATTTATTTATTTATCCATTTATTTATTTAGTAAAAGCACCATCTGTCACCTTACAGCTACAGCGGGGCACTAGGTAGAAACGTTCAAGAAATAACACCCTAAGTCTCTTATCACTAGAAATTACCTACACAATGCAAAGCACCTTTTAATACATGCATCTACTCTAAATAACTGATCTATTTAGACACAGGTTTCCCTATTGATACCTACAGACCTTTGCTCACCGGAACAGACACACCCCACCATACACATGCATTTAGTGTGAAGAACTTGTCTACATAGACAAAATGCCCCATATAGATACCCATAGACTTCTATTCACTAATGTACACACACGCAAAGTGCCTTATTCACAGACATGAAGAACCATACACATGCATGCATACATGCATCTACTTGAACAAACTGATACATAGAGACACATTGGCCCAAATTGATGCATGCAGACTTCTACTTAATAGAACTGATATACACAGACATGAAACACCTTATATATACATACATACATTTACTTATAAGAACTGATGTATACACACACGGAGTCCAATAAAGATACTTACAGACTTTTACTCACCAGAACTGATACACACAGACACAAAGCACTGTACACATGCAGTTACGAAAAGGAACTGACATATAAGGCACAGTCATATAGGCATACCTACAGACTTCTACTCACTAGAAGTAATGTGCACAGGTACAAAGCACCTTGCACATGCATACATGAATTTACTTAGACAAATTGACATCTAAGACCCAGAGCCCCATACCGATGCCTACAGATGTCTACTCACTACAACCGATGTACACAGGTGCAAAGCACTTTACGCATGCATTTGCTTAGAGGAATTGACATCTAAGACACAGAGCCCAATATAGATACCTACAGATATCTACTCACTAGAACCGATGTACACAGGCACAAAGCACTTTACAAATGTATTTACTTAGAGGAATTGACATCTAAGACACATAGCCCCTTATAGATACCTACAGACATATTTCTACTAACTAGAAGTAATGTGCACAGACACAAAGCACCGTACACATGCATACATGCATTTACTTAGAAGAACTGGCCTATAAGACATGTAGCAACATATATATACCTACAGACTGCTATTCACTGATCTACACACACATACACACACACAGGGCGCCTCACACATACACAGACACAAATCACCTTACACATGCATACATTCATTTACTTAAAGCAATTGACATGTAAGACACATAGCGCCTTATAGATACATACAGACATATTTCTACTAACTAGAAGTAATGTGCACAGGCACAAAGCACCTTACACATGCATACATATATTTACTTAGAAGAACTGACCTTTAAGACACAGAGCCACATATAGATACCTACAGAAGATACATACAGACTGATTTTCACTGATGTACACACACACACAAAGCGCCTCACTCATACACAGGTACAAGTAACCTTACACACGCACACGTGCATTTACTTAGAGGAACTGACATCTAAGACACAGAGCCACATATAGATACCTACAGACAGATTTCTACTCACTAGAACAGATGTACAGACACAAAGCACAATACATATGTATTTATTTAGAACTGGCCTACAAGACACAGACCCCCATATATTTACCTACAGCCATATTTCAATTCAATAGAAGTAATGTACACAGACACAAAGTACAATACATATACATTTATTTAGAACTGACCTATAAGATTAGAGCCCCATTTAGATACCTACAGATTTCTATTCACTAGAAGTAATGTAGACCGACACAAAGCACAATACGTATACATTTATTTATAACTAACTACAAGGCACAATGCCACATATAGATACCTACGGACAGATTTCTATTCACTAGAAGTAATGCAAATACCCACAAAGCACAATAAATTTGCATTTATTTAGAATTGACCTATTAGTCACAGAGCCCCACTTAGATACCCACAGACAGATTTCTTCTTACTAGAACCGATGTACAGAGACACAAAACGCTTTTTACGCATCCATTTATTTAGAACTGACCTATAAGAGACAGAGCCCCATGTAGATACCTACCAACAGATTTCTACTCACTAGCACTGATGTACTCAGGCACAAAGCACTTTACACATGCATTTATTTATCACTGACATATAAAACACAGCGTCCCATATAGATATCTACAGATGCCTACTCACCAGAACTGATGTACAGACACAAAACGCACTTTACACATGAAATTATTTAGAACTGACCTATATGACACAGTGATCCACATAGATACCTACAGACAGATTTCTACTCACTAGAACCGATGTACACAGATACAAAGCACTCTAGACATGCATTTATCTAGAACTGACATATGACACAGCTCCCCATATAGATACCTAAAGATGTCTACTCACTAGCACTAATGTAACACAGACACAAAGTGCTTTACACATGCATTTATCTAGAACTGACATGTAAGACATAGTGCCTCATATAGTTACCGCCAGACTGTTACTCACTAGAACTGATGTACACAGACACAAAGCACTTTACACGTGCATCTGCTCACAAGAACATTCATTTCAGACGCCCAGCCACATATAAATACCTATAAGCATCTACTCACTACATCAGTACATACACAGAGTACATATAGAATCTGTTGTTGTACTCTCCTATCAGAGTTAAAGCACCTGGGGGCATATTATCAAGGAATAGCGATATTTATCGCTAACCGCGCCTAGCGCGAATTTTTTAACGCCGCCAATCGCTGGAAAATATCGCTGAGATAACACCCTATTAACAAGGTTTATCTCCATAGCGATAAAATTTCCAGCGATAGCGGTAAATGTGAGAATATCGCTGGAAAAGCAGCGATATTCTCGCATTAACGCAAGGATGGATTCAGCCTGACAATCCACCTCCTATACTTTAAACAGGTAAGTCATCCTCAGTAGCAGGTGTTAACATCTAGCGATAAACGCGCTTAGCGCGATTTATTTTATCGCTTCGCCTGCCTTGTTAATAGGGGTTAGTTGTGTTAGCGACTGTTTTCAGTCGCTTTTAGTGGGGAACGCCTACCTTGCATGTCATTAGCGATAATTATCGCTGACATGCAAGGCGATGGTAAAACCGGCCGCTAACGCCTGAAAGCTGTCGCTAACGCCTGTTAGCGACAGCTTGCTGATAGGGCGATAAAATTATCGCCGCTTTAGCGGCAAAGTGCCGCTAAAGCGGCGATAAAGCCCTTGATAATATGCCCCTGGTGCCTACATAAGCTCCTTTCTGCTAGATCCTATCTCATTCTCTGTTTCTGTACTGGTACCTTCTGGGTAAATGGATAGGAACTAGAGACAGCGCGGACCATAGCAGTAATGTATATAAACATCTTTTTCACCTATTACCTGCCTAGGAATAAGTGACTTATACAAAGTGCTCCACAATATGTACCAAAGCAAACACAAGGAGATGATGGACGAAGCACTGAAACTTTTCAGACACTCACCCCCAGTCACAGATCTGGGTTTAATCCATCATCGTTCTTTAGCTCACTTCACCACCCCAGTTCCGACCCAGCCATATGCAAATTAGTCTTGACCCTGTACCTCATGGGAAAAGTCCATCCCGAACTGCCAAGCCAGATCTTCCCTGAATGGACACAAGCATCCTGGGACCGGTTTCAGGGTTACACCCCTCATCAGTCAGGCTAGCTTGAATCCAGTGGCAAAGTGAGCAAGGGGCTCACGTCTGGGCATACCCTGCACACTTAGGGCATACAAAGCAAACACAAGGAGATGTTGGACGGAGCGCTGTACCAACATAAATCCTTGCATGCATCAGATGCATCACACCAACAATGCGGCCCCTATTTACATATGTACAGTCATGGACTCATCAAAACTGACATACTCTGAGAAAGTGGCCCCTATTGCCATCTATAAGCATGTCCTAACTAGAGGTGACATACTCAGAGGTGAGCAAGGCCATTTTGTGGGTTCTATTCAGGCGAGTCTTGCATACAACGAAATAGTGAGTATTACAAACAATTCATCCATTGTATGACAGTCACTGGAAAGCAAGAACAGGAAGAGAGAGAAACACTTCTATGCGCTATACCAGAGGTTTCTCAACGCCCTGAACTATGCTGTGCACTGAGGTATGCCAAACGCTCTCTGCAACAGGATTATATCATTATAGAGGAATTTAAACAGAGACCTCCTTTGAGAAAAGAAGACTACAGTAATATAGCTTACAGAGAGCTACCTTTCCAGAGAAAACACCACAGGTAAACTCAGTTACATTCATATAACTTTGCCATTTCAGAAAATAATACAAAAAGTGTTAGCTTTACTGAAAAATATCCAGTTCATCTCCCTCTCTTTGCTACCCTGGTGAAGTAAGGATATGTCAGCAGGGAAGCAACTGGGCACCAAAAGGAAAGGTTAGGGCTCCAAATGCTGTCCGGGGATGGATATTAGTTCCATATAGTCAGCTCTGCTTATAAGTGTGGGATCAGAAGTCGGAGAGCAAGAAAACTGATGACCTGTGCTGCACATCTCTCATGTGCAAAATTATAACCAGGATGCGCATGAGCGACATGGCACAGGAGACTCTGGCTCTATGACTCCCAGTTCCTACCACACTTGGAGACTGTTGTCCCTGGCTCACCCAAATCTAACCCTTTAGGCATATTTCTTCACACCGACACTCCATACAACAAGCGAGAGCCACATTCACCCAGTGGGTGTGCTGCCTCTGCTATCCTATGTCCTGAGGTATCAAAGCTCAGCTAGGTTGAATTCCAGCAATGGTGGCTGGTATCTACCGGGAGCGGGGTGGGCGGGTATGCGCGAGCAAGCACAATTAAAATACGAATTAAACACTAATCGAGACGCACCGGACCTCTTCCATCCTCTTCTTTCTTCCTCTGCAGCCCGGGCCACCAGTAAACTTCCTTGACTAATCCTGGCGCTGCTCTTGTACCATGAAAGCAGCACCCTGATTGGAGGGAGCAGCCTCACTAAGCATTCCACAGTGCTCTGGAGGCCTGCACTTGCTGTAACCCAGCTGTCTTAAGACAGCTGGGTTAGAGATATTTAAAGTGCGCATGTGTGGCTGGCTGTCGCACTTTAAACAGTGCATTTGACAGCCCACCCACCTCCATGCTGTTGTCACTCACCAGCGGCCACGCCCCATCCTGATGCTTTGTTTAGGACGGGGGATGAAAAATAAAATGGTAATGAATTACCATTTTATTTTTCATCTCTGGGGCTTTGGGAGTGATTTAAGTGTGGTGACGCTGCTCCGCTCCAATGGAGGAGCCGCCCCTGTAGCTCAGAGCCGCTATCACTGCAAAAAACTTCAAAGTGCCTGGAGGGAGCCCCCCACGCTCCGGACCTAGTCAGGAGCTCTTAGGCCCGCCCGTGTACATCGCCGGAGAGGGCCCGCTGGAGCTTGGGGGGCCCCCAGCTCCGCAGGGGCTGCGGGGGCTATTGTTAAGCCACTGCTGCCCCATCACATATTGTTACACTTTCTATTATCATTGCAAGTAACGTGGTTCAGACCTGTTTACCACCACCCTCTCTTGATAAATACTGCCCCCCAGCACACCTGTAGAGGGTGAGTCTCAGCACAGTCTGCAAACGCCCTGGCTACGAATTTAAACCAAGCCAGAGGTAAAGCACATCTTCAACATCCTGTACTGCGTACAGTCTGATGTGTCTGACACCCTCTCGCTGAGAGGATTGTGGTTTACAGATAACTGCCAAAGGCAAGTGAGTCAACAATAGTTGTTTGGATAAGTCCATCTTAAATTCACAATTCATCAAGAACATAAAATATAATTTCAAACATAAACAGGTGTTATAAATGGTGCCTTGCCTTATACAATCACAAAACAGTCTGACACGTTAAAAAAGCCGAAGCCACCCCTTAAATAATTATTTATAAGGCCCTGCATTCCTCTTCGTTCATCTACCTGACTGGAAAATTGAAAATCTTGGGTGTAAAAAGGGGTTCAAGAAATGCACAATCCCTTCCCCTGGAGCCTCCATCCTTCAACCAAGAGCGAAACATGAACCAATCATTCTCACAAAGCGCTACAAAAACCTGGACCTCCCTTCCTCCAGCCCTCCATGTGACCCCATGCCATGCTACCTTTAAAAAAGAACTTAAGGCTCTTCTCTTTGAAAGACCCCGGGTATAGATCTATGATCTCCTGCACACTTTCAAATGTCATTTTTTCTCTTTTCCTGTGCTGTATCTCAAATATTTTTTGTACTGATTGTTGGCAACTGAGTTCTTGTAAAGTGTTCTCATGTCCCTGGGCCATGTCTGCACTATCTAAAATCATAAAAATTAAAATATATAAAAAATAAATGGTATTTTAAAGGAAAAACAGAATGGGACAAGTGAATATCATATCTATGTAACAGAAAGCAACTGTGAGTTTTCAAATCTCCTCACAGATTCCAATACATTAAGTATGTATTTAGATGTAGAGTGAATCTTTCCAGACTGTCTCAGTCATGGACAGTACTTATTAAACAATCTACAGAAGGAACCGAGAGAAATACCCGATGTTATGGACTATCTCGAGCAAGCAAATATGGCATACAGAAAATAAATCACGAGTTCGGGGGATTGAGGGACATTAAGGTACTCCAAGCTGCAAAAACTCACAGTTGCTTTTTGTTCTATAGGTATGATATTTACTTATCCCATTCTGGTTTTCCTGGTGGAGGTGTGCGCTTTGGAAATTCCAGTTTTGCACTTTGAGTCTGTTATGACTTATTCTCCTTTTCATAAAGTTGAAGTAGGATGTCATTAGTGTCACATTGGTGGCTTCTCAGAAAATTAACTTTTTCTTTTTTTGGGTTTCACTCTTTTCAGAAAAAGGACTAACTTTCGAATACGGAATCACAAATATTTGGTTCAATTATGACCATGCTCTTCATACGGGCTTCACACACTGCTGTCTTGATCACATGGTGATGGCTGGTAGTGACACCCACTAGGGTATGTGTAGAAATGATCAATATTTGTAATGCCAGCGTAATATGATCTTGCAGCCTTGAAAAAGTCCAGGAGGACGAAACACGTGTTGGCTGCGGTGTTTTGGATTTTTCTGTCTGTTACTCTGATTTTGAAGTAAAAGAAGAATTGAACTTCTGTGGACTGGATCTATTCATTTTCAACGGCACATCACTCAAGACGAGTTGGACTTTCAATTACTATAATATTGTGTCCTTGAGGGCTAGCTTTTTCTGTCTAGTAGGCTTTACCTAATAAAGTGCATGTGGACAACTATATAGAGTGTGCACACTCTTGGTAGGTTAGGGCTAGTGTGTGTATAGTACCTACCTAAATACATCTACAGGACACTAACCATGAGAAAAGCAAAAACTTCAAACATCAAAGGCAATTATGAAATAACAGTACGGATTATGTTTTAGCTACCTACAGCAAACAGCCAAGAATGCACTGTGCCAGGAAATAGTAACAAATTACTTTCTATGTTTGATTTAAAGGAGTCTTTCACAAATATCACTCGTGTATTCCTATGAGATATTAATAGAAATAAGAGTCTGCTATTAGAACGATTGTAGCAAGAGACTAGAATCTGACCTGATGAAGATTGCTGACTCTATAGATACAGAAGAGTCAGCAGAAACATGTTGATAAAAGAGGATGAAGGGACATTAACATCCTTTATCCGTCCTCTGAGCCAGAAAGCTTTTTAACCTAGCCAGGACATAATAGACTAAAGAAAGTTAGAAGAACAGTCCCAACATTCGTTTGTCTGGCAGGATTAAAAAAAACCTTGCTCCCACACTAGTGACAGAGCTCACCTGGATTCACATTTTTGATCTGGTTGTGGGAAGCTCCATGATGAAGCATGCCACAATATGTGGGTGAGGGCCTTGCTATTCACAAAATTACCGACAGAACTATCATGGTATACACTAGACACACTAGCCCTAACCTACGAAGCATGCGCACACTGATTGATTCGGCGGGACGGAAGGGAAGAATTTAGTACCTCTCCCCCCTTAACTGAGTGATTCTGTAGACAGCTATATCGAACCATTAGGTGACTCTCTTCCATGATTGTTTCTAACTTTTTGACTGATACAGAGTTCACAGTACGTTTTTGCTGGTCAATTAATGACTAAATTACCGTTTGACGAGTCAGTGATTCAGATCCGAGTCGGGGCACCGATGTACTGGACATGCTGCAGACAGACCTCATGAACTGCAAACTAGACCTTTGCCTGATTTAGCGTGTCTATTTGAGAAGTGTGCACTCCAGAGAAGGGCACTCACTATTAGCCTATGTGAATGTCTTGAACAGCTTTGCACATGTACATAAAAAAATTAGCAAGGATATGAGTCATCCCACCAGGAAGGCTTCCTTTAGTGAAATAAAGGGTGCCCTTAGAGGTCGGATTGAAGGTATAATTTTTCATGTGACTTCGTACTGAATTGATAACCAACAAATTTGGATGAATGCTCCCTCATCTCGTCGAAAATAGTTTTTTTTCCAAATCTCATCTGATGTATATGTTTTTGTTTAAGTTTAAGGTTACAAAAAGTGATGGATGGAATGCTTGAATTAATCTCAGCCACTAGTAATTGCTCGTGGTAGAGCTTGGTTCCCATTGGAGCCCTGAGTAATTACCAGTGGCTCAGATTAATTCAAGCATTCCATCCATCACTTTTTGTGGACGGGTATGCCCATACATGGGTCCCGTGCACACTGTGTCACTGGAACCAAGCTATACCCGGCTGATGCACCCATAACAAGGACGACACCGGTCCTGGGTTGCTAGTGTTCTGGTTCAGGGAGGCGCTGGCTGGGCAGTTCGGGCTGGACTGTTTCTACTAAAGCAAGGCCATGACTGATTTGCATATAGTTGGGCCCAAATTGAGGTGATATGGTGAGCAAAATAACGATGGACTGGGATGCGGCCAGAGCAATTACCAGTGGCCGAGATTAATTCAAGCATTCCATCCATGCTTTTTGAATACTTTAGTAAGTTTAAAGGAGTCACTTTACTTATTCACAAGTATTTCCTCATTCTCAAAAATCGATTCTTTAAACTTGAAAATCGTTTATAAGCCAAACTTTGAACTATAGACTGAAGCTATATGAGGGAAGATGCACCAAAGGACACAGTCTCTGACAAAGAGGTGAGGCCTTGCAACGATTTTTTCAGATTTACATTTTATTGCTAAATAGAAATTGACACGAATATTTGAGAAGTACTTAATATATGATGCTTAATGTCTCAGTGTATCAGTGATATTTCCTACCATACATGACCTATGGGCTGTCTGTGTGATTGCTGCTGCATTTGTGTATTTGGACCTGTTCAACATTATAATGTTTTTGTATATACATATGCCACTTTGTCACTGTAACTCTTTATAATAGTCTCATAAAATGTAATTACAAAAAATAAATATTCCAAGATTATTTTCTCTCATTTCACTATGGAATTCCACATAAAAGGAATCAAAGTAACGCTACATCTTCAAATATTTAATATTAAAAAAAGCTAAAAAGTAAAATATTGTATGAATTTGTACACTAAATTATTAACACATGAAACTGAATTGGGCCTCTGGTGATTAAGACTAATTACAAATGCACTTTGAATCAAGTTCCGCACCATCGGCAGAGAGAGGTGAGGTGTTACCATTAACAGGTCTAAGGCTTAGGGGTTACCCAATTCAAACCCTTTTTTGGAGATTGTGGCAGTTTTGTATTCAATACTCGTACAATGAATTGTAATTTGTATTCTCACACTGCTCCACTGATGCTATCACTCATATCATAAACTAAGAGATAATTTTTGGCGCTTAGAGAATTATGGCTTGGTGACGGGGGAAGACATATTAGACAATGAATGGCAACGGAACATGGGCTATCCTAAGATGGTGTCCAGAAATATGGCGGGTCAGCTAATACAATATCATATACTGTACCATTCGTATCTGATGCCCAGAAGGCTACATAGAATGTTTCAAACCATATCAGAATAGTGTGCCCGTTGTAAGGATGAGAATGTAGATTTTTGCATATGATTTGGTCATGTGCAGTGTTATCCCCCTATTGTGAAAGTATAGTAAATCAGATAAACCAGGTAACAGGGCCGGAAATTTAGGGGGTGTCCAGAGCTTGACTGCTAGGAGCAATGCTAAGGACAAAAAACACATAAAGAGGCAGCCAGGTTTGATGACTTGGATCTGATACTGGTGGAATGAAAGACTGCAATGCTGTGGAAAAGCAGCAAATCCATGGCAGTAAATAGGTGGAGAGGTGAGCGCCGAAGGTGGGCTGCAACAAAAGCAACGATTCTCACAGATCTAAGTAAGAGGGGTGGACCTGCTTTGCAAATTACAGAATGGGACATATTCCTGCTAAAGATATCCAAGGATGATGTTAGACCATCAAGAACGAGCTAGGCATTGTAGACCTGGAAAAGACATAGTTATCGTAGACCTGGTAAAGTCCTAGGTATCGTGGACCTGGTAAAGACCAAGGTATCGCAGACCTAGTGAAGACCTAGGCATCGTAGACCTGGAAAAGACATAGGAATCGTAGACATGGTAAAGAACAACGTATCGTAGACCTGGTGAAGACCTAGGTATCGTAGACCTGGAAAAGACCTAGGTATCGTAGACCTGGAAATGTCCTAGGTATTGTAGACTTGCTAAAGACCTAGATATCGTAGACCTGGTAAAGTCCTAGGTATTGTAGACCTGGTAAAGACCAAGGTATCGTAGACCTGGTGAAGACCTAGGTATGGTAGACCTGGTAAGGACCTAGGTATCGCAGACCTGGTAAAGACCTAAGTGTCGTACACCTGGTAAAGACCTAGGTATCGTAGACCTGGAAAAAACCTAGGTATCGTAGACCTGGAAAAGTGTTAGGTATTGTTGACCTGGAAAACTCCTAGGTATCGAGGACCTGGTAAAGACCTCAGTATCGTAGACCTGGAAAAGACCTAGGTATTGTTGACCTGGAAAAGACCTAGGTATTGTAGACTTGGTAAAGACCTAGATATCGTAGACCTGGTAAAGTCCTAGGTATTGTAGACCTGCAAAGGACCTAAGTATCGTAGACCTTTTAAAGTCCTAGGTATCGTAGACCTGGTAAAGACCTAAGTGTCGTACACCTGGTAAAGACTTGGGTATTGTAGACCTGGTAAAGAACTAGGTATTGTAGACCTGGTAAAGTCCTAGGCATCGTAGACCTGCAAAGGCCCTAAGTATCATAGACCTTTTAAAGTCCTAGGTATCGTAGACCTGGTAAAGACCTAAGTATCGTAGACCTGGTAAAGACCAAGGTATCATAGACCTGGTGAAGGACTAGGTATCGTAGACCTGGTAAAGACCTATGTATCGTAGACCTGGAAAAGACCTAGGTATCGTAGACCTGGTAAAGACCTAGGTATCGTAGACCTGGAAAAAACCTAGGTATCGTAGACCTGGAAAAGTGTTAGGTATTGTTGACCTGGAAAACTCCTAGGTATCGAGGACCTGGTAAAGACCTCAGTATCGTAGACCTGGAAAAGATCTAGGTATTGTTGACCTGGAAAAGACCTAGGTATTGTAGACTTTATAAAGACCTAGATATCGTAGACCTGGTAAAGTCCTAGGTATTGTAGACCTGGTAAAGACCAAGGTATGGTAGACCTGGTGAAGACCTAGGTATGGTAGACCTGGTAAGGACCTAGGTATCGTAGACCTGGTAAAGACCTAAGTGTCGTACACCTGGTAAAGACTGAGGTATTGTAGACCTGGTAAAGAACTAGGTATTGTAGACCTGCAAAGGACCTAAGTATCGTAGACCTTTTAAAGTCCTAGGTATCGTAGACCTGGTAAATACCTAAGTATCGTAGACCTGGTAAAGACCAAGGTATCATAGACCTGGTGAAGGCCTAGGTATCGTAGACCTGGTAAAGACCTATGTATCGTAGACCTGGAAAAGACCTAGGTATCGTAGACCTGGTAAAGACCTAGGTATCGTAGACCTGGAAAAAACCTAGGTATCGTAGACCTGGAAAAGTGTTAGGTATTGTTGACCTGGAAAACTCCTAGGTATCGAGGACCTGGTAAAGACCTCAGTATCGTAGACCTGGAAAAGACCTAGGTATTGTTGACCTGGAAAAGACCTAGGTATTGTAGACCTGGTAAAGAGCTAGATATCGTAGACCTGGTAAAGAGCTAGTATCGTAGACCTGGTAAATAGCTAGTATCGTAGACCTGGTAAAGACCTAGGTATCAATGACCTGGAATAACGGTGACAGATGGATGACTACATTGGAAAGCATTGCTGTGAGCATAGTAGTGACTACTGCTTGAGTTAAGGAAAGGTTTGACCCCTCTAAATGGATACGTTCTGGCAAAGGGGTCCATAGTCGTGAGACGAACAAAGGATTCACAGGTTCAATTTCAAGAGGTGGTAGAGCAGAAAAAATAATTGCGACATCGGATGCACACCACAAATCAAGATACGGCTTGATCTTGTGATGCACTTTCACTCAATTTTCACCTTCTTCTTGTTTTCTACGTTAAAATATTTGAATGCCTAGCTTATGCTTAAAGACGAGTGGGCACAATAGTGCCTGGTGGATATGTTACATGTACTTGTTGCTTGTAAAAAACGAATTCAATTTTTTTAAAGTTTAAAAGGAGGCTGTTTATAAATGTGTCTTTACAATAGAGAGAAACATGTATTCACAAGATTTAAATTTTTTACTCAAAAATTGATTCTTCAAAACCGTTTACAAATTAAACTTTGAAATATGCACTGAGGCTTTGTGAGTAGAGAAGCACCAATGGAAGACATCTTACAAAGCTAAGATGTCTTGCAGCCATCTCTTCGGATTTGTACTTTCTTGCTAAGTAGAAACTCAGACAAATATTTGAAGAAAACCATATTTAATAATTATTTAAAAAAAAGTAAAATACTGTGTGCATTTGTATATTATACTGTTAACACAAGACCTGAATTGGGACCTTCACCATCAAGTTATGTACCATTGGCAGAGAGGGGCAAGGTGTAGCTCTTTCCTAGTCCGATGTTCAGGGCGATTCATACCCTTTTTGGACACTGGTCATTTTTTTGTGTTTACAGTTCGATCAATTAATTGCAATTTTAATTTTCAAACCACCCAATAACATTTTGTGTTAACTGTGTGACATTTTTTCTTTCTAAAATAATTTTCTAACAAATAATTCAAACAAATCTGAAATAGAAAACAATTCCAGTAAAAGATTAAGCATTCGTTTCATGCACATGTAATTCGGGAAGATGTAAAAGTTTTTTAAAGACGAATTGCCATAACTGACCTTTATGAGAATGAAAGCCAGGTAGCCCTGCAGGCACATACGTACACCTACAACTTTTATTGATCAAAATCTCCCAGAGCAGAAGCCAGGAAAAACTAGGATGTTTCCCTGATTTCCATTAACTATATCCATTGTTCACTCTCCTGCTTTCTCAAATTAGACATTCACAGCTCCACCTTTGATTCCTGATTACAAGTGCGATGGATTTGCGATTACGAGTGTGTGGGGTGCCTTAAGCACCGGAAATTGCATATATGAGTATATTGGCCATTGTTCCTTCAGTACATATTACCAGATTTACTCTCCAAACATTACCCGAATAAAAATGTAGGGGATGGAGTAATTGCTGCAAAAAGTTTAATTCAGACACCTGCACAAATAGAAATGTGCAGGGATCGGAAATTAAAGGGCCACTCGTACTAAAGGCCGAAATATCAAACGTTTTCACAGTTGGGACGGTTCCATATGAACAATTCAGCACACGCATACATGCAACGTTTTCTCCACTTAACTAACACAATCGGACCAATGTTACCATACCTTTACTTCACGTAGTAAATTTGGTGATAATATATATCCTGAACAACCAAACTTATAAAAATAGTCCTCTGACACACAGCGGTGGTCTGTGAAATTGAATGAACATTTCTGGTGTTCTACGTGCTTTTTCGCTTTTTCTTTTGCATGACTTACGATGCCGTATGCTGGTTTTTGTAAGGTCCACATATCACAGGAGCCTCAAAATGCCTCAAATACAAAATCTACAACGCTAACGTAACAGAAAACATTATGCTAGAATATCAAGGTGGTGACAATTCTCCTGCATTGTATGTGTCGATTCCTGCATGAGTCAGAGCCGCTAAGAGAACAGTCGATACATTTATTTCGCAGCCTCGTCGCCAGTGACTGACTTTCATCTCACCATCTCATCAATGAGGGATATAGTATTAATGAACTCTTAAGAACTCCTTATATTAATTCCACCATGTAGAGAGCACTAATGGGGGTAGATGGCAGGCTGGGAGTAGATGAAAAATGTATGACCAGCCATTGCTCAAAAGCGGCTGAAATTAGCGAGTATCTTTAACAGGGGTAATGGTATTTTACAGGCACCATTTATTACTCTGGCAGGCTCAATGAAACCATTCCACTGGACAAAGCAGTTAGAAATGAGCTTACTGCCAAAATGTTTTGGATAAAATTAGGAAGTGCCGAGAGGGCCCTTCCATTGAGCTAGTGAGGAGTAACAGACTGGTTTTCAGTTGCATCGTTGCAGGGGCCCTCGAATTGGTCTAAATGCCACCCCTTCTCCCTTTTGCAGCTGTAGGCTGAGGGCAGTAGGCGTGGCGTGCTCTTGTATGGATTTTTAACGCCATCCCTACTCCCCTTTGCAGTTGTAGGCAGAGGGGAGTAGGAGTGGCGTGCCTTTGCACTGATTTTTTTACGCCATCCCATCTCCCCTTTGCAGTTATAGGAAGAGTGGAGTAAATGTGGTGTGCCCTTGCACTAATCTTTAACGCCATCCCTACTCCCCATTGCAGTTATAGAAGAGTGGAGTAGGTGTGGCGTGCCCTTGCACTGATTTTTAACGCCATCCCTACTCCCCTTTGCAGTTATAGAAAGAGTGGAGTAGGTGTGGCGTGCCCTTGCACTGATCTTTAACGCCATCCCTACTCCCCATTGCAGTTATAGGAATAGTGGAGTAGGTGTGGCGTGCCCTTGCACTGATTTTTAACGCCATCCCTACTCCCCTTTGCAGTTATAGAAAGAGTGGAGTAGGTGTGGCGTGCCCTTGCACTGATTTTTAACGCCATCCCTACTCCCCTTTGCAGTTATAGGAAGAGTGGAGTAAATGTGACGTGCCCTTGCACTAATCTTTAACGCCATCCCTACTCCCCATTGCACTTATAGGAAGAGTGGAGTAGGTGTGGAGTGCCCTTGCACTGTTTTTTTTTTTTACGCCATCCCAACTCCCTTTGAGCTGTAGGCAGGAGGAGACTGCTACTGGCAATATTCCAGTGGGCTGCAGGGAAGGCTTTCTAAGCAGGACGGCCCCCTCCATGGCTCCATATTTGGCTTGGCTCCTACTGTGTGGGGCTGGTTTTGGTTTCCATTCCGGCCCCAGCTGCAGAGACAATTTGGAGAGCTCTGCTGGTGGCTCCATAGTCTACATTCTCATCCTGCCTGGGCGAAGAATCGACCCAGCTTGTATGATACATGTGATTTGGCCAAATTGTCATATTTCTCAACATCAGTACCTCAGTTACCCATGCCGGTCCTTGTCTCGCTTTAAGGTATCACTTATGATGGCTGCCACTCAAATAAAAAGATTCAGACTCCAGTCATAATAGTAAAGAGAGCTTGGTTATGTGTCTGGGCGTATCTGCGAGAGGACGATCAGATGTGGCTGGATGAAACACCATACTCCTGCATCCGCCTTCAGCAGCGCTACCATTCCTCGATCACATCATGGTCATAGTTGTATAATGCGTTGCCTTTAGAATGGTCTATAATAATGTTCTATTTTATTAACATTCAGTCTCACTCAATCCAAGCATTGTCACAAAGTGGCCTTTAAAATGTTGGGACTATTTTCTTCTTGCTACTTTTGACCAAGGTGCAATAGTTTTCACTTCAAAATTGAGAATTAAAATACAAGAAAAGATTCAATTCCTCATAGAAATTAGCAAAACATTTCAAATGCTTTGATGTTTTTTTAATTACCTGGTGTTGAAATTGGTAGACTTCATTCCCGGAGGTGATTCCAACATCTCACCAGGCTTTGTGGACTTTTCTCTGTTCATTTGTTGCAGGATAGAGTTCAATTCGCTAATGACGTTCGCTTTAGGGCTTGAGAGTGCTGGGCTTTTGACCTCAGGCACATCCCCCCATAATTTTGAGGTTCTTTGCTGTAAAATTTTAGGGGTACTGGGCTGTGCAAGAATTGGAGGCGGGGGTGGGGCAGGAGGTGGAATCACAAAACTATCAACATTTTCCTCAGCCAGGGCGTCCTTGTAAAGTGCATTGCTTTTGCTAACCACAGGCTTCATTTTTGGCTTGGGAGGTACTGGAGGTTTGTCCACCAGAAATGCTTGTCCATCTGCATAGACTGTACAGGTATCCAGGGCCTCACCACCTTCTGAAGACAAGGTAGAAATGCTGGACACTGTTGAGATAGTGCTGGTTGTCTCTAAATGATGCTCACTACTGCTCCGACTGTCCACCTCCTCGATCCCAGAGTCAGTAACACTATCAAAATGTTCAGGTGGTGGAAGGAAAGAGGCAGGCAAGCAGTTTGAAAGGCTCATATGTTTTCTACTTTCTAAAGAGTTTGTAGCTAGGTTGTGGTTAAATGAAGCAGAGGCAAGGGCCCCGTTTTTCCTCTGCTTCAGCAAGTCTGCCAGAGTAGTAGGCCCTGAACCAGAGGCGTCTTCAACAATGTCAAAGCTATTGGCAAATTCCAAGGGCGGGGGCAATGGCTCTGTAAAAAGGAAATCTTCATCCACATCAACCGACAAAAATGGGGGTGGAGGGATACGAAATGGTAAAATAACTGGCTCATCGACTGAATTAATTGGCACAATCGTTTTCCCGTGAGTTGCAGGTGGTTCAGTAGCATTGGCTGTTGGCAAGGAATCTTCCAGTACATCATTTCTTTCTTGAAATTTAGATGCAGGGAGTTCTGAGGCCATACTTTTCTCTTTGTCCTCATTTTCGTTTGCGGAGTTGTCGTCCAGTTTTGCCGAATCCACCGTATGGACCATGAGCAGACCAGCTGTCTTCTGCTGTGAGGTATCGACAATGTTTATGAGCATGTTCTTCTTTTCTTCTGGACGCTTCTCTTCCTTGTTGACATCTGGCTCGTGCTTATTCTCTGTTGGCTGCCTTCGTAGCTGGCCCCGTTGGTTTGCCCTGCTGGTGGCTGTAGTAACTGGAAATGTTGCTTCTACATTAGATCTCATTTTTGTATCGATGAAAAGGGGCTTATTAAGATCAGGTACCACTGCATCCTCTTTGCTGGGACTCTCCTCTGTTTGTTCACTAATGGCTCTGTCCCTTGCTGCAAGTGCAAGTGCTAAGGGTGAATTTGGATCAAGGACTTTGCCAGTGACTGGGTGAACGTAGTTGCCTGAATTGTTGGTGTTGGTGTTCTTTGGTGCTATACCGTTGTTATCTGAACCTTTTGTTATTTTTGGAGAAGAATTTAATATCCTTGTGCTAGCAAGGTCAAGGGCATTATTAGATGCATTACCATTGGGATTGTTTTGAGTCACCCTACTAACAACTAAAGAAGATGGTGTCATGAGATTCCTGAAGCTTTCATCCTTACTGAACATTCCTTCATCAATAGACTTTGAGTGTCTTAGACGCGGACTTGGAGTGGGGCTGATGTCCTCATCTCCCAAGTCTGTGGAAAGAAAAGCTGGCGAGTTCCGCCTGGCTTCCAGTCTTTTTTCTCTGTCTCGGACTGCTCCAGCGATGGCAGCTGCAAAAGGACTACTGGTGGTCAAGTTGTCATCCGGCTTTAGTTGTCCTGGTTGATCTGTGGATTGTAGGTCAATTTCCATACTGCTTCCCTGACTGCTTTTCCCACTGCTGCTGGTGGAGGGTTCTTTTACTATGATAGTTGGGATTGGAATGGAACAGGTCTTCTCCGGACTGTCCTCGACGTTTGATTGCTTTACCAGCATTCCCTTTCGCCTGGCCGGTTTGGCAGGAACATAGACAGCTTTATTGGCCATCTTTCCAACTTCTGAGTAAGGGTTTTCTGGCATATGGCTCCTCTGTTTTCTGAAGTTTGGCTGGGGAGAAGGATTCCTGTTGTACAAATCTTCGCAGTCCAAGGAATAGCGATCGGATTCATGTCTGTAATACATTCCTTTATCTCTTATTAGAGTGCCCATGTGGTCAGATCGGACAACAGAAGAGGAAGCTTTGGTGGCCGAGTTCTGATTGAAGGCAGGTTTGATTGTACCATATCCTCGCGGTGTAGGCGACTTGGGGGAATTGTAGGCTGAAGGGGAAGGGCAAGGCGAAGGGGAGAGCGATGGCGATGGGACTGGAGGGGGCGGAGAAGGAGGCATCGTTGCTGGTGGAGGCGGAATATCTTCAGAGGTATCTGGCATGGATAAGCTTCTAGTGAATTTCAACATGGGAGGAGCTAAGAATTGCCTTTCTTCCTCAGTTATTCCTGTAAAAAACAGGGACATTTGATCAGGTTGTGCATAATTTGTGTCATGGTTCATATATATAAAGTTGCAAATTACATAAATTCCACCTCCCAAGCGCACAAACTATTCAAATACCTATCGAGTAAAATTTTGTACATTGGAAAGCCAAGTTTAACAAAATATCTAATGCCTAAATATAATATGCAGTGGCACGCTTTGTTTTCTACCGATTAAGAAGTTAACAAATTCCACTGCAATCATAGGACACCTTTTCATACCAGCTCTCCATTACGTGCTGATTTAAAGAATTTTCAATTTTCAATTCACTGCTTTTTGAGAGCACAAATTATTTCATGGGTGATGCACAACTAACACCTAAGGGCAGAAACTGCAAGCCAGTTGCACAAGTTTTAGAGTGCTTTCTGTGCTGAGGATCATGAGTGGAGGCTGTCTTTGAAGGGAGAGAATAATTTGTCCCTAAAGGTTCATAAAAGGGAGTTGGAGGAGATTGAATATAGTGGTTCACCTCTTCTAACTAATGAAAGTTAAATGCCATTCATCTAATTGACAGGGCTTAAGATAGCCTCTTAATTGTGGTCCTTTCAACATAATGATGGACTGTTGTTTGCAAGAACTGTCATTTCACGTCCTAGAACATTGTTCAGTCCAACGAGCCCACACACCCAATGGTATCTCCTCGCTTCATAGGGATGCTACCACATGCTGGGCCGCAGACTTCAGTGCTGTCTGTACTGTGTGCTAGGGGGCAGGAGACATGCCAAAAGGGCTGAATTAAATATGAGTCCAGATAGAAATAAGTTACATTGTCAGTGGTTACCCTGACTTCAACCCACGGCTTCGCAACTTGTGGACCAGGGCGTAACCAAGAGATTCGGATCCATAACAGTTTTTCAGGATGAACTGAATGTAAACAATCTTTATTTAGACTCATCTGTAAGTGTATTTATTTTTTTGGATATCCTGATACTCTCACTTGGATGTGGCCCTTCTGGATCTACGCAGGACAGCCTTGAGGGGAAGCAATGGTGGACATCGTGTTCTGCACGCAGTCAAGTCATCATGGCATGCTACTGGGTCACCATGCGTTTGCATGTGATCACATGCCAAGTCGAGGGTCGGTGTGCATTAATGGTGTCTGCCTTAGAAAGAGGCTGGAGAACAATAAGAGCGAGAGAATTTTCATGTAGAGCCAGGGTCATTTAAAGGAGTGGAACCCTGACGTCCGATGCCTATCTAAATGACTAAAACTGTTTCAAAGATGAGATCAGCTACATTGACAGTGTGACGTGTTCTTCGCCTATTATGGAAATGTTGCTTTTGGAGGAACAGGTTAAATCACTGAAGTATACATTATTAATGTTAGAGTTAGTGGATCCTACACTCAAAGGACATTATTGTGGTTGTGCTCCAGACAACATTTTTCACAATACTACACAGAGTTGGCTATCGGTCAGCCCTTCCTCATGATTGGATGGCTTTCTTGTCAGTCCTGTTGTGTTGTTTAGTAACTTTCGTTCCTAGTCTGTGTATGCCCTGCCCAAGAAGCACAGCTTGTTTACTCTTTCTTTTTGTTGGGTGTACCCTTCTATTACAAATGTCATGAAACTCTTTTTATTTTTACTTTCAGTTGTTGGTTAGCACTCCCTGGGACTGTATGTCTTTTCCTTTTTAGATCGACCCTAGCAGCGTGCATGCGCTGCTCTGCAAGGCGTGCTGTATCTTCTCTAAGGCCATTGCTCCAGCTTCTTACTTACCATTGGTTCCTTTGTGTGTTTATCTAAATTCCCTTCCTTTCTAAAGCTAAGTTTCACATTTGTCCCTCCTTTCGGTAGGTGGTTTCTGCCCCTGGTGACTGGCCCTGTTGCATGTATAATTGCTCTTCTGTTCTATCTCCTTATGTTTTTGCACTTCTTTTTCAGTTTCGTTCGGAAGGGTGGTGCACACGCACAGCACATGCTCCTTTGCTGCTTCATCTCCCTTTCATCTTGCTCCACCCCCCAACACTCCATGCCGCCTTTGGGGACAGCAAGTGGACAGTAGGCGGTGTAGTGTCGGGCCTCAGGCCCACATGATGGCAATGACTGACACGGACACCAGGTGGTAGGGTACAGTAACTGGCCACGAGCACGTGCACCCGGGCCCTTTTATTGGCGGGGCCACGTCACTCGTGACACCCGTGATGGATGGGTGGGGGTGCAAGTGTGTCCAGCCCTCAAAGGAGTGGCTGGGAGTACAGCTGCCTGCTGAACACTAGAACGTGTCCTGCAGGACACTACATTCCTCCCCAACTTTATTGAAGAACAACAACAAACATTAGTCCAACCTGTGGGGACAAAACAAACAGTCAACTAAACACCACAGGGTCCATCAGCCTTACGAGTCAGGTGGCGGGAAGACGTCAGACATGGGCTGGTGACTCTGCCTGCAGCAGGATCATCTCGGCAGGCACTCGTAGTTAAACCTGAGGAGTACAGGACACGACCGCTGGCTTGGAGATGTCCGCTGCACACCGTCAGCTCACTGATGATGATGTGTCTTACAGTCCTGCGTGGCTCCACTCTGCTGACGTCGAGGATGGTCTGCGGTGAGTTCTAACAGTTCATATAGTGGGTTGCGTCATGAACATGGATGGAGTCTATGATGAGAGTTCACGGAGGTGTTGCCTGATCGACTGTCTCTGTTGACCTGCTTGGCTGTAACCAATAACCTGTCGGTAGGGCAATGTCTCTTCTCACTCTCCCGCCTGGGGAGGCCCGTTGTCGGGGTTGCTACAGGACTGCAGGAGGGCTGCGCTGGGGCCGCTTGTGTGCCGACTGGGGGCAGCTGCAGGAGCCGTTACTTAGTCGCACGCACAACCCTCACGGGTGGATGAGTCTTGGCCAAGACATGCTCTCGCTGCCGCGGTTCCGGTGTAGGCCAGGTTCGCAGGTAGCCTCTGGTTTCTTTTTCGGCTGGTGTGGCAATGGTGTGGGACTCCAGTCCATCGGTACTCTGAGGATGGTGTTGTTTGACGCATGTGATGAGGGCTGGCGTGATGGCAGTTGCCAGCTATATGGTGAGTCGGAATAACAGGTGGTGGTGGCTTGCTGGGAGAGTTGGATGTCAGGGGGGACTTAGCAGCCATGTGTCTTCGCCTTGCTGAGGTTGATCTTCGGTGGCAGCCTGCCACGTGGAGTGTGCGACTCCTCTCTTGCCTGTCTTGGGGCCACTGCCGACTCCATCTTGAGGCGGTGTGAGGAAGAACACTCGGTGCTGATCTTCACCTGTGGCCTCTGCGGTTAGGAGCAGGGATGCCGTCGGGATGGACGGTCGCCTGGGGAAGCGTTGGGGAGAGACGCGGTTTGCGCTTGCTGCGGCTTATGGTCTGTTCTCCTGTGAGGCTGTGTCCAGGGACGTCGGTCCGCCTTGGTGGCTGTCTGGTGTGTCTGGGTGTGCTCTTGGCTTGCTGTGCGAGTCCTCGGTCTTCTCTTCTTGTTGGTCTTTTCAGCGCACCTGTGTTCATCCGGTACTTCGGGGTGACAGGGCTGTCACTCTTCTTCCCTCGAGGGCGTTGCGCTTGGACCTCGAGGCGGCGCTGTCGTGGCGCCTGCTTCTGCCTTCGTTCTGGCGTGCTTGTCGGGACTGGTCACTTCGTGTGACGTGCTCCTTGTTTGCTGTGCGACGTGACGTCCGGCCACGTGTCACTGGTTGTTGGAGCACATGTTGCTGTGGCGGCCTGCCACGTGGAGTGTGCGACTCCTCTCTTGCCTGTCTTGGGTCACCGATGACTTCATCGTGAGGCGGTGCGAGGGAGGACACTCTGTGTTGTCGTCGGCCCACTGCGGGGCTTCGCTGGTGCAGTAGAGATGTAGTCGCTCTCTGTGCTGCGTTCAGCAGTGCTTCTTTATGGAGATGTCTCTATCTCCGGGTGCCTGCCCGTGCTGTCAGATTCGCTGGCGCGGCCTTTTGCGCATCTCTGACTTAGTGCGCTCCGTCTTCTTCTTGGGCGTTCTCTTCTGGCACTTGGTGTGCCTGTGTCAGCTCTGCTACTAGTGCGTCTTGCGGCAGTGTTGTGTCCACAGTAGCGCTATTGCTGCGGTAAGTGTCGCCGTCTGGCTCGAACGGCCAGTCTGTGTCCTGGGGTGTCTTGGACTTCTTGGGGTTTTTGGGTGGGCATGGAAGCATTCGCGCTGCCGCTGACTACTTCTCATGTGTCGCTGTGGCTCCTTTAGCTGTGCAGGGCATTCCACTGATCTTTGGTAGATTTCCTCTTGCTGTGAGCGTTGTGCACGCTGTGTGGAGGTGCTGTGTTGTGCACCACCCCTAGGGGCACTGTGGCTACTGTTCAGGTGCTGGTCGGCTGGCTGCCACTGTGAAGCCATGCTGGGGTGATGATGCAGGTGTGGGGCCGTGCGCAGTGTTGGTGGGCCCCAGTCCTCGCGGGATGCTCTCCATTGTCTCTCTTTGGCCACTGTGTGGGAGCTGGGAACACTGCGTAGTTCACTTTGGGCTAGGGTGACGTGGGCAGCACCCTATACCTGGGTGGGGGTCTTAGGCATTCCTCCCACCTCAGCCTTGCTTCTGGGCCTGGGGTCCACTGGTTTCGGCGGCTCTGTGGATGCATGGGCCTGGACCTTCCTGTCATGCTAGGTTTAGCAGTCTGCTGATTCTTTGCACTGCAGGCTGTTCCTTCCTCGTGTGCTTGGTTGGTGCGGCTGCAGTACCACTCGTGGTCGCTAGGTGGCAGGGCAGTGCTTCAGTCTCCGGGGCCCGGCAGTCTTTTCTGGACACTGCAGGCTTCTCCTCCGCCTGGAGATTCACGACGATGCAGGCGCTCCTCACGTGGGCGCGGCAGCCTTTCACATGCTGCCGGCCATGCTGTCCCAGGGGCATCGTGGAGGCAGGTGTCGGGACATTGCATGCATTGTGAGTGGTGCGAGGGAAGGTAAGGCAGTTTCCCCTCTTTCTCTGAAACTGGGAGCTCTTGCGGGGAACACTGACCGGTGCAGCGCCATTGGTGGGGCAGGCATCCGGCCACTAGATGGCGCACATTTGTGGTGGGGGTGGTCTCTCTTACTCTTGTGCACAGATCTCTGGCTTACCGCATGCTGGGCTGCTGAAGGCGGTCTCCCTTTCACCGGCTGCGGCGGCCTCTGGTGGTGCTCTACCACTCTGCTGGCGCCGAAAGGGAGTTAAGGCACAGGATATCACCCTCCTCCTACCGCCGGCTAGTGCGTGTGCCAGTTCTGTTCAGTTTAAGGTGCAATGGGGCACTGTGGCCACCAGGTGGCGCGGCAGCCACTTCTCCGCCCTAGGCCTTGGCAGCAGGAAGAAAAACCCTCGATGTGGGTTGGACGGGGTAGAGAAACTCACCGGCAGGTAGGGAGTGCCAGGGAGTGCCGCTGTCTGCTTTGCTTGTATTTAGAGTTGTCTCTGCTGCTGCGCTTCATCTGCACTTTCTCTCGCGGGGCCGCAGCAGGAGGTGTCAGCCTGGCTACTGTAGGGCATGCCCTCCTTGTTGGCGGAAGAGTGTAATTACCCGGGAGCCAGCCGACCTGTCTCGTGGACCAACTGGGTGATGAGAGGGCAGAGGAATGCAAGGCGGGCCGTACGCCGGGTTAGTCTTCTCTCTCCCGGGGCCCGTCAGTACAGCAGCTGCTGCTGCTTGCAGGTCTCGCTCCGCCCGTATTGGCGCTTGAATGTCCTGCGAGGCCTTGTCTCGGTCTGCGCGACTCCAGCAATCTCTGTTGGCCTCGATGCCATGCGCTGCAGCCATCACAGCGGCGCTTCACTCATACGGTAGGCGGGGTGTCCTCTCCCTCAGTGCCGCATGGGGACTGGGGCTGCAGGTACTGGCTCGCAGACGTGGGTGCTGTGGGGCATGCCGCCTGGTCGTGGTTCTAGCCCCGGAATTGAGCTGCGAGGGGGAGACTTGCGGGTTGCGCCGTTCATTGCAGGCTTACTTACAGCAGGGGCGTGACTCTCCCACGGACTTCATCATCGGGGCTGAGGTACGTTTTCCTCCCCTTCGGTCACTTCTGCTGCTTCACAGATGCGGCAGTCTCAGCACCCCTTGTAGGCTTTGATGGAGGGCGTCTCCTCCATGCGGAGCAGGTCGGCAGCGTAGCGGTGTCGCGAGATCGGTGTAGGCTGCAACGCGTCACCTCGTCACTGCTTGTGGTTGCTGGCAGCGGTGTGGGGGCAGGCTATAAGCTGGGTATTCCTTCCTCACTGAGCAATGGCTGAATAGCGGCAGGCTTGGTACACGCGGGGCAGACCCCCTCGTCGCCATTGTAGTGTCGGGCCTCAGGCCCACATGATGGCAATGACTGACAGGGACACCAGGTGGTAGGGTACAGTAACTGGCCACGAGCATGTGCACCCGGGCCCTTTTATTGGCGGGGCCACGTTACTCGTAACACCCGTGCTTGATGGGTGGGGGGGCAAGTGTGTCCAGCCCTCAAAGGAGTGGCTGGGAGTACAGCTGCCTGCTGAACACTAGAACGTGTCCTGCAGGACACTACAGGCGGCACGGGACACCGCGCTTCACGTTTGTTAAGGTATTCCCAGGTAGCGTTTGTAAACAAACTTTGTTGGATGCCGTACGCCTTTTAAATACACGCCCTTTTCATTGTTACCATCGCGGGTTTCATTATTCGAATTTGGAGGGTGTCGCTTTTAACTAAATGACCGCTTTCATTTTCACAATTGCAGATTCGTATTATTTTAATTTTGAGGCCGTGAGCCTTTTTTAAAAACTTTTTGGCCGTTTACTACAGCTCTCTTACTCTTCCCTCCCCTGCACGAACGCTCTTGCAATGTTACCATCTCACCGCCCCACTATTCAGGCACTAGATTTCTACGCGGCAGCTATGAAACACACCAGTAGCAAAACGCTAAGAGTACAAACGTGTACAAAGCCGGCAGCTCTGGCCGTTACGCCACACTTCAAAAGAAGGGTTTCGAAATTTGGCAACACTGCACAGCAGACGAGTTCAGATCCCTAATGGACCTTTGAACTCTTTTGCCTTTCACAGCCCAAATCGCGCTGTTTTACTTTCCGCATCACTTACATCATGAGAGTCAATCCTTACGTTCTGGAGGACGCACTGGGCTCATGAGTCTCTCACCTCGGGCTGCTCTTGGCTCACTCAGTCTTTCAGCGGCTTTCAAGGAGAAGACGTATAGGACAGGCAGGCAGAACTGTCCTATCCAGCTGTTCCCGGGGTCCGTGCTGGCAGAGGTGCAGACAGCAGATCATAGCCCAACACCCGCTCTGTGGTAGTAAGCATCTCGCGTACTGTAGGGTACTGCAAGGCACTCCCGCCCACCATGACTGGGTGCCGGGTGCTGGCTACACTAGCCGGGGGAAAGTAGCATGCAGCAGGTCGCCGGGGACTGGCCAGGGCCGGACTGGCCATAGCGGGCACCGGGCGTTTCCCCGGTGGGCCGCTAGGGACAGGGCCGATTTTGTTACAGGGCCGTTTTTGCAGCATAGCTGCAATATCGGCCCCTGTAACAAAATCGGCCGAAACCGGCCCTGGCAAACAGCTCAGCCGCACCCCCCCCTAGCCCCGGGAGGGCCGGCCGAGCACTTTGCCAGGGCCGGTTTTAGTTCTCAGTCCGGCCCTGGGACTGGCTTTGTCTCTCTTGCATCGTGGCATCCACAGCGCTCTGCTACCACTCTCGCAACCTCTCTGGCCTCAGTCCGCGGGCGATGTTATCAGGAGCTGAACTAGAGAGACCCCTGATCCCTGTTTTACCTGCAGTTAGCAAAGTTTGGGGCCAAACACGTGCTGCAGTAGTGACAGCCATGACACCTAGCACTGCATAGGCAACACTGCCTGTGAAGCAACTGAACGAAAGTAGGCACAATTCCTTCACTTTCACTAATACGACATAAAACTGTCAGCCTGATCTTAATCGGGCCCAACCTCTGCCCCATTATCCAATAACACAGACCACTGGGTTAATACACATACTACAGAACTCAACATGCAGCGTGAAGCTTGGGGTTCGCAATGCTGAGGGGGCTAACTGAGCATTTCATCCTTCTCAGGTTGATGGACTGCGCTCTGCCTATCCTTTAGCTAGTGTGAGGAGGAGGGTCCCTACTACTATTAGCAGCAACTAAAAAGTTATTTTGTTCTCGTTACTACAGGAAAATTTTCAACTGAGTCACAGAGGTAGGAAAAAAGAGGAAATCTGTCTGTGCTTTCAGACTACGCTTGTCTTCAGCGCCTCTGTGACTCCAACATTTTTCATAGCTTTACAATATAAATGGACAATTCACCATCCATTAGTGTAAAATCCTGTCCTTTCTTTGGTCTGTGATTGGCCACACCATGTATATATGAACTGCATAGCTAAACACTTATAAGGTCCCAAAGGCGAGACCTATAGGCTATGCCAATGCTTGTTCTTTTTCCTTTTAGGGCGGTCACATGCTTTCACTTACTGCCCCCTCTCTCGCTCCACTCTTCCTTCCCACCCTCTAGTTGGTCCTGTCAATGGTATAATGTCTTTCCCCTCCCACCCTCCTGGTGCTCCTCTGAAGTGCCTGGAAAAGGATGGTGGCCTTGGTGATTCCCTGGATGTTATTCCACTGCTGTTTCATGTACCTCACTCTTCCTTCCTTTTTTTTCTTTGTTTACTCTTGGCTCTCATCACTGCCCCTCTTCAGCACCATGCTGGTAGCTGCTATTGGCTTTGCCAAAGCCGGAGCCTTTAAAAAACCACCTGCAGTGCCAAAGCCAATAGTGACAAGCGGGCATGTTAAAAGAGCAGAAAACATTGTTCTCTATACCTGTAAGGTGACCACGCCGATACCTGCATTGCACATCACATTGCATCACTCAACATAGCGGCCATCTTGAAAATCCGAAGACACTGTTTATGAATATAAAAGGAGCCTCTATAGACCTCACAATGATAAGCATTTAGGTACAGCCCGATAACCATTTAACCTATCCTTATGTGTCCTCAGCAGTCTGATACAAGGATCTTTTCCCACTGTGTGGAAGCAGGCTTGTATCTTGCCCCTTCTAAAAAAAAAACAATTTGGATGTAAATGATACAGCCAACTACCGGCCCATTGCGAGAATTCCACTTCCTGCCAAGATAATTGAGAAAACCATGAATGTGGAACTCTCTACCTTTATTACAACGAACCAAATTTTAGATCATAGCCAGTTTGGCTTTAGAGCTAACCACAGCACAGAGTCAGCTTTGATCAAGACTACAGAAGAAATCCGGTCCTCATTAGACAGCGGTGGGTCAGCAGCCTTGGTGCTGCTTGACCTATCCGCTGCATTTGATACGGTTGACCATTCTCTTCTGATTTATCGTCTACAGGAGATTGGGATAAGAGGTAAAGCCCTCTCCCTGTTAACATCATTCCTATCAGAGCGGACCCAATCAGTTCATCTGGGTAAATTTAAGTCTGCTTCTTTCACTCTCCCATGTGGTGTTCCGCAGGGCTCATCGTTGAGCCCTACACTTTTTAATATCTATGTAGCGGAATTAGCTCCACTGATAAGAAGTTTTAATTTGATCCCTACATCATATGCCGACGACACCCAGCTGGTAATCTCGACAGTAGATAAGGACATTAACCACTCACTAAAACTCCATGACTGTATGCTTTCCTTAAGTCATTGGATGAGTTCTCACTGCTTGAAACTAAACTCAAACAAAACAGAGGTGATTATGTTCGGAAATCTCTTTCCACCCTGGTCCCCAGCTTGGTGGCCGGATAATCTTGGCCCCCTCCCGACCCCGGTAGATAAAGCAAAAAATCTCGGGGTTATTGTAGACAAAAAACTCAGTTTTAAAGCTCAAGTGTCCAAGGTTGTGTCCTCTTCCTTTTTTATGATTAAGACCATAAGAAAAATTCTGCCCTTCATTCCAAAATCTTGTAGAAAGTTGGTTGTAACCTCCTTAGTATTGTCCAAACTTGACTATTGCAATGGATTGTATATTAATCTGCAATCCACCCTTCTAAGGAAGTTACAGGCAGTGCAAAATGCGGCCGCAAGACTGATTTTGGGCATACCAAAATATCAGTCTGTCAGATTAATATTGCAAGAATTCCACTGGCTGCCAGTTGGCCAGCGGATAAAATTCAAGGCACTCTGCATGGCCCATAAGGCTTTGCACAAAGAAGGGCCGAAATTTCTAGAGAACCTTTTTTTTTGGGACTCCCCAAATAGAAATCTGCGCTTGGCTAATGCACATCTGATGTCGCCAGTCAGGATTAAAAAGTCGAATTGGGGGGGTAGGAGTTTCACCTTTAACACCATCAGGGAATGGAATTCCCTTCCCTTATATCTCAGAAAAATTTCCTCCCTTCTTGAATTCAGGAAACAACTGAAGACCTGGCTTTTTCAGCAGTAGTGGCAATTAGCACAGTATGTAGCATTGAAAGCGCCAAGACACCTATGGGTATTCGTGCACTGTATAAATTCTACTAACATAACATAACATACATTATCCTGTGGTGTACGTGCTACATTGCGCAGGTCGTGCAGGGGTGACCATTCTGACATAAACATGTAATGCAGCTGATTAAATTCAGTTTTTAAAGGCGTTCAGCTGTGGCATTTGCACACAAGTCCACATGATCTTCAATGAAACATTGTTTGAGGTTGATTTTTTCTTATAAGGGTTTTCCAGCTTTAGTTGCACATTACCAGAGGCTGGTGATACACAGCCCCCACTGCAAGGCTGCATGCGCTGGCTTTAGGCTGGATCATGGCCATCTCTTGACCAGAGAGAAATACTGCCATTCTGATGAGGAGACATTGTAAGCTTCATTTTGTGAGGACATAAGTGTGGGGTCGGTCATTAGTGCCATGCACACTTTTTGACGATGCACCGGAAGTGACACTAATATGTCAGGGAAGTTTAACTCAGAGCAACAATGAGAGGAGTGGGTAAAGAATGGCTAGAGCGCAGAGGGAACTGGGGATGGCTGGAATCAGACTGGCGGACAGTGATGAGGAGGGTTGAAAAGAGCGAGAGGAGCTACGCAGGGCTGGGCTGGAGAAAAGGGTAACTGAGGGACTTAAGCTGGACAGCTTTTTTTTGGGAGGAGGGGGCTTGGGGGCAGGGCGGGGTTCAAAAGTGCCTCGTAGCTACTTCTCGGCACGAGGCCCGCACCCATTTAAGGCCCCGCCCCCTTCTCACACCTGCGGTTGTTCTTCAAGTTGGGAGGTATGGAGATAGGATGACCAGACGTCCCGAATTTCCCCAGTCAGACCCAGTTTTCAGAGGAATGTCCCGGTGTCCCGACACTTTTGTTAATTTTAAATACATGTCCCTGTTTTTGGAAGAAAGGTCATGTCATCCTGCAAACCATAATATGCTCTCCTTCCACAGGCGCCTATGAAGTCTTAATTAATTGAAGTAATTTATCTGTTTCTGCTAGGAGGCAGTTCACCTTCTGCTCCCAGCAGAGAGAGAGAGTGGGGAGGAGCACAGGATGGAGGTCAAGTCATAGCTAATTTTATATACACGTAGGGTGACCAGGTGTTCTGGATTTGCCGAGACAGTCCCGGTTTTTCACCAGCTGTCCCGGCAGATTTTGGCTCATGTCCCGGTTTTTAGAGGGGCTTAACTGAAAACAGTGAGAGCTCTAAAGCTGTGCTAGTTAGCAGCTGTTGTAAGTAAGCAATTTAGTTAACAGGTATGATGCAGGTTTTAGAAATTACATTTTATTTATTTTCTTAGTCCCTCTTCTGTGTTCCTACGTTGATGAGAGCTGTCATTTTGTGCCGCTCTGTTGAAGTAAAATTGTAGTCCTTCTTCTATTTTTGAAAAATGTCCCGGTTTTTGGTTCTCAAGATATGGTCACGCTATGTATACGTTGTCTTTTGTGTAAAAAAAAAAAATATATATATATATATATATACATATATAAATATACACCACATTTTTAAAGCTATGCAAAAAACGGAACTGGCCAGATATAAGAGTGAGACTAAAGGCTTTAGTCTTTCTTTTATGTCTGACCTGTCTCGGTTTTTGCTTCTGAAAATCTGGTCACCCTAGAGAAGGAGAGAGTCAAAAAGTGTGATAGTAGAGATGGGACACTGCAGCAGGTGGCTAGGAAAGTGTCCAGAGAACAGTGCTGAGGGAAGGAAGGTATCAGAACAGCAGTGATGTGGAGCTGGGCCAGCGATGTGCAGGGTTAGAGGACAGTGATGGGGGAGTGGGGGGAAGGGAGAAGAGGGGAGCGGCTAAAGAGCAAGATGCAAGGCACAGGCAGCTGTGTAGAAACTGAAACAGTGATGGGAAGTGAGGTGCCTCCCTTTTGCATCTGTAACAGGCAGCGAAGGGAAGTTCTCCAGCATCTGCTAACATGTATGAAAAGCTTCTGCTGCAGCAGTGAGCAGTCACATATAATTCAGATAAGAGAAGCACACGAACAACAGGATGATTCATCTGCAAACAAGTCTCAGCACCCCACAGATCAAAACACAGCAGTGACACATACCAGAGAGGTGACAACAATCTGAGACACAATCACCCAACTGGACAACAATAGCAGCGGAAAATAGGGCCCTGGGAGAAACGAAGGCAGGAAACTACACTTCTTGCGGCATCAGAAAATACAGCAAAATAATACAACAAGAACAGCAGTAGGTACTTTCTATTGATATGAAGAATACGTTGAAAACAAATAATTTGATAGGAATACACCACGACAAAAAGCCAAAAACCAAACACCATCACAATACTTCAACACAATAAAACACATGAAGGAAGTGTTCCACTGTATGCCACTTACACCACAAACATGCACAGTGACATCTATGCCTGGAGAAGAGGGTGAAACGCCTTTAGAAGAAAACACACCATAGCACACACATTCCTCCCAGAGTGCCTTATGCCGGCATACACCTAGGCCGCGTCATCCGCCTGGAGACACAGACCACATCACACACAGGTTACAAGTAATGTCGGGTGATAAGAGAACACCACCAGAAGAAAGATGGTTCCTGCTCATCATCGTCCGATTGCCGTCACTGATCAACACACAACAGTACCATATGCACATTCCACAAGGTATGTAATGTTCTTCAGCAGTAACCTCATATCAGACAAGGACAGAAAGAGCACATGATGCACATAGGAAACAAAACTGGGCACGGCTGCTGCCTTTTGTAATTGACATAAAGCAAAGTGATTGGGTGGCCTCCAGCCAATGGCGTTGTAATGGCCTCAAAGCAGAACCGTTCTCCAGGGACTGAACCTGAGGCAGAGCAGGACTGCCCTATAGGCAAACTGGCTGATTTCCTAAAAAGACAAGTGGCTGACAGGCCAGCAGGACTTGGGGAGGATCCGTCAGAGTCAGTAACATGTCAGTCTTCGCTGCTCCTGGTCGCCAGCACCAGCCCTAACAGTATTTTCTGGGAGTTCTCTTTGAGCTAGTGAAGGAAGAAATACATTACCCTATGATGAAATAATGTGCCAAATGCGTGGGCTACCTCGTGCTCTCAGATTATAACCCGACTCCTCGAAGGAAGCAGCAGGCCCACTTTAGACACCGTCACCGGTCACTGTGACAGTGTTCTGCCTTTTCACAAGGAGCCCGTCTGCACGCAAAGTAGTTCCCTTCAGTGCCAGAGATTACTATTGAAATGTATGGTTTTTGAGACCCAAAAATATTTTTAGATTTTTAGCCAATTGTTTTTTTATTTCTCAAGGGCTAAACAGCTCCCCCAACAAAAAACGTAAACAAAAACCATGACAAAACAAGCATTGACAAAGCCAAAAGGCTAGCAGGCAAAACCAAGTAACCTAGTAATCCGTCAGTTATCCTATTAGAGTTTGGGTCAGAAGGTGTACTGCGGCTGAAGATCACAATTAAGTTTTGACGGAGTGGATGGTAGTAAGTCTGTTGCATTTTTTGCAGTGTTTCTAGTACTTTTCTGCAATGAGCGAGAGAGGAGGCATTTTTAGGTGCAGGTGGTGGTTAGCACAAAGCGTTAGGGCTTCGTAATCGATTCCTTTTTGGCTGATTGCATCTATAGTTACAACAGTTTTTTTCATCACATTTCTAACACATGCATGCACAATTGTTGTATACATTCACAAGTTATAACATCCCTTATAGAGTAACACAGTTCTATATATATCTGCAGGCGGACGCATAATGGCGGAATAACGCCAAACAAATTACTGGCAGGAAGACACTTAGCAGTCTGGAGCAGTCACAAAAAAGTCCCATCAAACCTTTCAAAGACAACTACATTGTGCTCTGCGGTCGGAAGCAGAATGCCAAGCATGCGAAGATGAGAGCAAACACAATCAAACTGTAATTATATTTCCTAAAATATGCTAAGCTACTAACCTGACAAAGTGATTCTGCTGTCTGACAGAAGGAAATCATTTGTTAATCAGGAAGAGCAAAATTTCTGCAACAAGGCTGCCTTGCTACACAGCAGCCAAGTCATGTTTTTAACAGTAAGTCACTCAAAACCAACTGGTCGACAAAACCCTTCACTGCTTTGCTTTTTTTTTTTTTAATGGCAATGCATGCTTAAATATCACCACTGTCAGCTAAAGTGGTGTATTTTATTCAAAAGGGTCTGTCCCTTTGCATAAGCAATGCAGCCCACTTGTTTTAGTGTGATTTTGTATTTAAGAATTTATGGGAGAGATTTACTAATATTTCACACAGGGACAACACAAGCCCTTATTAAATCTCCCCTTATGTGCTTGTGCAAATAGTGGGTAACGTTTTGTTGTGGAAAAATATAAACAAACTTTTACATTTGGTTTCCCTCTTTTAATTTGATGTTTACGGTTTACGCCTAAAAATGTAGACCCACCACAGCCCATGTCACTCTGCAGCAGTGAAGGGATCACAGTACACCAGTGAGAACAAACTTGCATTTCACAACAAATAAGCTCTTAACATTTACAGCTAGAAAATGGCTCCTTTTAGGTTCCTGCTGAAATGAAATCTGGCAAGAGGTGCAACTCCCTTCGTAACATACGCTCATCATTTTTTACTTAGTTGATATCATTTCATTTTTCCCAAAAGAAGCCAGATTGAAGCAGATGGTGTTTTCACTTCTTGCCTTGGTACTTTCTACCAGTGAAGTGAGTGCCTCTGTCTGGAGGCTGTCCTACAGGGTGACGCTGAAAACATTGAAAAGCTGCAATGGACAAAGGTACATGTAGGCAGAGCAATGTATAAAAAATACTAAGGTGACCAAAACTACTTTTAGAGGACAGGTATGGGGAGGTTGTGTACGCTTTCTAGCCTTTTCCAACTGCCGGAAAAGGTTTTTTGCAGCTACATAGGTCTAAAAAATATGTCTGTCTGTTGAAGGCTGTTTGATACCCTTTACAATGGAAAACATCATCTTCCGAGAAGATTGCGTTAGGGAAACTTACAAGGGAGTACAGATCAGGAGCACAAATCTAAACTTAAGATGGGGAGTTTTTGCACCTCCCTGCAGGTCAGGCTTTGAGCAGAGAAAGGTATAAAAATGTTTAGCAAGGAAATGAATACTCATACATTCAGCAAATCCTCTTTTCAGATGGTGATAAGATCTTTGTGATAAGGTTTATATGCTGTCTAAATACTTAAGCAAATTTAAATTACACCCATCTAATAATCTCTGGGCATTTAGCTTTACACAAAAACATTTTCTATTTTAATATTGAGAAGTACCTTTAAAAGCATGTAAGAGAGATAGGTATGGGGAGCAAACTATTTACATTTCTTACTTCCTAAAATATAAGACTTCATTGTAGTTCTTGGCCAAGAACTGTTTTCTACTGCCGTAGCTGTGGTGTACTGTTTTAATTGCATTTAAGATGGCTTGGCAACCTTTACTAATAGTATAAACTTGAATCACAATGTTACTTACAGCGATAAAAAGAAGCCGAAGTGCTGCTTGTAGCTCTACATTAGGGTTCTCCAAAGTCTGTCTTGGAGGGCCGGATGCATGCCAGATTTTTAGCATGTCTTAAAATCTGGCATGGATCCGGCCCTCCAGGACCGATTATGGAGAACCCGGCCGTATATAAAGTAGCTAACATTATCACTATAATAAACAAACTTATGTTCCATTTATAGAACCCCATAGTTAACTTTCACTTACACCATTAAGTTATATGTGTGTAAGTTGTAAAAAGGCCCGTTCCATTATGTGGTCACACTTGGTGTATTTAAACATGATCTTTGGGTATAAGCGCTTTGTATTCTATAGAGGAACCTGTGCTGTCTCAAAACAAAATGGAACAATTGAATTTCAATTCTCATTGTTGGACCTATGAAAAGTATCACAGCCTACAACAAACAGAACCAATTGACAGAGATCCCCCACTCCGGAGTGATATAGACGTGGAGTTATTTTGGGGGTTGAAAGAAAAGAAAGCATGAGCGGATCACCCACGTTGGAATATTTGGAACAACTTTGTGCCTACATGTACCAACAGATTGAACGGGGAGTACATGTACATGGTGCTGTTCATGTACAACACCCTACACCTGTGTATATATTTGGGCCCCCGGCGTGGAAAAGAAATGTTTGCTGTCAAATACGAATAGAATATGACAAAGATCTAGTCAATTTTATGCTAAGACTAGGGAACTTCTGGTGTAATTTATTGATCGTGTCGGTTGGTTTCAACAGGGCAAAAAGTCTGAATTAGTGAGAATACATTTCTTGGACTAAATGTGTCTTGGCAGAAGTCAAGGTATCCAGATGCTAGTCATCATCACTAAAGCAAAGGGATTTTTTGAGAGGGTATTGACTATAGGGCTTGGAAGCTGGGAAGAGATGGGATAGCAGGCCTGGTATTCTCAGAGAGAAGCCTTGTCACCCTTTTATAAAGATGGAACACCTGAAACTTGCCACTGGTCTATTTCAGCCCTTTTCCTTGTATCCATCTAGGTACAGTAAACGACACCAGCCCAAAATGTATGTTCCCAGCATGGTCCCAGGTTTGCAAGTGTGTTCAGTTAACAAAACTGAAATGCACTGATTCTCAATCCATGTCAAAAGTTGGGAAGGCGACACAGCTTATATCTAAATAAAATATACCTGAATTGGCTATGATTTTCAAAGAGTAAATCAAAGTGTTCCATGCTTATTTTATCACAGGCAAGAAATTTCTGGTTTATTGTAATTGCATTGAACTAAAAATTGGAGATACCAATAACAGCAATTGACAGTCTATTTTCTTTTAACTAGGGACAGCACCTGTTGCTCCCTCAGTTGTCCCATCACTAGAAACCACACAAAAGAGGGCTTCATACTCTCCTAGTTGCCCTCATGGTTTAGACGTGTTTTTAGAAAAAAAATCCAAACTGGTCTCTCCAAGCATTCGCAGCCTTCTGCATGAGTTAGATATTATGCAACACTTGAAATTGTTATCTTGGAAATTAGCAGGTTTGAGCTCTAAGTTAGCCGACCCTGAATGGCTCGAGTTTGTGGACAATTACTATGTTTTAATGTTCCAGGACACATGGCTGACTGAACCCGCCCATAGGATCGGCTTTACTACTTATTTTAATAGTGCCCGCCCCTTTGCTGCTGGGCGATTCCCTGGTGTGTTGATTATTTGGGTTAAGATATCACTGAATTGTAATATCAACTCTCTACACATCGACTCCTCAGATATTCTGGCTCGAGCTTATTTGGACCTTGTGGACTAGGGTAAATCTTTACTAAGTCTACAATCGTACTCTTCCATGTAATATGGAGACTATTGCCTTCTTCGACTCTCATTGGTCTGACCTCAGATCAAAGCAGCTTATTTTGATTGGTGGAGATTTTAATGTCACCTTTGAGTCCCTTGAAAGTATGCTTTGATAACAGAAGAAGAAGACAAAGGAAGCGGCATTCCATTGTTAGACTGCCCGTTTACACCGGCTACTGTAGGGTCCATACAGCTTGCTCAACTGACACTGTCCCACACGATTCGCGGCTGCAATGACCGGTCAAAATCCGATCAAGCTGGATTAAATACTTTTTCAGGAGGGAAGCACAAACGTAAGAAAGATTATTTTCTTTTGGAAATAGCTCTATGGGCTAGGATGCTCGACTTTATAGTGATTATTGGTATGCATAGTGGCCATTGTGCATTGCAGCTTAGCATAACTTCTAGCCTTATTTCAGACTATACTGTGAAAAGTGGTCCAAATCATACAGAGTCTCCGATTAGTAGCAACCGTAGGTCAACCGTGTGGCTGAAGGTGAGAGCCAATCAGGAAGTTCAAATCAAGATTTACGATTCCTTATTCGGCACTTGCATCTCATGCTGACCTAATGCAGCAAGAAATCCCGATTACTGAGATCCATCAACGATTATTCAACAAATTGTGGGAGCTTTTCCAAAAGCACATCAGCACTCTGTCTGTAACACTGTCTGTTAAAATCAAGAGTTACCCATAAAACCAAGAGTAAACCATGGTTTAATACTAGCTGGCGTAAAGCGAAATCTCTTCTCATACTAGCAATCAAATATTTTGTTCCATATTCAGTTAGAACATCCAGATCACACTACAGGTACATTCTTAATTCAAGCAGAATATAGTCGGATGATCTGGGTGGATCTTGTACAGGCCTCAAGGGCTAATGATATTATTTCTTTCTGGCATAGAGTAGGAAGCTCTAACCCTGAAAGTGTAATCCAGCCATCATTGTGGGTCTCCCATTTTGAGAGACTTTATTCCTAGCTCCAACTTGAGACTACTCCGGTTGTTCATCCCAATAACCTGTCTAGCCCTATTACACTCAAAGTAAGGTGTACCTGTTCTTCTCTATGGTAGGTACTCAGGCCTTTATTGACAATGTGAAGGCAGGTAAAGCTCTGGGCCCAGATAAGATCCCAGAGGATCTCTTTTGCCATGATGCCAAATTGTGAACTGCTGATATAAACTGACTTCATAACGCTATAATTGATGGGGTTGAGATTTCCGACACATGGTGTGAGGCTGAAATTATTCCCGTCTATAAAAAGGGCAATAAAGCAATACCGGGAAATTACAGAACAATAAGCTTAGTGAGTCTTCGCCAGACAAGTTCTTAATAAACAGTGGATAGCAGACAACAATATTTTTTATTTCCTTTTCAGGCTGGATTTAGAGCAATAATGGGTACTACTGATCAAACCTTTCGCTTCTCATTCATTCAATGGAAATATATTAGTAATTTTAAAGATTACTAATGTACATTGTCTTTGTTGATTTGCGGTCAGCATATGACCTTGTTCCCAGACAATTATTGTGGAAATACCTTATGTTAATGGGTGCACCTTCTCCACAATAATCAGACTACACAAGAACAATTATGCACAGGCGAGTTTGGGCAAACAGGGGAGGTTACCAAACGTATCCCTGTGAGTAGAGGATAGGGGTAGGCAGGGGTGCGTTCTCTTGTCTCCTCTCTCTCTAGGTAGGTATGTGTATGTATGTATATATATATATATTTCTATATATATATATATTTATTAATTATGCTTTTGACACTCTCTTGGACTGCATTTATGACTAGCACAAACTCACCGCCTTGTTTATACCTGCCCTATGTTCCTCAGCTGCCTTCTAGCTAAAACTCCTATTAGGTTGCAAACTCTTTTAG
Source organism: Calotriton arnoldi (assembly GCA_963921515.1). Lineage (NCBI taxonomy): Eukaryota > Metazoa > Chordata > Amphibia > Caudata > Salamandridae > Calotriton > Calotriton arnoldi. Next base: position 192,053 of record CAWUFW010001987.1, on the reverse strand, counting down.
GCAAGTTTAAAGTCTATTGTGATCATAAGGACATAGAAATTAATATATCGAAAACATAAATACATGGCCTTGAAACCCCACAGGCCTTTTAAAGGAAAGATCCACATAGGGCCAACTCCCCTGGAGAAAGTGTAAAGATTCGACTACCTGTGTATCATTGATCGATAGTAGATCATATTGGGCACCTTAAATAGAGAAGAATAAATATATTCTAAATCACAGGGCAGGTGCTCTCTTAAAGATCCAATGCGCAAACGTTTCTACAACTGTGTTTCCAGCTCTGGAGGTATATAAAGTCATATCACAGTCTTGGGGTTATGCAAATATATCAATATTGGCTGTAGCAGGAAATGTCTTGGTCAGATCTCTTTTTAATCCTCCATAAAGCACTCCTTCAATCCCTTTGTCTTTTGTCAATGGATTATGCAGAATTGCGCACTTGGCCGTCTTGAGACCCCTTTCATACTGTGCACGAATATGGCTAACTGAAGAACTGGCCCCTTATAAGGCGAGCCTTATTGGAATTTTGAAACTCAATATTACTAACAACTTACCCTGGCTTCACCATGCAAAATCTTGGCTAGGTATTCTAGGAATCGATAACTGGTGGACAGATCCAACATCTTTACCATCCGTCCCCAAAGCCACTGTAAAAAAACCCTGTGAGTTTGTTTAGTGGACCAAACACAATGCAAGCCTCTGAGGGCATCTTACAGCTAAATACTTGAAATTGAAACCTTTACCCTCGCTAGAGGTTTTTGTAGATAAAATGTATCCACCTCTATCAAAGTCTCTCTATATGAGGTCTCGGTTTGGAATCTTCCACCTTAAAAGTTTTACATCCAATTGGTCCACTTTCCTATCTCCCAGGAAGCAGAGAACATTTGCTATTTTTCTGTCCGGTCTATCTTGCACATAGAAGGAACTGGATTCACTCCATTTGGTTTAATTCGGCCCTCGCCTGTATTTGCCCACTTTAAGAATTTTCCAAATTAACACTGCTTGCCCCATTGTGATCTCCTTAAGCAGGTATTTACATTGTGTGTGGTTTACTAGGAAAAGGCTAGGCCTGCCGCTTTTAGCTTCCCAGAATGTCCGCAAGTTAATTCCTAGCAGTCATAGCCCCAAACTAAGCCCAAATTAAGATTGCTGAGCATAATACAGATTGAAAAACGTGCATCTTTTTTATTTGTTCCTTGTAAATATTAAGGGTACACGTGTTTTATGAAATTTTTTACCATTTGTATTTATTGAACAATGCAGTTTTTATTGTACTTTGTATTTGCTTGTATGGTTTTATACAAAATTGTCCCCGAAATAAACTTGTGGATGATAGCTGTCTAATTAGTATTAACTGTGCAAGACCCTTCATCGATCAAGAGTCTCAGGTCATGCAATATTGTGTCTTTTAATGTTATTGTTTAGATCAGAGTGCATATGACAGCACTTCAGCTGCCCTATGATTTTGGTGAAATGACATCACAATAGCAGTCACAAACCCTGTTTTAGGTAAAGAGGAAAAGCGGTGATGTAAGCACAAGCAAAATTCCTGTAAACAAGGTAGTCGTCCTGCTTAACAGTGAATAATCTGCTGCATTCTCAAGCCTAAATCCAAAAAACCCAGGACAGGTGGCTGAGTAAACGGACAGTGCCAGTCTGTGCGAGACAAGGAGTTACTAAGCCCCATCTTCTAGTGAGTGTAAGAGCAGATAATCCCTGCTGCAGGGCAGAGCTAGGCTGTTGTAGTTTATAGATCTGATCTGAAGCATAATAGATTGATGGGGTACAGGCGGTAAACAGAGGCACCCAGATCCACCTCTCTCCGCAATCAACTGACAGATGAAGGCAGTCGTACACCACCAGCCCAGTCAGGTTATATAGCTACAGTCGGATGAGCACAGGTGGACGGGATAAGGAACCCTAAGAATAAAACTACCTGAGCTAAGCGAGACTTGCACAGACCTTTCCTCTCATGAGCTGAACTAATACTACTCACCTATGAATGTCTTCCACCCTAGATGATAAAGGTGACGATTACTCCTGGATTGACAACGATTCTTATCCAAGCCCTCCAGGCAGAGCGGACACTTCCATGTCCTTGATTGTATACCATTGTTTTTTGTTAAATACATTAGTTTGGGCACCGAAAAGCAAAACCTTTCATGATGTATCTCTGGTTCAATACCTCTGAACAAAGGAACTCTCCCTTTGCACTAATCACTCAAATATTACATAGTGGAAAATGTTTTTGTTCCACAGATTGCCTATAGACCTATCAAAAGGCTTCCTTGCAATTTCATAATCTAAATAATATATCAGTTATATGGGTGATCTCACACCTATTCAAGATATGTATTAGACTACAAACAGGACATTTGTTTTTGGCATGGCTAGAGCAGCTTTAGGCAGCGTAATGATTACAATGCGTAATACCAGTCTTGGTTCTCACTACCTAAGGGAAAGTCCTCCGACTCACTTATTGTGGCTATCTCCCTTTTGCCATATGTATGATATGTTGTGACATTTATGACATTCTTAATAATGATCACACACTTTATGGAGACGTGAAACTACTTGAAAAAGGATGTGTATAATTTGTGTGAAGCAGCATTCAGAAGAGAACTGGGCTGGTAGGAAGCCTGCCAAATTCTTGACATGGGAATGTTAATAGACATTTGCAAACCAGTGACATTAGAACTGCAAGCTTTACCACTCAAATAGTATAGAGCCCAGGCCAACTGATGTTGGTGACACTATATATAATGGAATTGTTTTACTTTCAGTTGTACAACTAGTAATTAACTCAGAGCAGAATTTACTCTAAAAGACTTGATGCACGAGCCAGCTCAGGAAACATGGAGGGCAGCTGGAGGCTTGCCCAGATTAGAAGAGTTAGGATTTCACATTGACTCAAATAAAAATGATAACCATTCACTTTTGAGAGGAGGCCATGAAAAATATGCCTTGGTTAAAAATTCTATAAAGTTTAAATACAGGTGCAATGGAAATGAGAATTTGAAATTTCATTAACGTACGATGGTAAGACAAATACAATTTTAAATCTAAGTGGAAGTGTAGAACTATCAGACAAATGTTTTTGACACTCTATAGAAGTAATTTCTGTGGCCGAGAGCAGTAACTTGAGAACGTTAGGTTGGCATCTTTGTAAGAATATGACGAGTATCAAATTTACAGTTTAAGAGCTATCTCAGCACGGTCAGCTCGATAACATATGTCTGGCTGCTAAAACTACAGTACAAGATGCTAAGGGTGTAAAAACACTTGAAAGGGAAAAATCTCAATGCCGAGCAACATTATTACGTCTCGATTCAGCTCTAAGGAATTTATTGGGCAAGTGGGGAAATCAGCAAGAATAAAAATAGTGACAATTAGGAGGAAGAACCGAGAAATGTCCTGCCAAGAGAACTGGGGAAATTAGAGAGAATTAAATGACTTGTCATCATCCAGGCAAAAGCATGTCTACAGTGAGCTTTGAAGTTTTACTTTAAAAGTAAATTTTGTATAGAATTGTTGTAGGAAGAGAACCTGACCTGGATCACTGTAAGCAAACAATACAGAAGTATTAAACAAATAAAATATTTAATAAATGTTCATGACGGGGATACGTTTTCTATATTCAATTTTCGGATCCCAAATATTGTTTGGTATTTGATCCCTTAGGGAGAACTGTACACAGTTTCTGCATATTTTAGATATATAGTGATCATATTAAAAAGTTTGAAAAGTAAAACTACTATACGGGTATTGATGAGAGCCTATTTTGAATAGACTATATGCATAGACAAAACTGTCATAAGGGTTAAAGTATTGATAATGATTTGGACACCACCAAAGGTATGTAGGTTATTTATAGCCCTACCTCCCTTCATAAAAAGGCACTGAAATGTGGCAAAAGTCTTGGTGGAGTGCTTCCTATTTATCAGTAAACAATAATTGCCTGGAGTTTGCACAGTTCTTCATGTTTTTTTGTGGATAGCAATCATTTCTTGTAAAAGTACATTAGTCCAAGTTGCACCTGCAGATGCCTTTGGGTATTTTGCAAGCAATGCATCACGTTCACAGACACCACTGATCAATTGCTGAAACGTTGGCTCACAACATAAGCGAAGCACACATGCAAAACTCACAGACCACATTGCGTCTTACCTATGGATTTCTGCCTTCTCATAGTGCCTCGAGGAATGCCCAGAAAAGGACCTTGGGGACTACCCGGGACTGTGGGTGGCATTACTGGAATACCCTGTCTATCATACATTGACTACAAAAAAAGAACACAAAATAAGCAGACAGGATTAAAATGACAAGAGATCAATCAATAAAAGAACAGCATCACTACAATCAAATTAATTGTGAGTGAGTGTCACCTCTGGTCCTAGTGGCAACTTGCAGAACCTCTGACTCCAACTAAGCGCATACACAAAGACCACATATTCATATCTGTTCCATGTACTCACTTGTTCAACTCTGCACTGTGACCATCGCTCTCAATAGACAAAGTTACCCTATGTTTTTTGAAGATTGATAGAGGCAATGTTTTATTTTCTTTCTGGGACATTGAGAAGTGATCACAGAGCACATAATAGATGATCGCCTGACATTTCCCCATAGGGGACACATAAGTGGAATCCTAGCGAACATTATTATAATCTTCTTAGCTCGCATTACAGATGATATATAGATGATATATAGATGAACTGAATGACTGATGCATTTACTACACTAACTATCAGAAAATGCATTCTTTTAGTCATTAGAATTATAGCAGTCAAAGTATACATGAAATCCACACAAACGAAGTAACACAAGATGCATTGAATATGTTAATTGCATAAAACATGATTCCTAACGGCTTACACCTATTTTATCCCTATTGCTTCTTAGCATATTTTAACTTCCCATTTAAAAAACACCCTGATTGTTCTCCTCCTGTATCACAATGATATATATTTTAATAGGGTTAACTGTAGAAAAGGGCAGTATGCCTTCAAACCTTTAACAGGGTTAATTGAAGAAAAGGGCAGTACGCCTTCAAACCTCCTACGCTATATATCATGACATTTATCAATTTGTCTTCATTTTTAAATCTTACTGTACTGCAGCTCTATTCCATGTACTTTATGACTTGCATATAGTTACTCTTTTCGTTTGCAAGACTCTCAAATGCCACAAGATTACTCATTTCTTGGAGCCAAATATCTGTATCCAGTAAAAATTGGGATTTCGATTTTCACAAGATTACTCTTTTATTTTACCACGGATAGTGATCTGTGATTTTACATCCTGTACTAAAATGCACTTTCAGCAGTAGTAGGTGGTACACAAATGCATTGATACAAAAAAGAGCACAATGGAGAAAAGCCCTTATGAATACACCACCATTTTTGTGCTGCGGACACTGATCTCTCAAGTACATTTATTTTTAATATAATTCCGGGAATTATAGAAAGTCTTGGAATTATGGCACCTGAGATTTGAAGCACTCTTCAAATGTAAACCACTGGCCCAGCAACATCCACGCCTCCCAACCACTAGTACAGAAACATCCACGCCTCCCAACCACTAGTACAACAACATCCACGCCTCCCAACCACTAGCACAGCCACATCCACGCCTACCAACAACTAGTACAACAACATCCACGCCTCCCAACCACTAGTACAACAACATCCACGCCTCCCAACCACTAGTACAACAACATCCACACATCCCAACCACTAGCACAACAACATCCACACCTCCCAACCACTAGCACAACAACATCCACGCCTCCCAACCACTATTACAACAACATCCACGTCTCCCAACCACTAGGACAACAACATCCACGCCTCCCAACCACTAGTACAACAACATCCACGCCTCCCAACCACTAGTACAACAACATCCAAGCCTCCCAACCAATAGCACAATAATATCCACGCCTCCCAACCACTAGTACAACAACATCCACGCCTCCCAACCACTAGTACAGCAACATCCACGCCTACCAACCACTATTACAACAACATTCTCGCCAACCTACACAAATCTGTACGTGATCTCTTTTAAGTCATTAGATAGGTTTCTGTAAATTTCTCCTGTAGGATCCATGTCCTATATCCACATATGGCTCCGAAAAGTCTTGAGAGTTAAAAAATGTATAGCCTAAATCCTATTACAAGGCCTACCCACACTTACACCAGTGGGGCAGATAAAGAAGACACATTGCAATAGGCATATGCACCAAGACAAAGGATCTGCCTCAAAAGCTGCAACTACAAGTGGGCTGAAGCAGGAGGGGAATGACAAATGAGAGATCCATAACTCAGCCTAAAATAATCACTCTAAACAGGACAGTCACAAAGGGAGTTGTAAATTGTAGTAATATCTGTACACAATGGTAGGCAAGAGAGTCTTCCCCTGAGAAGCAGCATATAGTCTTTTGGTGGATGCCTGTGTTTTTACTGACATGTCCGACATGTTTCAGTCGAATTGCCATTTAGTGGAAAAGAAGTGTCTGACATGGGTACCTTCATTTGAACCATCCCTGAAAGGTGCTGAACACAGGCAGGGGAATGTAGATATAGTATGAGACTTCCCATTACAGCTAACCTCAGTAAGTCTGACCAAGAGCTCACACTTCACTTTAGGTCTTATTTATTATTACCTGGGAGCAGAACACTGACTCTGGACTTCTTCAGGATGTGGTGATCTATTATTTCAACACAGAAAAAATTCTGAAGAAGAATCTCACTGCCTGATTAGTAGGTAAAATTCTCCACTGAACACCATTAAAATCCCAATACAAGAGGGAGCCATGTTATCTTAGATTCAGTTATTCCACCAGTGCCTGATGCGAAGTCAGCGGCTGAAGCCTCATCAGGTGTGAGTCAACTCAATATATTGTTACACACGGATATGAACAATTGATAGTCATGTGTCTGGCTGTTCGTATGTTTATCGAGAACAACCTCTAACATGGCACATTGTCGTTCAGGATATGATTTATCTTGTGATGCAGCGTCACAAAATCATCACAAAATGCACAGACAATTTGAGAAGCCACACTTGCCGAACCATAATAAGAACAAATCAAAATGTTAGCATAGATAATCCTAAATGTATTGAACCACGATGGACCTACAAACCACCGTCTGCTTTTCCCTCCATAGAACACCAAGAGGACAACTATCATCTGGTGACTATCTCCTCCACCAAACTGAAAGACAGTAATTCACTAACTAAAAGGCACTGTGAGTATGCTTAGCGAAAGACAAAAGAACCCTGGTGTCTGAGCTATCCCTCGCGAAGGTAGATGGCCTACATCCTTTTGATACAGACACGGGCAATGATCTGTGCAGAGCTGAATTCAGGTTCTTTAATGTTTCGATTTAGACTGCACGTGTTCACATCCACAATGACTATCAGAAACCAGCAGAAGGGCATGTTATTGATAGATCACTGTGGGACTTCCTTTGGCTTGTTGCATCTGATTGCTGTTTCTGGATGGGGAGCTATGTGAGAGTGGTGAGATGCAGCTCAATATCACATACTCGTACCTGATTCACAAAGAGCCTCCGTACTCGTGGCAGAGGGTCTGCAGTCATCGTGGGTTCTCTGCACTCGTGGCGGGATCCCTGCAATGAGAAACTGCAATGCGGAAATTCCACCACGAGTGCAGAGTTCCTGCAAAGACCGCGGATCCTCCACCACAAGTGCGGAGGCTCTTTGTGAATCAGGCCCTCAGTATCAAAATCAGATCAGATCAATATACACTTTATAGGAGGCTGCAGTGCATTGGTAACTCGCGTGAGAGGTACGGTACATCCTCAATGTAACTAGATTGGTTTGTCACTCACTGGGCTGGCACAGAATTGCAGTACAGTCCAGCTCCCATTCGGCTAGGTCGCACTGGGATGCCCCATGCAGGGTACCAGGAACAAATAATTTGCCGTCATCGGCTCATCTCATGTAGTAGCACAAATGAGCTACACAGAGTGACGGAATGTCACTTGTAGATGAGATGCCTGGTAGCTGTGTAACATCTTCATTGCTGGGAATAGAGGCTCAGGCTAAACCTTGTTCACAAGCAGATAGGACCATATCTGTGGATGCTCTTTTCACCATATTCATCAAATAGGGCCTTCAGGAATGGTTTGAGAATCCACAGCCCTCTAATTAAAATAGAATCTTGCCAGGGAGAGCACTTCCTCTGCACTGAAAATAGGCTATTTTTGACCTTTGTTCAATAATTTGGTATGACCTCACCTTATGAAAGCAAAGGCCTGACTATTTTGTATATGGTTGCTACTGTCTTGTAATGACACAGCTCTTCTAAATAAAATGATAGCACGGGGTCTAGGCCATGCCCTTAGAACCTAGGAAGCATGGCTACAAGCATCCCTAATGCATGGAGTCTACACTACCCTCCAGTCCAGCAGGGTTGATATTAGCTGTCTAGGACTTCCATTATGAAGCGCTTCCAGTCCCACCACTCTCAATGCTCTAATTAGGTTCACTAAATTTTCAGAATCTAGTTCAACACGTGTGGGTGTACATAAGCCACTAACTTGTATTTTCAGATTTGTCTTGTGCTTGCCTCTGATTGTTTGTCCTGCTCATTTGCCTTATTAGTATTCCATGTGCCTCAGTGTTTGTCTCCTTACCCATCCATCCAGGAGGGAACCAGTGACTCAGGAAGGTCAGAGTGATTGGGCGAGCCAGGCAGATGTTCAGAAGCACAGTCAATGTAACAGAGCAGATTTTCCTGTACATTAATCACTGATAAGCAGTCTTCATGCACACTATGGGCCCGATTCTGATGTTGTTCGGAAGGCCTCCGAATCAGATTTGGCTTTCCCGGATCCGATTCGTAGCCCTTGTTTACGACCGAATCGTACACAGGTCCAAACGACCAAGTACGATGCAAAGATCGCGTACGCGCCGACCGAATCGTTTCCGGGACCCGAACCTGTCCGTATGACTCGTTCGTAGCCGAATCGTGCCGCCCTATGGAGCCAAATTACGACCGAGCGAGTATGATGCACGATTCGGACAGCCGCTTCGTCTCAGTCTCAGCGAGATGAAACGGCTGTTGGAAGGGGGGCCGTAGCAGGCCCCCCCTTTGCCCAGGGCCTTACGAATCTGTCACGGGGGTGTGCCCATGGGTCCCCGCAATCCAGGCATGCACAGTGTGGCGGGCACCAAGGGGTGCCCGCCACAGGGTGTACGCTTTTCCCCACCCACCCCTTTTCTGCTATGGGAGCCTGTATACGCGTCTGTACAAGAGCTCCCATAGAGTTCAATGGAAGTCCGAGCGAACCGAGTCCATAAGCATACGGCAGCATCGTACTCGCTCGTTCGGACTCCCGGAGCACGTCTCGCTCGGAAAGCCCTCCGGATCCGAGTCGTACGGAGGGCTTTCCTAGCAAGATCGGAATCGGGCCCTATGTTGTTTCTCAGAGGTTGAAAGGGCAAATACCTGGACTCCAAGTTCTACTCAAGAAAGCAGGACTAGCTAAAAGTTTTCTAGGCTTTGAAAATATTTTTTTAATGCATTTGTGGCATATAGTAGCTTTATTTGTTCATTTCGGTTATAGAAAGAATGAAACATTACAAAGTAGTAAAGCTTTGTAAGAATGTGACTTATTATATGGTGTAGTTGTGCAACGTAACTGTGTAATAATGTCATGATTCCGTATCAGATGTAGTCAGCTACGTTTGTAATACCTTAGCTCAGTCCTGGGTAGCTGAGTAGTGACTAAGCATTAAGAAGCACCAAGTACAGTAAATAAGAAGACAACACAACACAATAAAAATCCGACATCATAGTATAAAAATAACTTATATTTGTATCTTTCAATAGACAGCTGAACAACAAGAATGTACCAGAGGGATTCAGAGATATGAATTTTAAAAGAAGCAATAAATCACTACTTTTTCACTAAGCGCAATAAATCATTGTAATTGGCTGTGATAGCGGTTTAGGGTTACCTACAACTGGAAAGTTGAAAACAACTACATTGGAACTCTTGGGGGTGCCATCTCTGACAGGGGGCCAGTCACAGGGACCAAACAGGTCCAGGAGGACAGTTACCTGTCACTTTTGGATGTCTCCAGTCCAGTTCCTAATCCTTAGGCAGGACCACTATTGAAGTCAAGGAAGTGGTCCTGATGCAAGGGATACAGGATGCTAAATATGCAAGGGATACTGGGCTGGTGCATAGGCCCTTCTGTGGCCACCCCCTTGGACCTCGAGCTTGGGTGGTTGTCTTTACCCTCAGGGCTCAATATCCAACATGCTCAAAGCGAAGTCAAGCACAGGTCCAGTTGTCAAAGTCAAAAGAACTTATTAAGCGCACATATCACCTAAAGGTCTCATGGCGCTTGCGAAGACTCCGTGCAGACTGACAATCTGATATGAAGGCATTATAGATGGTCAAATAGCCAAGTTTTTAATTCCTTGCGAAAGAGCTTATGATCAGAGATGGAAAGAAGATGCGGAGGAAGCTTGTTCCAAAAAGCAGGGGCGAGAAAAGAAAAGGAATGACCGCCGTTCCTTGCGGTGCGAATTCATCGAGGAGTGAGGAGACATTTAGTCCTAGATCTAAGTGACCTGCTTGGCTGATACCAGCTAAGTTTCTTGGCAAGATAGCTTGGCCCGTTTCCATACACGTTCCTGTGAGCGAGACAGAGGATTTTGAAACGGCCTCGCTTCTTAACAGGAAGCCAGTGAAGAGTCCTCAAGCTGGGCGCTGAAGGAGCTCTTGATGGAAGGTTTAAAATCAGTCTGGCAGCGGTGTTCTGCAAAACTTGAAACTTGAAGTAGAGCTCCTCATTTATGGAAGCTAATAGGGCATTGCCATAGTCCATACGACTTATGATAAGCCCCTGCACCAGCGGTTTTCTGGATTCAAAAGGGATCTATTGAAAGATTTTGCGTAATTTACGCAAAATGCCATAACAGATGCCTATTATATGATTTATATGGTTTTTCATTGACAACTGATTGTCAATCATTATTCCGAGGTTCCGCACCACAGGTTTGGGAGATGGACATGGGTCTAGATTCTGAGGCCACCAGTCACTGGACCAGTATTCATCTGCTTTACCAAAAAGAATGATCTCTGTCTTACTTCCATTAAGTTGTAAGTGATTAGTGCACATCCAGTTGTCAATATGGGTCATGTAGTTTTTAAAACGGATCATTGTGTCGATGGGGTCAGGGCCAAGAGTAATTAATAGCTGAGTGTCATCAGCATATGACACTACATCAAAGCCGTAGGACCTGATTACCCTGGCCAGGGGTGTTACATACAGGTTGAAAAGCATAGGACTCAAGATGGAGCCCTGAGGGACTCCTATGCTTACAGACCGACTACATGAGGTCAGGGTGCCCATTTGTACAGTGGTGGTTAGGTTCATTAGATAGTTCCTGAACCAGTCCAGGGCCCTACCCCTGACACCCACCTCCCAGAGCCGTTGTTCTAAAATGCTATGGAAGATGGTGTCAAAAGCGGCTGACAAATCCAACAGGACTAGTATGGCTGACTGCCTGTTGTCCAAGGCCAGCCTAATGTTGTCTATAAACTCCACCAATGATGTTTCGGTACTGTGTGCCGCCCTAAACCCCGACTGTGATGGCTCTCCAGATGGGTGGTAAGCGGGTTATTAACCAAGGACTCAAGTACCTTTCCAAAATATGGAAGCAGTGAGATTGGACGGTAATTGCTAGGTACCTTAGGATCGGCAGAGGGCTTTTTAAGGATTGGCTTGACTTGTGCTGCTTTCCATCTAGCAGGGACCATAGCCTGTGCTAGTGATATGTTGAATAGGTCTGTGAGTTTAGCTGTGAGCAAAGGAGCTATAGTTGCAAAGAAATGAGGTGAAAGCGGGTCTGCTGGAGAACCTGATTTAATCTTAGTTAGGGCGGTGGAAACTTCCTCTGACGTAAGTACAGTGAATTCGAGTAAAAGAGGCAGAGTGGGGTCACTGTTAATAACTCGATGAGAATCAAAAATTTTAATATCGTGGTAGGGAAAAGACCTATGAATAGATTTAATCTTTTCATCAAACAAGGTAGACAACGTGTCTACCCATTCTTGCGAGAAAGTATTGCTGGGCTGATCAGAGAGAGGGGTAGTAAACTCTTAATATTTTGTAAAGCTCTTTGTTGGAATTGGCAGCTTTGTTAATCCTGTTAGTGAGATACAACTTTTTCGCCTGTCTGATGTTATTTAAGTATCCTCGATGAATCTGTTTATATTTTTGGCGATCTTCTTTGGCCTTGGTTTTTCTCCATTGACGCTCAGCAGTCCTGCTAGACAGTTTTTCAATTTTCAGTGCTAGTGTAAACCAGGGTGATGCTCTAGGCTTGATCCTAATCCTCGACAGAGGCGCCACTATGTTCAGGGCCGATGTAATTGCATCTTCAAAAACTGTTGCTGCATGATCTATGTTCTCGGTGTGAGAAGAAGATGGAAGGTTAAAATAAGCTGAGAAAGTTGCTAAGGTGACTTTACGCCATGGCCTTATCCAGGTGAATTCACTACTGGGACAATTTTTCAAAGTGCCCATTGGCACGAAAATTTTTAATAAATTGTGATCAGACCAAAGCAGAGGGAGGGATTGCTCAACTCTAACTCTGGTTGAATTGGTGAACAAGAGATCCAGAGTATGGCCAGCCAGGTGCGTAGGTCCTACCACCATCTGGACAAGTCCCAGTGTGTTCAGATTTGTTACTAATTGACTTGTATCAGGGTCTGATAACAGTTCCGCATGGTAATTAAAATCACCAATGAGGAGAAAGTTATCAGCAGCTAACACATGTGGGGCAATTAATTCAAGTAAATGGTTTACAAAATTAGTTTTATGGCATGGGGGCCTATAAACTAGAGCACCTCTCCATGTTCCTCTTGAATGAGTTACAATTTTAAAAATAAGCGTTTTAGATGTTTCAATGGTACAGGAATCTAGTGTGATGATTTCTAGTTCCTCCCTGGTTGCCACTGCTATCCCTCCACCTCTTCTAATAACTCTATCTAATCTAGTTAGATGATATTCTGGAGGAAAAGCAATGGCCACATCAGGGGTGGCCTGTTCATGGAGCCAGGTTTCTGTAATGAAACAGATATCTGGCTTTTCTAAGTCGAGAAGGCTCCATATTTCCAAAGCGTGCTTTGGGATTGACGGGCATTAAAATAAAGCCCTTTTAGTTGTTTAGAGGTCTCGGTAGAATCCCTAGTATTTGTTAATTGAGGTGCAGGGAAAGTAGTTAACTCATTGACACTGATAAATTGGTCTCTGGTTACAGCACAACCAGTTCAACCTTTAGTTGGCAATAACTTTCTTCCAGGGTGACCAGACTGCACTCTTATGGCCTTCACTGGTCCTGCGAACTTGGGGGCACCTCGTGAGGGTCAGGGCTTGGTCTCCCAGGCTGCTTCTCGGCATCCAGCAGTGGTCAGGATTGTAGGCGTTGGTCTCTCAAGGGTGCATGCCTCTCAGCTTTTATGGCCCTTTGGCTGTAACTCTGGGAGTTACCCCTTCTGTCTGGTACTTTTGGACAACTCTTCCACATGCGGGGCACTGCAGGCACAGGCCTCTCTTTGCCAGACCTCATGTGCAGCAGGTGCAGTCCAGTCTTTGGTACAGTCTCTCTTTGCTGGGCCCAGGGAGCAGTAGGGCATTCCTTCTTCGGTCCTCTTTCTGAGACATTAGTGATCTGAGATCTGGGTGCGACTTTTATGCCCACTACGAGCCTAGCGAGTGGTGGCATCCAAATAGCCCATGGACTACTAGGTTTCTTCCTACCTGATGAACACTTCCAGTGAAGTCTGGCATCTAGCTATCCCAATGTGTACTTTTCTGCCCACTCCCAACATGGCGAGACCTTTCTCTCCGTGTGGATCTTTCTAGCAAAACCCATAGGTCTGGCTACCTGGGGACTTCACTCCCCTTGCAAAACCAGTTTGACACAGGTTTTCCCTCTATGCCTGGAATGCCAACCTGTCTGCCTAAGCAGCTCTTTCCTAGTGTGGCTACCATTTTCCCTTCAAAGGCAAATTGCCAATAAAACATATACTTTTAAGGGTCAGAGCTCTGTGGTCTGGTTGGCCGATCCCAGTGTAGTTTCAGAGTTGAAAAACCAGCAGCAAATGGTTGGGGTGATCAGGCAAAAACTGTCATTTTTCTTACAAGCCTAAATATATTTTAAAAACTCTTGTACAAAATGCAATCATGAAATAATGTACTATATAAAGGAATAGATAGTATACAATTCTATAAAAGTCCCCATTCAAAGGCCATAAGTTCGTTTGATCAGGCTCTATAATCTAGGCTTCACAGCCTGTATGTAAACACATATTTCTTACTCTTTTCTTAAGTACAGCCTTTACAAGCCTATCTTCATATAATCTTTTCATCACACTATGTTAATAAAAAATAGAAGTGGTAATTTGTGATGTTTTGTTCCCCTTTAACAGTGGTATTAATAGGTTAGTCCTAGGTATTTTATGCTACTATCAAAATAACTGATGGCATGAAAAGAAACGAAAGATGTGTTGTGTTTTCTTTCTGTTTTAATCCACTCAGACAAAGGCTGGCTAAGGCTAGGCCCGCCCTTGCTTTGGATTTGTTAGCAAAGGGAGTGGATGTAAACACTATCTATTATCAGGATTCTGCACACGAGACAATATTTAAATATGGCTCCCTTCCTAGCAGCAGACAAGGGGCACCTCTGCTCTCTGGCATCTGCTGTCAGCCTTTGGATGAACATCCTCCTCTGCCTTCCACTTGACAGTCCAGGCCACTAAAACCTCGAACACATGGTCTCCACTTGCTTTATCAATTCCTTTTTCACTCTGCACTTTCTATTGAGTTCTTCAGGGGCATCTCAGGGAATGGCACTGCATACATGGAAATTAAATATAAAAGGATATTTGAGCAACTAACTCTGTAACCGTACAGGGAAGATATTCACTGTCTACGAAGAGCTTCTGGTGAGTAGCAATTAGCCGTTTGGCTCCTATTAAACAGCAGCCATGTGTACGTCTTCATCTGGGCTAGCTGGAGCCAGGAGGTTTTTACTGCTGGACACACCCCTTGTCTTTACCATTCTTGCACTTCATAGTTTAAATTTTAGATATTCTCAATTGCAACAAAATGTACTTTTTTAATGACTGACTATACAAGAGAGAAACTGGGGTCACTCGTCTCAAAAATATCATACAATTCAGCGGCGTCACTAGGGTTGGTGTCACCCAGTGCGGTAACTTACCCCATGATAAATAGTCTCATTTGGGAAAGGTGTCCCCCCATGTGATGGTGTCACCCGAGACACCATCACATGGGGTGACACCTTTCCCAAATGAGACTATTTAGTAAATAGTCTCATTTGGGAAAGGTGTCACCCCATGTGATGGTGTCACCCGGTGCGGTCCGCACCCCCGCACCCCTCTAGTGACGCCACTGATACAATTACCCCCAGGGTTTTAAACACATTCCTGAAGTAAGTTTAAATGAGTGATGGGAAATTCTCCAAAACTTTCATACTTATGCTGGGAAGCTTTCTAAGAGTAAACACAACTGAAACCATTTACACATGTGTAATTATGCATGGTCTACATTTGCCCATGTGCGTTCGGTTATTATAACTTTAAAAGTTATACAAAGCGCTACATGTCTCCTTTTAGCTACATCAGAGCACTAGCCAGAGGGGCAAATATACCCAATATAAGAGGTGGAAATGAAGCTCAGGCACGCCAAGTAGACTGAATATTAGCTGTGCTTGAAATAGTTCAGTTGGCATACATTTCCTGAAATGCTTGTAGTTGGGTTAAAATCTCAGGATCAAGCTGAGGGCATTCCAGTCTACATCCTTGAATGCTCAATGTTCGTCTCACGTGTGTTAAAAATGGGGGTCTTGAGTTGGCAGAGGTAGGTACCTTTGTCCAAAGAGGGACCCTTGCTTCTAGTCAGGGTAAGGGAGATACACTCCTAAAATAACCCCTAAAAAAACCCCTGCTCACCCCCTTGGTAGCTTGGCACGAGCAGACAGACTTATCTCAGAGGCAGTGTGTAAAGCATTTGTGAAAACATACAGTAACACAGTGAAAACACTACAAAAGGACACCACACCAGTTTAGAAAAATGAGTAATCTTTATCTAAACCAAAACAATACCAAACGACAAAAATCCACAATACAGTATCAAAAATATCCTTAAAAATAGCAACAAATAACTCCACCTGGAGTTATTACGACGTTGTGACAGATGAAAATCCCAAAGAACGGCGCCGGCTGCGAGGTGCGCTGCGTCGGGCCCGGAGTCAAGCAGACCCCCAAAGAACAGTACCTTGGAATTGATAAAAGCAAAGTCGGGGCACGGCGTCGGGGAGGTGATGCTTCGTTGGCGCCTGCGGCGTTGGTTCCTTACGACCCCAGGGGAGGTGATGCCTCTGTTCATTACTGCAGCGCAGGGGAGGTGAGACGTTGATTCCTTACTGTGTCGGGGAGGTGACGTCACGGATGGCGGCGAGGCTTCGATTCCTTACGACGGTGCGATGTCGATGGATTCGGGAGTCACCCACGTCGAGGATCGGCTCCGCATTGATGAAGCACCGGTGTCGGTGAAGTCGGGGCTCCGGTGCAGGCAGCGGCCTCGATGATGGCTTCGGAGTCAATGCGGCGTGGCGTTGGCAGGCGTCGGGCCTACGGTGCAAGTCGGGGTGGTGCGTCGTGCTCTTCACGAGCGGTGCCCACGGCTTTGGTGCAGGTACGGCGTCACTCGCCGGCATCTGTGTTGCAATTTCCTTCTGTGGCAGCTGAAACAGCAGTTCCAGATGCAGAGAGACAGAAGGGATGAAGTCTTTGTGTCCCTGAGACTTCAGAACAGGAGGCAAGCTCAGTTTCAAGCCCTTGGAGATCTTTTCTTCAAGCAGGTGACAAAGCAAACAGCAAAGTCCTTTTTCTCCTTTCCTTGGCAGCAAGCAGCCACTGCAGGCCAACCCCAGACAGCAAACAGCAGAGGGGCAGTATTCCCCCTCAGCTTATCCGGCTCTTCTCTCTTGATTTCCTAGAAGTGATCTAAAGTTCTGGGGTCTGAGCCCCAATATTTATACCACAAAATCCTTTGTTCTCTGAAGGCAGAGAGTGTCTGTACCCTGCCAAAACCTGTTCTGTCTTCACAGGTGCAGCTTCCTGGCAGTGGGTGGAGACAGCATTGTTGAAGGCAGACCAGGCCCATGCAGGTGAAAGGAAATCTCCTCCCCCTACTCTAAATGCAGCCCAGGTCTATTCAGCCCAGCCCTGACTCATCAGACGTCTGGATCCGCTGCCCCTCTCCAGCCCCTGTCATCCAAAAGCCAGACATGCAATACACAAAACCTAGCAGAGGCCCACTGGATGGTTAGGCAAGAAAATACCTACTTTCTAAAAGTGGTATTTTCAAACACAGAATGCAAAAATCACCCTCACTAAAAGATGCACTTTAACATTCTGAGTTCAGGCATACTAAACTTTATTTTTCAATCTTGTTCCCAGGGTCAGTTATGTTTATAAGATATTATAAACAAACTCCCCATTCTGTCCTATGGGAACAGATAGCCTTGCAATAGTGAAACACGAAATTGGCAGTATTTCACTATCAGGACATGCCACACACATCAGGGCATGTCCTACCTTTCACATACAATGCACCCTGTCCACAGGGGTACCTTGGGCCTACCTTAGGGGTGACTGATATGTAGAAAAGGGAAGGTTTAGGGACTGGCAAGTGTGTGCACTTGCCAAGTCGACATGGCAGTCCCAGACTGCACACAGGCCCTGCAATGGCAGGCCAGAGTTACATTTTACAGGCTGCTTCTGTGGGTGGCACAACCAGTGCTGCAACCCACTAGCAGCATTTGATTTACAGGCCTTGGGCACACACAGTGCACTATACTAGGGTCTGACAAGTAAATCAAATATGCCAATCATGGAATCACTAATCCATAACAACAATTAACAAAGGGAACACTTGCACTTTGGCACTGAACAGCAGAGGCAAAGTGCCCAAAGCATCTAGAGCAGAACAAATGGAGTCCAACACACAGCAAAGCATAGGAGGCAAGCAAAAAAATGGAAGGGAGACCCACGCCAATGGTGCCAGATCTAACGGTGTTCTATTACCTTGCTTATCCCATGAGCGCCTATTGATGGAAAAGCTGAGGCTGGCGTGCACAGAGTACCAGTTTCTGCAGAAATACAGGGCCTCTGCCCCAGGATGCTTTGTGGACCCTTAAAAGCCTTACATTTGATCCTGGTACCAAGAAGGAACCAGTGGGGCAGTAGTAGGAAGGTTGAGGGCATGCTTGGCAGCCTGGTTCTGAAGATTTTTCCCCCCATTGGTCGATAATTTTCACCACAGAACAAAATTATTTTTACTTTAATCAGGCGGGAAAATGAATTAAGACTTTTCTTTGCAAGTTTAACTTGGCTTTAGGCTATTTATACAGAATCCAGTAGCTCAGCAGATAAACAGTAACTGTTTTCCAGGAAGCATAGCTTATGTAGAACCATTTTCATCATAAGTTGTCCTCCATAAATTGTTGCAAAAGACCTGATTTACATATAGTGCTTTGGAATCTTAGAAACATATTGTGGTACAATATATCTTACTCTTACAGACACAACTAAATCAGCTTTTTAAAAATCTTTTTCCAGCTATTAAAAAAAGATAGTTAATTTCTTACTCTGCATACTTGAATTCCTTGCTCGGCAAGAATATTTCAGATGGGGATCAAGTCTAAGTTACGGGGCATCATCACTTGTCCATCACTTACTGTCCACCTTCACTGATGGTTTTAAGCAATGAAAGGTAAGAATAGTAACTTACGTGGACTTGGGCTTTCCTTCTTGTAGCATTCCTTACCATTGTTTCTAACCATAATAAACTACTTAATAATGTACTATGCCCTTCACTGCAAGTTGTGGGCTAATCAGATTGGAATTTCTACATCTCATCAGGTAATTACCCATTCTGTGGGAACAGCATCCCCTTCAGATCATGGATTTTGACCCTTGGAATGAGGGATAATCATGGGAACTAGTTTTTCCACTTGGATTTCTGGAGCTTTTCCCTCATTCCGGGCACTTTTCCCGTTCCAACAGCTTTACCCTGGCAAAATGTGGAGTAGAAAATTATTAGATGTTTGGGTTTCCCTGCACAGTTTGTAACCCTGATTCAGCAAAATCTCCTGTTCCCTCCTAAATTGGGACTAAAATTCCACTCATAATGAACTCAATATCTCTACAAAAGCCCACACCTTTGTACACATGCACATGTCCAGGCACAAATATATCTCTTCATTTTTTCATATTTTTTTTTTATATATGTTTATTGATTTTCAGCAATCAAATGACAACAGCAGATAATTCTCGTACAGTATATCATATAAAAAACAACATAGCATACCCCCCCTCACCCCATCCCAGGCAGACAGAATCAACATCATCAAGGCAACCGTATGTGACCTGAACACTAAAAGAGAGGCATATACAGACATATCGATACGAACAGTAGACAGATGGTACGGGGCATTCATAGTGCACATCTAATAACAGGAGCATAAGGCTTGAGCCCGCAGGGACCAGCATAAACCAGGGTGGGTAGTAGGCTGTCCCCCAGGAGTCTCGGACAAGCAGAGAACATCACACCATATCTGTGCGGGACAGGAGATATGCAGTTATTGGGGCCCAGAAGTCCTTTGGGCGTGAGGCCTCCGGCAATTCCTCCTCATAAAGTAGCAACTGGTCCCTGCAATACAGCAGGTCCCGAAGCCATTTCTTCACCGTAGGGGTTGTCTTAGCCCCCCAACACTGTGCGACTGCCCTCTTTGCAAATAGTGTAGCCACAGCCACAATCCTTACAGGGTTTAAGGCGTTGTACCATCCCAAGAAGGCACAGCTCCGGAGTGCACGGCACCGGTTCCAGTACTATATCAGTTAGCATCTTCACCACAGCAGTCCAGAAGGTAAGCACACCTGCACACCTCCATGCTACATGCAGAAAATCTGCCTCATTCATCCCACACCGCACGCAAGCAGCCGTCTCTCGCAACCCATATCTACATAGTTGGGACGGGGTGTAGTAGAGTTGATGAAGGAATTTGAAATGAATTATTCGAAGGTTACAGTTCGCCGTGAGGCGACCCGTGAGCTTACAACACGCGGCCCAATCATCCGGCTCGAGAGTATCTCCCAGCACTGCTCTCCAACGCAAAAAGGATTTTTTCATATTTAGTTGGCAAGATTTATTTAATTTTCTGGACTAAGAACATCAGATTGGTGAAGGAACTCTTCCCTTTCACAGAAGAAATTAGTGCACCCCATTAATTGTTAAATATTACTTTGACACCATTACGTCAGCTTATTCTACTAATTGAACTGTCATTACTTTCAGGTCATCACTTTAAACCATCAATTTGGAATTCGCCGGTAAGCAAATTACAATTTGACAAGTTAGTTTAACAGCAACAGCTAAAAAGTTTAACAAATACAATTGTAAAACATTTTAAAACCTAATTTAAAAAGTATCAACAAAGAACTTGAATAACAGAGTTAATTTAATTTAAAATCGGGTAATGGAAGGACTTGCTCCTATTCATGCAAAACAAATTGCCATATCATAATTGAAACTAAACAAGGAAAAGAAATCAATGAGAAAATTAATTTAGGGTTGTGTTGCAGCGTCCTTAGTATTCCACATTTGATTAAATAATAAAATTACATTTAAATCACACAATTAACTTCAATATAAAAACTTTTAAAAGTAATTTACAGAATTATGATAAAAAGAAGTAATACTAAATTATAAACTTAGGGGAAAACTGGAAACATATATAAACAAAAGTATTACAAGGGTTTAAAGTAACCACTTGGAGAGCCATTCCTATTTTTAGATGAGCATAGTTTGAATTATGTAAAATGCCATTATGAAATATTTACAAAGACAGCGGAAGGCATTACCTCTACTTCTGGGAATAGTGTTAAAGTAAAGATTATTGCAATGATTAGGAATAGTGACAGCTTAAGGTTACGAGCAATATTATTTTCACACCTAGGTAAAAGATTACGTTAAGTGAGAAACAAGTGACGTAATAGTACGAATCAGATTAATGAGGGAATGGAATGAATGAAATCTATACTATTAAGCACAGGAAAGTTAAATTAATGAAGGAGAAGGAAAGCTTTATTTGTAATGTGATTTAAACTGATGATGTATTCTAGGCATTCTGGTGGAGAGATTTCCCAAAATACTTTTGTTATTGCTGCCAAGATGGCTCAGTGAGTTAACACTCATTGTTAACATCTGATGTGGTCCACAGGTCCAAATCCAGACAGGGCCTACTTAGCATTTTAGCTTTCAGAAGTTGGCAACTTGAGTACAATTACCTTGGGTGATAAAAATACTCATTATTTACAGCGCTTCAGTGCATCAAGGGAGGTATATATATTTTTTCCTTTATGTCATCGACCTTACCCTATAAAGAAATGGTATTCATTTATTATACTTACCTTGCAATGTAGGTATATGGTGATATAGTAAATGAAATATAATGCAGAGGTGGTATATAATGAAGCGCTGCATGAAAAAGCAGTTATTATCTTTGAGTGCCACTGTCCCTTGAAGGTATGACTAAGAATTTAGAAATCTGGTTACCAAAAACGTGGTCACCAGTGACATTAGTTGTGGTGCTGACCTGTAGAAATCAGGCAGACAAATAAAATACCTCATAAAGAAAAGAATAACTACAAGAAATATGAGAGCCTCTACTGGGAAATAAGAAACATATTAGGGCAAATAATTGGTATTTATGAGGAATCACATCAGAGGCTAATAAATGAGAAATAGGCGCTCTGAAATAGTGTGATTGAGTACAGTAGGATGTCTCTCATCAGTGGGTAGTCAGTCTGAAAGAAATACTACTCACCGACGTGTCAGGGTCTATATGGGAGCAGCACGGGCCCTAGGCACTGCTCAGGGCGCAGATGTGAATTTATTGATTGCCCTTGAAGGGTACAACACTGAAGGGCATTGCCACACGTACATTTACCCATTAGGTGCACTACAACACTGATGTTTTGGATTTCAGACCTTTTATGCTCAAAAAAGCAATGCTCTCAAACTCAAGAGCATTTAAGCAATATACACATATTACAGGTGAGCAGATATTCTCACAGGAGTGAGAAGCAGGTTCTCGGGGGCGGTGATGCCTTAGAAAGTAGGTGAACGCCTGCAACCTTGCAGAGCATCATCCCACCCTAAACACTGGCAGAGATTTACTCATCTTAATGGAAGAAGTAGAGGTTATCTGGAGAGAATGCCCCCCACTCACCCTCAATCCAAAATTGGCAGAGCCCTACGGGAAGGGGCTCCTCCACGGGCAAAAATATTTTTCCGATACATTCTTTTTCAAATGCAATTGCACCAGTATAAACCTTTATGTAAATGCACACCTGTTTCAGTTGGGAGACATCGATTACCACGCGGGCATTGCATCGCAATGCCTTTACATCGTGGGTATTACAACGCAAGTCGTTACAACGACTTGCGCTGGATGGCGCTCTAAGCTAAGGAATAGTATGATTTACTATTCCAACACCTTCCCTACTGTACGTAGACTGGAGTTGGAATAGTAAATCATACTATTCCTAAGTCCAGCACCCTCCAGCGCAAGTCGTTGTAACGACTTGCGTTGTAAAAACTGCAATGTAACGTACCGCGATCATTTTGATCGCGTTGTAACGTCACATATTCGTTTCAGTTACACCTTTAAATAAACAGTCTCATAGAAGGAACTAGAATTGAAAACAGAATTCTACAGCTACTCCTGTGAATGTTACAGCATTCCAGAAATACACCCGAAGCCTCTGTTAATTCCAAAAAAGCCAGAAGTGTATTCTAAAACATACAGAAGTAAACTTTTACCCGGTTCGAAATGTTTAAATGCGGTCTTAAACTGGTCTTCTAGAGTGGCAACTGAAAATAAGCAACATGCCCAGAAAAAAGATCATATATTTCTGGGAAGAAAAATACAATGCTATGGGATATTGAGCCTGAGCAATACTAGTTCAACTCCAGCAGGGACGCCATTGATTTATTCTGGCTATTCCATTTACAAGAAGATCATTCCGGCAGAAAGACTTCAGAAAGTCCCAAGAATGCGTCTGGATTACTTTAGTTCTGAAGGCAAGATGGGACTCAAGTATCTGGGGATGCCAAGGAAGCAGATTTAGGCAGTATCAGCCTGACCAGAGACAGAATCCATGGTGGTGAAGATGGTAGGAGGGACAAGGCAAACCACTGGAGTTGGAAAGGTGAAAGGTGAAAAGGGTGGAACCCGGACTCACCGTTAATGCGGCAGTCACAGGCACTGCTGTTCTGTAGCTGGTCTGCAATTATTGAGATGGGAACTGTCCCTGGCCAGAATGATGCAAGCTCAGTTACCCGACTAACATTTGTGTATTTTAAATTTTCTAACAATATGATGGACCACCCCCAGGAAACTAATTTAAGACCTACAATAAATTAAATACACTGAAAGGGCAAAGGCTAGAGTGAGAGTAGCATTTTATGGCTGAAATGTGATTCTGCACAGCAGATCATGATTAAACTAGTCTACATTGGGAGGGGTGACCAGTGGAATCTGGTAATGAGGTGACTACTGGGTGAGTATGAATTAGTTGTACATAGAATAAATAAATATATTGAAATAAACCTCTCCGCAGAGTATACATTTGGCAGTGAGGATGGGATCCACGGACCAAACATCAGAGATATATCAAAAACTATTTCTTCAAAGTAGCAGAGGCCATCGAGCTACCTCCAGTGGGGGAGAAGCCAATGATAATAAAAACATGGGTTGTGTTGGTCCACCACATGAACAGAGGGAATGCTGGGAGTGGTGACCCATATAGCCTTTCCAGGAGCAGGTGTAAACATTGAGAGACTGCATGAACATGTTAGCCTCAACCTTCTGTGGTCGACCATGTCTGTGTTGACAAAGTCTGCGCTCCTTCTCCACGCAGTGCCAAACGGCCCAAGATGGCAGTCTGCCTGTGCGACGGACCACCTCCAGCCACATACTCACGTTCATGTCTGTCGTGGAGGGGAAGCATCTACTGGTGGGACGCTGCTTGATGGTGGCCACTCTGGAGTCCACAGTCACATTCTCCAAAGGCTTTAAGGGCTTGGACCCTGGAGCGTTGTCATCTGCTTTATCTGTAAGACAAACGAAACAGCACTTCAGTACTCATGGTTTGCTGGTCTAGCCGTCCAAAGCAACTGCGCTAGCGGAGGATGGTCGATGGATCAAAATGCAAACGAAATAATTTGGGCGGTGTGTTGTGCCAGGCAAGGCTTGAGCAGGGCTTCCAGGGGCATGCAAGCAGAGCACTTGCTGATGCTTTTGCATACCATGCATGCTTTCAAGTTTTATACTCGCATGCAGTTTCTGTTTACTTAGTTTGATTCGAAAAACAATCCTCCTCTTCCAACCCTCAACATGTAAAGCGAGCATATCTATGTAGAAACGGAGAGAAAATCTTTTAGAAACGGTGTGCCAGTCCTGTACTCGTTCACATCCTGATTACAAAAAATAGCTTGTTCGTGAGATGTGGTACATTGTGCACACAGACGCTCCATGTCATATCCTGTAAGTATCGGCTATCTACAATATGCATGTTACTATGGCTCAAAGATATAGGCCACTGTTGGGGCTATACCCGTTATTAAAGGCCCTGAACCCAAGTTATAGACCCGAGCCGCAGATTAGGGCCTATAACAAGGGAAAGGGTCTTTAACAACCAGTGTAGCCCGAAGTAGAATGGCTATAGGCTAGTAGAACCCACTGGGCTATTCCACCTACTGGGGCTGAAATTAAGAAGGTTAAACAGAAAGACAAACATTGGATTGTTTGAGCAAAAGGCCTATACTAGCCATTGTTAGCCCTGAGCAACTTTATTGTCTTTAGTAGAGCTCCCAATATTCTAATGTTCTAATACTAATGAGAACATTGGAATGTTGGGAGCTCAATTGAAAACAATGGATGGCTCCGGGCTTCTAATGGTTGGTAGAAGCCCGGAGCATCAACATTCCAAAGTTTAACAAAGGCCTCACGGAGGCCGAGGGGATTTCAACCCCCTCGAGCTCCGTGAGGCCTTGATTTTATAAATTAGAACATTCTGCCCTTTAGGGGCAGAATGTTCTAATAGCCTTAGAGCCCTCCGTAGCGGGCTCTACCGGCCATTAAAGGCTCGCTCCCTTGTAAAAGGCTTTAACGCAGGAGCGGGCTTTTAATGGGCGGTAGAGCCCGCTACGGGGGGCTCTAAGGCTATAATAGAACCCTTTCACTGGTGCCAGGGCAGGGTACAAATAGCACAGCTAGTATTTATTCACTGTTACTGTGATTACACTCCTGATGCAGGGGGCAGCAGCCTATGAAAAGTGTTAAATATTTTATATTTATTTGTCTTCTTGCCATAAAGGTATTAAGGGACACATGCTCGCTGACTGATGAACTCTTTTCTGCAGCAAACAAGCCATTTATAATGCATAATAGCAAGCGTGACTAATGAATTTTCATGAAGTGGCATGTGACGTTTCTCTGCACTGGGATTGGCTAAAGGTAAGGAGCCTGCTGATGGTTGGGAGAATGGAGTAGTGGCTGTCTATTCCAGTGGACGGGCTGCTTCCATTTCGTAAATGCCTGCACCTACCCAGCGGTAGGGAATCACACAGAGCCTGACACAGTTTTGTGCAGTATATCCACGTAAGCGTGCACAAAGCATCCTCTGCAAGCGCCAAAGACGGATACTGATTGATGAATATTAAAGCTCATAGTTCGGGCTCGCTTATGCAGGAAGCTGGCAGAGATTTTCTACAGATATAATGCAAGACATAGGAGCAGGAATTAGGATTTGAATTAGGATTTACTTTCTTGTGCAAATCTTGATTTGCTCTGGTAAGTAGCATTGAAGTAACATAAAATAGCCCTTTGCGCTACTTTGCTCTATTTTGCGTTCAGGGGGCATTTATGGGTGGTATATGGGTGTTCCTATGCAAGCACCCATGGATTTTGCTGCAAAGCCTGATCTACTAAAAAAGGTAGAGAGGGCTATGCACAATTTTTTTTTCTTTTCTCAAATCTTTACTAACTTTACATATAAACTGTAACATACAACACATATGCAAAGTCAGAAATATTTTATACTATGTCTGAGCACCCTTACAGTGTGAAACCTAAGCTAGGTGTCACATACACACACCCTTACAGTGTGAAACCTAAGCTAGGTGTCACAAACACACACGCACACTCCCCCCTGCACTGTGAGAGATTTGACACTGTCCTGTGTTTTCCCTCTCATGCAACTCAGAAACTTTGGTTTCTGCACTCCATTGCATCATAGTATATCTGGACCCTTGACTTTAATGATGAAAAAGCCTGACGTAAGTGTAAAATCTAGGGGTGCAATAAGCTCAAATAATCCAAACGTGAATGGTAATTTAATGAAAAGGAGTTTCTTAACATGGACAAATATTTGCAAAAGTTGAAAAAGAGCAAAAGTTGCATGTGCCTTCACCAAAGGACTCCAGCATATCAGCGAAGCACTCCACCTATCCTCAATGCATTCATCTCCTCCAGTACCTTCCCAGACAGATGGAAACATGCCACTGTCCTCACTCAACTCAAGCAACCATCCGCAGATCCACCTACACTCGCCAACTTTACTGCTGTACCCAGTCAAAGTCCTACAGTAACTCATCAACAGATGCCTCACTGAGAAGCTCAGCAACCACCAACTTCTCGACGCCACAAAGTCTGGCTACAAACCCAATCACATCACTGAAACAGCCTTCATTGCTGGTATAGACAACAACCGCATAATCCTGGAAAGAGGAGACACTTCAGCTCTCATCCTCCTTTACTTCTCTGTAGTCTCCCACTCCGTCCAACACCTATATGCGATTGGAATATAAGGTCCTGCTCTCCACTAGGTTTCATTCTTCCTGATAGGCTGGACACAAGCAGTCAGCGTGGCCCCTTACACTTTGGACACCCGCAACCTCAACTGTGGACCTTCGCAATGACTGACTCCCTTCAACGCTTACATGATCCCTCTGGCTAGTGCCATTCAAGCCCACAACACTGACATCCTCTCCTATGCTGACCACACACAACTCATACTCTCCCTCTTGGATTAGACTCGCAACAGTCGAAACAAGTTCACTGCCTGCATGACTGAAGTTGGATGAAGACCAAAAGTCTCAAACTCAACACCAAAAAGACAGAAATTATGATCTTCAGCAAGAACATATCACCTTAGGAAACAACCTGGTGGCCGGCCTAACTAGATCCCACATCACCCCCTTGCAACCAAGCTAGGAACCTCAGGCTCATCATAGACAGCAAACTGGACATGACTCCACAAATCAATGCCATTACAGCATCCTGCTTCCACACCCTGAAGCTCTCCACAAAACTCCACCAAACTCTCTACTATTGATTTCCTTGATTATTATGTTCTGCTAAAGTCTACACTTCAGTGTTTCCCAGTTTAAAGCAGTGAGTGGCAGGCAGTAAAAGGGCTTTTTCCAACATCATCTATGAATGATTAGGAATGGTGGTAAAATATAATTGTTTGTAAAACAGTGGTAAGATAATTTTCCCGATCAGTGTCTAGTCCCAGGAGGATTCTACAGTACGATAGTGATAGATTCTCAATCGCAGAAGCTTCTGGTGGAAATTACACTAACAGAGGGAACTGAATTAAATATATCACCCTTTTCTAAATAGATATACTTTTCTAGCTCGACTGGCATCCATACTGTCCCCATTAACTGCAACACAACACCCTCTCCTTTCATTTCTCATAATGCAGTAACCCCAAACTTAAAATTGGTTTGGGGGAATGGAGATATGCCTCACTTGCTTTCTCCATCTCCTGCTACGTTTCCAGCAGAAAGTGGCTGGAACGGTTAAGCGCTGCATCCACTTCATAACAGGAAATAAGAGGGATTCAAAATTCTCTTTAACTTGCATTTAGTCAATCTTGATAGCTTTAACCCGTTCATGGACAGGACACACTTTGTGGCCAAGTGAAGAGTTCATATTATGCACTAAAGAAACGCAGAACAGTGGTGAAATGGGACTAGAGATGTCAGGGTAAGAGCTGAGAGTTAGGGCCATAGAACCTTGTTCAACAAGCTCATTACTCTAATTTCATCTACCAACAAATAATGGGAATTTGCAACATGAAGGCTTTGAGTGAAGGTGGAAGCATTTTTGTTTCCAAATTCTAAAAATAACCACAATAGTCTGCAATTTTGGGCACAAAGAATATTTACTGCTGTAGCAAACTATGTGCTTCTACGATCTCATGTGCTTCTATTATTATTGGGTTTTACCATAGTCTTATGCCTGCTGTTGTCCCAAAGAAGCAGAATCGCACCAGGTTACACCCAACCAATAAGTGCCTGTGAACAATTACTGCCAAGAATACTAAATAGTGTTTGGGTGAACAAAAGAGTTAAAGATAAATTGGAATGACACTTCCTTTTCCAGATCATTGGATCAACCCAGGATCCTGGTAATGGGAAATCAAGAGTGAAGAAATAAGGAAGATTATTCAGGCCAACTCATAAAAAGGGCCTAAGAGGAGCATTCACAGTGCAACAGCATCTGATCCTTAGGGCTGAAGGGAGGATCTGATTCCAAGAAGTTGGATGACTACCTAGGAAGGGGATACAACCCCTCGTAGCCCGACCACAAATACTATTGACACACTGACCATTAGCCTCAACTTTCTACATTACTAGATTAAACAGATATTGTTGCACTTCCTAAAACGGGGCATGCCCCTATGCCCAATAACGGTGAGAACGTCTTATTACTGAGGTAAAGATGTGATACGGTGTGCAGTGAGGAAAATAGGTGATGTCAAGCATAAAAATGGCATGCAGAAATTCTCGCTCACTTGTCTTGAAATCCAAAAAGGCCTCGCATGATGCTAATCGTGATTCTCAAGGTATAAGTTCCCTGGCATCTGATCAAGTTGTGAGTGGAGTTGTGAGATGCAACACCTCATAGGACCCTAATGCCTCGTTACTCAGAGGAATCTATCTGATCACCTGAAGAGAGTGCACTGGACCAGAAGCAATGTCATCAATCGTCCAATGCTTTCAGTCAGCTCGTCATGAGCACTGAACGACATTAACATACTTATTGGTAACCACTGCATATTATCAAGCACGAAGGTAGAACACATGAGGACTCTTTGTCTTGTCTTAGTTGTAAAGACCAGTAAGGAAAGGCTTGGAGTTCTCAAGATCCTAGGCAAGGCTATAAAAGCCATAAAGGGCCTTATTATTTTTTCAGTTTTTGTCAATTTAAGATCAGGTAAAGATGCTTTTTGCTTTGCTAATTACTATGAAGCCATTTGACGAATCTGCACCAAAACAAGCAAAGAGACTCCCATGAGTAAAGTTCAAGTTTTTTACCAAGTGTCGTATAATTCTGTTCAAGTTTCTGTACAAAATATGCCATACGCACAGAAGACTAAACATATTAAATGTCTGCAAAGTTCATGTGAATTTGTCAAATGATGCCATAGGTATTAGCACTTTTCTGGCCTACCTTTATCTAACAGTAAGCGAAACATACTAAGCATCTCAGTTATAATGCAGATTCCACAAAGGAGGGCAAAGTTAAAGGGGTGGGGGCCAAACAATTCATTGGAATGCTAATACATTTGGTGCAGTTTTATAGGTCTGCATGAAACCTGACAGATACTTAAATATTTAGAGTTTCATTCAACTCTGTTGAGGCACAGTTAAAGAAGGGGCAATTAGGTGGCCGTTTTCTAATAGCTTTGGCGCTCTTTAATGAATTTGCATGGCATTTCACAGGCTTTTGGGAAGTTAAGACAAGTGCAGAGCTCCTATGTTTCAACAAGATCCAAGAAGGAGGGCAGGGCAAAATCTATGGGGACAGTCAATCCTCTCTGCACAGCAGGGCTTGCCACTGGCCCAAACGCCAGGCCCTGCACACTACCCATGAAGAGAGACAAGCAGGTGTTTTCTTTTAATTATTTCTTTTGAAGATTGTGAACCCTTACGAACTCATTTTAGAGTACTGTGTCCCTTCAGGGTTTGTGAGCATGGGTCTGTAAACCTGAGAGGAGGAGGAGGCAACAACACGGTCCAAGAACACTTGCTTGAAATCCGTGGACCCAGGAGAAGTCTTTGTGAACCACAGAATCTAAATCTTAATCAGAAGTTCGTAAACCCTGGCCCTGGGTCAGTAAATATGCAGCAAAATGTACTTCTTGAAAAATGTAGTTAAGCAAATGGTGCCTTTGAGACCCATCCCATGAATATGGGGGTCAGGGAATACTCTGCCTGTCACCATCTCAACCTTTAATTTCTACAGGATGCAGGAGTCGCGCCTCCAAGTCGTATATTGGTAGTTGCAACAAAAAATGTCCTTTGGTACCACAGAGCCGAAATGGATGGTGGAAACAAAAAGCACCCTTGTCCAATGGGAGCTTTTCATTTTTAAATTTAGGTCCACAGACAGTCCACAAAACTGGACTTATGGACAAACAGTCTACATAGCTCTAACTTTTAATCTTTTCAAGCCCACCCAATACGTTTATATTACACTAATTTCTTTAAAGGTAATTAAAGGAATTACACCAAAGCAAGTAAAGGTACTTCCCTGACTAACATTCTGGTATCATGCTAATTTTAGTGAAATTCCATTCTGCATTTTTTTCTGTAGTAAAGAGCAAGTATTTCTATGTGAGTTAAAATCTGACACAATGCTTTTTAATTGCAAAATTAGGTGTTCCTCCACTTGACACATCAATATGAAACCCAAAATATGACGAGTTAGCTAAACTTAGGAGGTGTCCTCTGTCAAGTTCAAATCCTTAAAGATGTATTAAAGGTTATTAGTAAATAAAAGATTTTTTGACCCCTTTGTAACTTTGCTCAGCTTTGTGAGATCTACAAGAAACCTGAAATTTAAGGATCACTGAACTTGCTACCAGCCTTCCGAATTGATGCATATTCAGTAAACAGCACCAAAGTTATTAGCACGTGCCCCCCCTTTTAACTTTCCCCCACTTCGATGGATTTGCATGAAACTTCTTATAGCACTGAATACTAAACAATCCTAAAAGACCTGCAAATGCAGGTTGATTTCTCAAACGATGCCACAGGTATTATCAATAAACACTTTTTTTTAACTCTCCCTTGTAACTGTGTCTTTCCTTGACAAGTCTGCACACATTTTTAAAATACCAAGAGTAAACTAAGCATGTGAAGCATCTGCCAAATTTTGTGTCAATTCATCAAATGGCGCATAAAAAAACAACTTTTCAACAGTCAAGATGTCTTTAACTTTTATAATACTTTTAAGCTTCCAGGATTTCCAGCTAAATGGAATCTCACCAAACTTGGAATGAAAGTAGAACTGTAATCAACGAAGTGCCTTTGCTTGTCTTGGAGTAAATCTGTTGCGTAGTTTAAAAATTGTTTCAGTCTGGGTATGAACTAGGGGATAAATTATAAAACTACTTGAACCAATAATCCATGAAGGTCAGCAAACCTGGGTTTACGGAATCTATGCAAGCTCAAAATTCAAACAAGTAAATCGAATCCAATTGGACGAGAAAAATTTTTCTCCCAGCTTTTTGGGGTCTATAAATTCAAATCCATGTTTACAGACCTGTACCTCTCTGAAAACCTGCCCAGAAGGGAAAGATATGTTGCAGCGCCATTACTGCAGTCAGGGACTCATTCTGCGAGTCCCAATAAAATAAAAGACAAAGGGGGCTGGAGTATTATACCTGACCTCCTTAATTAGGTGGGTCCCAGAGGGATCCCCAACTGGCAAAGTTTTAAAAAACAATTTAATTATATTATGTCCTGGGGTTCGCTGATCCCACGGCAGGACTGGCGAGTCCCAGCGTCACCCCTGTGAGCTGCATAACTTGACCACAGGTTCACAAATCTGTAGCAAGAGGTCATGGTTCAATGTTGAACCCCTCAGGGGGCGGAAACATCGTTTACAACGCATGCCATTACAACGCATGCCATTACAACGCAAGTTGTTACAACGACATCGCATGCCATTACAACGAAAGTCGTTACAACGACTTCCTGTGGGGGGCAGAAGGTGTTGGATTAGTTGGATTTTCAATCCAACACCTTCCCTACTGTTGCACACACTGGAGTTGGAATAGTAAATTATACTATTCCAAACTCCAGCGCCCCCCCTACAGCAAGTCGTCGTAACGACTTGCGTTGTAATGGCATGCAATGTAACAACGCGTCGTTGTAACGACTTGCGTTGTAATGGCATGCGTGGAAAACGCATGCGTTGTAACGAGTGGTATTCCCTCAGGGGATTCTATGACCTTGAATTAAGTATGGAAATCCCCAGGAAGGTCAACAAGGGACCAAGACCTTGTTAGGCTTTTCAAACTCTAAGAATACAAAAATAACAAAAAAGATAAAAAATGAAAGAGGCACCAAAAGCCTTGTGCAGTGGAGGTTGGCTAAGTGCCGAGTGTTGTGTGTAGAACCTGTCCAAGTACCATGCCTTGCTCACTCCACATGGCCAAAAGCTGTGTGCAGCAGTGTTGGTCATCCGTGCAGGGCTGGGTGCAGGGCCAGGCTCAGATGGGCCTGGTCTTTGGGGTTTGGCATAAATATGAGTTTAAGTGAAAGGAACAGTTGGATGTGATATATGTGAAACCCCCCCCAGAAATTCACTGATAAATGGTTAAAGTGAAATTATGGTTAGCTGTGGTTCAAAAAGTCTTTAAATATGTCTAAAAACCTTTGATATTCACCAAAGAAGATACAGTTATAGTGAAGTTATGATAAGAAACAAAACCTGAAAACGACTGAAACTTACCAGTTACGATTAGGTAAACACTCCCATCAAGCACTGCTTATGACCTCACCTATGACATCACTCTTGACACATTAAATTACATAATCAAAATCTCTAATGACATCTCATATGACATCACAGGCTAAAGGCTGTGAACAGTAGTGGTTGGCCGACTGTGGGGATTGGGAACAGGGCCTGGCAAAGGTAGTGCCCAATAGCCAACCCCAGCCAATCCCAGCAGTGCACCGCCGAAAGCCATAGGGAGTGTGGATTGGCACATTAGGTGCAGGATCTGGATATAGTCATTAGCATTTAATTTTTTATATCCTGGTATCTCCTAATGTTTAAGACACAAGTATTTAAAGTTTGTATTTGTGGAGTGTCATATTAGCCTACAACCAAAATTGTCCAACAAAAACTGAAAAAAAACGTAACTTATAAATAGATTGACTTACATTATATCATAAAACCTCAAAATAATTGTGATATAAAAATGTATGATCTGATCTCAGATGAGAACCAGTTTCATATGTTTAGATTTGGATGAATACTTTTAGGCATAGAAAGAAGGCCTGACCCAATCAGACGAGTTGGTTAAGAAGTTGAGGTTATTAAGAAGCAGAGCTGAAAGGGAAACAATAGTCATGTTTTGTTGCAGAATAATCAGGTATTGAGTTTTTGGTAAAAATCCTCAGATTGATAAACTTACCAACACTGACTGGCAGTGGTGAGCTACACCCAACGAGGCCAGAACATGTCTGTGATTGGGCACGCACCTCAACAAGGCTGACGTTTGGGGGTTGAATGTATGAATACTGAGTACAGAAAAAAAATCACATTCAAAAATATTGTGGTCAAAATATCAACAACCAGAATTTTCTGAAAGTAAGCATACATTAGCAGGTTTAGATTCACTATTCATACCTCCATATTTAAATACCTTGAAGATATATATTAGGGAAGATGCATGTATATGGCAATAAGTGTAAGAAATCTATGCTTATCTACATATACATACCTTCATTATATTCTGGTGACAATATTTTTGCATGTCAATGTTTAAAACCCAATATCTCGGTAGTGCCCCATTTGGGGTTGCATGTGTTCTCATGGGGATACAATGAGACCTGGCATTTTAGTTCGATCTGTCATCGTCTTTGGGCCAGAGCCAAGACTGATCTAGATAAGCTAGTTACTGTCTTCAGTGTGCACAGTGAGCAAATAAACGACGAACAGTCATAAGAGTTAGAGGAATTACAATAGCATTTCATCCTTGGCTTTTTGTTTTTCTCATTAAGACACTCGGGTTGCAACTGGTAGATCCAGGCATTGCTGCCATAGGTCATTCTGCACAGAACTCAAGAGTCACACAACTAATTAAGCAATTCATGATTTTTGTACGTTTCTGGATCTGCTTGTGTGTTTGGAGAGATAGGTTGGAGCCTAGAGATCAAGAATTGACTATCTCTTTTTACAGGGGGCGGGGTCAAGACTGATTCGCTGTTTGTTGTGGTGCATGGAGTGAGAAATTAATTAATTATTATTGACTGAGATGAATTAAAGCATTGTAGAGATTGATAACATTGCAGCATTTTGCAATTGTTGTCAAAAGTGTTATATAAAACAGGAGATTAATATTTTAGGCAGTGGCCTCATTAAACGTGTTTTAAAGCTCCTGCTCCACTGAGCACTTGTTTATCAACAGTCCATTTCCTGCCTTGTCCATCTATTTCAATGAAACTACTCCTACAAAAGGCAGGAGTAAAGTGTTTTCCACATGGAGAAAATAATAAAAGGTAAGAATAAATGCTTCAATTAATATTTATGCCATCGAAACTCCTGCAGATTGCCTGCAGGCATATGAATGATGTGGTAAGTATGCAAGGGACCATTGACCTACATATCACCCCTCATACCTCAAGGGAATAAATGGACACCTCAAAAAGTCATAAATCTACACCAACATTAGGGCCCAGATTTACGAATCCCTTGCGTTGCCACAGCATCATTCAAGGCAGCGGAAGGGCTTCTGTGAGATTTACTAAGCCACGCAAAGCCACCTTGCGTGGCTTAATAAAACTAGATAAATAAATCTAGAGTAATACAAAGCAGCCAAGTCACTGCCCAGATGTATACCTCTGGTGCTTAGATTTCAGATAAATCACTAATCCTCAGTGAATCGTGTACCCAGATATTTTCCTAATATTTTCTAACAGTGAGTTCTCTCACTCACTTCAAAAGAAATCTGGAATAAACATTTATCCCAAAAAACTCATCCTACATTACCATTGGTCAGTTGTAAATCTATTATATCACGCTTTGAAAATTACTGCAATTTGTTGCCAAGAGTAAAGTTTAGTAATTAATGGCAAATATTATAAAATGTCTTTTGTCTCAATATTACATACATTATCACTTAACTGAGTTGTACAATGCAGCACTGTAGCTTGTATTCTCATCACTTCCTTGAAGGGTTAAACCATGAGCTTGAACAAGCTAACCAATCATCAGCTATGGGTATCCATGGGAGATATTTTTCTTCTCTGCTACTAACAATCTGTGTCTAAGTGTGGTAGGAGATGGAATATAAAGTTTTAAGCTCATATTCTATAGCTCACCATTACCAACCTACTTGCTCCCTAACGCGAGGTTCAGGTAAAAATTAGGAAATGCAATTCATATGAGGTAACCACTCCCGAACCAGTCACAAAGTCCTTTTACAACAGTCAGAAATTAATCCCCATATATTTCCATATTTCCTTGGGGTATAGTTTTGATTTTTATAGGATTCATTAAACTTCCAGGGAGTATTCATGAAAATTTACAAGTCATTGTTTTCATGGAGTACTCCACCTTCCATACACTTAACCAGGCAAAATGCCTGCTAGGCAGAAAGTTTTCCTTAATACTCCTGAAATGTGCATTTACACATTAAACATTTTGGAGAAACACTTTCCCTTAAACCTACATGACATTTGCAAGTGTTTCCTTTCAACTCCCACCCTGACAACAGTATTTTTAGAGTAGCATTTATTTTTTGGGATTATTTTCAGGTTTTTACAAACGAACAAATTCAATTGGACATAGCGAGTTGTATATGGCTGTAGGCATAGATATATAAGTGTGGTGGAGACAAAAGTCCTCACAGAAGCCGTCAGGGTGACTGGGTCTGGAGTAGCCTTTCTAATGGTGTTGCCATGCATAACATTTGTGAACGCACACAAACTTAGAAATGTGTAGGATTATCCTCAATTGTGCATGGCGAGTCTGACAATCCCTCCCTCCACTTATTAACTCTATACGTATTACATGTTAAAAACACCATACTGATTGTTTTTCAGCCATTATAAAGACAATGGGTCAAATGTCCGACCATTCCATTTTGCAAATCCCAAATAGCGATATTTTGCAACTTGCAAAATGGAATGTACAACAGTGTCTGAGACACTGTTTGCGCTTTCCCAAATGGGTCGCAAATGACCTGCCTCATTAATAATCATGAGGAAGGTCGCAATTTGCGACCCATTGGGAATGGCCAGCTGGGGACAGCAGACCATCATGTCAGTGACTGCTTTTTAAATAAAGCAGTTTTTTTTTAAAATGCAGCCCACTTTACTTAAAGGAAAACGGGCTGCATTTAAAAAAGAAAAATGAAACGTTTCTGTTTCATTTTTTGAGTAGGCAGTGGTCAATGGGACCACTGCCTGCTCTTAAAAAATATTGTCGCTGCCCAACACAAAGGGTAAGGGGTACCCTGGAGAGTAGGCGGTAAACTGAGAGTGTTTTGCAACCACATTTGCAAAACAATCATACAGACTAGTGCAACTCCCTATTAGGAAGGGACGCCCTTGGCATGTCCCTTCCTAATAGCGACTCGCAAACCCTATTTTGCGAGTTAATAGGTTACCGACCCGCAAAATAGGGTCTGTACATACCATACACCTTTTTAGCGGTCGCAAACGGGCCGTTTTCCCGTTTGCGACCACTAAAAAGGGTCGTACATCTTGCCCAAAGTGCAATTTTACAATTGTTCTTATACTGATCACGTGAATCAGGCTTTAGAATCTGCTTGCTTGTACATCTCACTGAAGTATAAAATAATATAGTATTTTGTTCCAGTAGGATGTGCATATCTGAACCTGTGCAGTCAGATTTGGTGAAAATTCCTTACATAGAACAAACAGGGGTCTGTGCAATGGCCACATGTTTGTGGAAGTGTACCTTTGTTCTGCTTGTAAATTTAAAAATGCTTTTATCCTGGAAGGAAGATGAGAACTATGCATTTAATGTCAGACAAATTGTTTATTGAAATGTAATCATACTGTAAGCACTGACGTTCTGAGGCAAAAGTGAATTATCGTTCTGCTCCTTGATCAAATTTTTGGTGTAAAATATAAATCTCAAATAGTATATTATAACAGGGGTACAACATAATTCAAAAACAAATAAGAGCACTTCTAAGATTCATAGTGCTAAAAGTGTAGAAAATATAAATGGTATTTAACTTCATCAATTTAAATATTCTCAGTTGAGATTTTTACTCCAAAATAGGGGTCACAGTTACAATTAGACGGCTCCGCTTCCAATCAGAGGAGCTCCCCTCTTTTTGGTGACTGGCAACGTCTGTGAGACACCTTAGGCTCATCTTTAGTGAGTGAGAACTGTAACCAGAGCTTAAGTATGAGAAATGCAGAAATCAATAACTCTAATATAAAACAGTTAAGAAATGAAGAACTTTAGGGCCAGGACAAGGTACAGCTCTGAAATATTTTAGAAGGGGACCCTGCAAAATCTACACTCAAAACAATACTAGCTACACTAAAAGGATTACTTTACAAGTTAGGAGACCCAACATAATTAGATCAAACTTCGCAATACTAAGACAATTTGTAAAGTGTAGTGTGCAATGAATGACATGAACTGCAAAAATATAGTAAGTGTTTTCCTAAACATTACGTGGTGTACAGACATTTTTAAAAAGGCTTTTAAATACTGGTACTGCTTAAAATACAGGAAAGAATGCAATACGGCACTTAATCGATCAGCAATAATTTATAAAAATATCTTGGGATTTGGAAACGGGATGCAGAGCAATGTGATATACTCAACTAAGGTGCTATTTTAGTAAAATATTATGCAAAAAAACGAATTGCTTTTGGAACCATTACAATAGCAACGTATTGCTAGAAATCATATTTCTCAATAATACAGTACTCTTATGCAGAATGAATTAGAAAGTAAAATATATACATTGAATTGGACTACTGAGGTAACATAAAAAAGGAAGATAGGCATAAGGTGGTAACACATTTATATAAATGCAATAAATTATCAACCATACAGCAATTTTGTATTGAGTTTCAACTATACTAAGTACATCATTAGGGAAACTAATTAATATTCAATATGTGGCAGAAAACACTTGTACTCATGTTTTTAATGAGTTGCAAGATCATAACTGTGGATTTTTTTTTCCCTCAGAAGGGTAACTCAAAAATCATGACAATCTAGCTCAGGACATGCCCACATAATCAACATCCCACAGAATCTAATGAAAGTTTCCTATACATTCTACTCATCATTGATAGGTGAACTATAATAAAAAAGTATAAGTATGCAATAGGCCACATATGTACTATAGCATAATAAATTATGTAGATGATTGTGGTATTTGAACAACATGTTTCTACAATAGTGTGATCATTATAATCTCACAGGCATTAGCTTGGATAAATATCTCATCGTTTTTGGATAATGTAGGAAAGTCATCCTTTTTGTCCTGATCACCCCCATGGTTTGACTGATGCTGGTGGTTACTGACTCTGGAAGTGCCATAGGCTCTGCTAACCAGGCCCATGGCCAGTGCTTGGTCCTCTAATGGTATATGGTAAGTGGCATAACTCTAATTGGAAAGGACAACCTACCCATAGCAAATGGTAGGGCATGTAGGTTTAGAGAATCAGTGGATGTAATGCTCTTAAGTATGCACTACTGTGCTGCGTTGTCTGGTGCCATTTCAAAGCCAGGCCTACCTTGCAGGCTGGTTTTAAAATAAAACAGTGTCAAACTTCGACTTTGGAATTAAAAGTACTTCCAGAGTTCAAAATTACCTTTTTATGACTTATTAGACCTTAGGGTCTGCCCTATGTGCCCCAAGAGTAGGGTGCATGGTGATAAAAAGCAGGGACAATATAAAAGATGTTTTTTATGGCCTGGAAAGGGAAAACAGGCAAAGTAATTTTCCCTATTGTAGTGCTGCAAACCCTATAGGCTAACATGGGGAAGGCTTTATTAAATGTAATAAAGTCTATCTTTGCATTGGAGCTAACTAGCAATACCATTCAAAGTATCAAATTAATGGTCACATTAAATCGAACAATTTTCCATAGTTAGATTTAATGTAACTATTCGAGGAAAGTAGTTTTAGAACGTACAATCCTGAAGATACCTAAAATAGCCCATTTAGAAGCCTCTTCAGATTGCTCAGCCTTTGACAGTTTGAGCCAAGCTGCTTCCTGAGTAGGAGTGTAGAGGCCTGGGGCTGAAACACTACAGCCATTTGGTGGGAGGAGATTTGCTTCCTGGAGAAGCCAGAGAGAGGAAGGGGGCTGGGGAGATAAGCTGGACTTCAAGTGTAGGAGAACAGATGTCACAGGACAAAGGCTATCCCCCACTTCCTTGATCACATCAGATGGAAGCCCCCTAATTCCCAAATTATATTAGGAGAGGAGCTGGACAGGGAGTATAGTCAGTTGTTAGCCACACACTTTGGTTTGTGTTACACAGAAACACACACCAAGGAAAGAATTTCTCCATTTTGATTTTTGGTAGAACAGTGCATTCTGGGTCAAAAATATGCCACACTTCGTAGGAAGTGGTCATAGCAGGGGAAGTATCATTACCCCTATTGGTTAGGGTGATACCCCTCCTGCCAGCCCAGAATGGAGGATGAATATGGAAGAGCCGCAGGAACTCCTCAGACAACTGCCTGGAATAAAAGAAAAGGACTACCCTAATGGACCCTTGGATTGCACCACAGAAGGCTTGCACTCAGAAAGATTGCACCTGCTACACTCACAAGGCTCTACAAAGAAAGGACTGTGCCTGACTCAAAAGAAAGGGAGTGAACTCCCTGATCAGCAACAGGTACAAGAGAGCTGGAAGTAGTCACCTGCAAAGCCAATGAGAGGATCACCCCAGCTGACTGGTGGCAACTGGAATTTTCCTGGAATGTGCAGGTATATTGTGTGGAATTTAGTCCAGGCCCCTATGAGGCAATCCAGAGTCTTTGAACCCTTGGCCCGAGGTAATGGACGTTTGTTTTTCCATAAGAATCCAAGAAAATGCAAGATTTCAAAGTTTAGAAACTTTTTTGCAAAGTTTTTCAGAAAAACTCCAGTAGGATACTGGCTCGACGTCGAGAGTCCAGCCGCCGTTGTCGACTTGTGAATCCAAAGGTAGGCATTTCATTCAACATTCAGACATTTTCATAGATCCAATACTTAATGCAACCTAAAACTCTCCGTACATTTGTATCAGTGTCTCACAAAACACTATCCCTGACTCCACCATATCCTCGGGGTCCATGAGTGGCCAGGGATTTGTGTTTACCCTCTGTATTCACCTGTGTATGTTACTAAGTTCAACATCACCAAAATACATCATTGATAGATTATTAATAACTCCATGACATTTCTCTACAAGACAAAGATTGGAAATTGGGATTATTGAACTTAATATTTGGATATATATATTTTTATTAGAAGGGTAAAATGGCAGTAAAGGTACATGATTCTTCTCCATCTTTGTTGAGCATATACATATAAAACCTGGGATAGATGAGATTTATAACTTAGAATGGATCGTAAGGCTGTTTCCCATACAGTGACCTAAGTTTATACAAATTCAAACCTTCCAGTATTGGTCAAGTATTGTAGAATATTGAATATATTCTGTATGCTATGGATTTTTACATAGAAATAAAAGCAGCAGGGAGTCTAATTCCTTCATTACTTCCCCACTGCTGTTCCCAAGAAGGTTTCCCTAGGGTTAGTGCACAATACTTTAACCTCGGTGTCCCAAATCATATTTACCTTCCTAAATGTAGAACTAGGACACCCAGTCCTTCAGGACACTCAGACCGTCTGGCGGAAAGAATCCAGAAGCCAGGGAACCGTAAGTCACTTATTACCTTGAGGGGCATTAGAAGAGGGAAGGTAGATGATAACACACTTTCCTGGGATCTACATTGGGTAATTGATAAGCACCCACTACTGCACAGCAGAAAAACAGCCAGGAATGTGATTTTGGTATTAGATGGTAAAGAATAGTGGTATGAGGAGCAGAATGAGGGTAAAATACCTAAATGTGAAATGGAGGAGAAAGAGTAGCTGACAAGAAGAGAGTGGGGCAAAGTGAGTGTGAGCACCAGACCAGAGATAGATCAATCAGTAATGAAGTAGGAGCATTAGGAAAATGCTCTGGCAGATGGCAGTGATACCCAGGCTGGACATGGTTTTTCAAAAGTAGCTAAGCTGCAGAAGTGACATTGTTGTCTCTGTGTAGTCATTTTATGAAACTCTCACTGCAAGCTGGACAGATGTACGTTGTTTTTCAGCATTTAGCACCAACCTAACTTCAAGGAGTAGTGGAAAACTTTGCTGAGAACAATCTTAGATAATGGCATGAGGCATGAGGGATGCAGTTTAAACCCAGTTTGCAGAAGAAACCAGGATGCCATTAGGCACAGTGGCGGGAACACGCAATGAAGCAAGTGTTATATTTTCGACCACATAGCAATGGATGGAGAACCCTC
This sequence comes from Calotriton arnoldi, assembly GCA_963921515.1. Classification (NCBI taxonomy): domain Eukaryota; kingdom Metazoa; phylum Chordata; class Amphibia; order Caudata; family Salamandridae; genus Calotriton; species Calotriton arnoldi. The sequence continues at coordinate 150,294 of CAWUFW010001987.1, read as the reverse complement.
CTCTCTCCACTATTCCTTATAAAAACCAAAATACCAAGCAAGTTCAAAGAAGAGATAGGACACACAAAATGATGCACTTTCTCACAGTTACCACTCCATGTTAGATATTGATAAGGGATCAATGGTTTGCAACCACCATAACAGCCACAAACCATTGATGAATGGCATTCAGAATCGAATCACCTCTTCCAGGACCTCTCATATTTGAAATTCAAAATGAGCTGTGAAAGGTACTTTGTGAGTCAAAAAACCTTTTCTAACTGTCTAAGTAAATTAGCATATTGTAACTTGTGTCTTTACAGTTCCAAAGCTCAAGATTTTTGTAAATGGCAGGTTTGGAGACCATAAGAAATTGTTGTACTTGTTGTCTGCCAATATCCCTCCTCTACCAGACGATCTTTACAAAAGCTACCTGTTGCACTACACATTCAGCTCCAGGGGTCGTCATGAGTAGAAATGTCTTGATAACTTGGCTCCTGAATGCCGGACATCTAAAATGTCATCAACACCTCACTATAAAGGAGTTCTATGTACTTTCAATCAGGACATCTTGAATATTTAACTTTAAAAAAGAACACCAAAGGGGACTGGCCCCTTCAAGTAGAAACCCATAGTATATCGAACGAACGCCTTACCCTTGGTTGCTCCACTCTAATCCTCTCTGCTAGATTTTAGAAAGGAGCTTAAGATCTTGCTTGCATTTAGAAGAGTGGCAATATACATTCTGGTGCAGTGATGCTTATCCAAATGTAGTAAGTCAATCTTCTTTCAATTTCTGGAATCTTCAAATATTAATGAGACTGTTCTGTGTAATGTTCATGTACACATAAAATCAATAGTGAATTCCCACTACCATTAAAATGTGTAACCTGCACACATACCAGCCTTCTCATGCCAGTAACGGGCAACGATTTCTATGCTAACACCTGTGAAATCCTACTTACCAACACCTACATTGTCATCCAGCCTAAATGAACAACCATCTCATTTAATATACCAAGTACATAAATAGTAAGTTGTTTCAGAAATTACCTATCCACACATATCAAACTTGTCAAAAACATGAAAGTCAATGGCAAAGGCTACCTACAACACTTTCATAAAATGTTACACGTCGGGCCAGTATATTTCACTATAAATTGGTACAAAGGAAATAAATTAAGTTTGGCAACAAAGTGATCAGCTCAGACAGAATTCCTAGAGAGTTATTACAAGTGGTACGTGACTACCCCTTCTGAAACTTCTATCTGTAAACCTTGCAGACATTATTTAATAAGTATTTGATAGACAACATGCAACCAGCAAGAAATGTGTGATCCCCCATTTGATTTATAAGATCCATTTCAGCCATGAGACTTTTACTGTGCAAACAAAATCTATGCCACCATCTATGCCTGGTAGAGTCAAGCAAGAAATGTATAGTGTATCCTTGATATTGACCTCTTACAATTTCCTTTGGTCTACAGTATGGATGAAACCTGTCCCGACAAGCTTTATGCAATGAAGAAAATGTAGGCCTTTCAACCAGGTGAAGATATACATAAGTAGGCTGAAGTTGAAACAATAGTTCATTATACTACTGCAACTCCAGGTACTTACCCATTCCCATACAATTGCACAAAGACTACAAACACATAAATCTGAGACCACCTACAAGCAGTGCTAAAACTATTATCTCCCTATGTCACTTTGAAGTGATAGTCAGAACAAAACTTAACATGGGATGGTTCCAGCATCAAAATATTTTCAATAAAAGCAAATTCTAGCGGAAGGAAAAACCGAAACATCATCAGCTGGATCTAGCCTACATCTTCCTTCATTTATATCTGATAAAGCGGCTTCTTCTTCCCCTATTTATTGCTTCTTCCACCAGCTTTTAAAACAAAAAATGTACTCTCCGCTCTGCTCCTGCGCTACCCACTATGCTCCTGTCACTCACCTGTGCTGACTTCCTCCTCCCACTGCCAACCACTCTTCCTGCCATTTTGAAAGAAAAGAAAATGGCGGTTTCATCATGCGTAAAGAGCATGCTTGATCGGTGATGCATGCATGAGTATACGTCATCACGCTCTGCCACCCTAGCATCATGACCAATCTGTGGATATGTGTGATGATCCATGCATGTGTATGCATCATGACAATTGTTTTCTTTTTCTCTTGCTAATGCTATTTAGCATCGGTCAACAAGCATTTTTTTCTTTTTGGCAATGTGGAACCGCATCAGCAAAGAGCCCTGTTAAAGCCAATCGGTCAACGTTGCTTTTAAAAGGCGAGACCAATTAGCTTTGCCAATGCTTGTTCTTATTGAGTCTTTTATGATTACTAGTGCATTCCATAGATTTCCTATTGGAATGCTAGCAAACCAGAATGTGAGCAATAGGAAAAGTATATGTTAGGCATCTTATAGGATATATTTATTTTTTTATGAAACATTTTATTGACATTTTGCAGGTTAACATTAAACTTTTTGCCTCTTTCAGTAAGAAAACTGAAACAAAGAGCTGCATTGATATCACCAGGAGATGGAACGAGTGCCACAAAATACCAACCCCAACGTAAGCAACAGATGCTATGAATGGTAGTTAGATCGACAACCCATTGTAGTCCTACCATTTTTTCCAGCCTCTATTATGTTTGCGGGGGCACCCCCTGGCTAAATAAATCATCTCCTTCTGTTTGCCACACCAACCCATCCCCTTTGTACACACCTCTAGGGAAGGGGCCACAGAGGAGTTCCAACTGCGAGCAATGTTGCGTTTAGCCACTAAAGTGCCCAGGCTGACCAAAGTCCTGCCCCCAATTCGTCCAGGATCCCTAGTAAAGCAATTTTCGGATCAACATCTACAGTCATACCCACCACAGCAAATGACACAACTAGAACAGCAGACAAAAATCTTTATATCACAGGGCATTGCCAAACAACATGGATACAATCCCCTGCTGGGTTCCCGCACCTACGACATGCCGGGTATCTGTCAGCCCCGCGCTCCACAGTCGTCGAGGGGTCATGTACGCCTGTTGGAGGTATTTAAATTGGATAAAGCGGAGTCTGGCTGAGTTAGCTAGGGTACGATGAGCCATGCAGACGTCACACCAGTCTACTTCATCCAGAGGCCCAACCCGACCCTCCCACCGTTCTTTCAGCTAAAGTAGTGAGGTTGGTGGGTGTATCACAAGGGATCTATAAATCTGGGATATCCTGCCCTTACCCAAGTGGCCCATGAGGATTTTGTTTTCCAGGGGACTGTATTTGGGGAGATCCTGAAGCTCATCACCATGAGCATGTAGGGTGTGCCTGAGTTGTAGATAACAATAGAATTGGGAGAATGGCATCTGAAATTCCGTCTGGAGTTCTAGAAAGGATTTCATATGGTGACCACCCCAAACATCACCAAGACGTGACAACCCCATAAAGGGCCACCCTTTGAATTCCCCCAAGGAGGAGGCCTGAGTCAGTCATCTACCCACCCAGAGTGGGGTTTCCCTAGTAAGTTTGCGATCCCATCCCAACCACCGGAGTGTCACCCTCCATACTTAAAAGGCCTCCTGGGTGATGTCAGGGACCCCAGAGGGAATTGAGCCACCATATAAGACGTGAAGCACACTGTCCAGAACCAGCAGGGCCAACTCACCCCTATAGGCTGGATCATCCCATTCCCATGCACCCAGTCATTAATGGGGAGCAGATGTGCACCCAATAATATAGTCGTATGTCCGTCATGGCGAGGCCTTCGTCATACATTGCCCGAGTGCACTTTCAAAAGGCTATCTTGGGTGCCTCTCCAGCCCAAACAAATCTGTGACCCATGGCTAGGACTGAATCAAACCATGTTTGTGGAATGTGAAAGTGGCAGTTCTGTAATGCGTAGAGGAATCTGGGCAAAATCATCAATTTGTACAAGGCTACCCTACCAATGGTATTGAGAGGGAGATGAAGCCATCGGGAGAGGTTCTCCTTAGCTTTGCACATCACAGAGGCGATATTCAGGCTCAATGTCAAATCCGGTTACCATAATATAGTTACGAGCCCCAATGTACTTCAATATAGGCCTAGGTAGTTGCACAACCTTTTACCTACATTTGTCCTACCTTGTTCTACATAACGGCTCTGGTGCTTACCTTTTACCTATGTAGGTGTTGTGTGGTTTTCTTCGGAAACTAGCCTAATTAATTATGCACGAGGATTCTTAGTATCACAGCAGGATTACCATCTTCAGCATAAAAACTCTGTACAAGAGTCACCACTATCGTCATCCTTTACCAACAAGCCTACAGTACCATGACACATCTAGGTAGAACCCGTGAGGGTACCTTTCGGGTATATAAGTACCACATCTTCGTTAGGCAAGTTAGAGGAGAAGCTTCCATGCTGACACAAGAGGCTGAAGTCCCTGCACGCAGACACTCCAGCACGTAGTGGTCTGACATCCCTCGCAGGGTGTCCAACTCGAGAGCAGGATGGGATCCTCCATTCTCTCCCATCAGGTAATGGGGCTGGCTCTTTCCTAGGGGGATTCTTGGCTATACACCTACATACATGCTAGGTACACTTAGGTACATCTGGTTAGGGTTTACAATGGAGGAGTACTCATGATTACTGCCATGTATCTATATGCCTGCATGTATTCATTGTTTTAGCACTATGGTAGAATTCTACCTTTTATTTACTCTATTTTTGCTTATAACCGTATAAATCTGTTTCTGTCTAGTGGTTGTTGCCGCACATGTATTTTATACTAGAATGGTGCTGGTTCAATAAATACTTATTGAAAAACACCCCCACTATTTATTCTGTATATCTCTCTGAGACCGAGTGAGCACGACTGACTGAGTGAATAGCAGTTTACTGTTTCCATGAACCCTAAGGGGTCAGGGTTGTCATGTACGATAGTTGCCAGAAACTATTCGCTCTTTGGTAAGGTTGTGGGGCTTATAGTGGCGCTGTGAGCTAGCTGGTCTACAGACTTACATATCCTTTGGGGGTGCCTCGAATCAGTCTGGAAACCAATCCCTTAGTTTATGTTGTCTAAATGTGCAGATCCTATATAGATTTGTAGGAACTACACGACAATATATGCACTCCAAGGTAGTGTTAGCTTACTCAGCATGCCATAATTCTGGATTGACGTGCTTCATCCCGGTGGAACCATTTATTGGAACTAATAAGTATTTACCCCAGTTAATCTGAAGCCCCGACATCTCTGCAAAAACATTAAGGATTTTTAAGTATTCTATAACCTGTTTCAGCCAGTTTGGACATTAATAGGAGGACATCGGCATATAGAGCTACTCGATCTTCCATTGCTAGCCCCCAGTCGATTCCCTACACCTGAGCGGTATACCAAATCCACCCGCCAGGGGCTTGATAGCGAGCGCAGACAAAAGCATAACGGGCACCCCTGCCTAGTACCTTTCAACACAGGAAAGGGTGTCCGATAAGACACCAGTGACCCACACACGGGCTCGAGCGCCCACGTAGAGGACCCTCACGTATACCCGAAAACGAGGTCTGAGACCCATATCGCCAAGCAGTTCATCAAGATAAGTCTAATCGACCATATCAAAAGCTTTTTCAAAGTCTAGTAACAGGAGAGCCGCAGGGCCTACAAGAGTTCTGATACCGGAGTGTGCTATATGTACTTGACGGATGCAGTGTCTGGTACTATGTCGGGGAATAAATCCGCATTGTTCTGGGTGGACCAATGCATGGAGGACCTTCAGCAGTCAATTAGCTAGAATCTTAGCATATAGTTTAACCTTGCTATTAATGAGGGATGTGGGCCAAAAAGAGGCACAAGTGGTTGGAGTGCGACCCGGTTTGGGGAGGACCACAATAGTGGTCTGGTCAATCTCTGGGGAGAAGTGACCATGCAATATTGCCTCTGTATAAATTTGAGGAGATGCCGGACCAAATCGGAGCTGAGCCTGCGATAAAACTCCACAGGAAACCCGTCCGGTCCCAGAGTTTTCCCTGGGTTAAGATCCGCAAATGCATCCCTAATTTCATCTGCAGTAATATCTCGGTCCAGAGCAGTTTTATCCTGAGGAGATAGAAGGGGCAGAGGGAGCTCCTCCACCAAGCAAGCAAATGTAACAGCTTACTTGACTTATCACCCCATTCATATATTCGGTGTGTAGAGGCCATCCAACATTTGCAGGCTTCATCCACACACAGCTGGCGTAGTGTAGTCCTGTTGAGTTCCACCTGCTGTCGCTCCAGGGCTGTAATCGTTCCCGGGTGCTTGTGGTCTATACGGGTGATCGAGGTTTCAAGCTTGACCGTTTGGTGATGCTTTTCGCGATCGGCTCCCCGGATGAAGGGGCGAGCTACACCCCTTATATACGCCTTACCCGCCTCCCATAAGGTCGTGGCAGAGTCAAATGAGCCTCGGTTAATTTCGTGGAAGGTTTGAAATTCGGCTGACAGGTGGTCAGTAAACTTCTTGTCCTGTAGGAAACAAAAGTTAAGACAATAGGCAAGGTGGGCGCGACTGGGGGACAGATAGATTAGAAGCAGAACCGCTGCATGGTCCGATATCCTCCTAGGCAAGATCAGGGATCCTGAGCTGCGAAGGAGGTCATTAGCTGGCAAAAACAAGTAATCTATGCAGGCGAGGGAGCTGTGAACGGCCGAACCATGAGTGTAGCCCGATTCTCCAGGGTGCCACACCCGCCATGAGTCACTGAGGCCAAGTCCCTTCGTCCAGTCCCTCAAACCCCGGCTACGTCTGGAAGTGAGGCCATCAGGAATACCAGTCATTGGAGTCCATAATATTGTTGAAGTCACCCCCTAATACTGTTATAGCCTGAGAGAGGGCGGCTATTAGGTCCCCAAGGGTCTTCAGTGAGGTTGGGTGCATGGTGGGGGGGATGTATATGCATAAAATATTGTACAGGATACTTTCCAGTGAGCCTTCCAGCACGATGTATCTACCCTGAGTGTCATGTGTGACCTTGGTCAGGGCCATCAGGAGGGACTTGTGAAGAAGAATAGCAACCTCCCTGAAGCCCCTGGTGCACCCGGCATGAAAATTTATAGGATAATTTTACTGTAATCTTTTAAGGATTTCCTATTGAAAAGTAGCATGCCCTACAGACAGTATAAGACATCAAGGCTCAAAGTAAGGAATCCTAGGGCCACCTGCCATTTAGCCAAGAATCCCACAGGAAATTACTGAACAATTTTTTAATAGCTTCCTATAAGATTTTTGTTTTGCCTTAGATAATTTCCGCCCCTCCCCACACTTGGAGTAAGTTTGAAAACACCAGTGTGGTTCTTCTGCTTTCCTTCTTAATATCATGTAGAAAACAACTGTATACCTGAGCCCACTTGATATCTGCCTACACCTGCTATCACATGTATACCCCCCCCCCCAAATCTTTATAGTGTCTGGGCCCTTAGATTTGGGGCATAAAGGATCAGCGTAAGCAATGCATGCATACTCTGATACATAGTGGTTCTCGAAGGCACAGCAAAGGGCAAGAGCTGGATGAAAGGCGTGTGCGTGCAATTTCCTTCTTGCTGAATAAACTCCAGAAGAAATCAATTATTAAATGATGAGGCATCGACTCATGAATATGTTATCCGTCATTCATATTTAATATTTGATTCAAATAGAAGGCAGACACTTGATTTTCATGACTATGCTGCAGTGGCAGAGGGACGACAATGGTTTGTTCTCTCAAGTCAGACATGAGCAATGGTGCAAAATCAGAGAACTATTTAAAAATTAATTGAGAGGGGAAATAGTCATCTGGTAAGAGCATAGGTCTGGATCAAGGGCCAGATGAGCAAACACGTAAATCATGAATGCATGGTCTGGTTATAATTCACAAAAGGTGAAAGGAATAAGTCTCAGAGTCTATGACTACGAAACTTTGCCAAAGTAGGAGTCACTTGTGCATTCATGAGCGAAAATTAGATCAGTAGACATTGGCATTCTGAGGGGAGTGACGGGGATATGGTCATGAAAATGCAATTCTAGTAGAGTAAACTCTCACACATTCCTGTGCTGAAGCAATATAGCAAAGGGAAAACACTTTATGGTAAAATGTTTCCAGGTATAAATATGTAAATACAAATATTTTTTAATTTCAGTACTTTATAGACTAGTAACACATAGCATTAGGGGAAATAGAAATACGAAAGAAAGGTTAGACACATTGTAACATTTGTAAATTGTGCCACAGGGAAATGTAAATTTCCATAGCATGTGCTTGGAAGTTTTGTGAACCTTTTGGGGGAAAAAACACACATTTCTAAGTCTGCCTCCTGCATCCCAGGAGTTGTGACTTATTTTGTGAATCAGGCCCCAAGCATGTATGGTGCTGTCTCACTACTAAATGGGGTCTAGGGTTCTTATCTTGAGGCAACACCATTGTTTCTCCTTCCATCCTCCTCTCTTCAGAGGCATGAGTGTGCTTCATGGGATGCGGCGCATTGACTACAGTCCTACTCAAGGGAACTTCAGACAAAAATGATACAATCCAGTGCAGTGAATATCTCTTTTAAAAAAAAAAAAAATCCTATCCACACAAAAACCTTTATTGGTGTATTTCATGCCAAAAATGATGACCCAATTATGAGAAATGTTGTACTTTTTTTGATAACCTTTCAGACATATATTTTGGGAAGTCCACTGTTTATACTCTTTGATTGTAATGTGTATATTGTACTTCTACAAGCCATAGTTTTTTTTCTGAAATTATGATTGCAAGATTTAAAAGCTCAATTGTATCTCTTGCAAAGCACTCTGGATATTGTAGTTAGTCTATTGAGAAGTATCTCGAGGGTACTTCTTGAGAACAATACCTGCACTTTTACTCAGTCCCAACAATCTGCCTGGTGCCTTATAAGTTTAACATTAACAAAACTTATGGATCATTATTGGATATTCAGAACCTAATTAATAATGATGACAAATCATGGACTGCTGTCCTACTACATGTGGAAAAAAGCATTAAAAAAGTGTTTGAAACTGTATGTTTTAGATGTTTGGGAGGACGACCCTGGTAAGCAATTTATAGGGGTGGGGAGGGTTTTTCACAAGGAATCAGAAGTGAGTACCGATAAATGGATTCAGGTATGACATTTTAGTGATGCGTTATGGAACCAGGCATGGATACCCACTCTTGTCTTCACGGTTCAAACTTGCACTGGAACTGTCACCTGCGGCAATATTAATCAACATGGACATAGCTGGGATAAAATAATTTGGTGAAGAGTTTGAATGAATTAATTATGAGGAGAAAACTAAGCCTTCACTCTTGGGTGGATTGGCAGATGCGAGGAGCTGCAAGTTAACGAGAACTAGACTGAGGTTGTATCAAGGCGTGCTATAATGCATCCTTTGCAAACAAGCCTCTCAGACTAATGACAGATGAATTCGGGTATCTGGAAACTACTTTTCCTAAAGAATATAAAACAATGAAAAACATTATTCAGATACATATTGATAGAGCTCTAAGAACAACTCTGAGGACATCCGAATGTGATATTGGAAGGTGGGAAGCTCTAAACAGGTCTCCAATAAGCTCAGCTTAGAATCATGGTACTTGCGATGTATCTACTTAGAACAGCCCAAATAAGGATATTAGAATCATATTGAAAATAGATTTTATATATAGATATTTTTATATAAGGTGGTAGTAATACTTCTTTCTATAAAAAGGTTAATCATTAATGTTCATCCAGTCGCATTAAAGTGATGTCACAGTTTGAAGTCATTTTGCCAGGTAATTCAATGGGAGTGCAGGATGAAGGTAACCCCCCCCATTGTGGGTTAAATGTAAAATAAAGTTAATGGGTGATCATTTACGATTACCATGTAGATTTAATGAAAGACAAAAGGAATGAAGTAGTAATAAATTGCAACATCAGTAAAATGTGTCTGATTCTAAACATTTCTTTCATAAATATATATATTTTGATGGTTCACCATCTCAGGACTCAGGAGGGAAAGGTTATTTTTGTCTTCCCTTAAGCTACTCTTGGTTAACTAAACCAATAGTACAGACTGTGCCACGTGGCAGGGTGGTGATAGTGTTTTCTTTATTTGTTCATCCAAGTAGAAACCTGCTTTCAGCCCACCTTTTGTCTCTCGCGAGAGGAGGGACATCCTGTGTCCATTATCAACAGCTGAGAGCCCCCTAATATTTTTGCTTTTGTCATCTCAAGTACACACATCAGTGTGTGTCCAAGTTGAAATTTGAGAACAAGATAAGTTCAGTTCTCTCCTCTCCTCCCCACCCCCACCCTTCCCTTTAAATGGCTTCTCTTCTCCCCGCCCCTTCCTTGTGGTTTATGGCGAAATCCACCAATTTAACAAATGCTTATTGCCTCATGGAGGTAAAGCAAAATCAACAGGGGTATACCCAAATGACCCTTTTATACCTGGGCATAGGACATGATTATAAACAAAAAACAAATGGTATAAAGGAATAAATACAAAACAGTTCCCGAGTAGAGTACATTTAATTACCCTCTCCACAATTGTTATTCATGATGAACATATCGACTATAATTATATCTCACAAAGACAATGGCTCCTAATCAATGAAAACAGACACAAAAGAATGACATATATCACAACATTCTATACATAAACGAACAACATATATATAACAACAATAACCCTAGCAAATTTTACACACTAGTGTCTTCCATACAATTCTGGACAGACCACTAAGAGATAGTCAAGGTGGCACACTTAGAGGTTAGTCAACTAATATAATCTATTCCATTGTGACACCCTACAATTTAAAACATCACTACAATTCTATGGACTCCTCCTTAGAAATGTCGACGTGACCACGTTTCAGCCTTTAATCTTCATAGGCCTCCTCAGGACAGGGTTAAGACATTACTGTACAAAACACAAATAGCAACATTACTTCCATCATACGCTGTGCGACGAGCAAGCTGGTAGAGAATCGTGACTGCCCATATCACCACAAAGTGCCCATATTTGGCTTCCACAAAAGAACAATTCTACCACCAATAACGCTGTGTAAGTACACTACATGCACCCAGTGCAACAACCAGACTCCCGCTTACTCCGTCTAAACCCGGTGACTCATCAGAGCGAGATATCGTGTGGTCAAAGAGAGACCAAAGATAAAAATAAATATTTATAAATAAATATATATATAACTCAAAAAAGCTAAAAAAACTGAAAAAATCTAACAATCCCAGGATGTATAAACTTACATCTGTTAAAGCTTCTAAATAGACCAATACTCAATCCATGACAACTAGCACCACATAGGTCTCTCAGTGCTTAACTGGATCAGCACATCTGAAAGAATAATATATACAACTTGTATCAAAAAACATTCCTCCCTCACACTCCACAGCTATAGTCCCACAGCCAGAGAGAGATAATTCTGCACACACTTACCTCTCACCACGTGAGGTAGAGTGCCCTCCGTAAAAGTCGACAGTGTCTCATAAGCACTCTCCACATACAATTTCAAAATAAATCAACCTGCACAAGGGAGATACATAGAGTTCAAGAGCAGTCCCCCTTCCAATATGAAATATCTAAACAAGTATCTAAACTAAGCATACCAGCTCCACAACTTACTCGATAGAAGTGCGAGGATCACAATCTCCTATAGTTCTTCCGCTCCAACCACGGACTCCAGGGAGAGACTCCATAACGTGGCCGCTGCTGCCTCTAATAACGCTTCCTTACTACGTGCGGCACTACTTCACAGGGGGCATGGATCTAAAAATAGGACTCACAATACTCGCGGTCGAAACCAGTCCGCCATGTTGGAAATACCATCCCCTCCAACGCGTCTAATAACGCTTCCATTCTATATGCAATACTACATCACAGGGGGCATGGATCGAAAAACAGAACTCACTATCGCTTTACCCGTATTGTTGGTAGTCCCGAAAAAGGACTACACTCGCGTACCCGTCCCCGCATCAAATGACGCTTCCTCAAGGGCTATAGATATAAAGGCAGGGCTCACTTCTCCTCACTCGCGAGTGCAACCGTCCGCCATGTTGGTAGTCCTGGATATAAACCACAATCACTCACTACAATAATCTATCCAAGGGCAGAAAAAAGCTCACAATTACCCGTTCCACTTAATATTACAATGAAGAAGAAGACCATGAGAGGCTCTCTATAGTATTTCTTATTATACCCCAAAACTACAGAAAAACGGGTGACAAAAAAGGTCAACCCCGAAGCACCCAAATCGCCCACCACCATATACTTTCCTATACCTTATATAATTCAAAGAAAAAGGGGAAATGAAAAAATACATATTCCAACATAACCACAACTAAAGATATGGCAGTCCCAAAATTCCATAAACAAGCCCACTCCACGCACACCACATGTAGGACTATAAAGACAATTAAATCAAAATCACACCAATATTAAAATATATACAAGTTATATACATACAATTGTACACTTCAGGGCATAGTATAATGTAATTTACATAAAGCGGACATAGTTAAAAAACATCCTCTCTTTTAATGCAAAACAGTATATCATATATGGATCTAGCCAAACTCCTGATATCAGTTATAGATAGAACACCAGCTTCTGACGTATCCACGTCACTGATAACAAGTCCAGAATTATTCTTCTAAAGGAATCAGATTAGTGCCCAAATTTCATCGCGGTCATTCAATCCCTGTGTGGCCGTATGATATCTTTCAATCATGCGAGCCTCTAGGCGGTTCAAATTGTTTTGCATGACAGTTTTATTGAGTGCTTTCACCACCAACAAAACAGACCAGTTGAGTTCATTCTCATCATGTCGCATTTCAATATAATGTTGAACCATAGGAGCCCCTATGGTTCTGCAACGTATGCGCGATTTATGCTGCGAGATCCGCATCTTAATGGGTTGTGTAGTCTGTCCAATATACGTTTTACCACATGGGCATGTCACTGAGTACACTACATTTCTAGTGTTACAATTGGAGAAACACAACTGCTTATGTTGCTTTTTGTTTATTTCTACAAATTTGGAATCTTTTGTCTGTAGGCAAACCGCGCAACCATTGCACCTGTAGTGTCCTACCAATGCCGGTAAACCTAGGATTCCTCTCAAGTTTACTGTTGTGGGTTGCTGGCGTATAGCTTTGACCAGGTAGTTTCTCAAATTACGCCTCCTACGAAAGGCGAACAGCGGTTTAGGAATATTAAGATGTTCTATTAACCTCAGATTTCTTAGGATAATTTGTTTAACCTTATTAGCCTTGGGGTTAAAGGTAAGGACACATACCAATTGTTCTGACTCTTGTTTAGTTTTGGGAATGAGTAGATCTTCCCGTGGAGTGTACCACGCTCTTTTCAAAGCTCCCCTTACTAACTTCTTGGGATACCCTCTTGTAGTAAGTTTTAATTGTAAAATCTTGGCATTTCTGAAATAATCTTCTTTGTTAGTACAATTACGACGCACTCTCAAGAACTGCCCATAAGGCAAGTTGTCCTTGAGGTTACGCGGATGTCCTGATGTATAATCCAGCAAGGTATTCCGATTAGTCGGCTTAGTGTACAAATCTACCTCGAGCCTACCATCCCTGTCCATAATCCACACATCTAAAAAATTAATTCGTTCATTACTTGATGTTATAGTAAATTTCAAATCTATAGTACGAGTGTTGAGCCACTGGTGGAATTGTTCTAATTCCTCCTGCGTCCCCTTCCATATCATGAACACATCATCGATGAAGCGAACCCATTCCGAAAGATGATCTTTGAATGGATTCCCTTCATGGAAGATGTTTCTCATTTCAAAGTAATCCATCACTAGATTAGCTATCTCAGGCGCGAAACAGCAGCCCATCCCTACACCTTTGACCTGCAGAAACAAATCCCCTTTGAAAGCAAAAAAGTTGTTTTTCAAACAAATACGCGCCAACGAGAGCAAGAAATCAGTGGGGACCTGGTGCGGTCTAGGTCTTTGATCAAGCACCAAGGACATAACCATCAGTGCCTCATCCTGCGGTATATTCGTATAGAGGCTCTCGAGGTCGAAGGACACCAACAACTGTTGGGTTCCATCGAACACCGAGAGTTCTATCTTGGAAATGAGATCCATCGTGTCTCTAATGTAGGCTCTTGTTTGAGCTACAAAGGGCTTCAAAAATACATCGATATATTTAGCCAATGGCTCCAAAATGGACCCACAGGCTGCAATAATCGGCCTACCCGGTGGCTGGGAAAGATTTTTATGTACCTTTGGTAAAACATATATATTAGGCACCCTCTGATCAGTGAAATTCAAATACTCATTCTTTTTTACAAAGAAATCCTAATTCCATAGCTTCTGTGGTAAGATGCAATATCTGGGCTTTCAATCTGGCTGTAGGGTTATCTTGAATAGGGCGATAGTGTTCCTTATTACTAAGTTGACGCATGATCTCAGCGTCATACTTTTCATTATCCCACAACACTATCCCCCCTCCCTTATCGGCTGGCTTAATAACCGTGAGGGGATTACAAGATAGTTCTTTGAGAGCCAATTGTTCTTGTTTAGAAAAGTTGGATTTAAAAGTAATTTGTTTAGAATTGAGCTGATCTATTTCACGTAAAATTTGTTCTTCAAATAACAGAACCTCATCTGGCATAGCCATGCGTTGTGGACAAAAAGAAGATTTTTTCTTTAACCCACTAATGTTGATTTCACTACTGTCACTATATTCAGAGAAGAAGACCTTCAACCTGATTTTCTTTAAAAACTGAAGGACTTCTTTTTTTGTATCAACTGGGTCTTGCAACACTGTCGGAACAAAGGATAAACCTTTTTGAAGGATTTTCATTTCCACTTCAGTCAGAGGATGTTTTGATAGATTATATACTGGCATCAAATCCATATTAGAATGGTTATCATCACTCCCACTCTGTTCTAATGCCTGTACACCTTTTGCCGTGTCCTGAAGAACCCCTGTTCCTGATTCTGTTGTATGGGTGCTCGCCATCCTCCTCTGAAACCACGTCCCCTGTTCCCACCTCTGTCTAAAAAAGGGGGTGGCTGGACTTGTGGGTATTGATAATAGGGTTGGTATGTCGGGTATGGTTGAAAAAATGATGACCCAGTTCCCTGATCTGAGTCTGAAGAAGAATCCGAGAAGGTCAAAAATGTATTACGGGATCTACCTCTGTATTGTAAATTTAGGCTACTAGGGTTATTATTCTTGAAGAAATCCTCCTTCAAGTACGGGTATACCCACTCCAATTTAAAGTTCTTAATATCTTTCACAACTTTCGATGTTTTCAAATTTACTGTGTGTGTCTTAAAGTCTGCCAATGTTTTCTCTATACTATCTAGCAATGATTTAGCATCTACAATCGCAGTATCACTCCCAATTTCCTCCTCTAGTTTCTTAATCTCTTTCAGTTCTTCCTCGCTTATTCTCAATGCAGTCTGGATCGATAAAACAATCCAGTCACGGGAACATTTTGTACCAACACCACTGAAATCAACCAAATATGCCTTATCATTTATAAAGATGACTGGAATATTTTTCACCTGCAATCCTGCAGGGATCGTATTTGATTTGAGATATTCCAATAATACTTGGGCATGCAATTGAGTTCTTGTGTTCTTTTTCCTAAGTTGAATCAATCGTTCTCCCTTATCTGAATTGAGATTGCTATTTCCTGGTGTATCACCGCCCAATAATGACGGGATCTGTTTCAATTTATTAATATCTTCTTCAGAGTAGCTTACCATATAAGGTTCAGACATTTCTCTATTGCCAATTTAAGTGTACACACGATAAAACATATACAAAAGTTTTTTACAGAAGTTAATAATCTTCACTGGCCAGGTGCCACAGTCAAAAGAAGTATTATACATTTTTTATATTATTAATCAAAAAATACTATATTTTTTAACAAAAAAACCTCACACTTAAAGTGTTAAGTAACAAAGCAAAATCAACAGGGGTATACCCAAATGACCCTTTTATACCTGGGCATAGGACATGATTATAAACAAAAAACAAATGGTATAAAGGAATAAATACAAACCAGCTCCCGAGTAGAGTACATTTAATTACCCTCTCCACAATTGTTATTCATCATGAACATATCGACTATAATTATATCTCACAAAGACAATGGCTCCTAATCAATGAAAACAGACACAAAAGAATGACATATATCACAACATTCTATACATAAACGAACAACATATATATATAACAACAATAACCCTGGCAAATTTTACACACTAGTGTCTTCCATACAATTCTGGACAGACCACTAAGAGATAGTCAAGGTGGCACACTTAGAGGTTAGTCAACTAATATAATCTATTTCATTGTGACACCCTACAATTTAAAACATCACTACAATTCTATGGACTCCTCCTTAGAAATGTCGACGTGACCACGTTTCAGCCTTTAATCTTCATAGGCCTCCTCAGGACAGGGTTAAGACATTACTGTACAAAACACAAATAGCAACATTACTTCCATCATACGCTGTGCGACGAGCAAGCTGGTAGAGAATCGTGACTGCCCATATCACCACTAAGTGCCCATCTTTGGCTTCCACAAAAGAACAATTCTACCACCAATAACGCTGTGTAAGTACACTACATGCACCCAGTGCAACAACCAGACTCCCGCTTAATCCCTCTAAACCCGGTGACTCATCAGAGCGAGATATCGTGTGGTCAAAGAGAGGCCAAAGATAAAAATAAATATTTATAAATAAATATATATAAAACTCAAAAAAAAGCTAAAAAAACTGAAAAAATCTAACAATCCCAGGATGTATAAACTTACATCTGTTAAAGCTTCTAAATAGACCAATACTCAGTCCATGACAACTAGCACCACATAGGTCTCTCAGTGCTTAACTGGATCAGCACATCTGAAAGAATAATATATACAACTTGTATCAAAAAACATTCCTCCCTCACACTCCACAGCTATAGTCCCACAGCCAGAGAGAGATAATTCTGCACACACTTACCTCTCACCACTTGAGGTAGAGTGCCCTCCGTAAAAGTCGACAGTGTCTCATAAGCACTCTCCACATACAATTTCAAAATAAATCAACCTGCACAAGGGAGATACATAGAGTTCAAGAGCAGTCCCCCTTCCAATATGAAATATCTAAACAAGTATCTAAACTAAGCGTACCAGCTCCACAACTTACTCGATAGAAGTGCGAGGATCACAATCTCCTATAGTTCTTCCGCTCCAACCACGGACTCTAGGGAGAGACTCCATAACGTGGCCGCTGCTGCCTCTAATAACGCTTCCTTACTACGTGCGGCACTACGTCACAGGGGGCATGGATCTAAAAATAGGACTCACAATACTCGCGGTCGAAACCAGTCCGCCATGTTGGAAATACCATCCCCTCCACCGCGTTTAATAACGCTTCCATTCTATATGCAATACTACATCACAGGGGGCATGGATCGAAAAACAGAACTCACTATCGCTTTACCCGTATTGTTGGTAGTCCCGAAAAAGGACTACACTCGCGTACCCGTCCCTGCATCTCCCTGGAGTCCGTGGTTGGAGCGGAAGAACTATAGGAGATTGTGATCCTCGCACTTCTATTGAGTAAGTTGTGGAGCTGGTATGCTTAGTTTAGATACTTGTTTAGATATTTCATATTGGAAGGGGGACTGCTCTTGAACTCTATGTATCTCCCTTGTGCAGGTTGATTTATTTTGAAATTGTATGTGGAGAGTGCTTATGAGACACTGTCGACTTTTACGGAGGGCACTCTACCTCACGTGGTGAGAGGTAAGTGTGTGCAGAATTATCTCTCTCTGGCTGTGGGACTATAGCTGTGGAGTGTGAGGGAGGAATGTTTTTTGATACAAGTTGTATATATTATTCTTTCAGATGTGCTGATCCAGTTAAGCACTGAGAGACCTATGTGGTGCTAGTTGTCATGGACTGAGTATTGGTCTATTTAGACGCTTTAACAGATGTAAGTTTATACATCATGGGATTGTTAGATTTTTTCAGTTTTTTTTAGCTTTTTTGAGTTATATATATATTTATTTATAAATATTTATTTTTATCTTTGGTCTCTCTTTGACCACACGATATCTCGCTCTGATGAGTCACCGGGTTTAGAGGGATTAAGCGGGAGTCTGGTTGTTGCACTGGGTGCATGTAGTGTACTTACACAGCGTTATTGGTGGTAGAATTGTTCTTTTGTGGAAGCCAAAGATGGGCACTTTGTGGTGATATGGGCAGTCACGATTCTCTACCAGCTTGCTCGTCGCACAGCGTATGATGGAAGTAATGTTGCTATTTGTGTTTTGTACAGTAATGTCTTAACCCTGTCCTGAGGAGGCCTATGAAGATTAAAGGCTGAAACGTGGTCACGTCGACATTTCTAAGGAGGAGTCCATAGAATTGTAGTGATGTTTTAAATTGTAGGGTGTCACAATGGAATAGATTATATTAGTTGACTAACCTCTAAGTGTGCCACCTTGACTATCTCTTAGTGGTCTGTCCAGAATTGTATGGAAGACACTAGTGTGTAAAATTTGCTAGGGTTATTGTTGTTATATATATGTTGTTCGTTTATGTATAGAATGTTGTGATATATGTCATTCTTTTGTGTCTGTTTTCATTGATTAGGAGCCATTGTCTTTGTGAGATATAATTATAGTCGATATGTTCATCATGAATAACAATTGTGGAGAGGGTAATTAAATGTACTCTACTCGGGAACTGTTTTGTATTTATTCCTTTATACCATTTGTTTTTTGTTCATAATCATGGAGGTAAAGGGCATAAACCCAAGCATGGCTCCCCTGGTGGGTTGTGGAGGGTTGTAATGAAGATTCTGCCGTGAAATTAGTGTAAATTCCTATCTTCACTCCTAACAGCATTCTTCTTCTATTAAGGGTTTAGCACACATCCAACTCGCAGAAATACAACTTGCCCCTTTCATTGTTGAGAGATTAGTACCACAAATAGTGGTTGCTCAACACTTGAGGTAAAGTGGCCAGTCTGCCACCAAGTCTGGCAGAGTTAGTTTTGTGGAAGAGACTTCTCAAAAAGGTGAGTCTAGAGATTCTAAATATTGGGAAATTCAAATTTATTGGAACAGCTGACATGGACATCACAGGTGTATTCTTCCACATCTTGTACGCTTCAGCATCAGATGCACTCACTGCCTTACAGTAATACGTTAGCAACCGGACTATGGCTGACGGCCTTCCAATGTGTTTTTACACATCTGCTTGGGCAGATGTGTACCTTGGGCGTACCATGGCAATGCTCTTGACAACACACATCAGCATCTTAGCAGCAGGTTCATGGTATTAGGCTGGTTTTACTATCATTTACTAATGAGACCTGCCAATGTCTGCTTTAAGGACCAAATCACTGACATTTAGCAAATCAAGCAGAATCTTGAGCACTTACTGCCAACTCCCTAGACATTCTCTGGAACTCCTGCAACACTTTATCCAGACAGAGCTCTTCCTACTGAGCTTCATATACAAATTCACTTATTTTCCAATTGTTTTTGTACACTGCGCCATCAACACGTCTTTAAATGTATTCCACACCCGGTATAATATATAATCAATTATCAAATCAATTTACTACATAAGTTGGTATGGGCTCCCCGTGTGCTCGTGCTTTAAGCAGTTCATTAATCAATCATCGAGTACCATTTGAAATATAAGATATTTCTCTCCAATGATATTTATAAATAGGATTTGTGTTTTTTATACCTTACTTTTTGGTATTTTTCTAATAAGTGAATCATTGGAACCAAATGTGTTTACTGCTTCAGTGACCCAGGTTGCCCTGTTGTTTCACATTTACAAAATAGGCTCCGGCATGTTTAAAAGACTAGATCTGTGGCAACTAAACAACTATCACTTTGGGGGTACTGTTCCACCCCCCACGTGGTAGTGGAATTTCCAACATCTGACATGGCACTGTATATTCCCTGGTCGGATTGGCTCCTGACAAAAAGGTTACAGAAATTTGGTGAAGAAACCCTTTTGGCATTAGTAAACAACTTCATCAGCACCATCTTGAGGGAGAGGAGAAATATGCCTCAGTGGTGCATGGAAAATACACCTCCCAAATGCTGTTTTGAATATTTATTTTATCTAGTGATTTCATTTGTAAACTGTTAGTGGCATTTAGCTGATACTTTTTATTTCAGCATTTGTATGGAGCATAAGGGCCGGATGTAGTGGAAGGCTGGAAAGTGACTCTTGTCAAGAACAGGCGGAGAGCCTGTCTACTCTCCGCTGCCTTTCTGCTTCCTTCGGAAAGTGGTGGAAACATTGTTGGAGCCTTTTTCAGGTCTGCCATCATTCAATGTGGAGTGGACTGGCCTCCCGATTAAGAATGACCAGTCCATCCATATTTTTCAGCAGTGGCAGGTCTTTGCAACATCACTAGGCAAACCCTGCTGGTCGATGTGAGATAGTGAAGAATGGAGAGAGCTGTGGGGTCCGAGCACTTTATTTGCTAGAAACTGGAGCACTTAGGGTCAACGGAGACATTTATGCCACGACCGCCTCTCAGCACCAATCACTATAACTGCCAATTACCATCTGTGAGAAGTTGGCCTGGCATATGCTGTCCACTAATTATAGTGGGCACCTTGCACCAGTCCAAATCGACTCTTATGGTAGGTAGGTTAAAGACAACCTTATTGAAAGCTATCCTAGTGGTAGCTGTGGAGAGCAGCCTTCAGGCTAAGTCTTGAAGGAATGTAAAGCAGCTTGTTTTACCAGTCTATAATCTCTTGAGTGACCAAATGAAAGAGCACCACACCAGGTATATATTCAAAATATATGTATTTATTACTAAACACACCCTCTAGTCTCTTTATGAGGCTAGAGTTCGAAGATACATAGGTTATAAGATCTTAAATCACAGTAATAGCACAAATACACGTTTGGGCCCTAGGGGCGTACCAAACCATATACCAATAAAGTGGTATGCGAACCACGACTGAACTAGACACTAGGCCTAGAGCCTCTAGAAGTGCTTGGACCACAAGGAACCACCCAAGGTAGTGACACAGGGGACCCACGGGAGACGCGTGCAGTGTAAATACACAACCGCGATACGCCGTTAACTTCTATGGAGAAAGTCGGGATCGGGAAAATAGAGGAAAGGGACACTTTAAAGAGGACTAGGACAAAACCCTTTGAGATCTAGGACTTTGAAGAGTCTCTACCCACGGGAGCACCGGAGTACTCGTGTTACCTCACCCAGGGAAGCCGGGTGCATAGGTGCCTTTCGGGGTCGGGTTTCGTCGTCGTTTCGAATGGCGATCTGCTGCAAAGTGCTGCTGGCGGCCAAGAGAAAAGTGTCCGGGTGGATCCAAGAGTGGATCGGAGTTCTGGTGAACCTGAAAGCAGAGGGGACAGAGTCTGGGTCACTAGCCAGTGACCAGGAAGGCGATGGACAGATGCCCACCGATATCGAGTGCTTCAGGTGCGTTGACGGTCGTCTCGTTTCTGCAGCCACGAGGTCCAGGAGGCGTTGTCGGCAACCAGGAGCAGGATTCGGGCTGGTACACGATGTCTGTCGAGTGCTGCAGTGTCGGCGACCGGATTGGACCCAACAAGCCTTGGCAACGGCAAGTCTCGATGTAGCTGAAGATCGTCGATGGTGCAGACCAGCAAGGTCTGGGGAACTCACCCAGCGAGGGTAAGTCAGGGCAGGCCTGGAGCAACCAGGGGAGCCCTTTGGTTTCTTTAGAAAGTCTTCTGGGGACCCACGAGCCGGCTGGCAAGGGATCGCGAAGACACCTCGGGCGGAATCACTCAACAGGGGCCCACGGTCACTCAGGACGGTGTAGGTCTCTGATCTTCAGAGGGGTTCCTGCTGGAGGTTGGGACCACACGTGGTCCAAAGCACAGGTTCGTAGAACGTTGTGAAGGGGTTGCACTCGACAATAGTGCACAGTACCCAGGGGTCGCGGTTCCTCGTCACTCGTGGGGTCCACTTGCCTCAGCTTCGCTGGGGACTCACGATGGCCTTGGAGAAGTCAGGAAATCCACTTCTTGGGCTGCAGGGACTTCGGACTCCGGCGGGAGCGGCGTAGTTTGCGACCGTCGTTATCGTTTTTGGTGCCTGCCAAGCAGGGGAGTCACTCCTTGACCCCAAGGGAGATTCTTCAGTCCTCTAATCGTGATGTAGAGCGTCGAAGGTCCAGGATTGAGTTTCAAAGTTTAGTCCAGGGATATCTAAAGTCCTAAGGACTGGGTTCCTACCTTTATTCTAAAAATAGGGGATGGACTACTCTGTGGCCCCACCTATGGGTGGGTCAGGGCAGAGGGGTGGCTACACCCCTTTCCTTTGTCCAGTTTCGCGCCAGAGCAGGGGCAGGTAGCCCCTGAGCTGGTTTGAACTGGCATATGCACAGAGGAGCCTTTTGCTCCCCCAGTGCAGGACTTCAAAGCACTCTAAGAGTGCACCCACCCAGCCCCAATACACATTATCCTGTCTGGGGAGGTGGTCACACCTCCCTGCAACAGGAGACCTATTGTCCAGGCCTCCCCTGCCGGAGTTTCGTCCAGCAGCAGGAGGCCAGACTTGTGTCTGTGGCAGCAGCATCCATTTTGTGATGCCAGGGCTTCAGAAAGAAGTTACCGGGTAAGCCAGAGTTAACATGTCTTTCCCTCTAGAAGGGTGGAATGCTACCCCCGCCGCCAGGATTGGCGGGGGGTAGTATTCCAAGATGTTTGACACCAAACACGACATGTTTAGGTGCAGCCATTCCAAAGTTAGCATTTTACCGCGAGGATATAATGCGCTTAAGAGTATATGGTCAGGCTGCACTACAAACAGCATCAGAGATGGTCTCCGAACGCTGCAGAGGGGCCCTGCTCATGCAGGGGCACCCTCTCACATAGGAACCATGCACTCTGCCTTTAGGATTGATAAGGCCTGCCTTAGGAGTGACTTATAGGTTTATATGTGTGTATGTATTTAGTGATATAGGTAACCTATATCACAGTAAGGGGTGCATGCACCACCTTACCCAGGCTGCAGTAGCAGACCTGTGGTGTCAGTTTGGATGGCCTTCCAGGGGTGGCATAATACATGCTGCAGCCCCTGGCAGGCCTCTGAGGTACCTATGCCCTTGGTACATAGTATACCATATACTAGGGACTTATAAGGGCACTCCAGATTCCAATCAGAGATGTGCCTAAGGCACATGGAAACCTTTTACAGAGAAAGCAGATAGACTGGGGCCCTGAATAGCAGGATCCCAGTCCAACTAAGTCATAAACCAGCAAAACACCATAAAAAAAGTGGGGGCAACCATATAGTCAGATTCCACCTTCCTACATAACCCCCCAAACGAAAGGAGATAAGGCTAACCTTGGCCAGTTGAGCCTATATTGACTAAGTGGCCATATAAGGAAGCACCTGCACTAGCATGGTTGCCCCCTATGTTATGGTCCACTAAGCAATCCCTCACCCTAAGGGTATGAGAGGGTCTCCACCATGGGGAATCACTACCTCTGGTGTGCTTAGGTAAAGTACAAGGCTGGTGAGGTGTCTGAGTAGGGAAGTGAGGCCCTAGGAATGTTGGCCTCAGCTTCCTCAGATCACTGGTCACCATGTATGCCTGTCTTTCCATGACTGAGTTGCACTTTGCTCTAAGGGTCAACCTTTGACTGCCTACAGCTGGGGGTTGGGTCCCTTTGGATGGAACACTGGAGGGACATGGCAGGTTTGGAACCTTCTGGTCCCAGGTTTGCCCTTGCCTACCAGAGTCCTTCTGGGGGAGGTCCCTACATAAAGGTATGGGGGATCCCTCAGTGTGTAGAGGAATTTTCACCTGGCTAGGGCTACTAGACTGGGTGCCCCTAATCTGCTGATGGGGGGCTTCCTCTGGACAGGGGGCCCGGGGGGGTCCACTGAACTCCCTGACCTCTGCAGCCCTGGGCTGACTGAGGCAGGGTAGAGAGGGGCAGGTTACCTGCTCCAGACTGGGTACCACCTTGGAAGGGTCCTCTGCCATCAGGGGTGTGGCCAGGCCAGGCCTGACTACCTCTGTGGCAGTTCCTTCACTAGGGGTAGGGTCAGTTCCCTGAGGAGGCTGACCCTTACCTACTGTCTGGGGGGAAGAAGACTTTTCTTCAACCCTTGTGCTCTCTTTTGGGGGAGAGTGGGCCATTCTTTCAGGCTCCATCTCTCCAAATTCTTGGGCTGGGGCTGTGGCCATCACAGCCCCACTAACCTTGCAGGGACGCCCAACATCCTAAGATGGGTTTGGTGTTCAACTTCAGCCCAGGCTGAAATTTCCAAATCATTGCCCATCAGGCAATCTACAGGTAGGGTTGGGGACACTGCCACTCTTTTTGGGCCTGTGACCCCCTCCCAGCTGAGATTGACTATGGCCATGGGGTGATCTGTTCTGACACCATCAATGTTGGTCACCTGGTATTTAAACTCAGGTAAAAGCTGGTGAGGGGGGACTAGTTTCCCTGCCACCATGGTGACACTAGCCCCTGTGTCCCTAAATGCCACAGCTTTCTGACCATTAATCATTGGCTCCAGTCTGTACCTGCCCAATGCTATGGGACCCATGGTAAAGGTGGCAAATCCTATACCACCATCAGAGTCAGAGGAGTCTGTTGAGGGGTCCCTGTCTAAACTAGGGCCCACCTCTGTTCCTCTTGCAAAAGCACCTAACTTTTTGGGTGCACTACTCCCAACTGGAGGATTACTACTGGTAGTACCAGGAGGGGTGGTAGTAGTTGTGGGAGGAACATTTTCTTTATTGCCAATCCTGGGGCAACTGGGATCAGTTTTCCAGTGCCCAGGCTTTTTACAGACATGGCAATATGGTTTCTTTTCAGGAGAGGAAGGAGTTTGGGACCCACCCCCAGAAGAGGAATTTTGGGGCCCTGTAGGGGACTTATCCTTAGATTTATCCCCACCTTTCTCTTGGGACTTAGTAGAATCTTTCTTCTGGTCACCACCCTGATTTCTAGTTTTTACTCTGGTTCTGACCCATTTGTCTGCCTTCTTTCCCAATTCTTGGGGAGAGGTCAGATCAGAGTCCACCAGATACTGGTGCAAAAGCTGGTTTTGACAATTATTAAGGATCTGCTCCCTCATAATCAAATTGTACAATCCTAAAAAGTCATGCACTTTGTTGCCATGTATCCAACCTTCCAGAGCCTTTGTAGCACAATCTACAAAATCAACCCAGTCTTGAGTCTGAGCTTTTTGGGTGTCTCTGAACTTCATTCTATACTGTTCAGTGGTTAGGCCAAACCCATCTATCAGAGCACTCTTCAAGACTGTGTAATTGTCAGCATCCTCTTCTCTTACAGTGAGGAGCTTGTCTCTACCTTTGTCTGCAAAGGAGAGCCACAAGATTGCTGCCCACTGCCTCTGGGGGACCTTCTGAACTTTACAGGCCCTCTCCAGTGCAGTTATCCATTTGTGGATGTCATCCCCACTCTGGTAGGGAGGGACAATCTTGTTTAGGTTTCTATGGTCATAAGACCTGTCCCTATCTCTAGGGATATTGCTGCCACCATGGGACTCTAGTCCCAACTTTCTTCTCTCTCTAAGGAGATCTAGGGATTCTCTATCTAAAGCCAATTGCTTCTTCCTGATCTCTAGTTGAGTTTCCTCATACTGGACCAGTCTCTTTCTTCTCTCATGAGAGGATTCCCTCCTGTGAGAAGAAACAGAGCTCCCTATTGAGGTGCCAGAGTGGTTAGACTCCTGAGAAGGAGACCTAGACTTTCTGAGCACACTCATAATCCTTCCTGGGGGACAAAGGTGTGGTTCTCTAGATCCTCATCTTCATCTTCCCCAGAAGGGATTGGGTTTTCCAGGTCAGGGTCATTGTCACCCTCCTGGTCAGTTTCAGAGGGGGGCTGGGGGTAGTAGTACCCCTGGCCCCTTCCTCATCTGCTGGCCCACCCTCTGCTCCTACCCCTTCAGTCTCTGAAGACTTACTAAGATCATAAGCCACCAACAACTCCTGGAGGTGTTGGGTGGTGGGACTTTGGCCTGTCCTTAATTTCCTCACGTTACACAAAGCTCTCAGTTCCAAGAATGGGAGTGTGTCATACTTGGAGGGGGAAGCTCAATGGCTTCCTGCAGGGCATCTTTGGATCCTGCTTTTAAAGACATTACTAGTGTGGTGTGGTGTATGCACTACCTACTCTAGTGTGGCCTACTAAACTCTCTTGAGTTGTAGAAAGGGTTGTGCTATCCCTTAACACACAACTCTAAGTTCAGTAGAACTTACTGATATTCTAAGCTTAAATTATATGTACCTTAGGTACCTTTAGTGGTTTTCAGTTGATCAATTCAATTGAGATTATCTGGTAAAACAATAGCAAGCTGGAATCCCACACGCTGCACACCAATGTGAGAAGTTGGCCTGGCATATGCTGTCCACTAATTATAGTGGGCACCTTGCACCAGTCCAAATCGACTCTTATGGTAGGTAGGTTAAAGACAACCTTATTGAAAGCTATCCTAGTGGTAGCTGTGGAGAGCAGCCTTCAGGCTAAGTCTTGAAGGAATGTAAAGCAGCTTGTTTTACCAGTCTATAATCTCTTGAGTGACCAAATGAAAGAGCACCACACCAGGTATATATTCAAAATATATGTATTTATTACTAAACACACCCCTCTAGTCTCTTTATGAGGCTAGAGTTCGAAGTACATAGGTTATAAGATCTTAAATCACAGTAATAGCACAAATACACGTTTGGGCCCTAGGGGCGTACCAAACCATATACCAATAAAGTGGTATGCGAACCACGACTGAACTAGACACTAGGCCTAGAGCCTCTAGAAGTGCTTGGACCACAAAGAACCACCCAAGGTAGTGACACAGGGGACCCACGGGAGACGCGTGCAGTGTAAATACACAACCGCGATACGCCGTTAACTTCTATGGAGAAAGTCGGGATCGGGAAAATAGAGGAAAGGGACACTTTAAAGAGGACTAGGACAAAACCCTTTGAGATCTAGGACTTTGAAGAGTCTCTACCCACGGGAGCACCGGAGTACTCGTGTTACCTCACCCAGGGAAGCCGGGTGCATAGGTGCCTTTCGGGGTCGGGTTTCGTCGTCGTTTCGAATGGCGATCTGCTGCAAAGTGCTGCTGGCGGCCAAGAGAAAAGTGTCCGGGTGGATCCAAGAGTGGATCGGAGTTCTGGTGAACCTGAAAGCAGAGGGGACAGAGTCTGGGTCACTAGCCAGTGACCAGGAAGGCGATGGACAGATGCCCACCGATGTCGAGTGCTTCAGGTGCGTTGACGGTCGTCTCGTTTCTGCAGCCACGAGGTCCAGGAGGCGTTGTCGGCGACCAGGAGCAGGATTCGGGCTGGTACACGATGTCTGTCGAGTGCTGCGGTGTCGGCGACCGGATTGGACCCAACAAGCCTTGGCAACGGCAAGTCTCGATGTAGCTGAAGATCGTCGATGGTGCAGACCAGCAAGGTCTGGGGAACTCACCCAGCGAGGGTAAGTCAGGGCAGGCCTGGAGCAACCAGGGGAGCCCTTTGGTTTCTTTAGAAAGTCTTCTGGGGACCCACGAGCCGGCTGGCAAGGGATCGCAAAGACACCTCGGGCAGAATCACTCAACAGGGGCCCACGGTCACTCAGGACGGTGTAGGCCTCTGATCTTCGGAGGGATTCCTGCTGGAGGTTGGGACCACACGTGGTCCAAAGCACAGGTTCGTAGAACGTTGTGAAGGGGTTGCACTCGACAATAGTGCACGGTACCCAGGGGTCGCGGTTCCTCGTCACTCGTGGGGTCCACTTGCCTCAGCTTCGCTGGGGACTCACGATGGCCTTGGAGAAGTCAGGAAATCCACTTCTTGGGCTGCAGGGACTTCGGACTCCGGCGGGAGCGGCGTAGTTTGCGACCGTCGTTATCGTTTTTGGTGCCTGCCAAGCAGGGGGTCACTCCTTGACCCCAAGGGAGATTCTTCAGTCCTCTAATCGTGATGTAGAGCGTCGAAGGTCCAGGATTCAGTTTCAAAGTTTAGTCCAGGGATATCTAAAGTCCTAAGGACTGGGTTCCTACCTTTATTCTAAAAATAGGGGATGGACTACTCTGTGGCCCCACCTATGGGTGGGTCAGGGCAGAGGGGTGGCTACACCCCTTTCCTTTGTCCAGTTTCGCGCCAGCTGGTTTGAACTGGCATATGCACAGAGGAGCCTTTTGCTCCCCCAGTGCAGGACTTCAAAGCACTCTAAGAGTGCACCCACCCAGCCCCAATACACATTATCCTGTCTGGGGAGGTGGTCATACCTCCCTGCAACAGGAGACCTATTGTCCAGGCCTCCCCTGCCGGAGTTTCGTCCAGCAGCAGGAGGCCAGACTTGTGTCTGTGGCAGCAGCATCCATTTTGTGATGCCAGGGCTTCAGAAAGAAGTTACCGGGTAAGCCAGAGTTAACATGTCTTTCCCTCTAGAAGGGTGGAATGCTACCCCCGCCGCCAGGATTGGCGGGGGGTAGTATTCCAAGATGTTTGACACCAAACACGACATGTTTAGGTGCAGCCATTCCAAAGTTAGCATTTTACCGCGAGGATATAATGCGCTTAAGAGTATATGGTCAGGCTGCACTACAAACAGCATCAGAGATGGTCTCCGAACGCTGCAGAGGGCCCTGCTCATGCAGGGCACCCTCTCACATAGGAACCATGCACTCTGCCTTTAGGATTGATAAGGCCTGCCTTAGGAGTGACTTATAGGTTTATATGTGTGTATGTATTTAGTGATATAGGTAACCTATATCACAGTAAGAGGTGCATGCACCACCTTACCCAGGCTGCAGTAGCAGACCTGTGGTGTCAGTTTGGATGGCCTACCAGGGGTGGCATAATACATGCTGCAGCCCCTGGCAGGCCTCTGAGGTACCTATGCCCTTGGTACATAGTATACCATATACTAGGGACTTATAAGGGCACTCCAGATTCCAATCAGAGATGTGCCTAAGGCACATGGAAACCTTTTACAGAGAAAGCAGATAGACTGGGGCCCTGAATAGCAGGATCCCAGTCCAACTAAGTCATAAACCAGCAAAACACCATAAAAAAAAGTGGGGGCAACCATATAGTCAGATTCCACCTTCCTACACCATCTACATTGTATGTCACCCTACATTCCACCATTCAACAGTTAACACTTCACATTATCCATAGACACAGCATTCCACGAAGACATACACACCACAGCAGTCTTGCGCGTAAATGTCATGATACACAGCTTATATCTGTCAGAAAACTGAGAGCACTTCAGGGCATGTCATGTAGGGGGATCAGACATATAACCTCAATGTGAGTAAATTATTACTACCCATATTTGTTCCAGGCGGTGATGGCGGAAAGGAAGTTGGCAATAGAGCTAGGTATGGATCAGAAGGTATGGATTATGGAGGTGGAGATAGAAAGAGTCAACAGAACTGGCGAATGGGAGCAAAGTCACAAGCGATGCGTCATCAGGTTGGTGAGATGACAGGTAAAGTCAGCAGCAGACAGCCAAGTTATTCAACTGCGATAACTCCTTGTGTGGGCAAGAGCCACCAATCATAAAAAACAGTTCTCAAAATGGCAGCAAAGACAAAATGTGCTGGAATATTGGGTGCCGGCGAGGTGGAGGGTTTCCTCCACCATAATGGGAAGTCAGCAGCTCAGTCACCAAACTTAAGTCCATGTCTTAACTATGTTGCATTGCCTACTCTTTGAGATTGACCCAGTGGCTATTAATAGAGTCAAGCTTATGCCAAGTACCAAGTGGCTAGTTCTGTCCGGAAATAGCTTAAGGTGGTTGCGGAAAAGGCTTGGGAAGAGCACATCAAACCTCTAATCTGGCAGTGGCTGCCTCGCAGCACCTCAAATCAACTGCAAAGAGTTGTTTGCACGGGGGGGCTCATCTACTATATTCTCTGTCATTTGGCCACGGATCTGCTTTCCTAGAATGTTTGTTGTCAAGGCACTTAGCGGATGACCTTTGGAATGCAGAGAAATATGAAGTACATAAAAGCTTCTTAACAGCATGGCATGACATTTAAACCTCCACACACTTCAGCATTCAAGGCATATCACACAAGTTGCAGCTCCTCTTCCTCCTGGTCTGACCCTATAAACACTCTTGCTTTGCCTGCAATCTAGAATGCCAGGAAAAAGGTTTATCTTTTCAACCTTTCCTTCTCTCCCCTGTCCTCCTACCTGCTTTTGCTCCGTGTCCAATCCCTTCCAAACAGACATGAAACTGTGCAAACAAAACCTGTGTAACCTCAGAATGTTCATCAGAACAGGTTTTTCTAGGTAGACTGATAAAATAGAGGTGTCTCAGGCAGCTGGAGTCTATTTATTTCTGTTCACTGGTTGGGAACTCATTCTTAACCTTAGTTGCACACATTAGGATGTTAGTACAAAGCTAACATGCAAGCCTGGAGGCGGAGCAAGATGGCTGTACCTGGCCTATGTCAGGAAATCATAGACTGAAATACTGTTGGTCATAAGTACTGCCTCCCAAATATAGTTTAAAAAAATATCATTTCATTAGGAGTAGAGTTTATATTATTATCTCCAAGGGGGAGATATTTTTGTAAACAATATTTAGGGCACGGTGTTTGTCAGTATTCTCGGACCTTCCAACTCACACTAAGGGGCCGATATCACACTTTGTGCACACAATTAACTGACCACCCCTGCAGTGAGCAGGTTTCCGCTAATTTGTTGGAGGATCGGAGCGGGTAATTGCTGGTGTTTTTTTTAAATTCATTTACAACGTCCTAGTATTGCCACCCCTCACCCAACTGTCTATGTAATCACCCAGACTGTGCTAATTTATAGTGCTAGTGGAATGGTCAGATTGTGCTCTGCTGGCTGAGAACCATGTTTACAGTCCTAGACCTTTTGTTATAAGCCATTCTAATGGTGTGCATTACAATATAGCCCTATAGCCCGCTGCCGACAGCTATAAGGGTTGATAAAGTCGCTGAACCCGAGTTATAGGCCAGAGACGCAGGCGAGGGTCTGTAACAAGAGTGAGGGCCTTTAATAACAGGTATAGCCCGTGACAGAAGGGCTATAAGGTTATTCTAACATTCCACCCACTGAGGGTAGAAAGTTCTAAATTAAAAAGGGAGCAACAGAAAGACAAACATAGGAATGTTGGAGCTCCAGGCTTATACTAGCATTATCTTCAATGGAGCTCTCAACATTCCAATGTTCTAATATTGCTAAATCAACTGAGCTGTGCAAGAATGCAACAGGCAGAATCAACGTCTTTATAAAGTGTTACCCTGGTGACATTGAGCTCAGCTCTCAAGTAAAAAGCATTTTTACCTGGTTATTACCAAGTTCAACCATTCATTGTCCTGTTTTTGCAATAATCCTACATTTTTAAAGAAAAATGTGAAAGAAATCAAGGCTGGCCCAGGTCCGTGGTGGAATCGCCTAAATAGTGGTTCACAACACTTTTTCATAAAATATACATAACGTGTGTGTTTATTTGAGACTTTTTTCAGTGCTGTTTAGTTTTTGCCCATGTTTAGCTGGTGACCCGGACTAGTCGGTTTACCTACTCAGAACTAGACTGTCAAACAATGTATAAGATGTGCCTTTGGACCGCACATTCTAGTAAGTTACAGCAGCCACATCGAGAAGCAGATTTATCAAGACTGCACCGCGGGAAAGTGACACAAAGCGACGAAAAGTCCTGAAAAAGTATTCACTTTCCAGGACAAAACTTTTATTGTGTTGGAAAGTTGCCCTTAATTGGATAATAATATTGAGTTATCCAATAGAGAATTTTTATAATATCTACAGGTTAGAGACTTTTTGCAAAGGAAGGGACGAGAATTTAGAGAGTTGTGAATTAGTGGATAGATTAAGGCAGCCTGAGGTACCTAGGACTCGGACTGTTATAGGAATTGATGAATGATTAGATGAAAGACGATCTGGGAAAATGCTCATCCAAGTGGCAAGGGACGTTAGGCATTACAGATGTAGATTTTCAAGACGCCTTTTTAAACACCTTATCGATTTTAATGCCGGTGAACCTCCAAGCGCAGTTCTATAAAACATGCTTTGAGCTATATTACACCCTGTATCGTATTGCCAAATAGGGGGAGGGGAAAGGGGTGTTCTGTCCAGAGTGTGAGGTTTATAAGGCAGATCTAATACATATGTTTGCCACCTGTAGTGAGCTTGGTCCGCTTATAAGAGAAATAGAGGTATTCTTACAAACGAAGCTGTTGCTACAAGTGAATGTAACCCCCGGTAATTATGCTTAGTATAACAAATCTGGGAAAAAAGGAAGGAGGGGCTCTTATCTGTATTGCAATGGCAGTATACAGAATATGTATAGCCTCAGCATGGCTGGATGCTACCCCTCCAGTATTTCACCAATGGTTAGCTCGCCTGCTGAGCACGTATAATCTCGAGAAAGCTATATATAAACGGCGGGGGTATAAGGCCACAAAGAAAGGGGCAGAAATTTGGCAGTATTTTGCCAATTGGAAGGAACAACTGGACGGGTAATTTATGCATACCGTAAGAACAGCCCCTATCGTTTGTATGGCAGCATGAGATCCCTTTTCATAGTATCTAAAATCTTAGAGATTCCATGTATGCACTTTAAAAACTTTGCACTTTATTAACGGGCTGCTAAATAAAAGATAACAATGAAGGCACATGCACTTTATGGATAGCTGATGACTAAGGTATTTCAAGATGGGTCTTGAAGGCCATTAGCGTTGATTGCACTTTGACAATCTGGAGTTGCTGCTATAAAATGTGCTTTGAGCTAACTGAACCAGGAAATGAAATGTGTTTAACAGATTTGGTATTGGATAAGAGAAATGTATTTTATATTTTATGTATACTCCATGACACTGTACCGATAAGAAATCAGAAATGTATAATAAAACTCACATGAAAGCTGGTTGGACAAACAGCGGGAAGGGTGGGGGGTGTGTGGGCACAGGGACTTATTTAAAAAAAATGGGTGGGACGGAGAGAGAAACTGTCTGGTTTTTTTCTATTTTCCCAGTCAATAAAAATATTTAATAAAAAAAAGGAAAGTTGCCCTTAAAGTATGGCAAATGGTGTTTTGTGCTACTTTTCACAACTTTACATCAGAGAGGCTTTTCATTGGTCACATTCCAATACTACCACCCATTGTTTTCGATGTGAAGTCAGATCTAGATTGTCAGACCTGGCTGTGCATCAATAAATAATTCCTCTTTGAGGCAGACACAAAGGGCCTAATTTATTAGTTGGCGGAGAGGGAACTCTGTCGTCACGGGGACAGTGTTCCCTCCCCGCCACATAGTAGTTCACCCACCGGATTTAATGTGGGTTGACCATAGGTTTAATCACGGCGGAGACTTCTCTATCCCAGCCCTGATTATACCTCTCGGATGGCTCTGTGCAGTAAGGGCCGTTGGAGTCAGACCTTTAATTCCTCCCCCCTGATTTAGATGGGCAGAATTAAAGGTCAGTTTTTACTGCCGTCACCGCCAGGAAAACTCTGGCGGTAAGGGACAGTGAAAACTGCTTAATACTCTCCTCGCCACGGGAGAACTTCCATGTTGAGGGGAGCATTTTATTTTTTATTTTCAAAAAGAAAACCCCACTTCAGGATTCTTTTGGGGGGAAAAAAAACTGTCATGTTGACACTTTCATCCTGAGCCATACAAAGTTGGTTTGGGGGGATTTCCAAGAATCTCTAGATTATTTCCTGTTTTTTGGAGAGGCTGACGCAGGAGAGTGGTGGCCACTTGCAAAACAGTAGCTCGTGTGGAAGAGCATCTGAGCACCATTTGCAGTATAACTATTTGCGATGAATTACCAGTCCTTGGGACATCCTGTCTCTAGCAAGCTTTATGGAAAAAAGGCAACAGTCATTTGGGGACAGGTGGGCTGAAGGCTCTAATGCTGCACTCTGTCTGCTGTCCCCATAGTTTAATTTGTAGCAGGAAAGGCACTACGTATGTATATAGACTGTCATTGCTCGAACCCAAATGTATACAGTAATCACTTTTGTTTCCAGCTAAAAATATAAATTTAATTTCTCCTTGTTCCCGCACCCCTCCCTGTATATGGTTTCAATCAAAATCAGTAGCAGGAAACTTTTAGTCACATCTTAGCAGCAAAGCTCAAACCACTAAATGTGTCTGTTAAGTAAAAAGGACCAAAGTCCTACACACTGGAAATGCCAAGTAGCCCCATGCCACATGCATACCCATACGCCTTTCTTGGCTTTCCAACCAACAGTCTTGGCATTGTTTGTGAAGTGTCTGGCACTCTTAACTGAGTACTGAGCCGTCTCTTCCTCAGTAAAGTCCCTCACAACAGAGCCAGAAGTATCAAAGGATTGCCTTGCCCTTGAGTCATGCAAGGTGACGCAAGGGCAACGCAACCCAGAAGTCAGATCTACCAAGTCACTAAAGCCACCTTCATGGGGCCTGCACTGCTTGGTAAATCTGGAGTATTGCAAGGCAGTGCAAGTCGTTGCCTTGAGTTACTCTGACCAGGAATGCGTTACATGGGTGGAGGGTGGGGGTGGGGGTTCCCACGCATTCACCCATGTATTTTTGCGCATTCCCAGATTTACCAAGAGAGGTCAACCTGGGTATGGGTTAAATTTGTACACCATCCCAATAGAGGCACAGCGAGGAGAAATACCTTTATTGCTCCTCGTTTTTTCCACTTTCTAAGTGTGCTGCATTCTGCAGTACACTTAGGAAGAGGAACGCTCCTCTAAGGATGTTTTTTTGAAGAGGAAGGTGTCCCTTCCTGCACAAAAACAATCTTGCCTGCAACCCTGACACCATTGCACCATGGCGCAACGGTGCTAGGCATTCACACCATGAGCCAGCGCAGATAAACAGCAGGAATACTAAGTATATTAGTAAATATGGTGCATTGCTGCTCTCTCCATTTGACGCAGACCAGCACAGGAAGTTGTCTTGCTGCATTGTGCTGCATCAAATAATGATAAATCTGGCCCCAGATAGCCCCAAAGATGCTGGCCCTACAGCCTAGTGGAACTACCATCCACCCAAAGTCACATGTTACATTCTGAGAACTTTATTATAGGAGGATCCTCAATAAAACCATGTCATGTTGAAAGCTGAATAACCCAAGCTTATATCCAGCTACTCCCTGCATAGGTGATCACATTACTGGCGCAACTCTTTATGCTCGTCTCTAATCGGGCCATCCGTTGTGCATGACGGGACGGTGTAAGGGATACAGAAACAGATGCATCGGTCTTTCTGCTCTCAGTTTCCCAACGTTTGAATGGCGCCCCTGTCACACTGAATTATAAGGAGGTAGGTGCAGCCTGGCGATTTATTTCACAGGGCAGGGAATCATCACTGTCATATCCGGGTGAACAGCCCAGGCCACTTGTTGGGTACACAGCTATCTGAGCTATCGTTCTTCAATGGCTGACTAACCCAAAACCAGCATTTTGGACACATTTGGTTACATTTTTCCTTGGCCCGAGTCTGACTTTGCACATGTGAGGATTCCTGTCCCATGGAACACCAACATGTCTGGCATCCCCCACTCAATGGACAACAATATTTGGCTGCGCTGTTTTATAACGGTAAGCCACTTGTCCTTTGGAATTGGGTTGCGGGTACTCCGGACAGCACAGGGTTTAGAGCATATTGGTTCTACTTATGCTCCTTATGCTTTATTACAAGACATTTTAGGTCTTGCTTGACAGAGCTGTTGACTGCCAGAACTTATGTGATCATCAAAAAAAATACTTTAAGAAGCAGTACTGAGAGAGGGGCTTTGACTCTCCCTACATGTTGATCTTCTTTAATAAGCATTTAATTGGACGATAGGTGTGATAGTCTGCCTAAGAATTAGTAACAAATCTCATAGCTTATTGGGACATTATTAGTGCAGACTTGGTTACTAACACAATAGGAAGGGCTTCCATGGTGTAACCATATGACCAATGGAGGTTGAAAGGGTCTCACATTGTGGAACACAAGGGCATATTCAAAAAGAAAGGATCTTACACTGTGAACTCTTACAAATGTAATAGGAAGGGTCTTTACATTGTGAACTCACAGACAAATACAATCAGAAGGAGTTTCATATTGTGGACTGTTTGGCAAATGCAAGAGGAAAGGGTTTAATACAGAGCTCACTTCTCCTTCCTGGCCACAATAAATACTTGGTAGACCAAAGTAAATGCTTGGTGACTTTAACAGGAGACTTAGGTTCATGCCATTGAATGCTCTCTGTCTGCCTAAAATATTGAATGGGTCACTCTAGGCAGAGACCACATGGCCATGTTTATGTTAAATCTGATAGGCTTGCTTTATTGCTTAAAAATGTGTTGTGAAAAGTAGAAATCCTCTAATTTTACATTGTAAATTATTTGGCATGTCCTGTAAATTTAAATTTGTTGAATTTGAAAAGCCTTATGTGCTGCAATAGGCCCGAATAAAGGGGGAATGCTGGTTATTAGGGTTAGGGCCATCTGGTGCTCACATTATGGCATAGGGCTTCATTGATTATAGGAACAGACAAGATTTACAGGGTTAGTGGTTACCGGTGATATCTCTTTAGTTTCATCTTTTTGCAATTTGTACGCAAGTTATTTTTGGAGGCTCGATTAGGAGATGTTCAAATTTTAAATTCTACCTGAAGTCTTGTAAATATTTGTAATTTAGTGGATTTGGGAGAACATTTCTTGTTTTGTGTACTATGCTCTGAATCATGACCATCACAGAATTAATTCTAATCCAAATTGTTAAATCTCAAGTTTTGCCTCGTGTCTACACACAAGGAGTAGCCGCTTGGCTACAGAACTCTGTATGTGTTATCATTTTAGATTTTTGTAATCCTACTTCAATGGAGTTGTCCCATTAGTTTTCTGTTCTTTTTACATTACCATTTCCTTTGATAATAAACCCTTTAAACAGTTCTTGTTTTGATTTCATGTAAACTAAAATTATAGGGTGTCATTTGTCCCATTCTTGTATGATAAATATAAGCAAGATAATACTATGCATTGTTAGAAGTTTCTCTAAAGTCTAATCTGCCCGGCATCATGTGATACGAGTATTTCAAGGTAAGCTTTCTTCAAGAAATATGCACTCAATGTGCACCAGTTTTCTGGAGTCAGAAGTGGTCCATGCGCATATAATGTTTGTATTTCAGGCCATAGAGTTGATTTGATATGTTTTGTGGTGTATAATACACATTCAAACATGTTGGCCCTGCAACTTTAGTATTGTAGTAGATTTGCAGGTGTACAGAGAACAAGAACACAGAGACATTGCTTTGGTTTAATCCCTTGTTCTGGGGTCAGGCAATTATGTATGCTCACGGGTTGTTATAAAAGGTCAAAGGTTATTGCACACGAAGGTATACTTTTTATGTATGTACAATATTGCAGAATAAATCATAAAGATTATCTAATTAAATCAGTTGAAATGGCATTAAGCCTATTGTTATAAATATGTAGTCATCGAGTACCATGTGATAGGAGGAGAATGGGATGGGGAGCAGAGACTGAAGGACACAAGGACACTGGGCGAGGCACTAAGATGTGAGCTTTGAGTTAACAGGTCTTAGAAGCCTTACATGTTATTGTTTGTACTTTGTCCACCTGTTTGCCTCCTGCTTCACTAACTCATTACCATATGTAACACGTGTGGTCTAGTTGCTATAATTATGATTTTGGAACCAGGATACCAGAGTTGAAATCCCAGATTATCCAAATTATATGATTCTCGATATTTACTGCCTTTCTTTGCACTGGTTTCCTTATCTACTAAAAATGGGGGACCTAGATGCAATTCAGATGCAGCGTGAAATAAAACAATAGTTTGAATACATTATTATTCAAATGATTACACTTTCCATATGAAAATATTTTAAATATTTCTCTCGTGATTTATAATGCCACTTTAAAGACCGGAAATCCAATAAAAAACATTCACTCCATGCCTCCTTTTCACTGCAGGGGGATTAGAAGTTATGTAATGCACTTCTGGGCTATTTCACCAGTTAGAGCATCATAGCCCTCAGCCTATTAGAGCTGGAATTAATGCCCTCTGACGTGGAAATTAAGATCCAGTTTCCTTCCAGTGAAATATATCGGACTAAATGAACATTGGATATGGCAAAAAAAAACGGTTACTGATTCACCTGTAAAGCTATATGCCATATTGGACCAGTGTAAAAATCAAACATTCCAAGACTGTGTTCCTTTTATTACATTAACAAAGAATAAAGTGCAGCGATGGCGCAAAACATTATCATTTACTGTTCCGGAGGACCCTTCTTCAGATCGCAGGGCGTGGAGAATCACAAAAGACTGGTCAAAATGCTGTACTTGAAGTTAGCATTTGATAAGCCAATAAGTCTTGCTTTTGGCTAGACAACCTGGCTGATTATCACTGGGTAGATTTACATGTTTTTGCCTCAGATTTCTCACACAATGAAGAAATATCTTGAGCTCCAAAAAAATAGGCACTAGGAAAAGGGCTCCCTTGCCAGTTAGGGCAGTACATCAAACACATAAAAGATGATCGCTGGAAATCGCTTGGCGTAGGATTCCAACCCATGGTTCTTTTCTCACCATGGCACCTCAGTTTGGACCCAGCCTAAGTGGCAAGGTTATGTCCAGACCTGGGCCCCTTGCTCTCTGTGTCACTGCTGCCAAGCTGTACCTGGCTGAAAAAGGTCCTAGGTTGCTTGCATTGCCGTTCAGGGAGGATATGGCTTGGCAGCTTGGCAGTTCGGGTCAGACTGTGCCCATGAGGAGAAGGGTCAAGACTGATTTAATTGCATATGGCTGGGTCCAAACTGAGGTGGAATGGTGGGCAAAAGAACGATGGGTTGGAATGCTACCCCAAGGGATTGCCAGTGGTTTGATCTATTGCAAGCATTCCTCCCATCACCTTTTGTGTGTTTATTATTTTCAAGAAACAAACTCCAGCTTTAGAGCTTTGATTCATAAAAACAAAAAAGCTTTACTGAGCAGGGTGCAGCAAACATGGTTCCCACGTAGAAAAGTTGAGTGTCTTCAGTGGAACCACAGAACTGGCAGCTCTGCTGAAGGCACAGATTTCCTGGTCTGCCTGAAGGGGATCTCTGAATCTGACTCGCAGCCCTGCACCGGGGGAGAGAAGGTGATGGACTCCACTGACCCTGTGGTCTTACTGATCCCATAAATATCTTACATTGGCGTTACAGAGAGGACACTGACAAAGTAGTGCTATTCATCAATCTGTGAATACAGGTAAGGTCAGAGGCTGCAGGGTCTTCTATAGGAGCATCACTGCCACTCTTCACTGAGTACCCTAAGGGTGATCTTGGTGAAGCACAGACGTGAAACATGCAATGGGTAAGCAACTGATTTCACCGGCTATCCAGTCCCAAACCTAGGTACACAATAGTTACCCTTCAGCTGATGATGCACAGAGCACAAGGTGGACGTGCACTCAGACTACTCCAATAAAATTCTATACACAGTACGTATGAGCAGAGACTTCACTGCAGGGAATGAATTAAGGTATTTAAAACTGTTCTACCTGTGAACAATACAGCCTCAATCCATGAGAAACCATAACAAACATACCCAAAAAAGAGCAAAAAAACACACATGTTGAATTATAGCAAGTACTGCATGGGACATATTCAAGAACAATAGACAAGATATTTCATAAAACATGTCTTGGTGCAGCTATGATTCCAAAGAGGGGAGCAGATCACAAAGAAGGCCTTCCCCGCCAGTGGATCACATTGTTATGAGACCTACTTTGAAGTCTCTTTCACACTACTTAGGCAAATCTTCTCTTACATGTACATACTAGGAACATACGAACCTTGATTTATGCCTTCACATAAAATGGTCAAAAAAGTAGAATGAATACACTGAAAAAACACACAGTTACATAGCGAAGTCAGCAATTGGAATGCGCCGTAGTGTCCTGCCAACACTTGACAAACCACCAGATACATTTAAAAAGTGCCTAATAGTGACAATAAGTAACACCAACACCCAAAGCCCTCCTCGTTTCAGTAACAAAAACACTACAAAGTATTACCAGAGTCAACCACATAACAACATGAAAAAGATCACACAGAACATATCGTTCTCCCCTTACCCTTCTTCTTCCGTACTGAAGCTTGGAAAAAGAAATGGAATGAGCTGTCAATCATGTTCAGAGGTAAGCTGATAGAATATATGTCTTAGGGGCGCTTGCTTCTGTGGCTTGATTCAGCTGTCTAATAACAGTAGGGCTTATTGTACGCCACATGGGACTGTTCTGCACCAACTTCCACTGTGGATCACTGCCTGCCAACAGACCACTGCACTTGTTTATTATTTGGAGTCCAGCTTGCCAGCTATTTTTCCAGTTTCAGACTATGTGTGGTTTCTTCAACTTAAACTATAAGCCCACAAGTAAGATAAAATGATAACGTATGAACAGCAGTATATGAGATTTTAGTTCACAATGGAAATCCAAATGTTCACTTTAAATGCTGTGCACTGTGCACCATCACATCGTATATGGTGCATTACCCAAATATTGAGTTTCTCACATCGACAATCACTATATGTCAAGCTAATAGATCTATAGGTAAGTAAAGATTTAGTATTCTTGATGGCATACGTATCTTGTGGAGATATTAGTGAAAAATAGTAAATTTATATTTACCACACAGACAAATTTATACACTTCCCTTGAAAATATAATGCTATGTGATATCCTATAGTTGATATAGTTAATACTTTTGTAGATCTTTGGTTGTCACCTCGAGAATTTGTCATACAATTCTCTAACAAAAGTCGCGAGCCTGGAATATCATCTCCTGTATGACTAAGGTTGTGCTTTCGGCAACAGCCTATTTCCTGGTAAGAACCGACTATTCAATTCATTCTAGGGAAATGCTACAAATAGACATTTTTACAACTGTTTTAAAAGTAATATAGGGGTAAATTCACACTCCATATTGTACACAAACATCTGCCTTGGGTGTGAGATATGGCAAGATCAGTAGACATTCCACAGATAAAACAAAGACTGAATACAGAGGGTCAAAATGTAATCAAGGAGGTCATGAAATTTGATCCTCAGTATTTACGAGGTGGCAGATGTGTACAAAATATACTCTTTAATGACCGCATGTTACTCTGAGTTCTGCATGGTGATAGCAAGCCTTGGCAGAAATGGTACCTTTTTGACACTGCCAGAGTCTTTCACATATGCCACAAAAATAGTAACTTATCGTAAAGATACCTGGTAATGGTGTCTGCATGCGGGTCACTGCGTAAAACATGCACTGAATATAAGCATTCGAAAGCGCTGTTGGCACATGTGGAGGTTTATAGTGATATAAAGAGTTTTTGAGAGGTTTTCCCTCTGGCTCCCTTTAGAGCACATAACAATCTAATGTTGAACAATGTTCGGTCACTTACTTTACATAACAAAATATTAAATAAATCATTCACAATTGAGCTAGGACTTGAAGACAGGTTCAAAGAAAAGATCATCAAGAAGAGATTACATTCCCCAAAAAGAAGATGGAGCCAGGAGGTAAGTCTCTCGAAATTATCTCTAAAAAGAGCGAAAATCTAAAATCTGCCCAATGCAGTGATGTACTGATGCTTTGCTGGTGGCCCTGAAGCACACCAAGTGTACCCCTGTGAGCTGTGACAAATTTCAATATGCACTTATAATTTCTGCAGAGGCATTATTAACTCAAGACATCTATGTTTATGGCTAAGAATAAGGGGTTTATGTACAGGTATTGCAAAACAGCTAAACCGCGTGCTGAATCTGCAAGCAGAATTTTCTCCACCGTAGAGATTGTACAATGCTGCAAATTCTAACCATGTCTCCTGCTCTAGATTTAAGACTTCCACTCCAAATCAGAAGATTTTGCTTCATCACTCAGTTATACATCTGACTCCATGTTGGTAAAGGTGGCTTATAGATCTCATTGCCTACTCAGGAAGAGGTAGTGAAGCGTGAGGGAAAGTACTGGCACATGGCAACAGTTTTGATCAACAAAAAGGCACTATCATGCAACAGTGAGTCAGACTTTAAGGTCCCTTTCCTTAAACTAATATTTTCTGATAAAAATAGTCAGCCTTTCAATCTAAATCAATACATATTAAAGGTGAATTTGTATCAAAACAATAATATGTTTGTCAGCGTGGTGGCCATGTAAATGTAGAATTTAAATCT
The DNA here is from genome assembly GCA_963921515.1 of Calotriton arnoldi. Classification (NCBI taxonomy): domain Eukaryota; kingdom Metazoa; phylum Chordata; class Amphibia; order Caudata; family Salamandridae; genus Calotriton; species Calotriton arnoldi. Next base: position 108,098 of record CAWUFW010001987.1, on the reverse strand, counting down.
TTCTACATTGAAATTTCCTGTGTGCCACGTTCATTTCTTTCCATTTGCATATATAAATACACATAATCCCTTATACTACTTATTATTACACATATAGCTGCCATTTCCTAATTCACAGCAACAATGTTAAATCGACAAATTATCCTCCATAATTTATGGGTTTGAAATTAATAGAGAACCATTTTTGTATAGACATATATATATATATTTACATATGTACATATATATATGTATGTACATATACACACACATATACACACACACACATATATATATATATATATATATATATATATACATACACACACACAACACACGGCCAAACACACCTAGTAGTGCTCTATCTTAATGCAAATCATCCTTTGTTTGCTAGTGTGCTAAAAAATTAGGTGTTTGAGCAAATCAATAGCAGAACATAGGAAATATGTTTTAAATGTTAGCTATTGTGTTTGTGTACACTAATAGCTACCAAATAAACTAAATGATTGAATCAATGGTACAGATGTCATATGCTTAAAAATTCATTCATCCCAAATTAAAGAAAGAAATATGGTACAGTAAATATCTCTAGTACAGTGCTTGAAAGTGATGAGGAATTTATTAGTGTGTTAAAGTCCCATGACAGTAACTGGAAATTAAATTGACTGGTTATTACTTTTTCTATTTGCATCAGGTGATTACAAAATATTATCTGTCAGTGTCAACTGCATGCATATGACTGTTTCCAAACTTATAAACCACTGACAAATTATATGCAACTGTTATACTAGATGCTTATTTATAGTCATTGTAAAAAAAAACAGGTTATTTTTGGGGTTAATGGTCTCCTACCTCAAGTAATATTAACACTAACTTGTCTGGGCGGACCCCAAAAGTAACTGAATTAACCTGAGCTCAGCCCTCTAGTAGCTACCACACAGAGCTGACAGGCTTAACTTTGGGAAACATGTAAAATAACAAACAGTAATAAAGTTAAAATACCCAATAAAAACCACTTCAATTTAAAACATAGAGTAAAATCTAATAAACTAAATGACACAAACATTCAATTTGGGAAACTGGAGATATGAAATTTAAAGATGATAGTCTATGAATGCACCTGGGTGAGCTTTAAGGCCAACTGAGATGGATCCCATGGTTGGATACACCAAGCGGGATGGCCCGGTCAAGTATTTCACCTATGCAGTTAGTCTGCAAAATGGAGGAAAAAATCTTCCAGTGGGCCAAAGCAGCAGGCTGAATCCAGTGAAGTCAAAGTGAAGTTGGATAGTCGTTGGATGAAGTGCGCTGAAGCCGTTAGTTTAGGAGGGAATAGCTCTGAATGGGAGAAATTTTAATTTCCTGCCACCTGACATTCAACCATCAGCTAGGTATTTTATGAGCCTTCACTGGTCAGGATTGTCAATTTGGGACTTAATTTCTGAAACAGAAGTGCTTTTCTTCCAGCAGGGCAAGGAAGCAGGCTGCATCTGGAAAGGGCTCCATGGGGTTGGATACCTTTTCACCGAGGGTCTGCTGCAATAGATTTACTGTGGCTGGCATGTACCTGCTTCTTCAGGCAGGAAGTTGCGGCTTCGCCAGATTGAATATGGTGGTTGGCCTCAGCTGGAAGTCAGAATTTTTCAAGTCGACAAAACTTTGTAGGGTAAAGTCCATTTTTCCTCAGCTCTCCACCTACAGCTCCAGGACTTCAGGAGAAGCTCTTAGGACATTAGGGCTTGATCTAGCAACGGCCTTAAGCAGGGTCCAGTGTGGGTCCAATTGGGACTAGGCAACTGGGAGTCCAGGAAAAAGTGGTTCTTCAGCATTTGTCTTCCAGTAGCCACACAGGAGGTCAGCCCACTGACCCTTGGAGTCCACTTCTTTGTCCTGGTTACAAGATGGAGGAAGTCCAATCCATTCAAATCTACTCTCAGCTTACAGAATGTAGGATCCAGTCAATTCCTGGCCTTCAGCAGGTCCAGAAAGTCTTCTGAGGAGGGTGCCACATTTATGGATTGTACTAGCCAGTGGGTGGGATGCCTCGTAGCCTCCAGGAGCTTCAAGCAGGGAACAGGTAACTTTGTAAAAGTTGTTCTTCCTAAATATTTATTAAAATCTAACTTCACCAATTAATTGGATTTTAATAAATATGAAAAATAGACTTTGAATAAATATTCTAGCGGTTTCATGTAAAAAAAAAAATACAGATTAACATTTATAATCTGTACTTTGACATTTTCTAGGATCCAGCTACTGCCCTGCCAGTAAAAAATGCTTTTTGGAGGCTAGCCACTGGAGTAAATGGCAACTTACATTTTGCACATGTTCCATTTTTAAATATCAGGCACCCTACCTTGTGGAAAGTAAGATGTATATAGGGCTGACTTATTAATATTGAAAAGGCGTGTTTCTCAACTGACAAAAAAGATTATTTTGACAGGCATGACAGCAGGGTTTTAGGCTGTTGTAGTCAATCTACACAAGGTAGGCATGAAGCCATGTTTTACAAGCCAACTAGTGGATGGTAAAGTAGATGCTGCAGTCCACAGGTGTCATTTAACATCCATGGCCTATGTGCATTTTCCCCATCATCATACGAGGGACCCATAGGCAAGTTAAATATGCCAATTAGGCGTAAGTCAATTTTACCATGTTTTAGAAGTCAGAGCACAAGGCAACTTAAATTTCGCACATGTTCCATTACACTAGTGACTGGAAAGCAGTTCCTTTGTATGCAGAGTTCAAAAATTAGCAAAAGTAGGATCCAGAAAAAAACAAAAAATCTGGGATGACCATACAGAAAAAGTGGGTATGCTACAGTCATCAACATATTTTAGATAAAATGAAAGCTAAAGCTGTGCTACATCTTCCAGCAATAGGTTGTCTATCATCGGTCGGTTTTGCTTACCTTAATTTAAATAAATAGATCACAAACAACCAAAAGTGTGAAGACCTAAGCAGATCCTCATTATGGATTCACCAACTGATCTGAGATACTTATTTGAGTTTTGTTAAGTATGTGATGTTGACTATTATGCTTGAGCCACCTTATGTGAATTAATGAGGCATCGACACTTGTGACTAAAGAACTTCATACTCCTTAAGCCAACCACCAGCTTAGAACAACAATAGATACACACATAGTAGCAGGAGATGAGGAGAGGGGCAGCCAGAGCTTGCCACCCTGATTGCTTATCAGTTAATAGAATCACCATCTCCTAATTCTATAATTGACACTCTTGTTGTTTTGTGAGATTACTGGACAGTGGCAGTAGAAGGTGCTGGAATGCCTTTGAAGTGGATTGGACTGGGCTGGTTAGCGATGGGTAGAGCTGGAGAAGAAGTGAGCTTCTTAGCCACAGTGGAGTTTAATCTGCAGGTGGATCTGTAAGGATTTGGGTGCCACGAGGAACACTCCTATAGTAGGAAATACATTACAGTAATGAATATGAAAGTACAGAATATGGGAACTTTAATATTAAGGATTAAGATGCTATATAAATAGAATCCTAGTTTTCTTTTTAAAAACTCATGCTTCACTCACTGCCATACAAGAAGACCAGCCTGGAAACAAAATGAAAGTAAGAAAACTTCCTTTCCTGATCTGCCAAAGGGAGCCCCGCCTGCCCACAGCAGGAATACTGTAAGTGCTGCTCCCAACTCTACCTACATCTTTGTAATCTATGACCTGCTGTTAAGACAGGGGAGATCTATGTCCTGACATAGCCTACTAGGGGCAACTGCCAGCTGGGGGTAATATACCTTGGAAAAGGCCAAATACCAGATGAGAATGCTGCCCAATTCACAGAAAACCACTAAATTGGTGTGCTTCTGGGATGACCCCCAGAAAACCTGGGCTTATTGTGGGTAGCCTCCTGAAACCAGGTTCAAGTGGATTTGATCCTCTGAAACCAGTCCAAAAGTAACAACAGTGAGTTATATTTTGTGCAGCTACCCCTACTGTTTTGAGTTATAGCCTGCTATTGTAGCTGTTGGAGTGGCAGTCTGCACATCTGAGAGCCAGACTGCAGCACTTCGATAGCTACTTCTCCCTCAGTTCTACCTTCCTTCATAAATGCTGTAGAGCTGAGACTCCCTAGTAAATATTACTAGGCCGTTAATGCACTCTAAAAACATTGTTTGAACGCGCTTCTTTTGGATGTCGGCTTTTTGAAGTAAATGATATTTTTACAGAACACTTGAGCTCTTTAGTCATTTTTCACCACGTTTGTAATTTTTGTACTATTAAACATTAACATTTTACCTTAAAATCTGTGTAAACATTTACATTTTTTATTTATTTAGTTCTAATACTGTTTGGTAGGTTTGTTACACACAGAACCTTATGCATCATCCATGGGGATCCATTTTCTGCTCAAACCAAGCTACCAAAGGTGAGATAAGAGTTTATTATTAAAATGAGTGAATCTTTGTGGAATCCTCTAGAAAGACAGTGTGAGATCTCAGCCACAGCTCATAAAACAACCGCTAGCAGACACTCCTACGGACGCGTCTGATCGACTAATGCCTTCTTCAGGTAGTTTCAATTCTTCCTGATTGAACTAAAGATTTAGGGCTTTATTTGGAGTTAGGCGGATGGACTATTCCATCACAAACATGACGTAAATCCCATCTGCTGTATTACAAGGGCATTAAAGCCTATGGCACTTGTAATATGGGGGGCTTGATATCTGCCACGTTTTGAATAGCCCATTGCCATACTGTAAATAGCGACTTTTGTCTCTAACGCACAGATATTGACCGTGCAACAATCTAAGATGTTAAAATACTTTTGAATTATTTCATTGATATTTTCTTTCACTTGATGGGTGATAGTTTCTTGTTAGAGGTAGGTCAATAGTTTATTTCTAAAAGTGGGTGAATACAATTAGTATAACAGAGCAGTATAAGAAGTTAGGACAACATATCTGAAATTGCAGCAAGAAGGTTTGAATGTGTGTTACAGATCTCAACTTGCGTATGGTCAATACCAAAGGTGACTATATTATGTGTACTGTTTTCACGACATCACCTAGCACACAAGGGCTACACATTCTACGTGCTTGATTGGTGGAAGAAACAAAATAGTTCAACAGAGCAAATTGAACGTTGTGATAAGAAAAACCAATCAAAACTTTTGTTAACTACTCTTGAAGTCCCTAAGAACCTAAAAGTATAAAAGCCTGGGTTGATGTATGCTACGGGTTAAACCCAGATGTCTGAGTGTAGTAAGGAGGAGAAACAATGTCTGAATGTCATACAACCAGCCAGGAAAGGAAGCCGTCTCCCTGGTCGGTCAGCATCACAATAAATGGAGTTTGCTGTAGTAAAGCAGCGCACAAGGTAAATCAAGGAGATACTCCATTAAACATGAATACCTGAAACAGAACCATAGGAACCATCGGAGAAGGGAGGGAATCCCAAATGCCCTCTGGAATTTTTAGGTAATAGAACATATCCTTAGAATGGTGCTCGCATTGCCTGATTAGCGAGCCGTAACCACTAAAATCCAGAGAATGGTGTGTTAGCTACCCTGCTCATAACACCACAGCGTTCAGAGTTGCAATAGGTAGGACCAGGAACAAACGTCATGATATTTACTGTTCAAGCGTATCCATGAGGCTCTTCAGCAACTAACTAGTAAGGTACTGTAGCAGAAGCACACACACCTGGTGTTGAAGCTTTACCACCCGCCTTCACAAAGAAGGAAGGAGGACTTTATTCTGAGTTACACTACATGTGAAAGAAAGGCAGCCGCCCTTGGCAAACTAGTGAAAACTGCCTCTACAGCATGTGCAACCCACTTCTCCAGAATTCAATTCCCCAGCCAATTTACAGAATCCCCTGCAAGTTCTCCTCCCCCTGGAGCGTAGCAATTAGCACAATTATGCAGACAGCTTCAACATACAGCACCGCACAATGAACTCAAATGAACTGTGCGAAGAAGGTGTGTGTCAAACAGGTTCGCGCTTGCGGCTTCGGCATGCTTACCTTTGTCCACTATGGAGTGTCCACAGCAATTTTAAAACAAAACAACATAAGATTAACTCAAACGTCATTGGTTTAAGGGAAAACATAACAATTGAGCTTTGCTATTTCAGTAGCCAGGAGGGATGCGCAGAACATATTCTGGTTGCTCTCTTGGCAGAGAGGATCATGCACATTTTTTTTTTTTTAAAAGGAGGTCCATGCAAGCCATGCACATGCCATAGTTGCCTTGCGATGCAGCTGTTTACCCGCGCCTCAGATGGGACAGGGTGCAGCCCAATGTTAAATAAAAGTTATGTTTGCATGTCTATATTAGCTGAGCATGCTGGGTAATAAATGACTTCTTACCAAGCTCTTCAAGTTCTGAGGTCATTGACTTAGACCGTAAGGAAAGTGCTGTTGTTGGAGCCCGCTTCGGAGGTGGAGGGGCTTTGCGTTAAATAGAATGACATATAAAAGCAGGTCAGTATACATTTTCACAGAGCTCACTGCGAACACGTGAAATCATACAATGCAGCCATTTGTTAATTATGTAGCTTCTTACGAACATCATTGCGTAGCCCATAGATGCCCCAAACAAAGATGGGCGCCCTGCTTTGTAAACAATCGCTGTGCCCCACCAATGTTACTCACTAGCTAGTTTTACGCTTTATATATACACCCGTACTTACATGCAAACTTTCTTGAAAGGTACATACTTGCTTTATCTATGCCAGGCCTTTTCTCAAAAATCCTCTAGCTAAAATGGCTCTTTGGTGCTTACTAATTTGCAAATTGCACACAGTAAGCGTCAGCAATGACTAATCTAATGTGCAAGAAGGGAGGGTGCCCTGTAAGTTGTGAAAGGAGAGTCGGTGTTTACTGATCAAACAAATGAACCGATGGTTTGAGAATCTTATAGACTGCTAGATATGCTGCCTAAGCGGTCTCATTGTGCCAGAACATATTCAGAACACCAAGGCCTTGATTACGAGCCTGCCGGTTCATGGACATCCAGACTCGCGGGGCGTGGCGGTGGCAGTCTCCCGACCACCCGATTATGATATGGGCAGTGGGACCGTCACAGCCCCACTGCAGCCACCAGGGAACCGCCAATCCCTGGCAGTATTGCAGCAGTCAGGAGGCAGTAATATGCTTGGCGGGACCACCGCGGTACCACCAAGCATATACTAAGTTTCCTCTCCACCTCAGTTTTCATGGCGGTTCCACCGAAAGGTGCCTCACTCCCTGTGGATGCACACAGGGAGGCACAATATGTGCCTCCGTGTACAGGCACACCAGTTCCTGCTTGTCATGGACTTTTCAATCCATGCCGTACAGGAACTGTTTTTGGCGTTCCCATTGCAGTGCCCATTTTCAGGGCACCGCCATGGGAACGTTAAAAATAAAGCCTGCCAGATAGGACGAAACTCTTAATCTGGCGGGCGGTCTGACCACGGCTTTGGTGGTGCGGCAGCGGAGCGGACCTGGCGCCGCAAGGCGGAAGTCGTAATCAGGCCCAAAGTGTGGGCCCACTAATACATTAGTAAGAGTTTTAAATGGTCTGTTAAATCTAGGAGGATCAACAGCAGTGTGGCACAAAGGTCAAAGAGAAATCCAGAGCTGAGCAACCTGAACAGAGAAGGTCCGACAACCAAAAGGGCATTTTCAGGGCAAATAGGCAATTAGGAGGATTTTAGACGCTGACCAAAATGAAAGACACACAACTTTAATGCTATAGATAGTGGGGGGTCTGCTGACATAGTGTGTTGGTGGACTACAGAGAGTAACTTGAAATGTGCACTACTGAAAATGTGGAGGTAACGGGGCGCTCTCAAAGAATAAGTGACACAAAAACATCATTTGATTTAGCAGACGCATGTTAGCATTTTTTAATGCATTAAAGATTTGAGAAGGTAATACAGCATGCCTGAACTTATGCATGTCCAAAGATTAACTTCCAGAAGACTATAGCATATTCCAATAACCCTGGAATTTAGGAAGGCATCCATTTCCACAGGAGCCTGCAGAAGGACTAGCAGATTGAAAAAGTATTCCTAGATCTTGCCTGTTGAATACGCCAGAGTTCAGCCCTTTACCTCACACTTCCAAACATACCCGACCATGGAGCCCCACACCATCGAGGTTACAGCATGTGCTCTTACGTGTGTGCAGATGGCACCAATGTTCGTCTCCACCTGAAAGAGGAATTTAGGAACATCCTATGTGGTCTACTTGAAACATGTTCAGCATTTCAGGCACCACAGCTTTGGCTCAATGACCTAAAGACTGAAATTCTTCTCCTGAGTTGGGTGAACTGTGTCTTCCCTTTCATTGGCGGAACTCTATGGTTTGGACCCCCAGCCTTGTCGGATGGCAAGTAATCTGAGTCTCTTTGTAACAACAATCTCTCTTTTGCCCCAAAATGGTTGCATGAGTTGTGCATGGTTCTTCTCCTTCTCTTCCTGGTTTAGGAATGCCTTCTTGGAATACATCAATATTCCAGCAAGATGCTTCAAGCTTCTGAGAGTCGCAAAACCCGTTGTAGGCTCCTATCAGGCATTCAATGTCACAGACAGATAACACAGCAAGTCAAAGCCCTTAATTCACCGAAAACTAAAGGATACTAGCAGCTCAAGATATTGGACTATTTCCAGCAGGAAAGCAATTAAAAACAACTACATACATAACTATCCCCTAACACATCTGCCCCTACATGTCTACTGCTCTTCCTACATGTTCACTACATTTTATTACTGAACCACAGTCTACATATCTGGCCTACAGATTACATATTTATGCCTCTAGATGCATAGCTACCATAGTACGTACATGTATATGATTCAGCTTTTACGGATACATGTACAAACACACACAGACACACATGTACACGACCCCAGCCTCATACCATGAACTCTCCTACCTATTAAAAACCTCAAAACACATCAACACACTTGTTACCACTCTTTTTACATATATACATCTGTCTATCTGTCTGTCTGTCTATCTATCTATCTGTTTGTCTATCTATCTATCCATCTAATATGCGCTGCTGCTATGACTCTTGTAGTCAACTGTCATACTACCTCTTGTACATACCTCTCAGATTTACTGTTGCATGTTACCGCCCAGTAATCTCAGAGCCTTTCCTTCTGAGGCTGTCAAACTTGATTTCCAAAAGGCTAGCCGTCGAATGGGTACAACTTCCTATCTGCGAATTCTGTTACCACATCCTTCGAGGAGTCAGTGACATGGTTTGAGACCGCAATTGGAAACCACTGATACATCTCATTGAGATTTACTACCAATTGTGCAATTCGGAAAGGCCTTTCTGAATCACAAAAAGGATTTGATACATTTGGAAATATAACTTTGCTGTCGCGAAACTTGTGATTTTGAAAATTAAAGTGTTTGAGGCTGCTAAATGCTTACATTCATTGGCCCTCCATTCTGCACAGCAATGAATGGGTCAATGAATGCTAGTCAAGAATCCAATAAGATGTCACACTTCACATCAAGGGACTGATTTGATGGCAATATATATATATATATATATATATATATATATATATATATATATATCGCTGGACTTCGCCACACAACATCCACTCCTGGACAGACGAAAACAGACCCTTTAAGGTGCAATGTGTGTTTTATTTCAAAAGAACGCCCTGCACCATCGCCATTACGCGTTTCGGCATCCACGATGCCTTGATCACATGACACAAACGTTAGGTAACAGGAAGGATGTCGTGCTGCAGGATACTGAATAAAAGCGAACATTTCCAGTAATGGGCCTCATTTCTTTTGTCACATTTGCTGGTGTTTGGATGGGCTGCTCCGTGCCCATCACTCTGAGGCCGCCGTGAAGGGTCGGGGGCTCCGGAACAGGAGAATGCTTTGTTTCGATTTTATGGAGGAGCATGACCCACTCACGCGCCCAGCCTATTTAGGAATGCCAATAAGGCGAAAATGTGAGCACGTGTTGGAAGGGATTCGGGATGGATTACATCCATTTCTGATCGTGCTGGTGAAATGAGACTTTGTTCAGACCATCGGAAGAAATACAAGAAATGTGCGAGTGATACCAACTCACCTGGCTGTCTTCAGTAAAAGATTCCACACTAACACCAGTGCCACTGCCACGAAGGTACTAACTTTTAATTTTGAAGTTGAAAAATAACGAGGACTTCCAGTTCGTAATTTCAAGATAACTGGCAGTGCACTGTGGGATTTGTATTTTAACATGCAGCCATGTGATCCTTGAACTCTAAAAGCATGCACGAGCGCACCTGGCAAATTAAAACGTCCAACCTTCCACCTGTGAGCAAGGCCAATCGAGGCTGAAACGTTAGGTAACAGGAAGGATGTCGTGCTGCAGGATACTGAATAAAAGCGAACATTTCCAGTAATGGGCCTCATTTCTTTTGTTATATATATATATATATATATATATATCATTGCAAGTAGAGAAAAGAACCCAGTATTTGCACAAGGGCACTAATATGCGAAGTATCACTGACAATCTAGTATATGAAAGTATCCATATATTAATGATAACAGGAAACCTCACCGATGTTAAGAATTTGGGTAGAAGATTAGGCCTGTGGAATTCTGAATGTGTGTGTGTGTGTGCCAGAGGTAGCTACCTGCTGGCTAGAGGTGGGTCCTTGCTCATTGTCAATCGGATTGAACCTACACCTTACGAATGAGGCCCCGTGTGAGAGAATCCCACCTGGGCTTGCTTGTGTTTGCAATTAGAGGGGATGAGACGTAGCCATCTGGGCTGGATCTCTCCTTTTCGGATGGGACTAACAGTGAGCTGCATGGGTTGGGTGGAATGCTCACTGGAGTAATTCCCAACAGTTGATAAACCTTGACACAAGCATCTCTTATTTACTAACAATCACACTACTGCACATACTGTGGTCCATGAATTTGGTTGTCCAATGGGATGAAGTTACAGTAGCACTCCCACCGCCTGACAGAAACATGGCGTCTAGCTCTATAGTGAGATTTCAACTCTGAAATAATCAACAAATATTGACTGGTGTTACGAACTCTGCCTACTTTAATGATAGTATGGTAGTACACTAGTGTCTTTGATGATAGGTGCACTATTGTGTGTAAAAATGGGCCTTAATGTCTCAATCCCCTTACTATTAGTCCATATGTCAACATCATCAAGTAAGCACCCTTTACTAATGCGTCGGATGCTATTAGTCAACCTTAGAGGCAATGCAAGCTCATATACACACATTCTCTACTGCTACAGTGCGTGCAAATTCTGAAACAATTTAAAAACATTGAAGGCCTGAGAGAGATACTGTGCGTCCGATCATGAATGGCCTGGTCTTCTCGCACCCAGTTTTCCGGGGGACAGAAATATTACTGGTTGGTGATTCTGGCTGGAAAAACCACATGCAGCAGAAGCCCACCCTTATCCATGTCTCCAACCGGACCATTGTCTCTGGCCAGTGGAGGGGGCGTCCAATGTTCTGTCAGAACCACTCTTCTCCTTCCCTACCCTGTAACTTCACCCCCCCACCTAACAAGGATGCCACTGCACACAGTTTACCACCCTCTCGGAACAGGTGGTAAATGTGTGCATTAAACACCTTCATAAAGGATATACTGTGCAGAATTCTGTATGGTAATTCGGTGTTTACACAGTTTTTCCCCATTTTGAAAGTTTAATTCATAATTGCCTGGTACTGGTGGAGTATTACTGCACAGTCATGGTAGTTGCGTGTATAGTGTATGTACCCCATCAGGTCAGTTCGACTCATAATCAGGAGCAGACAGTTTTCCCGGGTGCAGGAACCCCAGACCCAATTTTCCTGGCTAGAAATTCCGGTAGGTACAATGGTTCGAGGCGTTGGCTGCAATAGCAGCCAAGCATCCTCCCCTGGTCTGCACCAGGCCTTTTCTTTGGCCTGCCAAAACTGATTTTCCATTTCCCCTCTACACCCTTCACCCCACCCCGGGCCCCAAGGGAATAGCCACCGCTTCCATTTACCACCTGCTTAAAGCAGGTGGTAAGTGGGAGTGTTAAACCCCTTGGAATAGGGAATAACATGCAGAATTCCACACAGTAATTCCGTGTCTGCACCGTTATTCCACATTCATATCGAATTCTATGAGGAGCTCCTGGCCTGTAGCAGTGATTCTAGATGCTGCGAGGTCCACGTAAATCCTGCCTAAATCGCCATCAGAACCCAGGTGTGCTCGTGCCTGTCTTGCTTACTGTCAACTGCACTCGGTATGTGGACATTGATTGATTCTGTAAATATAATTTAATTACTTTTTTAATCATGTAATGTACTCACTGCTCCTCTTTGGTCAAAAGGTTTATTGAAAGCTGTAAGCGACGATGTCTCTTATTCATGTTATAGCTACTTCAGATTGTGCCTTATTGCATCTGTTCTGTTTCCATACATTAGCTTCCGCTTCGATGCATACACGGTAGAGCTCTGAGGTGCTCCAGAGGTGATGTAGGGAAGCAGATGGTAGACGAAGGCAGTCGCTGCAGGGGCCTGGCAGCAAGAGCTGGTCGGCAGTAGGCACAAAACACCTTACTAGATGGGTAAGGCGCAAGGCAGGAAGTCAGAGGTGGCACAACAGACAACTGAGTGAAGCAACTGCAGCTGACCTATGGCTGTTTGTGTCTCTAGCCCTGAAGCACGATCTCACTCACTGGGTGTAGAGTTTCCTTTCTAAAGCACAGGTTTGTAATTCACACTTAAGAGAGAGAAGCCTCATTGCTTTGGTGTGCGTTCTTCACCGTGATGCACCGGCTTCTTGGGTGTGAGGTTTATGCCTATAGAACAGCCTCATTCTTTGACTCTTCAGTCTCACTCACTCATTCAGTGTGAAACTCACTGCTTCAAGTAGAGTCCCACAACTTGTTTTTAAATTTCACTACCAGGAGCTCAGGGTCACTCATTAAGTGTGAGCGCCACACCATGGTGCAAAGTCTCACTCGTGTTTTAATACCGCACTTTGGTACACAGTCCTCTTTAGGCACAATGTCACTCATTGTGGCTGTCACAGCTTGAAGCACAGTCTCACTCACTATGTCTGAGCACCATGTGTTGGTGCACGGTCTCACTCACTATGTCTGAGCACCATGTGTTGGTGCTCTCACTATGTCTGAGCACCATGTGTTGGTGCACGGTCTCACTCACTATGTCTGAGGACCATGTGTTGGTGCACGGTCTCACTCACTATGTCTGAGCACCATGTGTTGGTGCACAGTCTCACTCACTATGTCTGAGCACCATGTGTTGGTGCACGGTCTCACTCACTATGTCTGAGCACCATGTGTTGGTGCTCTCACTATGTCTGAGGACCATGTGTTGGTGCACGGTCTCACTCACTATGTCTGAGCACCATGTGTTGGTGCACGGTCTCACTCACTATGTCTGAGCACCATGTGTTGGTGCTCTCACTATGTCTGAGGACCATGTGTTGGTGCACGGCCTCACTCACTATGTCTGAGCACCATGTGTTGGTGCACGGCCTCACTCACTATGTCTGAGGACCATGTGTTGGTGCACGGCCTCACTCACTATGTCTGAGGACAATGTGTTGGTGCACGGTCTCACTCACTGGATGAGCACCATGTGTTGGTGCACGGTCTCACTCACTATGTCTGAGCACCATGTGTTGGTGCACGGCCTCACTCACTATGTCTGAGCACCATGTGTTGGTGCACGGTCTCACTCACGATGTCTGAGGACCATGTGTTGGTGCATGGTCTCACTATGTCTGAGCACCATGTGTTGGTGCACGGCCTCACTCACTATGTCTGAGCACCATGTGTTGGTGCACGGTCTCACTCACTATGTCCGAGGACCATGTGTTGGTGCACGGTCTCACTCACTATGTCTGAGGACCATGTGTTGGTGCATGGTCTCACTATGTCTGAGCACCATGTGTTGGTGCACGGTCTCACTCACTATGTCTGAGGACCATGTGTTGGTGCATGGTCTCACTATGTCTGAGCACCATGTGCTGGTGCACGGTCTCACTCACTATGTCTGAGGACCATGTGTTGGTGCACGGTCTCACTCACTATGTCTGAGGACCATGTGTTGGTGCACGGTCTTACTATGTCTGAGCACCATGTGCTGGTGCACGGTCTCACTCACTGGATGAGGGTTACACTTCTTGGACCTCACTCTCATTCTTGACCATTCTCAAAAGTCTCAGTGACTTCAACAGAATGATGCACGAGGGATTTTTCTGCTACAGCCTCTTATGTCTTGGACTTGCTGATTGGGTGGGAGCCTCGTGCGTTAGTCTGATTCATTTGCTGTGAATCATACACCTTGGAGTACGGTCCCTGTCACTGTGTGTGAGTCACTGTGTGCGGGACAAAGATTCACTCTTTGCGGAACAAAGATTCACTCTTGGGCATTCTCAATGGTGTCACTGACTCTAGCAAGCTAGAACACCAGGTACAGTGATCTAACACCTCTTAGATCTCACCTCTAGGGGAAGACTGAGGTGAGAAGTGAAAAGAGACAGTGAGGAAGCACAGAGGGGAAAGAAAAGAATCACTGTCGTCTTTGTGCTACTGCACCTGGAGCCCACAAAGCAACGCCCATGATTATACCCCAAAAGTGGGCACTAAAGTATACACAGCAGAGGCCCAAAAGCACCTGAATGACAGATTGGCCAGATACAGATGAGGACAGGCAAGTAGGAGACAGACAGAGGTGTTAGTGCTAGCAGTATTACCTCATTGTGGTGCGGCCTGTGGAAGTTGCAAATGTAGAGTGTCCACAGGAAATGGGAATTTTCTACCTTGAACACTTCCAGATGCAAAACTGGCACCGTGAATTGCTGGGTCTGGTGGCTTAGCGGACTAATGCGTACACAGTAGGGGCCTGTGTTCGACCTCATGGTCACAGGTCACTCAGCCTTTCATCCTTCTTAGGTTGATAAAATGAGTACCATTGAGTTGGGCAACAATAAACATCTGTTATTCAGGCCAAGATACCTTTCTGGGTTAATGTGCACTTTACAAATACACAAGTTATGAATTGATTGTAGCGTTCCGATTATTTCTGAGAAATTTAGAGTTCTAAATAAACTGGAGAGATTTGCTGTCATGTCTTTCGAAACAACTTAACTTTGTAACATTAACTCTCCAATGTTAAGCCTCTTGATCTTCGCCCATGCCTTACGACCCCAGGGGTAGCACAGAGAGAACTTGGACTACAGTCACTAAGTCGAGGTTCGGCATGTATGTACGGGATGCTGAAACCTTTAAAACATCTTCCCGTTTTCAGTAATTCTATCATAGTTTATATCTGACTGGCTTAGGGTTGATGATGCGGCGTATGACCAAAGCATGGCGGCTGGTTTACACCAGCACCAGATTACATTATACAAGGTCAGTTTTTTTAATTTTAAAAGGCATAGGGAGATTAAGGGATCCGCCGAGAACCAGAGGATGTTGAGCCAACTCCGAGACTCGAACCTGGCTCCCCAGTTTAAGAGTCAGCAGCTCTGGCCATGAGGCCACATGTCCACCGACAAAAACGGAGCTATCTCTTAGGAAGCGTCCTATAGCCCATCTATAATGCTGGTGGTACTGCTTCAAGGCTGGAACTGAATAACAAACTTCCGTTCTGTGGTATTCACTTTATAGCCACCCACATTTATAAAGATTTAAGGGGCATATTATCAAGGGCTGGCGATAACATTATCGACGCTTTAGCGTCCGTTTTCGGGCGAAAAGCAGTGATAATATTATCGCTTTATTAACAAGGACACGCTAGCGCATGTTTCCTTGCCTTAGCGCCCGTTGTCAGCACGCCTTGCATCGCATTGTTAATGAGATGCAAAGGAGGTGTGCCTGACAAAACTCCATGGGAAAATATCGCTAACCCAGCTTCGCGATATCATCAAGGAGGGTTAGCGATATTTGAAATCGCGTTAACTATGCCTTAATGCTGGAATTTAACGTCTGTTAAATTCCAGACTAAGGCATACCTAACATGGGGGGTGGATTGTGTGGCTAAGACCACAGGCCCTATCATCAAGGATATCGCCGTTTTCCATGGAACATCGCTGGAAAACCAGCGATGTTCCATGGAAAACACCGCTATCACTGGAATTATTATCGCCATTGCGCTAAGCGTTGTCAATACAGCGCTAGCATGGCGATAATTTCCAGCGATAGCCGGCGATAACAAATCTCACGCTAAGCGCAGCCAGCGATAATTATCGCTGCCGCTTGATAATATGCCCCTGAGTTTGCTCAAAAGTCCTATTAATGTCCATTCGTTAGCGTTTAACCACAGAGCACATTGTCTGCTCATAGCTTTCAGTTCTGCTGCTTCACAGCTGGGGGAATACAATTTAGGATGTCCAAAACACCAGGTTATGATGAGTAAAATTTAAGCCTGCTGGTACTCCCGCTTAATCAGGTGTAATTTCGCTATTCCTAAAATTAGGCCGTTACACCATGAAAAAGATTAATGGGGACGCACAGCAATAAAAAAACACAATCAGAACAATACTGGTTGTGCATTTTGTGGAATTTTGCTTCCTTTTTTGTGGAATTTTGTGCAATTACAGAACAGCAAATTACACAAAATTCTCACAGCCCTAGTAATATTCGGGAGTAATATGTTCCGATGATGTGCATTTTATATAACGTACCTTCCTGACATTTCTTGACTACAGACACTATGTCTAATAAGTTTCTTAATAGTAATACACTGATTTTAAACAGTGCTTCATTCCACAGTTAAAATTCCTAAGCACTGTAAATAGCAGCGGTTACTATTAGTTCATTTATTGATATTGATACTTAACGTACTGACTTGGTAGGTCCTGCTGGGAAACCAACTAGTGAGACAAATGAAGGAGATGTCAGCAGTGACTGTTAATTCATAAGCCATCTTGTGGGCCTGGAAAAATATGCTGCAGACTAAGGGGCCGATTACGAGTTTTGGCGGTGCGGGAGCGGGCGGTACACCACTGCCACCGCCGTGCCCCTGCACCGCAGAGACTCGCTGCCCAATTACAACTCTAAAGTGGTCTGGCAGACCGGTGGCGGTGGGATCCCGTGGCGGTGCCTCTTTCGGCAGTGCCTTTGAAAAAGGTACCGCAATGGGACCGCACAACAATTTTCCTGCACGGCATGGACTCGAAAGTCCATGCCATGAAGGTACTGATGTGCATGCACACAGGGGGACACATCCTATGCCCCCCCGTATTCATCCTTTGTTTCCTCTCCGACACGTTATACATGAAGGAGGAACCTCCATGACACTGCCGGCGGAGAGGAAACTCGTAATATGCTTGGCGGGACTGTGGCGGTCCCGCCAAGCATATTGCGGCCTCTGACTGCCTTGCCACCTCCAGGTAATGGCGGTGTTGGCAGTCCTAGGGTGGTCCGACTGCTAAAATCATAATGGGCGGTTGGACCGCTAGAGCAGCAGTGGCTAGACCGCCACCGTAGCGAGTCTGGTGGGCCTTGGACCACCGGAGTCGTATCCGCCCCTTTAATGTGTACAGACCTTTAAACTAAAAATCTTTTTTTTCCATGCCCTCTGATTGGTATTTACAGAGTAGTTGGCCGAAGCTTAAGTTGGACTAAGCGTTTGCTGATGGTTCTGGCACACAGGGCTTCCATTCACAGCTGGAGCACTAATCTCAAAAAGGGGAGGCACAGGGCTTCCATTCACACCTGGAGCACTGATCTCAAAAAGAGGAGGAACAGGGCTTCCATTCACAGCTGGAGCACTGATCCTAAAAAGGGGAGGCACAGGGCTTCCAATCACAGCTGGAGCACTGATCCCCAAAAGGGGCGGCACAGGGCTTCCATTCACAGCTGGAGCACTGATCTCAAAAAGGGGAGGCACAGGGCTTCTATTCACAGCTGGACTACTGATCTCAAAAAGGGGAGGCACAGGGCTTCCATTCACAGCTGGAGCACTGATCCCAAAAAGGGGAGGCAAGGGGCTTCCATTCACAGCTGGAGCACTGATCTCAAAAAGGGGAGGCACTTGGCTTCCATTCACAGCTGGAGCACTGATCTCAAAAAGGGGAGGCACAGGGCATCCATTCACAGTTGGAGCACTGATCTAAAAAAGGGGAGGCACAGGGCTTCCATTCACAGCTGGAGCACTGATCCCAAAAAGGGGAGGCACAGGGCTTCCATTCACAGCTGGAGCACTGATCTCAAAAAGGGGAGGCACAGGGCTTCCATTCACAGCTGGAGCACTGATCCCAAAAAGGGGAGGCACAGGGTTTCCATTCACAGCTGGAGCACTGATCTCAAAAAGGGGAGGCACTGGGCTTCCATTCACAGCTGGAGCACTGATCCCAAAAAGGGGAGGCACAGGGCTTCCATTCACAGCTGGAGCACTGATCCCAAAAAGGGGAGGCACAGGGTTTCCATTCACAGCTGGAGCACTGATCTCAAAAAGGGGAGGCCCAGGGCTTCCATTCACAGCTGGAGCACTGATCCCAAAAAGCAGAGCAAAAGTCCACTTGTAAATATATGGATCAGCAAATGGAGATTGTTATTTGGGGCAACTGATTGATTCTAAGAGGTAGTCAGTGGGAGTTCTTCAAGGGGCCTTAAGCAAACTTGACAGCAAATTGGAGTATAGTCTGTCGAGGCTTTCAAGAAGGACTATTTAGCTGAGGTTGTGCTAACTCTGACCTAAGGAGTAAAATTGTGGTTTTCTGTGACAATACCAATGGACATGCCATAAAGCAGGTTGTCAACCTTGCTAAACCTCATAGAGCTGGTACACTTGAAAGAGGGTGCAGACATAAGAAAAAGAGATGTGAAGAGCTCCAATATATTCTGAGCATGTTGAATCTATGTGAGGTGTTCTTAAACAATGGTCTGACCAAAGGCCAATTTAGGTTCCTCTACACACATTAAAGACCTCTGGAGACCTTGATCTCTTACAGAGCAGGAAAACTTTGTTCTTTATGGCCACAGTTATAATAACAATAAGTTATCTTCGCATTTGATGTAACTATAAAGAGGCTTTTTTCGCAATCTGTGAAAGAACAGGATGGGTCATCAGCAGCTCGACTGGAGCCACCCTAGGAAGTTTGGACAGGGTTCCCGACCCTGCCGCATGTCCTTGAACAGGCACGGACTGATACGCAAGCATGGTTTGAACATGTGCCACCAGTGGTTCTAGGAGTATACCAAAGATATTGGCTTAATGAAGTTGGACTAAACTAATAAAAAAATGACAGCTGCATGGCAGTTGAAGGGAAGAGCAGCAAAGACAAAGAGGAAAGTTATGGGTATGCCCAAATTGGACTATGCTGTCACCATGTTTGTTTAGCAGTTGCCATATCCTACATTAATGGCAGTTAAGATAAGACTAGAATGTTGAAGAGGCGTTTTGCTCAGTGAACAGCTTGGAAATATAAGGAGGGTGATCTTAGTTGAGGTTTGTTAGACCTGGCATCCTAGGCGTGGTATTTCCTCAGACTTTTCATATCCACTCCCTTACTGCTGAATTAATTTTTGTTGAAATATAACAAGATGCCTCTATAACCATAGATTCAAAGCAATTTCTTCAAAAAGTAGGGAGAAACTCTTGCCTACTTTGCTGTTCAACTAATGAACTCGATTATTCATAACCATTCTATTTTGTGGGTCAACAAGCAAATCAAAATGGAATCAATCTGAAAAATAATCAATATTCAATTCAAGCATTTCACTGAAAATGGATTTTTACTTAATCATTATTTCATTTTTTCTTTCTTTTTTTGTATATATAAATGTCTCAATTGAAATACATACATTTATGTTTTACAAATTCATACATAAAAGAAGTGCAATACCTATATACAAAAAAAGAAAGAAAAAATGAAATAATGATTAAGTAAAAATCCATTTTCAGTGAAATGCTTGAATTGAATATTGATTATTTTTCAGATTGATTCCATTTTGATTTGCTTGTTGACCCACAAAATAGAATGGTTATGAATAATCAAGTTCATTAGTTGAACAGCAAAGTAGGCAAGAGTTTCTCCTACTTTGAAGAAATTGCTTTGAATCTATGGTTATAGAGGCATCTTGTTATATTTCATGTTTAACTGATTCCAGCCTCTAGGTTCCTTAACTGAATCAATCCCCGTGTTTTGAATAGAATTAATTTTTGTTGGCATTAGGACTATGTGCTAACCAGTGCTAAAGTACATTTACTCTTTCCCTAAAACATGGTAAAATTGGCCTATACCCAACTGGCACTTTAATTTACTTGTAAGTCCCTAGTACATCTGAACCCAGGGCCTGTACACTAAATGCTACTCATTGGCCTGCAGCACTCATTGTGCCACCCACTAACGTAGCCTTTTAAAACATCTTTCAGACCAGCCAATACAGCCAACATAGTGTCCAATGGAACCCGAATGGTCAACATCCCTAAAGACCTGGTGCCTAGTTATTTGGTGGGGACCGATTTTGACAGGTGGTTTGTTGTGTTAGACCTGGCATCCTTGGTGTGGTTTCCCCTGTCTTTTTGCCTCGACCTACTATATTTTTGACTGTGTGCTAGTTTATATACTCTAGGCACTTTACCACTGCTGATCAGTGCTAAAGTGCAAGTGCCTCCTGTGTAAATTGTGATTCTTATTGGTTATCCTTGATTGGCATATTTGATTTACTGGTAAGTCCCTAGTAAAGTACACTATATGTGCTCAGAGCCTGTAAATCAAGTGCTACTAGTGGGCCTGCAGCACTGGTTGTGTCACCCACGAGTAGCCCTGTAAACTTGTCTTAGGCCTGCCATTGCGCTGTCTGTGAGTGCAGTTTTAAACTGCCATGTCGACTTGGCAAGTACACCCACTTGCCAGCGCCTAACCTTCCCTTTTACTACATGTAGGGCACCTCTAAAGTATGCCCAAGGTACACCTATGGACAGAGTGCAGTGTATGTGAATAGGTAGGACATGTACTGGTGTGTTGTACATGTACTGATAGTGAAATTCTGCCAATTTCGTTTTTAACTATTGCAAGGACTGGCTCTCCCACAGGCTATAATTGGAGCTGCCTTGTAACATTTTACAAGTGTAATTTTTAATTTGGAACAGCTAGAGATTTTGAGTTTTGGGCTCTCTGAGCTAAGAATTTAAAACACATCTTTTAGTAAAGGTGGTTTTTAAATTGTGTTTTTGAAAATACCATTTTCTTGTTTAGCCATCCTGTGCCTCTGCCTGCGGAATCAACGTCTAGTTTAGACTGACAGGGCCCTTTTTTGTGCATTTTTTTTTTTTGGTGGAGATTTATATAGCACGAACTAGACCCGAAGGTATCAGAGCGTTTTACATGAGCACTAGTTACGTTACAGAAGGACACATTAATTATTTGGTAGGCGCGGGTAGATTAAGTGATTTGTCCAGAATCACAGAATGTTGAGCGTCCCTGCCGAGACTCGAACCCGGTTCCCCGCTGCGAGGTCGACCGCCATAGCCATTAGGCCACATTCTCTCCCCAATTCCCCATTCACTCTAGACAGTCACACAAAGGGAGTTGAGATGTGCGTCGCATATCCTGATGAACCATCACCAGGCTGATGGGTCTTCCTGAGGTAGAGTGGTCAGAGGAGTTGTCTCTGACACCTGAATAGGGCTTTGCCTGTCCTCTCACAATGCTGTCTCCACCCCCCTGGAGTGTGCCTGGAGTCAAGAGTAGGGCAAGGCAGGAACTTGTAAACTACAAAGACTTCAAAGTCCAAAAGGGGTATAAGTATTTGACCTAAGACCCCAGACCAGACTTTTTAGAACACTTCTGGTTCAAGAGTATCCTGCCAAGAAGAAGAGCTGAAGAACTGTCAGAAGGAGTACTGCCTCTTTGCTGTGTGTTGCTTTGCTGGGTTGGCCTGCAGTTGCTGCTTCTGTCTGGGGCAGTGGAAAGGACTGGACTTTTACTTTGCTGTATCCTGCTTGAGAAGATTCTCCATGGGCTTCCTGTAGAGCTTGCCTCCTGTTAAGAAGTCTCAGGGACACAAAGACTTCACCTGCAGCATCCTTGAACTACACTGCTGGGAGTTCAAACCTGCCTTTTGGCACCAATTCCAGTTCTGGGCCATAGGAGGTTGTTCCTGCTGCAAAAAGCATCAAGAAGACATCAAAATCGACGCATCGCCCTATCAGCACCTATTTTTTCTGACGCAGCACCGCCGAGCAGGAGAAATTTCCATGCATCACTGCCGTGCAGCCGAAGAAATCGACACAACGCTTGCAGCAGCTGAAGATACCACTACAGCCTGAGTTCAGCGCACCGTGTCTCTGAAGTCCGAAACCCCACGGACTTACTTTGATGCATGCCCTGCTGTGTGCCTGAAAGAATCAGCGCATCGCGGGACCGTGGCTGAAGAAATCGACGCAGCGCCTGTTTGCCGCTGCCACATTCATCTCCAGCATGTCCAGATTTCCATGCATCGCACCCGTGCGACAGTTTTCCCGACGCATCACCCACAGACCAGAACCATCATGGGATTTCGACGCACTGCTTCCGCCTACAGTCCAGATTCGACGCAACACTTCTCCACGTGCAGCAGAACTGACATGTCACCTCCCAGTGGACTCAGGAACCGAAACATCACTGTATTGTCCAACCCTTGCCTTCTCTGTGGCTGTTTTGCCTTGTGGATTTTGATGCATTTGAGGTACTTTGTGTAAAATCACCGCATCCATAGAGTTCTATAGACAAAATTGCATAAACCTTTAATAAGTCATATTTTGAGTTGTGTATGTTGGATTTTTGGCGTTTTGGTCTTGTTTGGTTTAGATAAAGATACTTTACTTTTCTAAACTGGTGTGGTGTCCGTTTGTAGTGTTTTCACTGTGTTACTGTGTTACTGTGTGTACAAATATTTTACACATCGCCTCTGAGATAGGTCTGACAGCTTGTGCCAAGCTACCAAGGTGGTCAGCAGGGGTTATCTTGTGTGTGTAATCCCCTTTCCCTGACTAGAAGGAAGGATTCCTTTCTTGGGCAGCGTGCATTCTACTGCCAACTAGAGACCCCCATTTCTAACATGTTGCTTATGAGGAAGCCCAGCGCATGCAGAGGGTCCCACAAGAAGTAGTTGATCAGATGTACTACATTCCCATGAAGGCAGCCCTTGTCACCATATTTGGTCTTATCCCTGAGAAGTACTGATTAATATTTAGGGACAGGCAGAATCAGCCTAACCACTCTTTTGTGGATTTTTGTGGAGTACTCAGGAAAGGCACTGAATGGTTAGGTGAGGGATAGCAATGTGAGTATAATTTATGAGTGGTATAACCTGATTCAAGAGAGCACATGCTCAGTAGTTGCTTTACAGAGTTGTGCCAACAAGTGAACAATACTAAGCTCACTGGACCCAAAGAGGTTCCAAATGAGGTGGACCTCTGGGTCAGTACCAGAGAGTTCAAAAAGGTACCTGGGGATCACCAAAAAGGTGGACAGGATCCCAACCAGACAAAAGAGGGGGAGATAGAAATAAAACCAAAGAGTTTGCTTAAGGCTCCCAAAAGAGTTATCAGGGGAAGGATTCCTGCCTGCTACAGGTACAGACACGCTAAAGGGGATCCCAGCTGTCCAAAAAGGCAGCAGCCCTTGACTGGTGGGCAGGCTCCGGTTATAGCAAAAGTAGTGCTTGGGGAGGAGGTTGTCCTACTTACTGGTGGTGGTAATGCAGAGGTTACCCTAGTGTCCCTGGGTGACAGAGAGATGGTACCCGAGACTCACATACCTAAAAACATGACAAAGTATAGGCAGTGGGTCACCATCAATGGGAAAATGGTGGGTAAATCTTTGCCAGGCCTAAACCTTCCTTTTTAGAACTGAAAAGTTACCCCTAAAGTAGGCCTTAACATACCCTAGGGCAAGGTGTATAGTGTTTAAAAAGTAGGACATGAATGTTGAAGTTTAACATGTTCTGACAGTGAAAAACTATAGTTGCTTTACACTGTTGTAAGGCCTATCTCTTCCATAGGTTAACACTGGGTTACCTTTTTACATTTAATAAGTGCTAACTTCAGCTTGGGAACAGAAAGAGATAAGCTGTTTTCCCTCAAAGGAATTGTAATTCAAAATCCTCTTTAATGGTGAGGTCCGATTTTGAGTGACAATTTTGAAAATGTCACTTTTAGAAAGTTGGCATTTTCTTGCCCAAACTAACTGTATCTTTCTGCCAGTGGCCTGGGTCATGACTGAATGGAATTTGTGTAATGCTTCCAGACAGTGAGACAAAGGGGGCTTAGTTGTGGACAGGATGGGTCATCCTGACATGATGGCTGGAGAGGGGCTGTAACCAGGCCCACTTACACTTCAAAGGGCTTTACCTACAGCAGACACAAAGGAACCTGACCCTAGGCCTGCCCTGCCTTATGTCACCCTGAACAGTTTGCAGCCAGACTCACGGGAAGGGAAATAACTGACCAGAAACAGTTTTGGGGTTAGGTCAGGGATTTTCCCCACACAAAGACTGGCACCAGGTATAAAAATAGGACCCTCAAAACACTGCTGGGCCTGCAGAAGATTCAGAAGAACTGTCCTGCTGCAGTAGGACTGCCCTGCTGCTAGAAGAACTGCCCTGCTGCTTGAAGGCCTGCCTTGCTGTCTGAAGAAGGAAGGTTGGATCTGCTTGCCTTGATTCCAGTCTCCCTCTCCCTAGAACTGATCCAAGGGTCAGTTGGCAGACCACAAGTTTAAGCTACAATGACATAACAAGCTTCCAGAGGCCTCCCTGCAGGGGTGGCTTCTCCGTTTGAGCAGAAGAGCGTGCCTCACTGGTTAAAATGCCCCAGAATTGAAAAATAAAATGGTAATAAAGTTGTTTTATTTTTTAATATAACCCCATCATTTATTTATGACGATCGCATTAGGACGGGTGTTGGGCCGCTGCTGAGTGACAGCAGCAGGGAGGACGGTGGGCTGCCTCAGCACTTTTCAAAGTGCGCATGTCTTTTTGGATGGCCGTCTTGCTACGACAAGCCAGACATGAGCACTTTGAAGCCTTTAACCCAGCTGTCTTCAGACAGCTGGGTTAGAGTAAGTGAAGGGCTCCAGTGTCCTTGGAGCAGTGAGGGAGGCCAATCAGGGCACTTCTCTCACAGCATGAGAGCAAAGCCAGGATTGGTTAAGCCACTTCTCAAGGGCTTGTGCTGCAGGAGGAAGGAGTCAGAGTGGGATGTGTCGCAGGTAAGTGTTTTTGTTAATTATTTTTACCCACCACCCATTTACTCACCCCACCACTCCCCGTAGATGCCAGCTTCCACTGTCTCCCTGCAACTACCCAGTGGACTAGTAATAACTGGACTTGCCTGGACCTGCCTGAGCCCTGCTGCCGGCCTCTGCTGGACTGAGTTCTGATTCCCAAGCTGGCACATTACATAGGATACTTTGGAAAATATAGAAGAACATGGCGCATGTAATAAAGTAATTGCGTTAAAGGGCAATGCTTTACAATTATGCAAATCTGCTGATGTAGGAGGCGGCTCAGATAAGGAATGAAACTCTGTTAATTTGATATAGCACGTGCTTCGCTTTCAAATTGCTATTTTAGAAAATGTGTATTTTACATACATTATGTATGAATGTTAATGGTGAGCTTGTTGATGTTTGGATGGTTTACATAAATAGGTAAACAACAAATAATCAAAAAAGTACTAAAAATTCAATGAGTGATTGTGTGTGGCACGTTCTCATGTTGTACCTGGGCTCATAGAGGCAGGAAGTTAACCCATGCGTTGTAAGTGATGCCACGCAAAGCTTCTGTTAATAGATACTCCAGCAGGACAGCAGGCGCAATGATGCACTCGCTGTACACTGAGTATACCACACTTTTTTTGCTGATAGAAGGAGGTGTTAGCTTTTTAACTTTCAAATGTATTTTCCATGCAAATATGATTTTTTGAAGTACTAGTTTGCTTGGTTACCAGGTGGTTGTCCAGCAGAATGAACTAGTTCTGAGGGCGATTGTATTAAAGCATGCGGAAGCAAAGTTTGAAGCGGCGCGAGGCATTGTTTCTTGTATTACTCATAAAAAGCACAAGAGATGCTCCTGCTGATTTATCGGACATCCCAGATGCCAACCCTCGGTGGGTGGTCAGAGACGCGAGAGGTGCAGTGGAGCAGATGGAGGAGGAAGGTGTGAAAATACAAAGAAGGGAGCCGCAGCCTCCTTTCCAGATGCCAAGCCTCGGTGGGTGGTCAGAGACGCGATAGGTGCAGTGGAGCAGATGGAGAGGAAGGGGTGAAAATACAAAGAAGGGAGCCGCGGCCTCCTTTCCAGATGCCAAGCCTCGGTGGGTGGTCAGAGACGCGAGAGGTGCAGTGGAGCAGATGGAGGAGGAAGGTGTGAAAATACAAAGAAGCGAGCCGCGGCCTCCTTTCCAGATGCCAAGCCTTGGTGGGTAGTCAGAGACGCGAGAGGTGCAGTGGAACAGATGGAGGAGGAAGGTGTGAAAATACAAAGAAGGGAGCCGCGGCCTCCTTTCCAGATGCCAAGCCTCGGTGGGTGGTCAGAGACGCGAGAGGTGCAGTGGAGCAGATGGAGGAGGAAGGTGTGAAAATACAAAGAAGGGAGCCGCGGCCTCCTTTCCAGATGCCAACCCTCGGTGGGTGGTCAGAGACGCGAGAGGTGCAGTGGAGCAGATGGAGGAGGAAGGTGTGAAAATACAAAGAAGGGAGCTGCGGCCTCCTTACCAAATGCCAACCCTCGGTGGGGGGTCAGAGACGCGATAGGTGCAGTGGAGCAGATGGAGAGGAAAGAGTGAAAATACAAAGAAGGGAGCCGCGGCCTCCTTTCCAGATGCCAACCCTCGGTGGGTGGTCAGAGACGCGAGAGGTGCAGTGGAACAGATGGAGGAGGAAGGTGTGAAAATACAAAGAAGGGAGCCGCGGCCTCCTTTCCAGATGCCAAGCCTCAGTGGGTGGTCAGAGACGCGAGAGGTGCAGTGGAGCAGATGGAGAAGGAAGGTGTGAAAATACAAAGAAGGGAGCCGCGGCCTCCTTTCCAGATGCCAACCCTTGGTGGGTGGTCAGAGACGCGAGAGGTGCAGTAGAGCAGATGGAGGAGGAAGGTGTGAAAATACAAAGAAGCGAGCCGCGGCCTCCTTTCCAGATGCCAACCCTCGGTGGGTGGTCAGAGATGCGAGAGGCACAGTGGAGCAGATGGAGGAAGAAGGGGTGAAAATACAAAGAAGGGAGCTGTTGCCTCCTTTCCAGATGCCAACCCTCGGTGGGTGGTCAGAGACGCGAGAGGCGCAGTGGAGCAGATGGAGGAGGAAGGTGTGAAAATACAAAGAAGGGAGCCGCGGCCTCCTTTCCAGATGCCAACCCTCGGTGGGTGGTCAGAGACGCGAGAGGCGCAGTGGAGCAGATGGAGGAGGAAGGTGTGAAAATACAAAGAAGGGAGCCGCGGCCTCCTCTCCAGATGCCAACCCTCGGTGGGTGGTCAGAGACACGAGAGGTGCAGTGGAGCAGATGGAGGAGGAAGGTGTGAAAATACAAAGAAGGGAGCCGCGGCCTCCTTTCCAGATGCCAACCCTCGGTGGGTGGTCAGAGACGCGAGAGGTGCAGTGGAGCAGATGGAGGAGGAAGGTGTGAAAATACAAAGAAGGGAGCCGCGGCCTCCTTTCCAGATGCCAACCCTCGGTGGGTGGTCAGAGACGCGAGAGGTGCAGTGGAGCAGATGGAGGAGGAAGGTGTGAAATACAAAGAAGGGAGCCGTGGCCTCCTTTCCAGATGCCAACCCTCGGTGGGTGGTCAGAGACGCGAGAGGCGCAGTGGAGCAGATGGAGAAGGAAGTTGTGAAGATACAAAGAAGCGAGCCGCGGCCTCCTTTCCAGATGCCAACTCTCGGTGGGTGGTCAGAGACGCGAGAGGTGCAGTGGAGCAGATGGAGGAGGACGGTGTGAAAATACAAAGAAGGGAGCCGCGGCCTACTTTCCAGATGCCAACCCTCGGTGGGTCGTCAGAGACGCGAGAGTCGCAGTGGAGCAAATGGAGGAGGAAGTTGTGAAGATACAAAGAAGCGAGCCGCGGCCTCCTTTCCAGATGCCAACCCTCGGTGGGTGGTCAGAGACGCGAGAGGTGCAGTGGAGCAGATGGAGGAGGAAGGTGTGAAAATACAAAGAAGGGAGCCGCGGCCTCCTTTCCAAACGTCAACCTTGTGAAATGTAGCTATCAATGTAGCAACTTGATGCACCTCTTAAGGAGCACCACGTCACAATGCAGCACCAGTCCACTTCCGGTCCCCGAAGCCAGGTACCTGTCCTCTCATCACTGGCTGTATCCTTCCCTTTGACCCTGTACGGTGCTCGCTGTCTTTTACGGGGAGGTTGCCGCTACACAAATACCACTTAAATACGTACATTGATGATCAGTTGAATCTAAGTGCCCCTCGATGAGTTATCACTCGCTAATAAATAGACATCTTCTTGTATTTGTACTTTCTTGCATTTGTTCACATTTCTAAAGCCTCTCCCTGTCTTCTGACGTACAAATTGCGATTATAGATTACATTCCACAAATTTGGGAAAAACGGATTTCAAAATAAAGCAGGAATCAACCAAGAAGAGAGGCGCAGGAGAGCGAATCAGGCGAGATAGAGAGAGAGAGAGTATGAGAGACAGAGAAAAGACTAGAAAAAGATAGCTGGATAGATACAGAAAGAGGGAGAGAGAGAGCCTGATAGAGAAAGAGGGGAGAGAGTGACAAAGAACAAGAGAGAGGGAAAGAGAGATGTAGGTGGAGAGTACATATATTTATAAATCCCTATATAGGTACCTTACAACTCTCTTTAGCTGGTTTCACACCACTCCGCCTGTCTCCTTTCCCTCATCCCTTTAAATCCCTACCTTTCTGTTGTCTCTTTCAATGTGGTGCAGTCTTGCTGTAAACTCTGATGTCTCTTTGTGTTTTGTCTTTCATGCATACTGGGTGTCTGGTCCTTGAAGATACAATTACTATAGCTTCTTACATATCTTTCCACAATTCGATTTCCCTCATTCTCACCTTTGTATTTGCCCTCTTTACTGTTTGTCTATGACCACACTCGGGTTATTCTCCTCCTCAATTACTCTCTGATGCACCTATGTGTCTTCTCTTTAATTCTTATTCTCTGGTCACATCTCTAACTCACACTGGTTTTGCTACTCTTTAAGCTCTATCAGCTCCTGTGAGTAGTGGAGAAGCACATGTCCATGGCCTCGCTTCTCCATATTGAATGATTCTTCATCTATCTTCTTCTTCTGTCTGCGGTGTCTCCAAGCTCTCAACCTCACCCCATCCACTCCAGGTGTATCCCTTCCTTCATCTTTAATCTTTCAAACTGATGAAGTTTAAAACATTTTGCCCTCTAGTTATACTTACTAGTTACCTTTATAATGCCACTGCTTCCTTCTCTTTTGATTTACAAATTAAATCTTGAGAGTTTTACCATTTATAAATTATTGTGTATTACCCTGGCAAAAGATTTAGAATTTTTTTGTGATTCGATCCTGAACCCACAAATAGTTACAGTCCATTACAAGTAATATTCTGGTCGCAATGGATGTAAAAGTACCGACTGACTACCAATAAAATCAAATTTAAGATTGGAATTGAGTACAATCAAGTTGGCGTAGACTATAGCCGGCACGACCAATCACAAACCATGCTCGCGGCATTAGGTCAACGTACCTTTCTTTCTGGCCGTGTCGTCAGGATCAAGATTCCTGGTGACGGTGACCACCTTGATCACCAGGTGGTTCCCGCCTTGCCGGATCATGTTCACCACCTGTCTGTGGCCCACCTTCACCACGTTCTCATTGTTCACCTACGAGGAAAAGACGAGAGTGGATCACATGGACGAGCCAATGAGCATCTCTTCCTGTTCTATGGACATTTTATGAATAAATGTGGAAATGACAATGGTAAGAACCAATACTGGTTAAAAACAAGTATGTATGCAAAGAATTTCACGTGGAAGTGATTAACACTTGTGCACATCACATCTCTCAATAAGGGGTATCCAACCCTATACTAGAAGGACAAGATCCGTGACAGATGCTTAGGATAGTCACATGGAGTAAATTTGCATTCAATCAACCTAAATGTGGATCATGTCCATATTAGTAAATATCCTGAAACTCTTGTTTAGATTGCACCTTCGTGCACCAATTTGGACACCCCTCTACTAAAGCAATTGGCAAAATACTTCCAGGTCATAATAACAACTGAAATATACGTTTTTGTACAGGGGGTGTGTATCTTTCTAACAGAATGTGGCCAGATGTGAAATCATACAAAGATTA
The DNA here is from genome assembly GCA_963921515.1 of Calotriton arnoldi. Taxonomy (NCBI): domain Eukaryota; kingdom Metazoa; phylum Chordata; class Amphibia; order Caudata; family Salamandridae; genus Calotriton; species Calotriton arnoldi. The sequence goes on along the minus strand of CAWUFW010001987.1, from coordinate 77,856 downwards.
AGTATTAGCAAGATAACCAATCACGTACGCTTATGTTAGCATGCCCTGAATGCGGAAGGACATCAGTAAGCCCACCTTGTGTTATCATCACTATTGTATCACTTTGATACTCTGGTCAGATTGCACCTTTACCCAGCTCTGTATCATCAGCCCTCGTCTCGCCTTGCCTATTTTCCCAGCTTACATCAGCTCTCCTAGGACCATCCTTCCAAGTTTGCTGCACAGATGAGTGGAGGCGGGTACCACACACCCTGCCATTGAAATCGACTTTTCAGGCCCCTCTGAGTCCAAATTTGTTCCTCACACATAGGCTCTTACAGTTTTCTTTGACCAATAACATTAAAAAGTTTAAATCAGTAAGGGGCATATTTAGGAGATTGGCGACGCAGTGCAGCACATAACCTTGCTGTGCTGCGTCACAGAGAAAGGGCAGAAAAGTGCTGTATTTGAAAGAATACAGCACATTCCTGTCCTTGTCCCTGTGCTGGCGGCAATTAGGCTGCCTGGCACCCTTGCACCATGGTACGTTGCATGCAGGATTCTTTTTGTGTAGGAAGGAGCACCTTCCTGCACAAAAACAATCCTGAGCGGCACATTGCTCTTTCTACGTGAACTGCAGACTGAAGCACACGTAGAAAGAGGAAGTAACAAGTAGAATGTTTCACCTTGTTACGCCTCTCCTGAGGAGGTGTATCTTTGTGGCGCATTCCCAGGTCTACCACCCTTGGTAAATCTGGGAATGCAGCAAAAACCACGGGAGTTGCATGGGAACGCCCATGGTACGCCTTCCAAGGACAGAGTAATGCAACACAGCGATTTGCACTGTGATGTGTTACTGCAGATTTATGAAGCCACTCAGGGCCACGCAAAGTGGCCTTGCCTGGCTTCATGAATCTCATTTCTAAATTGTCGTAACTGCACCACATTGTGTGGTGCAAGTGCGATGCAACTGGGTTTATGAATATGGCCTTAAATCGCATAAATATTTCTAATCTTTTAGAAGATGTTCATTAGCAGAAAAGCAACCTCTGAGATAAAAAGGAGAAGGGACATGTGGAGTCTGAAATTCCTGCAAAGTCTCAGGATGCTAACATTCAGAAAGAGTTGCTTGGGTGAGCACGTGCCTTCAACTGCTGCTAAGATCTCCAAATAAACACTTTCTAGACCCTGCCCACTTCTAGCCTTCTAGAACCTTCCCTATTCTACCCCTCCGCTATCCTTTTCAATCCAGCTAACAGACTCACATGTCCACCGCTCAAATTAATTTCATATTTCTCTAGAACGATCCACCACTAATCTTGTTTGGGTTCCAAAGTAGCGTTCTACTCACTAAAAAGTGCTTCAATGGCTTATCAGGGGTAGAACGCGCTATGTAAATTCAAACTCTAACCTCTTCTATCTCTCGACTATCCTTTTCCAATCCAATTAACAGACTCACATGTCCACTGCTCAAATTAATGACATATTTCCCTATACTATTTCACCACTAATCCTTTTTGGGTTCCATAGCAGCATGCTACAGCCCGAAAAGTGCTTTGACGCCTCATCAGGGGTAGTAAGCACTATATCTATATAATTATAATTACAGCCCATGCTGTTTCAGAGCCGCTCAGACTGCAATCCATTGATGAACACTGAACTTTCAAACCAGTGCTTGAGAATCGCTTGTGTCTGGTGTACTGGGTCATTGCTTTGATTCCTGTTTCTGCAGACCTTGGTTCTTTAAACTGCATAGATTGATCTCAGTCTTGCAGACCTGAATGACTGATGACCTACAAAGTGATCTGCTCGATTAGAAACTGTGACCTCTGCTGTACAGAAGCTCTGGTTAAATATATTTCATCTTATCCTGGGCTAACTAGTGCAAAGACATGTCTTTCCTCCTGCAGATGGAATGTTCAGGTCTGCTTCCTACCTCTGCCTGACACTTCTGTGTGTAAACTTCTGCCATATTAATAAACATTGCGCGTAAACTATGAAAAGTCCGGTGTGAAATGATCAAAGCAGCATCTGAACATAAGATGATTACATGTTTTCTAAAGCTATTTCATAAGTATCCCTGCATCACAGCATCATTAGCCCCTTATCATTACTATGGATTTAACATATTAAGCACTCATTATTATAACCCATATGAGCAGCTCTTTCACACTATTATATCATCGGCTTATTATTATTCCAATACCGACTAACCATCAACATTCTCCATATCATCACTCCATATTATTTGTCTATTATTAATCTCAAATAAATGGTTCATTATTATCGTACCTGTCAACTTCACAATACCATTAGTATCCCAGGTTCATCTTTAGCTCTGCATATAATCAGTTCTTTTTCAATACTCTGGCACTACCTCACAAAGAGCTCCATATCTCCTCATGGCCATTCTCTTAACATTAACTAATTAAGATCTTTGATATATGCTTCACTACTACCATATGGTATATCAAAATGTCATTAACAACTTCATGGTCATTAGTTTATTATTAGCAGAAGAACAACATATCAGCACAATTTCCAACTTAGCCACATCTGATATAAATAGTTATTAGCTCGATGTCGATGGTTTATCAATATCATACAAATCAACCTCTCAATACGCCGGGTCTCAGCACATCATCACTGGCTAGATCTTCACCTCACTAGCTCATTCATAACCCCCTCATGACTTCATGGTCATGTGTCATCATCAAAATGTTCAAAAATCTTTAGAGTATCTCGATATGAACAGCTCATTTCCAAACCTATATCACCTGTTTATTACTATCCTGACATCATCATTTTATTAATAGGCATCATATCATCAGGTCATTGTTTATTTCTTTTCTTATTATTATCCATTTATGGTGATTTTATATTGCACCAAACATGCTGCCACGTGGTCGCTTCAAAGCACTATTAGAAAACTTTGGTGCAAGGTTTGATACATTTATTTTATTTATTTTGAAGGTTTTGTATAGCGCGAACAGGACCCTTGCAGGTATCAGAGCGCTTTACAGGCAGACATGAGTAATAGGAATACGCATAGCAAAATCGTTTAGACTAATACAGTAATAGTAACTAATATAAATTGGCAATTATATACAAGGGTACACGAATAGTTCCGGTGAATTTGGCCATGAGAATAGCTTTCACTTCTTTTTTGAAAAATGCCGTAGAAGGGATCCGTCTCGTTTCTGGTGGCAGGGCATTCCAAATCCTGGGAGCCATTCCTGAGAAGGTCCGGTTGTAAGTTTTCTTCTTGGCAAATCGTTGTGGTGTCAGTAGCAGGTTGTTTGAGCTCCTGGTGGATCTGTTGCCACAAGAGAGCACCAATTTGTCAGCTAGGTACCTCGGTGTTCTGTGGTGTAATGCCTTGTGTGTCATACAAGCGATTTTCAAATGAATTCTCACCTCGAAAGGTAGCCAGTTAAGGGCACGAAGGTCAGGGGAGATGTGACAGTTTCTTTTGGAGCCTGTGATGAGTCTGGCAGCTGAATTGATTGAGGCTCTTAGAGGGGCCGTCGTCGATCTGGGAAGGCCACAAAGAGCGACACTCCCATAATCCACTCTGGGGATTACTAGCGCTTGAACTGCCTGTTTGAAGTCATTTGCGGGCAGGAAGAGTTTGAGTTTTCTCAAAGTGTTCATCTTAAAATGTGCTCCTTTTGTGGAGGCGCTGATGTGTTTCTGCATATTTAGCTTACTGTCCAGAGTTACTCCCAGAAATTTCGCTGAGTCGATAATGAGAGGTTGACCGTTGAGTGCTGTTAGGTGTTTCATCCACTCGAGGATGGTGGTCGATTGGTTGGGGGGAGCGATTAAGAGAAATTCGGTTTTGAGGGTGTTTAGTTTCAGATGGTTTTTGGCCAGCCGGTTCTGCGTTTTTTGGAGCGTTGCATTGAGAGATTTAATGTCCTCAAGTGAGCGGATCTTTATGTAAAGTTGTGTGTGGTCTGCATACATGTGATAGTGGACATTCGAGGAACTGAGAAGTTCGGTGAGTGGTTCCATTAATAGGTTGAAAAGTGTAGGTGAGAGGGATGATCCCTGCGGTAGTCCTAAGGTGACTGGGGAGGGCTTGGATAAGGATTGGTTGGTCTTGAATCTTTGTGTTCTATCTTGAAGGAAGGAGGAGAACCAGTTAAGAACAGAACCAGATAGACCCATTTTGTATTTAACCTTCATTTCACATTCATCTGATAGGATATTACTATAGTTCAAGGAGGCAACTTTCAGAGTTTCCAGCTTAGCTACTGGAGAGAACTATTCAGAGCGTAGGCTGTAGTTGGTCCTTAGTGGGGGTGGGGAGGGATGCTGCAGCTAGACAGCGATGGGGCAGATGCAGTGAGATTCTGGCTGGTCCACAGAAGCACTCCAGCTCAGAAGAAGGCTAGATTGAAAAGTTATTTTTTTAACTTATTTCTAAAGAGAGGATAGTGCTGTTGTGGACTCGGCGATGGGCCCTATGCACCTGTATGCCTGCGTTTTCGCTGCCAAATTGCCTATGAGCTGGTCTTGCTAGACGTACAGATGTGATATGCCTTCTGCAGTTATCCCAGCCCTTTACACCAGGCGGCCAAGGAAGGGCGAACATGGCTATGAATTTGATTAAGGATTCCACAGGCAGTTACGATGTAATAATTTCAGTAACATACCTAATAGAACTGACTCTCTAGTAATATAACAGATAGAATTCACGCATTAATAATTTTAAAATATCATCTCATTATCAGCTGATGCTCACAGGACCGAGCAAACATTCTGTGCCGTCCCTTTTCTTCCAGCAGGGCAGTTTTATGTTAGTTTCTGATTCTGGGTACATAGTTCTTGTATGCATAGTACCTACCCTCACATTTGGGCCTCTAACCGAAAGAGGACAATGTCCAGACTGGATGAAATGTACCTTGGGTGCAGAAATCTATGTCTTTTTTATAGCACACACTGCACTTCTTAATCGATTCTAGGAACTTTTCGAGAAGGTAAAATGGCTCAGGTGATTATCAGAATACACTACAATGGATACACACATGCATTGAAACCTTCCACTGGGTTTGGGTAAAAATGTTGCTCTGTAAAAGGTTTTTGGTTTCAAGACAAAAAATAATATTTTTTAGTAATAAAAAGTAAAAATGTTGTTCTGTAAAGGTGGCGCGCATATGTTTGCAAACAAAAACCCCAACATTTTTTTTTTAAATGTTCCATCACGAAAAATAACCAAAATCATGAAATAAAATCATAAATAAACGATTATCCTTCTATCCCTGGCACCGAAGTGGACTACATTTTAGACATATGTGCACACGTGCACAAAAATGCTATTACTCAAGTGAAGAGAGACAATGGCTGATGAGGGCTGACTATTAATTAATTTGTAAAAAAACATAAGTGCCAGGGCTCTCGTCAGGAGGCCACTGCGGCTTGCACCACACACTGCCGCTGCCATGCTGCCAATGATAGTAACAACACAGCTCTTAACCCTCACACTCCTACAAGTGTGACAATTTGGACTATTTCAGACCCCCAAAGCTATCCGAATGGCTCGGGCAATAGTCATTTTTAATGTATAATGAAATCATAATTAACTGTTGGTGTGGTCATCTTTGAATTAGCCAGACACCGCCACCTTGTGGCAGACTGTCACAAGTGCGGTGCTGACAATTAAGTGCCGGTGCCAGCACCAGAAACCACCGGCTCAAAATAAGCACTGGGACTGACTCATTGCCCCAGACTATAGGCTGTGGTGGGCGGAAGGAAAATACAAGTGACACTTGAACAAACCAGTGAATGAAGAGGACTGACCAAAAGTGCCCTGAAAAAAAAATATGTATGTATTATATATATATATATATATATATATATATATATTCACTGAAAAAACCATAGGTTTTAGGGACAGTTATAGTTAGTTGGACATTGCACTCGTACAAAACCCGTGAAATTCCCCCGTTATAGTTAGTCCAGCTAACTATAACTCGCGCCCCCGCAATGCACTGCTGATGACGTCACATATTACATCACTCATGACATGGTCAGTGACATCACTGATGACATCACTGATGACATCTCAAATGACATCACTGTTGACATCATCCAGTGACTGTGTGTTTCTGTAAAGTTTAAATATTTTTAATATATATAGGAAAAGACGTATTGAAGAATGAGTGGGTGTGTAAGTGTCTGTATGGATGATTTAGTAGGTGCGTGACTGACTGTATAAGTGAGTGATTTAACGTATCTTACTGAATGCATGGGTTAGTGACTAAACTGGGTGAATGTCTGTATCCGTCTGTCTGTTGCTGTGTAAGTGGCTGCATGTGTTTGTGAATAGCTACATGAGTGTCTATATGAGTTAATGAATGCTTGTGTGAGTATCTGTATGGGTGCCTGAGTGTTTGTGTGGGAGGGGTGTGTGCGACTCTGTGCATAGATGTGTGAGTGGGTGATTCACTGGGTGGATGGTTTCAAGAGTGCATCTGTGATAGACTGTATGGGTGGGTAAGTGTGTGTAAGAGTGTGTTAGTGAGTGAATGTATGTCCCAGTGGTACATGTGTGAGTAACTACATATGTGAAAGGCAGTATATATGTGTGTTGGAGTATATAAATAGCTATAAGCGAGAGTGAGTGATTGTGATAGTGGCTGTATGGATGAGTGTGTGCTTGTATCAGTGATTGTATAAGAGCGTAAGAATGTGCTAGTATTTGTATGAGTAAGTGAGCTGGTATGTGTATAACTGTATAGGTGAGTAAATGGTAGTGTGTTTAATTATTTGCATGACTGACTAGGTGTGTGAGTACCTCTATGGATGAGTGGCGGTGTTTGAGTGTCTATATAGGAGTATGAGTGCATATGATAGTCCTGTACTGAGTGACCGTAAGTATGAGTGACTGTACGGGTGAGTGAGTTGATGTGTGCGTAGACCTAAGAATCAGTGAGTGGGTATGTAGTTATTGGTGTTGGAGTATCTATGGTTTTGCGAATGGCAGTCTGTAATTTAGAGTGGGTGTATCAAAGGTTATATTAGGGTGTGAGAAGATGCATGAAATTATCACATGGATTATGTCACCCGTGATGTCATCAGTGATGTCATTTGAGATGTCATCAGTGATGTCACTGACCATGTCATGAGTGATGTAATATGTGACGTCATCAGCAGTGCATTGCGGGGGCGCGAGTTATAGTTAGCTGGACTAACTATAACGGGGGAATTTCACGGGTTTTGTACGAGTGCAATGTCCAACTAACTATAACTGTCCCTAAAACCTATGGTTTTTTCAGTGAATTTCAAAGGTTTTTTAAATGCTAATTTGTAACTATAACGTCCCTGAAACCTATGGTTTTTTCAGTGAATTTCAAAGGTTTTTTAAATGCTAATTTGTAACTATAACATGTCTGAAACCTACGGTTTTTTCAGTGAATTTCAAAGGTTTTGTAAATGACAATTTTTAAATGTATTAATTGTTATATAAATTTTTTTAATACTAATTTACTACATTTTTAGAAACAATTTTTTTTACATATTTTATTTTTTAAATTACATTGTAATTACATTATACATTACATTACAAAAATACTTTCTCAGAATGAATTACTTTAGTTTAAATACTTTGCACATAGGCAATAGACTTTTAAGTACAGTAGTTACAGTTGTTGCAATGGGCAACACATTTTCAAACACAATGCAACATTCAGCTCAATGTGAATTTCTAGTTAAATGCAATTAGTTACTTTATGGATTACTTTTCTAACCACAGGACTGGATCCTAGATTCAGTCCTGGCACATCTCCTGTAAACAGTTGAGTAAAAGCGTTTTGGTTACAGTCGTGATTTTTAAGGAATATTATTGTACTTTAAAAGTTGACACTTAGAAACTTTTTCTCATAGAATCACCAATGTTATCCTATGGAAGGAAATTCACTTAGAAGGTAAAAACTGTTATCGTTACTTTTTCTTACTCAGTGTTGGATCCTGGATCCAGCACTGGTGCATCTCCTGTAAACAGTTGAAAGAATGCGTTTAAGTCATACAGGCGATTTTTAGGAATATTTGTAGTTTGTGAAAATCGACACTTTGAAACTTTTCTGCTGAAAAGCAGACAATGGATTCCTATGGAAGAAAATATAAGTTACTGGTAAGTACGGTTAAAATTACTTTTCAGGGTCAGTGCTGGGCTAAAAGATGCAGCACTGGGTTCTCTCCTGATAACAGGTGAGTAAATTGGAATTCGTACTTTGGTTGATTTTAGAGGAATATTATAAAGTTCCAAAACTCCACACTTAGAAGAATTTCCAAGTGAAACCAGTCAATGTTAGCCTATGAAGGAAATTCAAGTTACCGGTAAGTACGGTTAAAATTACTTTTCAGGACCAGTACTGGGCTGAAAGATGCAGCACTGAGGTCTCTCCTGATAACAGGGGAGTAAATCAGAATTCGGATTTCGGCTGATTTTAGAGGAATATTTGTATGTTTCAAAAATCAACACTTAGAAACTTTTTCAGCAAAAAGCAGGCAATGATATCCTATGGAAGGAAATTCAAGTTACTGGTAAGTACGGTTAAAATTACTTTTGAGGATCAGTACTGGGCTGAAAGATGCAGCACTGAGGTCTCTCCTGATAACAGGTGAGTAAATCGGAATTCGTATTTCGGCTGATTTTAGAGGAATATTTTAAAGTTCCAAAACTCCACACTTAGAAGAATTTCCAAGTGAAACCAGTCAATGTTAGCCTATGGAAGGAAATTCAAGTTACTGGTAAGTACGGTTAAAATTACTTTTCAGGGTCAGTGCTGGGCTAAAAGATGCAGCACTGGGTTCTCTCCTGATAACAGGTGAGTAAATTGGAATTCGTACTTTGGTTGATTTTAGAGGAATATTATAAAGTTCCAAAACTCCACACTTAGAAGAATTTCCAAGTGAAACCAGTCAATGTTAGCCTATGGAAGGAAATTCAAGTTACTGGTAAGTACGGTTAAAATTACTTTTGAGGATCAGTAATGGGCTGAAAGATGCAGCACTGAGGTCTCTCCTGATAACATGTGAGTAAATCGGAATTCGTATTTCGGCTGATTTTAGAGGAATATTTTAAAGTTCCAAAACTCCACACTTAGAAGAATTTCCAAGTGAAACCAGTCAATGTTAGCCTATGGAAGGAAATTCAAGTTACTGGTAAGTACGGTTAAAATTACTTTTCAGGGTCAGTGCTGGGCTAAAAGATGCAGCACTGGGTTCTCTCCTGATAACAGGTGAGTAAATTGGAATTCGTACTTTGGTTGATTTTAGAGGAATATTATAAAGTTCCAAAACTCCACACTTAGAAGAATTTCCAAGTGAAACCAGTCAATGTTAGCCTATGGAAGGAAATTCAAGTTACTGGTAAGTACGGTTAAAATTACTTTTCAGGACCAGTACTGGGCTGAAAGATACAGCACTGAGGTCTCTCCTTATAACAGGTGAGTAAATCGGAATTCGTATTTCGGCTGATTTTAGAGGAATATTTGTATGTTTCAAAAATCAACACTTAGAAACTTTTTCAGCAAAAAGCAGGCAATGATATCCTATGGAAGGAAATTCAAGTTACTGGTAAGTACGGTTAAAATTACTTTTCAGGACCAGTACTGGGCTGAAAGATGCAGCACTGAGGTCTCTCCTGATAACAGGGGAGTAAATCAGAATTCGGATTTCGGCTGATTTTAGAGGAATATTTGTATGTTTCAAAAATCAACACTTAGAAACTTTTTCAGCAAAAAGCAGGCAATGATATCCTATGGAAGGAAATTCAAGTTACTGGTAAGTACGGTTAAAATTACTTTTGAGGATCAGTACTGGGCTGAAAGATGCAGCACTGAGGTCTCTCCTGATAACAGGTGAGTAAATCGGAATTCGTATTTCGGCTGATTTTAGAGGAATATTTTAAAGTTCCAAAACTCCACACTTAGAAGAATTTCCAAGTGAAACCAGTCAATGTTAGCCTATGGAAGGAAATTCAAGTTACTGGTAAGTACGGTTAAAATTACTTTTCAGGGTCAGTGCTGGGCTAAAAGATGCAGCACTGGGTTCTCTCCTGATAACAGGTGAGTAAATTGGAATTCGTACTTTGGTTGATTTTAGAGGAATATTATAAAGTTCCAAAACTCCACACTTAGAAGAATTTCCAAGTGAAACCAGTCAATGTTAGCCTATGGAAGGAAATTCAAGTTACTGGTAAGTACGGTTAAAATTACTTTTGAGGATCAGTACTGGGCTGAAAGATGCAGCACTGAGGTCTCTCCTGATAACATGTGAGTAAATCGGAATTCGTATTTCAGCTGATTTTAGAGGAATATTTTAAAGTTCCAAAACTCCACACTTAGAAGAATTTCCAAGTGAAACCAGTCAATGTTAGCCTATGGAAGGAAATTCAAGTTACTGGTAAGTACGGTTAAAATTACTTTTCAGGGTCAGTGCTGGGCTAAAAGATGCAGCACTGGGTTCTCTCCTGATAACAGGTGAGTAAATTGGAATTCGTACTTTGGTTGATTTTAGAGGAATATTATAAAGTTCCAAAACTCCACACTTAGAAGAATTTCCAAGTCAAACCAGTCAATGTTAGCCTATGAAGGAAATTCAAGTTACCGGTAAGTACGGTTAAAATTACTTTTCAGGACCAGTACTGGGCTGAAAGATGCAGCACTGAGGTCTCTCCTGATAACAGGTGAGTAAATCAGAATTCGGATTTCGGCTGATTTTAGAGGAATATTTGTATGTTTCAAAAATCAACACTTAGAAACTTTTTCAGCAAAAAGCAGGCAATGATATCCTATGGAAGGAAATTCAAGTTGCTGGTAAGTACGGTTAAAATTACTTTTGAGGATCAGTACTGGGCTGAAAGATGCAGCACTGAGGTCTCTCCTGATAACAGGTGAGTAAATCGGAATTCGTATTTCGGCTGATTTTAGAGGAATATTTTAAAGTTCCAAAACTCCACACTTAGAAGAATTTCCAAGTGAAACCAGTCAATGTTAGCCTATGGAAGGAAATTCAAGTTACTGGTAAGTACGGTTAAAATTACTTTTCAGGGTCAGTGCTGGGCTAAAAGATGCAGCACTGGGTTCTCTCCTGATAACAGGTGAGTAAATTGGAATTCGTACTTTGGTTGATTTTAGAGGAATATTATAAAGTTCCAAAACTCCACACTTAGAAGAATTTCCAAGTGAAACCAGTCAATGTTAGCCTATGAAGGAAATTCAAGTTACCGGTAAGTACGGTTAAAATTACTTTTCAGGACCAGTACTGGGCTGAAAGATGCAGCACTGAGGTCTCTCCTGATAACAGGTGAGTAAATCAGAATTCGGATTTCGGCTGATTTTAGAGGAATATTTGTATGTTTCAAAAATCAACACTTAGAAACTTTTTCAGCAAAAAGCAGGCAATGATATCCTATGGAAGGAAATTCAAGTTACTGGTAAGTACGGTTAAAATTACTTTTGAGGATCAGTACTGGGCTGAAAGATGCAGCACTGAGGTCTCTCCTGATAACAGGTGAGTAAATCGGAATTCGTATTTCGGCTGATTTTAGAGGAATATTTTAAAGTTCCAAAACTCCACACTTAGAAGAATTTCCAAGTGAAACCAGTCAATGTTAGCCTATGGAAGGAAATTCAAGTTACTGGTAAGTACGGTTAAAATTACTTTTGAGGATCAGTACTGGGCTGAAAGATGCAGCACTGAGGTCTCTCCTGATAACAGGTGAGTAAATCGGAATTCGTATTTCGGCTGATTTTAGAGGAATATTTTAAAGTTCCAAAACTCCACACTTAGAAGAATTTCCAAGTGAAACCAGTCAATGTTAGCCTATGGAAGGAAATTCAAGTTACTGGTAAGTACGGTTAAAATTACTTTTCAGGACCAGTACTGGGCTGAAAGATACAGCACTGAGGTCTCTCCTTATAACAGGTGAGTAAATCGGAATTCGTATTTCGGCTGATTTTAGAGGAATATTTGTATGTTTCAAAAATCAACACTTAGAAACTTTTTCAGCAAAAAGCAGGCAATGATATCCTATGGAAGGAAATTCAAGTTACTGGTAAGTACGGTTAAAATTACTTTTCAGGACCAGTACTGGGCTGAAAGATGCAGCACTGAGGTCTCTCCTTATAACAGGTGAGTAAATCAGAATTCGTATTTCGGATGATTTTAGAAGAATATTTGCACAATGGTGAAGGGAGGGGCGGGGCCTGAGGTGACATCTGTGCAAACGCGCCCCGTGGCGCGTTTTAAGTTGGGGGATTAAGTCCCCTTGAATCCTGAGGGTCCCTAGGGGCCAACTAGCCCACCAGGAACCTCCAATATGCGCCAGGGGCTGCGTTGCAGAGACGTGTAGAGAGGCCACACCCCTTTACACCTCTCTGCAACGCAGCTCTGTGGCGCTTTCTGGATGTACCTGTTGGGCTAGTTGGCCCCAGGGACCCTCAGGATTGAAGGGGATTTAATTCCCATCTTAAAACGCGCCACGGGGCCTGTTTGCACACATGTCACCTGAAGCCCCGCCCTCCCTTCACCACTGTGCAAACGCGCCCGTGGCGCATTTTAAGTTGGGGGATTAAGTCCCCTTGAATCCTGAGGGTCCCGGAGTCCAACTAGCCCACCATATACCTCCAAAAGCGCCACAGAGCTGCGTTGCAGAGAGGTGTAAAAGGGGCGTGGCCTCTGTACACCTCTCTGCAAGGCAGCCCCTGGCGCATACTGGAGGTTCCTGGTGGGCTAGTTGGCCCCCAGGGACCCCCAGTATTCAAGGGGAATTCGTTCCCCCTCTGCAAACGCGCCAGGGCGCGTTTGCAGAGTGGTGAAGGAAGGGGCGGGGCCTGCGGACCCGATCGTTTAAAAAATAAAAATAAATGTTTGTCCCCTGAAGGGGAGCTGTGTGGCCCCCTTCCTTTTTTTCTGTTTTTGGGCCCTGGGGACCCCATCCCCCAGGGCCTTACCCCTTTTTAAATTACAAAATAAAAAAAAAATGGGAAGGGGGCCGCGTGGCCCCCCTTCCCTGGGCCTGTATTGGCCCCGGGACCCCATCCCCCGGGCATGGCCTCTATATTTATTTTTATTATTTTGAGGGGGGCTGCGTGGCCCCCTCCTCTGGCCATTTTAAGGCCCGGGGACCCCATCCCCCAAGGCCGGCCATACCCTTTTTTTTTTTTTTTAATTTTTGAAAACTTTGGGGAGGGGGTTGCGTGGCCCCCTCCCGGGCCCTACTTGCCCCGGGGACCCCATCCCCCGGGCTGGCCTCTCGTTGGGGACTGTGGGGGTCCCCAATCCCCCACAGTCCCGCCGGCTCCCCGCGTCCCTTGGGAGCCGGCATTGCTTTCCACATGGGGAGCTGCTAAGATGCAGCTCCCCATGTGGAAAGCAATCTGCTTGGATATTGGAAGAGAGCAGGTTTCCCTGCTCTCTCTTCCAATATCCAAAGCAGTTTGCTATGGCAGGATGGGAGCCGCGAGGCTCCGTCCTGCCATAGCAAACTACAGTGTCCTGGGGTAGGCACCCCGGGACACTGCAGGAGCCGGCCCTGCGGGGTGGCGGTCCCCAGGGCCATCAAGGGCTCCAGGAGGGGGCCGCGCGGCCCCCTCCCTACATCAGCACAGCCCCGGGAGGTGGTGGTCCCCGGGGCTTCGGGGGTCCAAAACGGACCCCCATTTTAATTTGTTAGTGCCCCGGGAGGTGGCGGTCCCGGGTCGTGTGGGGGGCTGGAGCCCCCACACAGGTTGTTCAATTTAAAAAAAAAGCCCGGGGAGGTGGTGGTCCCCGGGGCTGCGGGAGGGCTCAGAGCCCTCCCGCAGCATTTTCAAAAAAAGCCCCGGGGGTGGCGGTCCCCGGGGCTTGGGGGGCCTTTGAGGCCCCCACAGATAAAATTAACCCCCACCATGCCCCCGGGACTTGGGCCACCCGGGGGCAAAATACAATCGAAGCGCGGGAGACCGCGCTTCGATTTTTTTTTTTTTCGGCAGGATTTTTCGGCACCCTGAGCGCATCCTGCCAATTTAAAAAAAAAAAAAAAAAAATTTTATTTTTGCCCAGGGGGTCCTTGTGGGACCCCCTGAGCAAACCTAGGGGTCAGGGTGTTTCTACCCTGCCCCCTTTGTGCGCTTTGCGCACTTGTTTCTGTCCCTCGGTTCTACCGAGGACAAAATGGCTGCCAACATTTCCTGAATCGGAATGTTGACAGCCAGCTGACAACCAATTAACATGCAGCTCGTGATCGGGACGGTGCGCGCAGGGTGCGCTGAGGGTACGCGGACCCTACTCGGCCATAGATATCACTATCTTTTTACTTTTGATTTTCTCAGCAACTACTGAACGGATTTACACCATTTAACAAAAGGGTTCTTTCTGAACCAAGAACTACCTCTTTGCCAAATTTGGTGTAATTCCGTTCAGCAGTTCGAGCTGTAGCCGTGTCTAAAGTTTCCTATGGAAAATTGCATGGGGAAAACGCGTTTTGGGACCCCCCTTTTTCTCGGCCCCCGCTTGACGAATCCCACCGAGACTTTCAGGGTAGGAGCGGACCGGAGCGGGCCACAAAGTTTGAAAATTTTGCGAAGATACGTCAACCGGCAAGAGAGTTATTTCAAATAGAATGTCGCAGATTTCCTATGGATAATAGGTTGTAACTATAACTATCTACTGGCGACCGCCAGTAGATAATATATATATATATATATATATATATATATATATATATATATATATAGAGATAGATAGATAGCGATAGATAGATAGAGATAGATAGGTAGATAGATAGATAGAATGCCTTGGAGAAACAACTGAAGCTGATATATATAACAGACCTACAAAGGGCTCCTGCGCCTCCTCTTCATTTAGATCCTGTATAAGGCACTGTAATATTTTGCATTTCTTGTCCTTAGTTCTTTTCTGACATTTGAAGGGAGATATTTCATAAACGAATATTTGTAGAAGATGTCCGGTTTACCCAGATAAAGCTAAGGACGCTGGTGACAAATAAAGCGTTTTTATGACAACGAAATAGCCGTGTCCGCCAGTAAAGCACTTTCATTTGTTTCCAGGAATAGATGTGGCGACAAGCATGACAAGACATCCAGGCCTTCTGCTGCCTGGAGGCCCACTCCTTGTGTGAGAGCAGGACAGAAGCACAGGCGCTGCTTGAATCACCCTTCATGACACACCATGCACAGGGCAGGCTGACAGAATCAAACATCACATGTCCAAAGTGCCTCTGAGGAACAGGCAGGCCCGGCTGGAGATAGATAGTGGTCCTTTTTAAATTGATATCTGGGACCCTCTCGTCTGTAGGGGCACAGCCCCTACCCTTTTTCAATTTAGGGAAGAGCTGAAGTCATACCTCTAGGGCCAAATAAGGACACAGTACATAACCCCCTGCCCTTTCAGAGCCCTGCACCCCGCCTGGATTCACTCTCCGGTTGAGTCTATTCCTCTGCCCTATGGAGCGCTATTTTAACCAGCATCACATAAATACATTCTAAGGTCAGATGTTCGCCATAGAATTAGAAACGTGCAATAAAACTAAATGTTATGATATTCTCAATCAATCGCTTTTCCTTTCACGTTATTCCCTTTTTTTGTGTCAATCTTTCTTCCTTTTTGTCTTCTTAAAATTCTTTTATCACTTTCTTATTTTATTCAAACTTTCTCTCTTCAACTCTGTCCCAAGTGTTGTCACTAGCTTTGTCACACTAGCCACTCCCATACTTGGATCTCTGGACGCACTCATTCGGCCTCTGGAACGTTGCTTTTCATGTATGCTTCATTCTGTGATGAAGCTTGTCTTATGCATGGTGTGAACTGAAGAGTGCATTTGTACAAACCTAGTTGCCAAGTGGGCCTCTCTCATGCCTGTTACCTTTAGACACTGCTGACGTTTTTCCAACAGGACTTTGCGTTCTCAGGCTTGCAGTTCCTGTTAACTCCATAGCATGCGTGGGCATACAAGTCCCAGAATGCAAAGTGCTGCAGCTTTAAAGCCAGAACTGGCTGATGGTGTCACAATACACAATTTGGAAATTTGGAATGGAATTTAAACAGGCATTTTAATTCATTGCAAAAAAGCACACAATGGTTGCAATGGGCTAGACAACTATGCAATTTATTAATGCAAAAGTTGAATCTGTTTCAGATTTTAATAACTTGTTTGCACCTATGGAGACAAATAAAGTCAAGTATGGGAGAGGGTGGACATTCACATGTCACTGTTACCTGGTCAACCATTAACACTCTAAGAAACACTGACTTTCCATGCAAACGGATACCAATAAATCCATTCAAGCCAGTATCCAAAGCCCATTTTATTTGCGTGAGTGTGTGTGTGTGTGTGGCGGGGGGTAGAGGGGGGAGCACCCTAACCACTCATGGTGGCTTCAGAGCGCTTTGGACAAACGTATCTGGAGTGCCGAGTATCTATATAAACAGATGAGAGCCTGCAATCCCGGTATAAAAGCCCATCTCCTCTTACTATATTCAGGTTGTGACATCTCTAGTCCCCTGGTATAACGAAATGATGAAGCTGCTGAACTGTAATAAAGTATTACAGTTGAGCTGTGACGTCATAGTGCTTGCTGCTTGAGCCAATAGCTGAGGTGAAAACTACGTCATGGAGCATCAATAAAGCTGCAGTTTAAACAACGAAAGCAAATAATGTTTTTACCTTCTTTTGATCAGTTTTTCTAAAACAAAAAGTGATCAGAAGAAAGGAAATATTTATAGCAACATGCTTATTTTTTTGCAAGCTATATGTAATTAGAGGAAAGATGAAATGTCTCCAGAATTCTCCACAATTTTGGCTACGGCAATTTTATTTTTTTCGATCAGACTTGCATCAAACTAATACTAATATCGTTTTTGCAAGTAATTACTAAATGCTGTTTGGAATGTTTATTTTTGGTACTTGGACTAGGATTCTACTATGATTTTTCATGTTTGCGACCAGGCTTCTTTTTATGTGCAATATCCTTACAATGAAAGGCAGTGGATAGTTAATGACATATATAAAAAAAGCAAGGATCACAACAAAATATTAGATAACCAGAATGATAAACCGAGCGTTGAGAGACTGGGTGGGAGAACATAGTCTGAATGTTGCCACTTCCGGACCTCCTGAAAGCAGGGGCGCCACTTTCAATCTCTTCCCCTGCATTGCTGACACACCCTGCACTCAGAGCTTCGCAAGGACACATCATGGGGCTAAGGCCCTCAGGCACTGAAGCCCCTCAGCACTTCCAAAAGATGAAATGCCACCAACACTGGGGACAGGCCTCCAGCCAAAGAATGAACCAGACTGTGGAAACAGTTAGACCCGCGGTAAAAGTGGCACAAACCCCAGTAAAAGCAGGGGTTGGAATTATAAGTCATGCAAATGTTAATTTACCCTGTAATTACTGCCTGCGATAAGTGCTCACACCTTGTTGAACTTCTCCAGGTCAAGCCTGCTCTTATTTACTAGGAACAAATGTCAAGTATTCATAGGGTCACGAGGATTGGTGTGGTAAGCACTAAAATACACCTTATTACAAATTAATGGTAATTTCAAACCAAACCATTCAAACTAATGGGTATTTCGACAGAAATGGACAGTGATTATTTAATGTTATATTGAATGGTTTTATAAAGCATGCAATTACCGGTTAGGAAATCCTGGCACTGGTGAAAACTGAGCAGTCAAGGAACTTAAAGCTCTTTACTGACAGCCGACTGAAGTTTTTAAATGCTTCCAAACTGTAAAGTGATTATTGGATGAGTGCAGGTAGGCAAAGATGCGGGCAGATAAACACTTTTTTTGGCAATTTGAAGTTTTTAAAGTTTACCCCTCCACAGTTTATTGAACCTAATTTTTAGGTCTTGTCTGTGATGGCGAGAGATATTGCATACAACAAGGGGCTTGCAGCCAGCCCATTGCTTAACATTTGTTTTCTTCCATGTCACTCCTATTTGCTGCCTTCTAATTGGCCAGCACCTCCTAGCTTCACTTCCTCTTTTTTCAGCTGGAGTATGGACCAAGTGTTTCAGCTTGCTTGCTGTCCTTCCACTGATCGTGCTGTGATTGAGGAACTACTTTTATTTTTTCTTCGTGTCGTGCTTTTGGAACCTATTGCCTTTTGCAGCTACGTTTTACTATGCCACGTGCACTTCATAGAAGCCCTGCTCTCCTTTGAAATGGATGTTTATTGTGGCAACAGATGTAAAAACAGATGTTATTTGCTTACAAATGTAATTTCACTAAGATATAGACATGGGCGTCATTGCTTTCTTTATGTGCCAAATCTCATATATATATTTTTTTTCAAAAGGACTGTGATGCATCCAGTGCAAATGCACTTTAAAACAAAAAAGCACTTTAGCCCTCGTTATGTCAGAGCGTTTTTTTAATTAGTTTTAGTCACACTGAAAAGCATCTGTGCTGCTGTACAGCATGGCTACTAAACATTGACAAAGTCAATAGCTTTCATAGTTGAGACCTATTGGCTTTTAAAAGGCTTGTTAAACATTGTTTTTTTTTTTTTTTTTAAGTTTTTGACAGAAGAAAGTTGGATCTGACATCCTTGGCGTTGTTTTCCCACAACTTTTTGCCTTCCATCCTCCTGTTTTTTCTAACTTCGGCTTTGCTGGCCTTATGCCTCTGCACACTTTACCAGTGCTAACCAGTACTAACACGCTTGTGCTCTCTCCTTTGAATATGGTAATATTGGCTTACACACAATTGGCACATTTGATTTACTTGTAAGTCCCTAGTAAAGGGGTACATGTACCCAGAGCCCGTAAATTAAACGCTAATAGTGGTCCTGCAGCCCTGATTGCGCGACCCACTTTAGTAGACTTTTAAAACATGTCTCAGGCCTGCCATTGCAACCTGGCAAAAGAAACCTTTTTCTAGGCCTAAACCTTCCCTTTTAATACCTACAAGTCACCCCTTGGGCAGGTCCAAACAGCCTAGAGGGCAAGGTGAAGTGTATTTAAAAAGTGGAACATGTCCTTTTAAGTTTTACATGGCCTAGTAGTGAAGAAATTGCATATTCGTTTTTCACTACTGCAAGGCCTACCTCTCCCACAGGATAACAATGGGTTTTCTTATTACAGTTAATAAGTGCTAATATTCAATTGGCATGTATTGTTAAGCTGTCCACAACACACTTTGTGTCAGCTATCCTACAAGAATAGAAAATAAAAAAATACCTGGAACTTTATGAGTGTGGACATTTGACTACGTGTTTTATTTGTTCTCATGTCTGTATATGTGAACACTGTGAATTTTTTTAAGTTTCATGCGGTATATGTCAGTTTAATTCACTATATTGTATGTATTCTGTGTGTTGTGGAGAGCCTAACAATACATGTCATTGATGAACTGCTTTCTTTGTGTCCTGTTTTATGGACAATAGGAAGTGCATAGTGCAGAGGCTTGTAAGACATTATATAAGCTCTTGTAATCTGTCTGTAAGGGATCAGTCCTTGACCCTTAATATTCATGCTCAGCAAATAGCATTTTTTCACAATTCATGTGAGAATTGTGACACCTGACAGGACCACTTGTAGTTCATAACTACACACCCAGGTTCTGAGGGACACAGGGCAACCCCATTATACTTGATAATTTTCAATTAGGAGCAAGTAGGAATGTTGAGTTTTGTGTATAAATAATTGTAATTTAAAACGCTCTTTAAAGGTAAAGTCGGTATTTGAGTCACAATTCTGAAAATGTCACTTACAGATAGTTGGCATTTTGTCGTCCTAACCACTTGGTGCCTGTATCCTGGGTCACATGACTAGCTGTAGCTGGCAGTTGGTCTTTGTGTATTGCTCCCAGAGAGTAAGACAAAGAGGGAATAGGTGTTGGCAGGGTGGGCCCTGACTTGACAGAAGGGAGGAGCTGTAACCTACCACACTTGTACATCACAAAGGCTCTCCCTGCACACACATGAAGGGCTGAACACTGGTCTTTTGGGCCCCAGAAAAGCTGTATCCAAGGCAGGGAGGCAGGAAATTCCAAGCACCTCTGGGAGTGGAAACCTCCAGAACCTTCTCCTACTTCAAAGCTGGCACCAGGTATACATATTGTGCCCTCAGACTCAACTTCAGAACACCTCTGGACCTGTGGAAAACTCAAAAGGACTACTGTGCTGCAATGCAAGAAGGACTGCTACTCTGTTGCCTTGTTGCTCTCCCTGCTATCCTACGTGAAAAGGACTGGACCTACATCTTGAACCCAGGACTACCAGAATGACTCCAAGGGCAAGTTGACTGGCCTCCTGATCAGAGTCTCAGGGACAGAAAAGGTCCCAACTACCTTGAACCCAGCACCTGGGCTCTGTTTTCTGTGAGTTCTACCCCCCTAGTGGTGTCGCCCCACTGCTGGACCCATGGAAATGGGCCTGTAAGTGCTCTGCCAGCCCTGCTGTGGTCCTGTGAGCAGAACCGATGATGCATCTCCTCACAGCCGCATCACTACTGCCACTGCATCATGCAGCCCTAATGCAGAACCACACATTGCAGCCCGCAGCGTCCTTGGAAACGCCGCCGTGCAACGAATCATTGATGCAGTATTTTGCATCGCAAGCCCATCAACGAAGGCATCCTTGATGACGACGCAGGACTCCGTATCGCAGCCCCACAGCTTCCTCTGAATCGCCATTGCGCAACACAGGCTTCTACGTGGGATCTCGCAAAGCTCAGCAACCAGGATTTAAGTTACTTTGTTCAGTGGGCCTAACATAGCCCCTGTATCCGGTCCACGCTCCATAGCAGTTAGCCTGAACTTCTGACTTTTCCCCAGTTCAGCGCGACCAGATAACCACAGTTGACACTTTGTGCTTTTAGGCACTTTTTTCACTGAAATATTTAAAATTGCATATCTTTGGTTCTACTGATTGGATTTTTGTTGTTTTGGTCTCAGATAATTCCTTAAATTTAACTCTATGTTTCTAAATTCATGTGGGATTTTTCTTGTGTTGCGTTCTCTAGTCATTATTGTTTGAAGTGCTGTATAAATACTTTACACATGGCTTCTAAGTTAAGCCTGGTTGCTTTGTGTCAAGCTACCAGAGGTTTAAAGACAGGTTAATTTTGAGTTTGCTTGTGTTTCACCCTGACAAAGATTGTGGTTGCTGCTTGAGTAGGGTTCCCCCAAAGAACCAGTAACACAATTTCCTACGAAGGGCCAGATGTACTAAAGCATTTTGCAGTGACAAATCAAGTAATTCACAAAATCTCATGGTTTGTATCTGCTAAATCCCTTTTTGTGATTCACAAGAGCCTCTCTGAATTGCACAAGGATTTTTCTACTCATTCCGAATCGCAATTAGTTGAGGGTGTGAAAGAGGCATGTCCTCCGAATTGCTCTTCGTAATGAGACGTATCAGTGGTTTCTGAACGCAACTGAGGTTAAAAACCATTGAAAAGATCTCGACTTCTCAAAGGAGGTGGTAACTCATTTACAGATCAGAAACTGTTCTAACTGGATAGTGTCTCATTTGGGAATTGTGTTATGGATTTTGGGGAAACTCTGATGTCATACCAAATAGAAAACAATTGTTAAGCAGCACAGGTTCCTATAAGGAGCACAGGCTGATTAAAAAAAAAAAATCCCAATTGGGAAAGCAAACATAGGGATGTTGATCAGGTGTTCTTTGCAGGTCAGCATCCAGGGATCTAGTGGCAGTCTCAGCAGATCACAAATGGAGATCTATCAAATTAACGTTGGCTATGTAGCTGGTTCTGAAAAACCCCACAAATTTGAATTTTCTGATGACTTATTTCCACATAGGTCATATCACAAAATTAAAGGCAAATTGCAAAAAGATGATGTGCAGTTTGCATTTGCTATTTCTGACCTGTTTGTTAGTACATTAGGCCAAAATTCTTCTGAACACATTTTTTAAAACGTTATGTGCAAGTAAAGTAAGGAAATTTAGCAATTTTTGCAAAACGCTAAAAGTGAAAAGTTTGCAAGTAGCTTGTAATAATTATAATAGGACTAACGTCTGATTTTGTCGTCAAAGAAAGTAAATGGGAAAAAAGAAATACAAAATCTGAAAAAAAGAAGAGTAAATGGTAAAATTTAAATTTAAAGTCGTGAACTTGGTTCTACAGTTAACGGGTGGGTGAAAGTGAAGAGTCTTCACCAGGGCAGCGATTTATAAAACAAAGACCATAATTTGAGCTCAGTATAGTGATAATTATATGTTGACTCTCTGAAAACAGGAACTTTACAAATATTGGAGAGGGCATGGAATGAATAATGCCACAGTATATCTCAAAACCCAAGCAGACTTCATGAAAACATTTAATTAGGAGTATCTGAAATGTGCGTAATTTCCTTTTGGTAATCAAATGATGTTTCAGAAAAATGTTGTGATATTACATGACCACAAACCCGGCATTTAGAGCTATTTTTTGCTGTACGATGCTTACTTACCTACCTAGTAGGTGACATGCTTCATCACTGGGTTCCCACCCTGGTTGCCGAATCCAGTGACTGTGTATTTGTCAGTGTGAAGTGATAGTAAAAATTGGATCGAGAGTCCCCCACCCCGATAGTGACTTTATTCGTGGGACTCTTTGTCAATATTAAAAGAGAGTGGTGGCTAAATGTGGAATGGTTAGTTGGTCCCACTTATCCTGGGTGTGGTCTACATGTTTCAGGCATCTTCATCTGCCCATCCAGGTCAACGTGGCTTTCTTCAGGACCAAGTTCAAAGTGCTCGTACGCTTACTAAGGCATGCAAGAGAAGGGTAAGTAAGTACTTACAAAGTCCCTTGAGATTTTGACAACAATACCACTTGTATCGTATCCTGTAAAACAAAGTGTTATAAAAAAGTAGAATATTAGACATATAGGTAGTTCTTTTCTCACTGTAACTCCTAATTTGTTGTTTATATATCCTTAGAATAATTAATACATCAAGCATTCTGATGGAAAAGAAGAGGAGGTACAGTGAGTAAATGTACTTACCTGGCTCCACCATATAAGAAAATAACTACGTATATGTCTAATATAATACTTTTTCATAACACTATTTTACAGGATACGATACAAGTGGTAATGTCATCAAAATCTCAAGGGGCTTTGCAAGTACTTACTATGGATACCCCTATCTTGCATGCCATGGTGATGAAGCATGTCACCTACTAGGCAGGTAAGTGAGAGTTCTTCTATAACACCCTGTGGGTTCCAAATCTCTGATACTCTAAAGAGATTGAAGGAGTAGGTGTTAAGAATAAATATGAAAATAGGTAGACGACTCGTTTCAATTGTGTTTA
Source organism: Calotriton arnoldi (assembly GCA_963921515.1). NCBI lineage: Eukaryota > Metazoa > Chordata > Amphibia > Caudata > Salamandridae > Calotriton > Calotriton arnoldi. Next base: position 54,594 of record CAWUFW010001987.1, on the reverse strand, counting down.
TTGTGTTACTTGGCTGGGAAAGCGAACAGGTTATTGCTTCTCCCTCTCTCTTTATTTATCCAGCCATGCATACTGTGACCACAAAAATGTGCAAATTGTACATGATACAAACAGCAGTTCATTGCATTTTTCCATGCTCTGCAAAAGGAGTCCCCCCACACCCACCCACCACAGGACTGAAAATTACACAATGTGGCATAATAGCATAATTTCAGCCATTTTGTGTAATAAACATAATGAAAAGGGCTAAAAAGTATGGAGAGTTAAAGATAATGTCACCAGAGCCTACTTTTTTAAGGTTGTAGGCAGGTGCGGCTGGCAGCAATGGGAGGTAGGGGGGTGGGAGGACGCATGAGGTAGGGGGGAGACGCGGGGAGGGAGGACGCGGGGGAAGCAGCTATGAAAAAATGTAATTAAAAATTTACCTTTTTGCCGCTTCCTCGCCCGCCTCTTCTCCGTAGTCCTCCCTCGGCCACAGGAAGCACACCCATGCTCCCAGTCAGCCAATCACATCGCTGCCTTAGCAGCGTTGTGATTTGTCTAAACGCCGTTTTTCAGTGCTCAGACGCTGACTGGAAGCCTGGGCATGTTCTCCACGTAGGCTGTAATGCAGCCTGCATGGAGAACATGCGAAGTGCGCATGACTGTTTTGGGTGGCCCGAGAGCGCCGTCCAATGGCGCACTTTAGGAGGGTGCTACCACTCCTCCCCTGCCTCCGCCCCCTAACGCAAAGCTGTGGGCGGAAGTAGTCTTTCACAGCAAAAAAGCACTGAGGTGATGCTCCTCAGCCTAGCGGAGGAGCCGCCACTGGTTGTAGGCACTAGATCAAGTGAACTGTTTTTTCTCTTCACTGGAAGGCTCTTTAAGTAACTATAGCAGAAGGTTCCTGTACTCCAGGAGGGGTGGGTGGGAGCAGCGCTTCTGAATTACTGCACATCACAGCAGGGAAAATAACACCCAATACAGAAAACAAAGCAACGTCCACGCCAATAGGAAAACCACCACTAACAGCAAATGCATTATGACTGCTGCTGGTAATACCTCATGGCACCGAGTTTGTTGTGGTCCTGTGCGTCCACAGATTTGTAGTTTACTGCCAGCTAGGTTTCTTCTCTGGCTAGGCCATATCCATTAAACAGTAATTGATTGTTGATAACGAGGCTACTAGTTTGCTGCCGAAAACACTACTGACATGGGAACAAGACGAATTCACATATACATACACGATAATTATCTGGCAATATATAGTGTTGATCTTGAACCAGAAAATGAGTGACGGGATTACATTTTTTGTTAAATTGATCAATTGTCTAGTATTTAACTGATTTTAATCTGATTGTAATGGTCTCTGTGGTGTACTAACAGAATATCGAATTTTTTACCTACTAGATACCAAGACAGGGACTTAGGAATATTAAATATATATAAATCTCTACATATTTGCTATGATGGCGTTGTGCTGGTGGGTGTTTTAGTAGTTCGATATTTGTGGCCTCAACAGCCAGACAAACAACTCTCATTTAAATAGTAGTAAAGGTGTTGTTTTTTTAGGTTTTTGTTTTTTAATGTTTATAGGATATGTTTTAAACAGCAACAAACTACTTTTCAACCTAGCACCTTTTAACAATGCAGCTGGTATTTGCTTCCTTCATGCTGTGCTTTGTTTGAACTAAAACAGAGTTCTGCGTCTCAGAATGTGTCACTCTGTTCATAGAGATGCTCACTCTGGTTCTGCTGATTTGGTCAACACTGGCCATTATAGAAATGGGGTTACCCAATGGTGGTCATGGACCTGGGTTCAATACGATACAAAAACAATGGTCCTTGACCCTTCTTGTAGAAAATGATACGTATCACACAACACAGTTATTGTTTAGAAATATTTTTGAGCATAAGACCAGTTGGCTCGAAGTAATCAATACAATGGTTAATTCGTACAAAGGTTTATACAGAAGTGCAATAACCAAGGCGTATTCAACAAGGTTTTATTCACATCATAATTAAATCAACATTACTAAATAAGGGCAATTAAGGAGGAGGGAAAAGGGGTAGAAGGTAGCTCCAGTGGAACGTGCGAGAAAAGAAGGGGTGCTCTGGTGTACAAGAAATAAGAAGGGAAATTTCTGACAGTATAATAAAGGGATTGAAGGTCATTCCAAAAGAGAGAGGACGATGAATCATTCACAGTCAGCGGTAATCTGGCCACATATAAAATCAATCAAAAAATCTTTTTATATTCAATTGTAAGCACATAAATGTGTCCTTATACAGCACGTTGGATTTGGGGCTTGTGATCCAGGTTGGTTTTATGGGTGGGCGTCGACGTTTCGACCCGACTTGGGGCTTAGAGGGTAATTTGGAACCTCGGCCTGCGGGTCTTCTTCAGGACAAAATGGAGCAACCTGAGTTAAGTGTGTGGTCCTTGTTGCACACCCGCAGGGTTAACTGGCGGGGTGCGGGGGTTCTCTCCCGTCTAGTAAGTCATGGTGGGCGTCCTCATCCGTGAGTGAAGAGTAACGCACTCCAAGCAGTAAGGCTTGATTCTTATTATTAGGTACCCAAAACGGGCTTTTTTGCTCAAACGGATCAAAAGTTACTAAAAACGCAACAACACATGTTGCTGTGCAGTGGACGGTCCTTAGCAAAGGATGGTTGGTCACCTTTCACTTGCATATTGCAGTATTTGGGTGTTAAATTACTGCTAATTCGTTGAAACTTTTGCTTGGACAGTGCTAACTTGTAACAACAACAAAATAATGACGTTATACTATCACAAAATATGCTGCATAATTTGCCTTTTCTTGCTGCATAATTTGGTCTTCTCATGTCGCATAATTCCAGTGGCCCTGGTTTTACGCTTGTAATGCCCCTGGTCTGTTCCTGAATCAACAAACCAAGAGTACTCCTGCCGGGTTACCCCTAGAATCACGAAGTAAGCCAGGAGTAGCAGACGAGGGTGCAACTCTGTGAACAGGCCATATTTCTGATATGAGGGAGCTTCATCAAAATCTTTATAAGAATCTAAATATTTCTTCCCTTGGTATTTTAATTTGCCTCATGGTCTTTTGCAGAAAGCCATTTTATCTTTTAATACAGCTACAGTAAAGCGTATGCCACCTGAAGAGCGCAATTTCGAATCCTGCTAGGGCCTACCAGACTCTCATCAACCCGAGGCTGATAAACTGAGCCAGGTAATTACAACAGGTTCCCCCGGGAGATGCATAATTATGTAACTTAATTAATAATGGTATGCAATTACACTTGTGAGGGATCGCGGCAATTTCCCAAAAGCAAAAGGAGAATTATCTATTTTCACATCACTGCTCCAAAAGTACAGAGACTGGATTAAACAGACTGCTCGAGTAATGGAAAACTGCGCAGAATGTTCATTTGCACCAGATCACACATTGCAATACCGGAATAGTGCGCGGTGCTCGTCCTTTTCATTTTGCGACAACGACGGCTGCTTTCTGGCAGCAAAGATGAATGTTCGTGTTTAGTTACGGACACAAAATACATAAACGAGGGATGCAAACGCTGACAAGGAGCGTCAGTCGGCCAGAAAATCTCCGCGGTTCGCTGGTAGCCAAGGTTGCCAGAGTGAGGGATGACTCAGAAATGAATCAACGCTACAAAACGGGATTTGTCAGCAATAAAACATCAGCCGATGCCCGAGATTTACAGCGCTGGCAGCACGGCTGTGCTACCCTAATGCAGGAGTCAATGGCACCTTTATTGTTCCCGCGTTCATTAAATGCAAGTAAAGAGGGGACACTGAGCGCCTCGGAGTGAGGGTGAGTAAGTGCTGACACGCATATCTGAACCGAACTTGCATTGCAATTTGATTTAATTAAATTACCATCTTTATCTTCAACTTGGAAAGCTCACCTGCATACTAAAACTCAAATGAAATGTGTTTGAAATTGCTTTAAACCGGTGGAACAAATCAACAGCGTCAAAACCCGTCAAATCTGACATCACGCGGATTTGATCCATTTTTAAGACACGTCCTTCATGCTATGAGACGTCACCATCCATCCATCCACCCACCCACGCAGGCCGCCACTCTTTCTGTTTTATTATTTTCTGTTTTATTCTTGGTGGCATTGCGCTTGAAGCTTATGTTGTAAGTTGTTAATGTTGTTCTTTTGTTTTTATTTATTCTGTGCGTTGAAGCTAGGATCTCCTGGTGCTTATGTCTGCAATATAAATTGATAAATTAAACTAAAAAACACTCATCCGACCTAATCCATCCATCCAGCCACCCGTCAGTCCATCCATCAAACATCCATCCTCCTATCTATCCACCCATCCACCCATTTATCCATCCATCCATCAATTCATCCGTCAGTCCATCCTTACACCTGTCAGTCCATCCATCCATCCACCTGTTAGTCCATCCATCCATCCACCCATCCATCAGTTCATCCATCCATCCATTAGTCCATTCATCCATCCACCTGTCAGCCATCCATCCATCCATCCATCCATCAGTCCATCCATCCACCCGCTAGTCCATCCATCTATCTGTCAGTCCATCCATCCATCCATTCACCCACCCGTTAGTTCATCCATCGATCCATCCATTAGTCCATCCATCCACCCGTCCGTCCATTCATCCATCCATTTATCCACCCATCCACCCACCCATCCATTTTCATTGACCCATGGTTTTCGTAAGGTCAAGGCGAGAAACATTCCCCGTTGCTGTAGTACGTGCCTTACACTGCAGCTATCTTCTGGCCTGGAGCTCTTGAGCCTCTCAGAGTGGCAGAGCCACGCCCCGAGCTTTGAAGAGGGCAGCGCTCAGAATCTGCACCCAGCTGCCTCTGCAGACATCTGGAAGCAGCCCTGGTCCACGGCCGGGTTACATTATCCTGCAGAACAGGGAGTCTATGTTCTACGTCCAGCGCCACTACAGGGGTAACATACATGCCTTGCCTAGCGATGAACACACAACCTTAGGTTCCATAGAGCAGCACAATTATCCCCCAGACGAGGCACCCGTTGCTAAATGGTTCCCCCCTCGGCCCCTGCATATACCATAAAATAAGACAGCTCAGTACGTTCGGCGCCAGCTGCGGCGGATCGTTGCACCTGGCGCCGAACGTACTGGCCAGAAGATATCAGCAACGAGTAACTCATATGTTTAGATTCTCAGAGGGCTCACTCAGAGTTTCATCACTACCAGGTCGGTAAAATTAGTCCAATCAAACTAGAAAACTGGGTGACAGTAAGAGCGTATTCAGTCTAAAACGCTTGCGTGTACAAGGAAGTGGGCAATGCCATTACTTATGGTGATATACATCTCCGGTGGACCAATTTTGGGCATGTTTTTTTTAATTTACCCTTAACATACTTTAATGCCCTGAAAGTTTCTCGAACGAACATTAGTAGGTAAAGTACAAAGCCCAGCAGAGCTGTCAGAAGGACTGTGTATCTAACATCCGACTACCACTCATATCGAAAACGGTAAAGATAATGCCAATGTTTCTAATAATATCAACAGATAAAATATTAAAAAAACATAACTTTAACAATGGATATAAAGGCTTCATATGAGCAGGTAGCAGATTAGAACCCAAGTACAGTAATGTCACGTAAGAGTCATTGTTCCGTCTGATTCATGTTAGCAAGAGACCTGCAGAGCCCAACTGGTGCTTGTAATTGAATTGTATTAATAACATAGATTTTAGTCAGGGCTTTAAGTGGGCCGGGTCTCACCGGGTCTGAGCACCGGCAGTTTTTTAAAGGAGGCCTCGAAACGGGTCTCTTTCGGGCTCTGTTTTGTGCCTGCTGTCACTGCAGTCCGTTTTTTTCCGGACTGCAGTGACCGCAGGCACATCGGTGTGCGCTGATCACACTGCTCACTTCTCACTATGGAGAAGTTACGGCATAACGAGGTGAGCGTTGTAGGGGAAGGAAATCTATTAAAGAGAGTCATTTTCTCTCTCTGGATTTACCTTCTCTTTTGAAACTCGGGAGCAGCAACATTGTCGTGGTGTCACCAGGGCTTTAATTGGAAGCTTTTTCAATATTATATACAAGCCATAGTTGCTGCATATTTATCGTATGCAACTAACAACCATTAACAAAGTCAATAGTCCTGACTTGTTGTTGTATTATATCTAGATGCAATGTCAGAAACAGCAAAATACAAGTCGGGCGGCACACTATGCTAAGCACAGATGTTTTAGTTTAAGTGTTTTTAAGCCACACCCTTAATTACATTGGCCATGCTCCTTTGAGAGACCCTCCAGTTTTTTCATCCCACTTAAAGCCCTGATTACAGTAATATCCACGAGATAAGAGCATTATGTTGCATGATATGTTTAAGAGCATTATACTCAATCTTGCCAAACTCGTGAGTCGTGGCCCTGTGCCTTGTTGAAACATTATTTGGTACAGCTCTCTGGACACTGCGATATTACAGAAATGTCTGCAGTCCTTTCTGCGCCCTCCTCTCTAACATCCTCTGCAGGTGCACAGTTCCGGATTACCAAAAAGGCAAAGTAGGCACCTGCCTATGGGCCCCACTCCTTTTAGGGCCGTGCAACATCGGATCAAAATAATATTGATTTCATCTTGAAAGAAAATTACAATCAACCTTTCTTAAATATTGTTTCCAAAAGATAGAAAAAAATGAATCAACTCAAAGAAACGAAAACTTTACTTTAAAGACTCTATAGAGAAAATACTGTATTAGTGTAAGTACCCATTAACAACTTAAAGTTCATAAACCACAGACATGAGATTAATATAACAGTTTGTTTGTCTCTTTAAAGCTCATCTTCTGGCAACTGGCAGTTTGTAAAAAATTTCTGGTTCATTCGTTATTAGGAGATAATTTGCGAGGGGATGGGGGGGAGGGGGGTTACGACTACCTGGGGGCTTCCATAGGGTTGAATCCGGCACTTGATGGAGCAAGAACTCAGAATGAGACTTGCTCGTAAGCAATCCTCTCACAGTATTAATTTATTAAAACTTTGTAATATCTCTACTAATAAATGCACACATAAACACTATCCTAGTGAAGCTTGCCTATGTGTTTAAACTAATACGTAACGCTTGTCTAAATCCAAAATGGCCGCTAAAGCGCTGGAATTTCATTGCGCATGTGTCAACCATATCACGTGGTATGACGTCTTTCTTTGCTTGGAGGGAAAACTTTGCTTCTGCGCAGTGTGTATTAAAATGGCTGCTTAATGTTTTCACGTGCTAAAGCTTGCGCATATGCTGCAATTAAAACTGTGGTATTCTAATTCTATTAATGCGGGATAGATTTATAATTAAATGGGAATAGAGTAGACATAGTGGGTATACAGTGAAAACATTTATTTGTGATTTTAATATTTTCTTCTTTGACTTTTATTAGTTCGTAAATGGGCCTGGGTTGGTTGAACTGCAGCTCGAGAGACATTGGTTCTGCGCATGCACCCTGCAAGGCTAACCAGAGGAAGCGATGAAGTCAACTTGGAAGCCCTCCAAGGTCGCAAAGCCTGGTTCACAAGTTCATCTGAAATGTACCTGAAGTTGCAACAAATTTATACAAAATGTATTAAAGAATCAATGGGAAACGGGTGGGAAATAAAGCAAATGTATTAATTGTGAGGGGCGGTATTTTAGAACAATAGGCTTAAAGAAATTGAACTAAATGGACATGGTGTGAGGATCAACCCCCTGTCCCCGTCCAATCAGAAGTAGTGGGCCCATAATTTTGAAACATTAATGGGAGGTACCTAGGTGTAGAAGGGTATAATAGATATAGAATTAGCTAATTAGTTAGCGCATTAAGGCCGTCAGTTTGGAGAACCACAGAACGAGCTGATCAATTGCAGACTGAACCGCTGTCCAGAGAGGTCCTGAGGTGGGGGCGGCGGATTCCATTAGAAGGAAGACACGGGAGAAATCGAGGAGCAGCGAAGTATCAGAGAGGGGAGCGACGCAGGCACCGTAGATAGAGAGGTCACCTGTCCTGTCCTGAACCTGGTCCGGAGATCTTTTGGTCTTCATCCTTCCTGGGACCTATCTTTCCAACTCCTTGGCCAAGGGGTTTGGTTCTCGCACCTTTAGGTAAATATAAATGCAAACCTTTAGTTGTGCTGCTGTCTCTATCCTTCTTCTTTCTGAGGGACCGTCATTGATCAATAATTGATTATTAGTATGCTTCATCCTTGATATACGATTAAGTATCAAGTGGTTCTGTATTTACTCTGCTAAACTTAGATAAACATTTTAAAACTCCCTGACTCAGTGATTATTTCAGGATTATAAAATTTATTGAATGTCACTCATTTTAAACTTCCCAATTATCAAAGGGTCCATTGGTAAGTCATTACTCTTCAATCAGAAAAGTAATTGGTAGCAGGGATATTGATAAAGAGTACAACTGACCCACCAGCGGAAATTGCTAGCGTAGTATGAATGAATGGACCCAGGTGAGTATTCGGTGTATGAATGCTTGTTGCTAGTAACCCGCTGGATCACACTGCAGGTGCAAAGTTAGTACTCAGGCAATGACATTTGCGTGTCCCCTAACTCGAGCGCTGCCTGACTCATTGCAAATGAGGGAACACCTCTGCCTCGTTCCATCTTACAGGCGTAGACACGGGGCAAAGGGCGCTTGAAGACCTGCAGTAAGTGAACAGGGCTTCCCCATCTCCCAGAATCTCACGCGGACGAGTACAGTCACAATCTACGCCATCTCTCCCATAGAAAGCTGAGGTGTCCCTGGACAGAGCAGGAGCCACTGCCAGTGTGTCTGCAGTGGCACCAGGCAACCTAATCAGGGAGGGCGAACAGAGGACTCAAGAAGATGGTGCAGTATCTGAGCTTAGTGCAGTGCGTGCAGAAACATGCTACATCATGCACTTCAGACCACACAATTTTTGGTTAATTGGGCACACAACCCTGATGTGCACATGATGCACACCCGGGTGTGTGTTGCACTTGTTTACTATTATGGACATTGGGCTACGTTTACAACTTGGAAAGGGAGAGCAGATAAAACTATGAGGTCTTGGCTGCCTCGGGAAAGCTCCGGTCTCACCCGGGGTCACCCCTATACTCCCCAGTCAAGGAAACATAGGTGACGTTTGGAGTATTTAAAATATTTCTAGCATGACGTGACACACCACTGTAGCTGCTCAGCAACCACGAGTACAAAGAAGGAACTGAGAAGCTGCCAAAAATGTCACACACATATATGTTTCAGCCACCAACAAAAACTCATCACTTGAAGTCACTGACACAAAAGGGATGGTTTGGGGATTAGAAAGAACTGGTCCAAATTCAAAGTTTCAGCATTCTGGCTCTGTTGGTTGATGACAAGGAGCACAGTGGGCATACATCAATGGGGGAGGGGAGGGGGTAGTTACCACCAGGGGCGAATTGGCATTGCGGGCACTCGGGAATTGGCCGAAGGACCGGTGTCTCAGTGCCCTCTGTGGGCCGTTTTTTTTTCTCCCCTTTCCCAGTCCACAGAGAGTGCTCTCTGTGGACTGGGAAAGGGGAGAAAACAAAACCGGCCCACAGAGGGCACTGAGACAGAGACGGAGAAAGGAAAGCAGCTTCGCTGGGCAGCCGTACAGCGATTATCAGCTGTGGCCTCTCCTTCACCCCCTGCCCTGCAAAGCAATCACGCTGAGGGTGGGCTGGGGAGGGGTGATTGTGTGCAAGAATCGGCCTCCCTGGGGGCCAGGTGTTGCTCAGGCCTTTGAGCCATTTTCACCTAGGCCCCCCTGGGGCCCACGCAGCCCAGAAACAGTGTTTGTCTCAACACCTCGCCCACAGCCCTTCACATTCAGGGCATAGTGGGCGAGGAAGAATGGGTCTCGCTGTGGGGGCCAGGTGATGTTTGGAACTCGCACCATCTTCACCTCAGCCTCCCCCTGGCTACCATGGATGACCCAGTGTTAGACTTGGCTTTTTCAGCGGGTTTACCCCAGACATTTTGCTTTTTGGCCTCCTGTTTTTGACCCTGTGTGTGTTGGTTTTAGGACTCTGGGCACTTTACCACTGCTAATCAGTGCTAAAGTGCATATGCTCTCCGTGTAAATTGTGTTATGGATTGGTGTTTCCATGATTGGCCTATTTGATTTATGTGTCAGTCCCTTGTAAAGTGCACTGAGAGTGCCAGGGCCTATAGATCAAATGCTGATGTTGGGCTGCAGCACTGGATTGTGCCACCCACGCAAACAGCCCGTAAAGGGTAACTCTGGCCTGCCATTGCAGAGGCTGTGTGCAGCCTGGAGCTGCCATGTCGACTTGGCAAGTGCACACACTTGCAAGTCCCTAAACCTTCCCTTTTCTACATGTTAGTCACCCTTAAGGTAGGCCCAAGGTATCCCTGTGGGCAGGGTGCATTGTATGTGAAAGGTAGGACATGCCCTGGTGTGTGTGGTATGTCGTGATAGTGAATTACAGCCTATTTCGTTTTTCACTATTGCAAGGCTACCTGTTTCCCATAGGCCAGAATGGGCAGTTTTGATTATTACAGCTTATAATCCTAACTAACCCAGGGAACATGGTAGAAATTAGTGTTTTCGGAAGCTCACCGCGAGGTCATCGACGCCCTGCACCCGATGCCTGCCGACGCCAGCGCTCCTGACTTCAACCGAGAGGAGATCGATCCGCAACGCGTGTGACTTCAAGGGCCCGACGACGCCTGCACCGACCTCCGGAACCGACGCCTGCGGACGCCGTGTTTTCGGAAGCTCACCGCGAGGTCATCGACGCCCTGCATTTCTGAAAGGTACTGTTTGCGAGTCTTCCCGACACCGTAGCTGACCCGCGACGCCGCGGTCAGCCAATCAATCAATCACAGAATTTGTAAAGCGCACTACTTACCCGCGAGGGTCTCAAGGCGCTGGGGAGAAAAAAAGGGGGGGGGGTGCTGCTACTGGTCGAACAACCAGGTCTTGAGTAGCCTCCTGAAGGTCAGCAGGTCTTGGGTCTGTCGTAGGCTTAGTGGAAGGGTGTTCCAGGTCTTGGCGGCGAGGTGGGAGAAGGATCTGCCGCCAGTGGTAGTTCTTCGAATGCGAGGGACGGTGGCAAGGGAGAGGTCGGCGGAGCGGAGTTGGCGGTTGGGGACGTAGAAGAGGAGTCGTCTGTTGAGGTAGGCTGGGCCAGTCTTGTGGAGTGCCTTGTGTGCGTGGATGAGGAGTTTGAAGGAGATTCTCCTGTCGACGGGGAGCCAGTGCAGGTTCCTCAGGTGGGGGGTGATGTGGCTGTGGCGTGGTACATCGAGGATCAGGCGTGCGGAGGCGTTTTGTATGCGTTGCAGTCGCTTGATGAGCTTGGCCGGGGCTCCCGCGTAGAGGGCGTTCCCATAGTCAAGTCTACTACTGACGAGGGCCTGGGTGACTGTTCTTCTTGTATCTGTCGGGATCCACCGGTAGATCTTGCGAAGCATGCGGAGGGTGTTGAAGCAGGAGAAGGAGACTGCGTTGACAGCCAGAACTGTTTGGATTTGTTTGCTCACGACGCCGGGATAGCCCTGGACAGAGCTATCGACATCAAGGAACTGTTTTTTAAGGACACTGTGATAACTGAAGACTTTTAAAGTACTGTACTGTGGATTTTTATCGGATTGGTCTTGTTTTAAGTATATAAAAATATTGGATATTTTTCTAAACTGGTGTGGTGTCCGTTTGTAGTGCTTACACTGTATTACTGCTGGTTATGTGCAAATGCTTTACACACTGCCTCTAAGATAAGCCTGACTGCTCGTGCCAAGCTACCAAGGGGGTGAGCAGGGGTTATTTTAGGAGTGTAACTCCCTTATCCTGACTAGCAAGAAGGGTCCCTACTTGGACAAAGGTGCAAGCCCTTGCCAACTAGAGACCCCCATTTCTAACACCCAGCAGCTGTGTTTTGTGCTCCCCTGCCAGGACAGTGCCCTGAGGCCGTGGAGGGCTGGGGAGGGCTGATTAATTTACTAATAGCAGGGGCCTCACTGCTGTTCATGTGCTCCTGCGCTGGAGGGCTGAGTAGGTTAGTAATAGCAGGGGCCTCGCTACTTTTCAGGTGCTCCTGCGCTGGAGGGCTCGAATAATTTTGTAACAGAAAGGGGCCTTGCTGTTTTTTTAGTTGCTCAGCTTGTAGGCCATTGTCACCTTGGCCCTGTGTCCTTCACAAGAACAGTATCCTCCCACTTTCAATCCTTGTGTGTGCATAGGCATATGTGGCCTGACGACAGAGTTGCAGAGATGGGGAATCAGGTTTGAGTCACAGCGTCTGCTCAACACCCTGTGATTCTGGGCAGATCACTTCATCGCCCAGGCTCTTAAATAAAAAATCGGATCTTGTGTACTGTAATTGGTGCTCATGAATAGAACTCAAATAGCCTTTGTCTTGGGCTGAATTCACACTATATAAAACTGTCAAATGGAAAAACAACTATAAAAAATAACCATTTGTTCATGCTTTATGATTCTGCAAAGGGAACATAATAATTAAAGAGGACACTTTATAAAAACATGTCCGTATTTTTTAGCACAACTTTTCTGATGCAAAATTTTAATTTTAATTTAATTCCCCTTAGTGCCTCCCTGTCTGGTTTTCTTATGTTGTGGAGGCTGCGCTCTGACACTTAAGTCATTCTGTACCTTTTGTCGGGTGCACCATTCTACTTCTGTGTTCTTTTTGTTATTCTGGGAGAGTCTAAGCTTGCACTAAGATAACATTTCATAGTATTCATATTTTCCAGTGACTCCCTCCTCAATGGGGGATCTTGTTGGGTGATGTTTGTGGCCTTCCTTTCCCTCCCCAGCTCCTGCCTCACCTCCATATGGACACACCCCTTACTCACTGCCTGCATGAGTGGGAAAACAGCAGGCCCATAGGTTTCTGTCTCACTGCTCTGACCACACCCCCTTTCTCATGAAAGGCCATGCCCCTTGAATGTGGGCCAAGCCCCTTGAATGGGGGCCACGCCCCTTGAATGTGGGCCACGCCCCTTGAATGTGGGCCACTTTTTTCGTCAGTGCCCGGGCCAAATTGTGATTAAGCCTGGGCGTAGTTCGCGAAGTAGCGCTACGCGAAGCTACGCAAAGTGCAGTTCGCACTACGCGAGCTACGCGTAGCACTACGCGAACTGCGTAGTGCACTGTTCGCAATGATTGCACAGTGCTGGATGCTTGTCCGCACTGTGCAATCATTGAAAACGGCATCTTGCACAGTGCGAGCTGTCTTTACTGCCGCTCGAGTAGATTTTTACTCGAGCGGCTGCTTTCTCAACGCGGACTGGTAGTTTCTCATCGCGAGCGGTCGCGAGCATACGCGACCACTCGCAATGAGAAACCTGACCTCCCGCGTTGAGAATCTCGCTGGGAGGTTTATTTTCCACGCTCGCGATCGGCAACTTGATGTTGCTGATCGCGAACGAGGAAAAGTCTCGCCGGGATGTCATTTTGCTTGCTCGCGGTCGCCAACTTGACGTTGAGGACCGCGAGCAAGCAAAAAATGACCGCTACGCTACGCGTGTTTGCACTGTGCTACGTGCAATTCGTGTTGTGCGAAGTAGCGCAAACTTCGCAAACTACGCGAGCGTAGCGTAGTGCTTTGCCCAGGGTTAATTGTGATCCCAATCCGACCCTGGTTACCACTCCAACAAGTACCCAAGTCAGAAGCAAAGGTACTCCTGGAGTTGTAAAGCCGCAGTTGTTCCCCATAAGTAAAAACCTCTGGGTTCTATGTTGTATTTTGCACTTTACGAGTATTATTATTTATTGAGGTTGCAGCGCCTATTGCAATGCATCTCGTTACAGCATAATTCATCGCATCTTATATTTATTTGACCATGTATTACATTGTACATTGAACTGCAAATTAATTTTATATTGAATGGCATTGTGATAAGTATTGCAGAGTGCATCGCATTGTTTTGTACACTGTACAAGGCTGCATCGTCCGTTGTTGTGCGCAATGTGTTTAATGCTTGTATCATAGTGTGCATTGCACTGTATTGTGCACTGTATCATATTTTAAAGTGTGCTGTACACTCCATTATGTATCGTACAGTGCATCACTTTATGCATTATCTTGTGTTATTTTTCACATAGGTGAAGCACTCTATGTTATTTCCAGTCCTTCGGAATAATCATAATCAACGCCTCTCTCTGTAAAAAGTCATGTTTTAAGCCTACAAGTCGCAGGTAACGCGCCATGTGCAGTAGAAGCTGGGCTTTGGTCCCTGGTTGGTCAGGGGGGTCGGCAGTGGCCGCTCGCAGACTGCACATTTGTAACTACTGTGGTCAGTGCCTGTGATGAGATGTTTGCCTTCTGCAGCACACAAGGCCCACAATTACTGTCAGACAACATCACACAGGCCTGATGTTCCTGCCTGTGGCTACTTGAGTGAGCAGGATTTACCCCATCAGTAGACTTCCTCTTTTATTTGCTTTTAGAGTGGAGCAGTAAGAAAGAGCATATAATCCAATTTGCGAGCCAGCTTCAAATGAATACAATTACAGGCAGCTTCTTCCTGCTGCGGCGCGCGCAGTTCTGAACAGAAAGTCCTCGCGGCGGTGGGGCAGGCGGAGTAACATCACAGCTACGTCACGGGAAGCAAACCAACCCCTAAGAGTGCAGAGCACACCCCTCGATCCACCCAACAAGGCAATGAAGCACAAGCGACAACCAATAGCACAGCTTAACGGGAGCAGGGGGCGGGGCCAAGAACTGTGCGCACGTGCGTGGGGGAGGGGGCTCGGCTTGTGAGCGCGTGTGTGGGGGCGGCTAGTGCTGCCTGCGTGGGCGCGTGGGTTATTATAAGCAGCTTCTATCGCCGGTTTACTTTTCTCGTCCACGCTTATGTCCAACACGAGAAAAACTGTGACATACACAACAGGAATAAAAAAACATCTTCTTTCAATCCACCAAGGGCAGTTCTTCCGGGAGAAAGGATGTGTCATGGCTTACGCTGACTGATGCAGGGTGTGACCTGCTGCCGGGTGTCATAGGCCTCTATATTAAGGTGCCTGCAGAGACGCCTGTGCGCTAGCTTATCTCATAGAGCCGAGTTAACCTTTAGTGTTCCTGTTTTACTGTTGAATGCTCCAGCAGCTGAACTGTGTGTGGCATCTGCCTGGAGAGTTACTGTTTCTTTTATGGTGCCTTGACCATAGAGAGGCATCTATTGTGACAAAATAATACGTGCACAATGAGTCATGCTTTTCTTGAGAGATCACAATGGACTGTATCTTTTGCGTGAGATTCTACATCAGTAACTACAACAAAGGCAATGGTTTGAGCTTTTGTACAATAAAATATTTTCTCAGGGTTTGCAGCCACATAAACAGAACACTTGCAGATCGGCGGCAGCAATGCAAGCGTCCTTTGCACATAGAAAAGGAGTAGCACTAGCACGGGGCCGGACTGGGAACCCAAAGCAGCCCTGGCAAAGCTGACGGACCAGCCCCCCTGCCGCTTTTGTTACTGAGAGCCGATATAGCAGTGGCGTACGTAACACAGGCCTCTGCAGTTACCAAACTCCAACACAAAATCTAGTATTTTATAAACGGTCCCTTATTTTCACTTTTCTTCCACTTCCTAACTAAATATGTATGTTCCACTTGAAACATCACTGGGTCGATTGAAGACTACAATCTTGCATATTATTTCCTCTTCAGACCTCTTCAGCAGGGCCTCTAAGATGATGTTGCCAAATTGTGGAACACAGAATTGTTTACACACACCTAATTTAAAAAAATGATCAACATTCGAACAGATTATAGAGAACATAAAAATATAGTCATGCTTGATTTAGTGACTGCTCCTGTGTAAAGGAGACAGCGAAAACCTGAAAGTGCTTGTAAGAAACAGAGCTTCGAAAGAGAATGATATGACCAGGAGAAGGCAGTGGAATAGCCATTAAGTGACTGAGAAGGGCAAGCGCCCCTTTTTTTCGGAAAGCTCGCAGGGCAGTATTGAGTGGTTTATCAACAAACAAGAATGGCTTAGCCATTTCTCCCTGGAGTTTGGGGCTATGCTGCCCCTGGGAAGCTACAGGTAGCCAAAAATAGTTTTTTATGTAGGCTCTTAGCAATCCCAAAATCTTCCACAAATCTCATCTCCCATTTAGAACTGGGCATAGGCTTTGTGGAGGGCCAAATTGAAATCGCTCCACTTTTATTGTGGCTAAAGTTATGGCACATCCCTAGGGCAGAATTTTTCAGACAGGTGCTAATGGACTGCCTTAGTCTAGAAAATGTTGCCTATTCGATGGTTAACTTATGTCAAAGATACCTTTTATACCTTGGGTCTTAGTCATCTGTTTGTTACACCGGAAAGTATTGCTACTAAGTCTGAAGAAATAGTTCAACGGAGTTTCGAATCACACAGAGAGGACATGAGACTAGGACAAACACTTGACATGAGTTCAGTCACTAGGTATCTGGAAATTGTTACACCTATAGGTGTGGAACCTTATTTGTCCTGGGTTGTTAGCCCAGAGCATAGACTCTACTTGACTAGGTTAAGACCGAATACAATTCATTTTTTTAGTAGCTTTTCCTTTGGTTGGTACATGGTTTAAATCTCTCCCGTGTTGTCCCTGCTTTGGTACATCTGCCCAATCAACTGCACGCCTTTACTCTTCTGTTCCCTTTTTAATACCTTCAGACAGCGTTTTTTTACGGCCTATTCTCATGCACAAGCACCTTACTTCGTATAAAGAGAGATTAGTATATTTGCAAGGTCTGTCTTCATTTGACCATTGCACTGATGTTTTGAGCTATATTGTTACTGCTATTAAGTTAAGGAAAAACACTATGCTTTTTACCTCTTTTGGAGGCAGTACAAGTGATGATAATTATTTTAATATGGTGAAGAGTGTATGTTTTAAACTGCATTTTAACTATTTTATTGTGTACTTTTATGGCTCTTCGAACTGGCAGAATAAAGATAATTATGACTATGAGAAGGGCAAGTAAGTGGGGTTTGTGACGGAAAGGAGGATTCGAAAGAGAGAATTGAATGTAGGTATGTGTGAGAGGAACATTTCACTGAGAAGTAATAATGTGAGAGTCAGTGAAAACGTGATGGGAAGAAGAGCGTGTGGGAGAAACAAGCGGGAATTTTGATAACAGGATGTAAGAAGACGTTTATACTAGAAGATATGTGAAAGGAAGATGTGAGCAAGGAGTGTATGAAATACACTAATAAGATGACTGTTAGGAAAAGGAGTGTGTGCTCAGCTTGAGGGAATGAGAATGATAGAGCAGAGCATCCGAGGATGGACAAAAACAGGTGTGCAAATGAAAATGCAGAAAAGCGTGATAGTGGAAGGGAGGTGGACTATTGAGAAGAGAAAGTTTGAGGCTCACGCATTTAACACCTTCGCCGCGATCGGAATTCCGCCCAGGTGCTGGACATTCCGATCGCGGGTGTGGTCGTGACGAGCTCAGCACGTCATGCGCACACGCCCACCGCGCAGCATGACGAGCTGAGCTCGTCATGAGCATCGAAGGGGTTAAGGAAAGAAAGGGGATTAATGATAAAAAAAGAGTTCAAGTGAGTAGCTGTAAGAAGAGAGGGCAGCGTGAGGTAAACTAATCAGGGGGATTTTTGGGGAAGAGAATACCAAGTGGATGCCTAGGGTACCATCCTAGGGTGCCATATTTCCAGAATAAGCAGGAAATAGGGCACCACTGCTAGAAAGGGTGGTTAAAAAAGGACCTTGAACTATGGATGGTAAAATACTTGTGCTGGCACTAGAGGGTGCAGGTGGAGATAGAAGTAGTAGAGGAAACTGAAAAAGAGGGGTTATGTGAGAGATATAGGGGGTGAGAGATTGGGAAAAAATAGAAGAGTGTGACAGAGATATGTACAATAGATTAAATTAGCATAGAGGAGGGCAAGAGAGGCAGTATAAATGAAGAGTGCGATGGTGTTGAGAAAAGACAAATGAAGGTGAAAGAAGAGAAAATGAGAAGAGACTGATATGTAAGTCAAAGTAGTGCATATGAAAGAGAGTTGAGAGGGAGGGGAGGAGAATGAGGAAGAAGGAAAGGTAGGAAAAGAGAGAATGGATAGATGAGGATGCTGGCTAGACAGAGTGGTTTTTTGTTTTTGCCTTTCCCCCTCTAGAGGGCTGCTATCAGGGGGCACACTGACAGTGCACCACTTTTTAGGGGGCACACTGACAGTGCCCCTCCTGACAGCTCCTTTGCTTCTGTACCCGTGTCTGTAATGTGGCGTGGGTTTAGAGGCAAAGGGATTCCTTTATTTGCATGGGCCACACCCCCATAAAATGAGGGAACGTCCCTCATATCGCTGGCGCTTTATGTGCGCCAGTGCTATCGGTATTACAGAACGGGACGTACAAGCGTCTGCGGCCCCTTCTGTAATAAAAAAGTGCCCAGGGGCGCGAAAATCGGGCTCAAATGCTCATTGCGCCCTCGGGGCACTTCGATAATATGGCCCCAGGGTTTATAGCAGTGACCAGAGGTCTCCAAGTAGCTGAACAAGAGTTTTAGGATGCTGATGTGGAATATCACGTAAGTGAGAATTGTTTCATAACCTGCTGATTCGGACACTCACCCACCTGTATATTCCTCTCAGCGAGTTAAGCAGCCCCTCCAGAGATCTGTCTGTAACCTATATGCCACTTAGATCATAACTGTGGATGTTCTGCGAATGAGGAAAGCTTGTACTAGTCTGCAGGGAATTTAAGACTGCTCTTGCTGCCTTCTGTGAGAGAAGGAAGCTTACTTTGCTAAAACCATGTTGTGCCTGTTCTGTGAGGATGTAAAGCCGGCACTGCTGCTGCCTGATTTCTATATGTTCTGTGATGGGGGAAGCTTGTCCTCCTCTAGATGTACCTGTCCTCTGAAGGATAGAAGCGTTTATGTCCAAGATGGGCCTATTCTAGGAAGAAGGGTTGTTTACACTCCTGTTGCCCCAACTTAAGTAAAGTCCAAGGATATACTGAATGCACTTACATGCCATGCCCCATGAACCAGAGGCTGTTCAACAGTAGTTGATGTGAGATACCAACACTTGTAGTCTTTAGGAAGGCACCTGACCCCACAGAGGTAAAATTAAAGACCTGAAACATGGTGACAGTAGTGAGAAGCAGCATGCGTACCTTGACCCTCCTGTTTTCAATCTTGTAGTAGGGAGACACCAGTACAAAACCTTTTTATCTCACTAACACACAATTATAATATAGGTCTGATTGCAACAAAGGGAGAACATAAATGTAAAGTTGAGGAACGTAACCTCACCCAAACTAGGGAACCCATGACAAGTAACTCACAACTAGTAGTACCATGGATGCTCCCCAAGGCTAGATGAGACCCCACTGATGAAGCATACCACGCTAGATACATGATGAATCATCATAGTATGAGTGTACATGGATGTATGGGAACTCCATGAGAAGATTGGCTGTTTCTTCCAGGACTGTTGTACTTCTTCTATGTTTATGTCTGTTTACGGACAGCGGTCATTTAACTCCCCTCACTCCCTCGTCAGTGTGTTAGGCATCTGTATTGTACCTGTTCTGCATGTGTGAGAAAATCATGTGACCTGCTACCTGTTTTTGGACTTATTATGTGTATCAGGGAAGGTTTCAGTTTCTGCTGCTACAGTTTTTGTTTTGCGTTGTGGCCCCAGATTTCTATTTTGTGTTGTGCCATACTATAATCTAAGCTGCTCCACATTAAAAGTATTTACTATTGTAGTTCACTGTAATGCAACCCAATCCCTTGGTGGGCCTTAAAGGGATATACATGAATGGGATAAACCACACAAAGGTACATAAACTTATACACAATGAGCACAAATACACAAATGCACACTTATGCCAAGCCAGTGGCAGTAAAAAAAAGGCCCAGAAGCATGCACAGTACTGATCATACTACTTGTCTGGTTTTGGACGTCTACCTGTGTTTTCACATTTTGCACATAAAAAATGGGACTATGCAATATGTTATTTCTCTACAGTCACCACTTTTGAGCGAGGGGAAAGGCATCATAACCCTTCAGCTTAATGGTTTATAAGGTCACCTGAACCCTTCAACGGCCATATTTACTGTAGTACGGCAGCTACCTTTTAAGTAATCTGTGTGGCTATCTATCAAACTATATATCTAATCTATCTATTTATAGACATATAATGCAAAGATAGATAGATAGGCAGATGGATGGATGGATAGATAGATAGACAGACAGACAACGAAAGAAACATTAAGGTTTAGTTAAGGTTAATGCTAAGTGGATAATTGACAAAACCTCAAAAGATGGGAGTAGAACAAATTAAATAGTAAGTTAAACTTAATTCATACCACGCTCTATAACAGCGTTTTAACATCACATATGATTTTGCATATGCAAAATAACATTACATCACCAATCATGTCAGTAAAATTATATGACTAATCTTTACAAATGTGCAGAATCAGAGAGAAAACAATGTAAGGAGCAACAGCGGCATACAAAACTCGACGTACAATCATACACTGTTATTTACTGTGGGATGATAAGTCATTAGCATACTAAAATGCCTACCCGTGAGCACACTAATGAGAGACACCCATACATAACAAAACATACCCACAATAAAAACACAATTACCAGTTAATATTCATTTCTTTGTTTTATTTCTTAAAGAATAAATCATCCACAGTCACACACAGTGGGGGAGTCACTGGCTCAGTTTCTCACTGTCTTATCTTGGTCTTATTTCACATGATGGTAGGGGTGGCACTTGAGGTTGTGCCAGACTTGTTTTATTGCCTTTATTTTGAGGCTTTGTGTCACAGGCATTATTCACAAACCCTCCATCTTTAACTAAACATTAAATAAAGTTTTTCTTCCCGTGAATTTTGCTGTTTTCCTCTGGGTGAACATTTAATCCCATCAATGGAACGAAGTCTTAATGAGGATCAGTATCTTCAGGTAGGAGTGAGTCTTAATTACCCCATTCATTAATAGGCATAAAAGGACCAAGGGATTAATGCTGATGAATTGGCGCTTTGTCTGAGTATCATCAGGTCCAGTCTCCAAGATAGCTGATTGGCCCTCGTGATTAACAAGCATTAATGCCCCCAGCCTATACGGAGCTTTGAATGGGCCCAATAGCCTGATCAGCATGAATGGCCCTGGCCACAATGATGAATAATGGCCAGGCATTTGCAGTAATGAAACATCAACAATCAGCAGTCATTTCCAGAAGCAGTAAAGAGCCTCAGTGAGTATCTATGTGCATAGCCGTTCATAAGCCCCCATTGCCTTAGCCAGTATTGAGTACTGATGTGGACCCCTGAAGGGTTAAGGACACATGAAACAGAACCATCTCCTTCAAAGTCACCGATCTGGATTCCGATCACCCAGGGGCACTGAAACTGCCTGAGCAGACATACGGGAACTCCTCAACCTCTCCACGGATGAAGACAAAGTAACAGCCATAATCTTTCCTAACCCTTCTGCTGCTTATGATAATCCTTATGGAAAGGCTTGAATTCTGGGCAAGTGTGGCTAGAACTGCTTTAGCTTGAGATATACTATGTCAATTCAGCATTGCACACTCATGACAACCAAGTCCACGTCAGGCTAGAAACTATCCTTCATGCCTCAAAGAGGCACAAAGGTGAATGGAGTCAACATTCAGCCCCTGCGTCCTGTCAAAATTCTGCCTCTCCTGTAAACCCCTGAGGGTTGCTTGTGTTACCACTCAGAAATGACCTGGCCTCACATTTGGATGGACTGTTCTTACTGAAGCAAGACCGAGATTGAGTTGCATATGGTCTCCTGTATGAGCTGAAGGTGAAGAAACAAACAATGGACAGGGCGCGGCCTGAGTAATATTCGAAGGTTGAGAGAACTTCAAGTATTCTACTCATCACTTTGTTTGTTTCTCTCTTCTCCAAATAGATCATCATTTGGAGCTCACAAGATCGCGGGTGATGGCACGCCGCGCATGAAGAATGATGTCACCTACCCTACTCGGAGATCTAAAAGGATCTCATTGACAGGATCCAAAATATTCAAAACTAACATGAAAATCAATAAACTGCCTCCCAGAGCACCAAATAGTAGTTCTTAGGTTCTCAGAACTGTCCACAGAGCCTTTTGGAGGAAAGATCTCTGTTGCTGACCAAATAAGAACTGGTGCTCGTTGAGTACTCATCTCATCACCAAACAAGCATTCAAATAGCTTAACCCCTTCCGTGCGCGCGGAATTTCCGCGCTGTGCGGGCGTTTCTATTAGTGGGCGGGGATTCGGACGGCCGGGGGCCGTCCTGCGCACACGCCCACCGTGACGCGTGACGGCTCCCGGCCGTCACGAGCATGGAAGAGGTTAAATATGAAGGCTGGGCCTTGGGAGCCCAGGGCCTTACACTATGTACCACCCTAAATCCCGACCTCAGAGCCAAACCAGACTACATGTGGCTCAGGGAACAGAACTTTACAAGTGTATATATAACTAAGTTGCAGGCAGAAAAGAGGTCCCGACAGAAGAACATCAGTCGTAGTTTCTATTTCCAGGATCAGACTGTTTTGAGCTTCATTAATGAGTATTTTCTTTGCACTAATATGTGTTTATTTAGTTATTTAAAATTACTAAAATTACTAAAATTATGATGAACAGCACATAATAAAAGATAACGATCATAGAAAGACTAAATAAGAACATCTTTAAACTTCCAAAATGAGAAATACAGAAGCTGAAAACTTATTATTAAGAATAACATTGATCAAGGTTAAAAGGCGTTTAGAGACCAATTGGTGAATTATCCAACCCTAAGGCATCATTGGCAGGGCCGGACTGGGACTACAAACCAGCCCTTGCAATGACATTGGACCGGCCTCGTTGGGGGGGAGGGGAGGCTGGTGGAAAACACTGCTGCTGCACTTTTGTTACAGGGGGCCGATTTTGCAGCACTGCTGGAAAACCGGCCCCCAGTAACAAAAACGGTTCCCACTAGTTCGAAACCGGCCCCCAGTAACAAAAACGGCTCCCACTAGTCCGAAACCGGCCCCCAGTAACAAAAACGGCTCCCACTAGTTCGAAACTGGCCCCCAGTAACAAAAACGGCTCCCACTAGTACGAAACCGGCCCCCAGTAACAAAAACGGCTCCCACTAGTCCAAACCCGGCCCCCCATTATTGGCCTCCATCATGCATTTAACGTGGAGTCCTCCCGACGTCTGTGGAAGAGACGGACAGTCTTTGGTAATTTGCCCTAAGACCACTAAATAAATGTTTACTAGTTTAGAGTCAAGTATACAACCCTGTTTTAGGCCATGGTTTCTGTAAATTTGTGGTGTGGCACGGGCACTATTCCCTGGAGTACCTGTGAGTTGTTTCTGTTAGTTTGGTCTAATGTATCCCATCAAAGAATTAAGTGGCATCTCATGGAAGAAACTGTAGTTGTCAACATCATCAGCAACAAGAAGTTAAGCAAAAGTTTGTGTCCTTGCTTGCATTAATGATTATTAATATCACCCAGCAATATTGACCTTCAAAGTCCATTGGTAAAAAGGAACATTCATGGGACCAGTTATCAATTAGCATCATCGACTCATAGCAGCCCTTAGCTTTAATTGTCCCTTACGTTACTGAACATCAATGTCCCTAGGAAGTAATAAGCATGAACGTCCACACCCAGGAATGAGCATTAATTGCCTTTTTGGGTTTTACTTCCTCATAGAGTATTAGTAGTTTATTAACTACAGTAAAAAAGGTGTTTATTGTTTTTAATCTCGCCTGTTGAATGCAACACTAGGAAATACTACAAAAAAGAACATCTTTTTTCTTATTAATAAGACATTACTGGGATACTCAGTACCATTGAGAGGGGCTGTAATCCCGCGCCTCTCTCGGGCGGGATTTCCAACATGGCGCCCAAGATCGGACGCCAGGATGAAGAAGTTAGCAGTCCAGACACTGCGTGGGACAGAACGTCGGTCCGTCGGGAGGAGGGGCAAGAAGAGGACAAAAGGAACGCCAAGGAGCACGAAGGCACGATCGTCGAGCCTGCTGAGGAAGACCCTGAGCCCCGAAGTCAGCTATGAGTCCCGGTGCTGCAAGGAGAAGAAGACGAGGAAACAGTGACGGAACGCGAGGAACCGCCCAGAGGCAACGGCAGAAAGTCTAGCCGACCCGGAGAGGAGGAGGGCGGTGAGACTCCCCCTGCCGCGACCCAGGAGGGCCGTGGCCTCCGGCAAGTACCATTTCGTAGCTATTTTCCCACGGGGTGGTGGCGGTTGGGGTGGTAATAGCACAAACCTACTTGTTGACACGGAGGCCCCTTTTCCTTTTATCCCCCCCTCCTCAAACTTCACGGTCCCGGTCCTGGGTGAAGGTGACGGTAGGCATCCTGTCGTAGAAGGGGCATACCAACATGATTAATGTTTGTTTTCCTCCGAGGGTTACATCCACACTCCCCTCTTCCTGTGTCCTGGCAAGGACGAAGGAAAGAACCAAAGGCGACTCCCACAGCGGTCTGAGAACCCAGAGAAAGAGAGAGGGCCACCCCAGCATACAGTGACTGAACTGACAGAAACGAAGCCCTCCAGCTCTTTTGTTAATTTCTGGCCTCAGCTTGACCCCGACTCTTAACCCTCCCTTATTTGTTTTCTGTTCGACCATTACTAACCCCACTCTTGTCTAGGTGTCCTATATGACTAGGTGACCACAGGGACATAGCTCCATTATCTCATGAGCCCCTACCGAACGTTGGTTGACCCTATTAGCAAATGTAAGTAATTGGCGGAATAGTAAATAGTAGAATGGCTATTTAAGCAAAGCTGAGTACACTGCAAAATATTTTTTTAACCTAAGATCTACAAAAAAATATAAACACGTTTTAAAGTCATTGTCAATTTGTGTTCCCATGTTTCTTTTATTCTTCTTATTGTCAAAAGCATAACCTTCGTCTCCGTGAAACACAAATTTAGGCTTTAATCTACCAAAGATACATGTACTGAACATGAATATACATTGAAGGGTTTACAGGGTCATTTGTTTAATTTCTGTCAAGAATTTGGGAAATAATATGCATCCCTATTCCCTAAGGCACTTGGACCATTAAAAATAATTCAAAAATAAAATAAAATGGTAACATGTGGTCACCGAGCAACTGAAAGAGATTCGTAAAACACAACTGGAACCAAAAGAGTAATAGTCATATTAATCGACTGATCCTAAAGGCTCGCCTGAGGATTGTAAGTGGCAATCTGCAGACTAAAAAAACATATAGTAATCTATAAACGCTTTACAACTGGAATTCTTACGTAATATTTTTTACATGCATAAGTTTACACGATTCTCAAACTCAGAAACGAGTAGCTTATGCATGTGTAAACCTAAAATGATCTATGCTATGGATGCATAATTCATACAAGCGATGAATAGCCTATGTATGGGTCGGGTGAGAGTATGCATGAAGGTGCCAGACTTGCAACTTGCGTAACCATGTAAAAAGAGTGCGTCAGACGCATGGGAATGAATGTAGTTCAAGTGTTTTACACCGACAAAGCAGCAAACTTTAGTGGCATTTATTACAAGGCCCAATTCAGGTACAAAAGTGTAAACGTGTGAGCGGAGTCCTATGACTCACTGAAACATACCTTTACACTTTTTTGTCATTCACAAAACAGGTGTAATAAAACGCATGGAAGCCACGTCAGGTGCACTACTACGCCTGCTGCCATTTGACTTTTTAAAGGCTCCCTTTTCCAACCAGGGCAGAATTGTGCATAGCAAACTATTCCACATAGTGGGAAGGATGCCCAAATATGCTAAAGCTTATGTTTTTCTTTTTTTGCCCACAGGGAACCTATTTTTTCTTGTAGAGAAAGCCTTTCTTCAACACGGGCAAATCTGGGTGTGATCAACTTGCCTTCCCATCTTGGGATATATGTCAGCCCTTGACTGGAGTAACTTCCCACCCATTTCCAGGGTGGGAAAGGGTTAGATTTCCATTTGTGAGTTTCAAAAAATGTTTGCGTAGTGGAGGTTCACAAACTTACAATGAAAACTGTTCCTTGTATGACCATCCCTTGCTGAGATTTACTACTACAAATTTCCAAAAATACTTTTGTGTACTCCTTTGAGACGTAAATGGGGTATTTAAAGAAATTACACTATATTTGTAAATTGGGCTCATAGTTTACACATAAATGGCCCTGGCTGGATTTGAAAAGTGGGGTGCGCTAATGATTTTTAAAAATCCACTGGATGTGAAAGAAAGGGAAGTCAGGAATAGGATTATTGTCTTGATTGGGGAAAAGAAGAATGAAGCGAAAAGGGTCATAGCTGTGCATAAAGCGTAACGTGTGTAGTAAGTCATCTTGACAATGATGACTTTATTTGTATATTTCTGTGACTTCATTATTATTTTTCCGTGTGCACTTTCCACCATGAATACGTTATGATTATGAATGTACAACCGAAATGCTTAAAATATCCGAAAAGTCACCATTTACTCATAAGCACAGTCTTACGGACATGCTAAGTAGGGGTCTGTAAAGGTTTTCACCTACAAAGTTTTGTGAAGTGCTCGATTATTGAACTTCAGCGTGTTGGAGAAGGTTCTGGCTTAACTTCGTTTTTGCTCATATGACGTTTTTCTCTGCACTGTAATACTGCATTGTGACATCAATTTCACTGTGATCAGACCCAGCTAAGATGGAATAGTCCTCTTTCTTTGTTATGGAAGTCTAACTTTTGAAGTGTTTTTCTGTGCACAATGCAAAATTTATGCAGAATTTTCTCTGCAAGTTTACCTTTTGCAACATAAGTTGTTGCAAAAGTCACAATTTCTTGCAAATGTGAGAGTCTAAAACTTCACAACCTGCCTGAAGTGTTTCATCGGACATTGGGAAAGTTTCAAGAACAAACTTCTGCAACACATCGAAATTGTGACATTTTCCAGTAACCTTTGTATATTCGGCCTTTCCTCAAAAAGCAAAGCATTATACTCCAAATGGGTTGTTCAGCTGCACTAATAAAATCGGACTTTGTAACATTTACAAAGCTACTCACCCAGTAAAAGGCTATAAACATGATTAGATTTTGTCGCAGAAATGCATCCTGCCTGCATTTCCCTTAGTCCTGTCATCCGCTCCCTTAGCCACCACTTAGAGGGAGCAGATATTCTTCAAGTAAGGAATTATTTTTTGATCCTTCGCAGGAGTGTTGCAGAAGGGGGTCTAAAAATAAAATATTGTGTGGTACTTCAGGATGAGACTAACCACTCACAATAAAGTGACGTTTTTCCACTGCAAAAGGCACTATAAACCTTAAACTTCCTAAGGAGAAGGTCAATGTAGCAACACATTCGCAAAAGCTTTGGTGGTGGTTTTATTTCAGAACAAAAAATAGACTATATATATATATATATATATATATATATTTTTAGACCAGGGGATCCGAGGCCTGTCCGTATGATCAAAAGATTCCTGAATTGCAATTCAGAATTTACGGTGCACCGAAGGCGCGTCAAAGGCAAGCCCGTCTGCGCCCGTCTGCGACCCGTCCGCGACCAGCGCCAGGAACCCTGGACCTCCGCCCCGCCAATGCTACGACCCAGCAGCACTCCACGCACTCAACCCAGGCCGCAACAACAACTGCAAGCTAGCATCACCAGCCGACACCCACGGACCCTTAAGCTGTCACCGCTGCCGGCACACCTGCAGCACCGCCAAGAACTCGGATCCAGCACAACCCGCCCACAAGAACACAACCGAACCGAAGACCCTACAATGCATCCTCCTCAACGTCTGATCCCTCCACAAACACGCCACAGAAATCTGGGACCTCCTCGACAGCACCACCCCAGACGTAGCGTTCTTCACCGAAACCTGGACCAACTTCACCTCGGGACCGGACATCGCCATCGCCATCCCCCAAGGATACAAGATCTCCAGGAAGGACCGCCCCACCCGCCCAGGAGGAGTAATCGCCATCGTCCACAAATCCAGCCTCCGCCTGAGCACACTCCCCGACGAGCCCACAGAACTGATGGAACACCTTCACTTCAAGATACTGGCCAGCCCCACCGCCACCCTCCGAGGAACCCTCATCTACCGACCCCCTGGACCCCGCGGACCCTTCGCCAACTCCATCACGGACATTATCTCCCCGCAGGCCATCGCATCCACAAACTACACCCTGCTGGGAGACCTCAACTTCCACCGCGACAACCAACTGGACCCCATCACCACATCCCTCCTGGACAACCTCCACAACATTGGACTCCGCCAGATCGTGACCGAGCACACGCACTCAGCAGGACACACCCTCGACCCCCTCTTCACTACAGGAAACTCCATCACCTTCAGCCACACCACCGAACTCCCATGGACCGACCATCGTTGCGTCCACTTCACCTTCAGAACACCCACCATCCACAGACACCAGCACCTGCTTCCACGAAGAAACTGGACCAAAATCACCGACGACCAGCTCACCTCCTCACTCAACAACTCCACCCCAACCATCGCGTGAACGACGACCCCAACACCGCAGCCCAAACCCTGCATAGATGGATCTCGGACAGCACCAACACCATAGCCCCCCTCAAGAACAACAACAATACCCGCGCCAAGAAAGCCAGATGGTTTACCACCGAACTTCAAGAGTCCAGACGCACATGCCGCCGCCTCGAAAAGGCCTGGAGGAACACCAAATCCACCAACGCCCACCATCAACTCATCAGAGAAACGAGGAAAAAAGCGATTGAAGACAGAATCTCCACCCAGGCGCACAACAGCAAGGAACTCTTCAGCATCATCAAGGAGTTCGCCCAACCCACCAGCGAGTCTACTGACATCCCTCCCTCACAAGACCTCTGCGACAAACTCAGCACCTTTTTCCACCACAAAATCAAGAGCATCTACGACAACCTCGGCGAAGACAACCAAACACACTGAACCCTCACCAACCACCCCCCGACACCCGGAAACCAACGATTGACGACTGGACAGCCCTCACCACCGAAGACACACTGAAGACAATGAAGTCAATCCACTCAGGGGCCCCCACGGACCCCTGCCCCCACCACATCTTCAACAGAGCCGCCGACACCATCGCACCCATGCTCCGCCACACCATCAACCGCTCCCTGGCGACCGCCCCGTTCCCCGACGACTGGAAACATGCCAAGGTCAACCCCTCCTAAAGAAACCCTCAGCGGACCCCACCCGACCTCAAAGACTACAGACCCATCTCCCTGCTCCCGTTCCCAGCGAAAGTCATCGAGAAAGCCATCAACAGCCAACTCGCCACATTCATTGAAGAACACAACATCCTCGACTCCTCCCAATCCGGCTTCAGAAAAAACCACAGTACGGCAACCGCCCTCCTCGCCGCAACAGACGACATCCGCACCCTACTGGACAAAGGAGAAACAGTAGCCCTCATCCTCCTCGACCTATCAGCGGCGTTGGACACAGTCTCCCACCGCACCCTAATACGCAGACTCTACGATGCAGGAATCCAGGACAAGGCCCTCGACTGGATCCGCTCCTTCCTCTCCGGCAGGACGCAGCGGGTCAATCTCCCCCATTTCCTCTCGGACCCCACACCTACCACCTGCGGAGTCCCCCAGGGCTCCTCCCTCAGCCCGACGCTCTTCAACGTCTACATGGCTCCACTTGCCCCCATCGTCAGAACCTACGGACTCAACATCGTGTCATACTCAGATGACACCCAGTTCATCCTCTCCCTATCCAACGAGCCCAACACCGCCAGACGCAACTTTCGAGAAGGCATGGAAGCCGTCGCCAAATGGATGAAAAACAGCTGCCTACAACTAAACACCAACAAAACAGAAGTACTCATCATGGGCCCAAACCCCGACACCTGGAGCGACACCTGGTGGCCCCCCGCCCTCGGAAACCCGCCAACCCCCACAGACCACACAAGCAACCTGGGAATCATCCTGGACTCCGAGGTCAAAATGGACCGCCAGATCAACTCTATCTCGTCTTCCTGCTTCCACACCCTCCACCTCCTTCGTAAGACCTTCAAATGGATCCCCTCGAACACCCGAAAGACCGTCACTCACGCCCTGGTCGCCAGCAGACTCGACTACGGCAACGCACTTCTATGCCGGAATAAACAAAAACCTCACCCGCAAGCTACAGAACATCCAGAACGCCGCCGCAAGACTGGTCCTCAACCTGCCAAAACACTGCCACATCTCCCAGCACCTGCGCACACTCCACTGGCTCCCCGTCGAGCGAGAATCACCTTTAAGATGCTCACCCACGCACACATGGCCCTCCACGGCACCGGACCAGCATACCTGAACAGCCGACTCAAATTCCACGCACCCCAAAGGACCCTACGATCAGCCCAGCTCTCCTACGCCGTGGTCCCCCGCACCAGAAAGACCAGATCGGAGACGCTCCTTCTCCTTTCTCGCGGCCAAAGCATGGAACGCCCTTCCGCTCCACCTCAGACAGACAACATCGCTCCCCATCTTCGCAGAAACCTCAAAACCTGGCTCTTCGACAGACCCCCTCCTTGATGGAATGGAACCTGCACCCCCCCCACCCCTAGCGCCTTGAGACCCTTACGGGTGAGTAGTCGCGCTTTAACAAACCCCTGATTGATTGATTGATTGATGGTATACTGTTTGACATGCCCATGTAAAAAGCGTTATATCGGTAGCACCATACATCCGACAAAGAAACGCATCCTTGAGCACATGCGTGCTATTGCAAACAAGGATGTGACTTACCCTGTTGCTCATTATTTTGAAAAATTCCATCAGAGCAACAGGGATCTCCTCCAATTCTATTGCATAGATCAGATGGAAAAACAAGAAAGAGGAGGGGATAGGGTGCGTAAGCTTCGGTCCTTAGAGTCTAAATACATCATAGACCTTCAGACCAAAGCTCCGATAGGCTTGAATAATGATGAATAGATGTGGGCACATCTAGAGTAATAGAAGAAGATAATGAACTATTTCCATGCAAATTTGGAGTTTGAGATAATTTTACTCTGGATACCGCAAAATACACACTCCCCCCAAAATAAGATTTGACACTTTGTGAATGCCCATTCAGGGCACAATTTTGGTTACAACTAGATGACACCGACATTCTGTATATATCAACAAAATCTATGAATTGGATTTTAAGCATAATATTCTAAAATTATGAGAAATGCTAATTTTTTAATGAATTAGAAAATATTTTATGAATTTATATACATGAATTTACTTATCAATTGTACACATGGACTCAATCCTAAATGAAGGATTTTAGCAGCATTTTTCTACAATTTTAGTAATGCTAAAAAAAATTGTTTTTATGTGTACATAGGAGAAGATGTGTCACCGTTGCTACAAAAATGTTTTTAAAGCACAGCACTGAGCACTTTGGGTAATAGCACTTTATGTAAATAACACGTTTAAAGATGGCCGCCATGTATTTTTACAACAAATGTTGCGTAAGTCCTATTTTTATGCTTAGTGAAAAAGCACGTGATGTATGAGAATTTTAAATACTCACGCGAAACACTATGGAAACTGACATTGAGGAAGCCGAAAGGTGAAACGCGTCTGTCAAGGGGGTCTGCACATTAAAATCATCAGCTACAAATGATCCGCGTGTGCTCTCCATTTTCGGTTTGCTGAAGGGCTGCCGAGTTACGGAATATATATATATATATATTCACTGAAAAAACCATAGGTTTTAGGGACAGTTATAGTTAGTTGGACATTTCACTCGTACAAAACCATAGAAATTCCCCCGTTATAGTTAGTTCAGCTAACTATAACTCGCGCCCCGCAATGCACTGCTGATGACGTCACATATTACATCACTCATGACATGGTCAGTGACATCACTGATGACATCACTGATGACATCTCAAATGACATCACTGATGACATCACTGATGACATCATCCAGTGACTGTGTGTTTCTGTAAAGTTTAAATATGTTTAATATATATAGGGAAAGGCGTATTGAAGAATGAGTGGGTGTATAAGTGTCTGAATGGATGATTTAGTACGTGAGTGACTGACTCTACAAGTGAGTGATTAAACGTATCTTACTGAATGCATGGGTTAGTGACTAAACTGTGTGAATGTCTGTATCCGTCTGTTTGTTGGTGTGTAAGTGGATGCATGGATTTGCGAATAGCTACATGAGTGTCTATATGGGTTATTGATTGGTTCTCTGAGTATCTGTATGGCTGCCTGAGTGTTTGTGTGGGTGGGGTGTGTGTGACTCTGTACATAGATGTGTGAGTGGGTGATTCACTGGGTGCATGATTTCAAGAGTGCATCTGTGATGGACTGCTTGGGTGGGTGAGTGTGTGTATGGGTGTGTTAGTGAGTGAATGTATATCTCAGTGGTACATGTGCGAGTAACTACATATGTAAAAGGCAGTATATATGTGTGTTAGAGTATTTAAATGGCTATAAGTGAGAGTGTGTGATTGTGAGAGTGGCTGTATGGATGCGTGTGTGCTTGTATCAGTTATTGTATAAGAGCATAAGAATGTGCTAGTATTTGTATGAATAAGCGAGCTGGTGTGTGTATAACTGTATAGGTG
This sequence comes from Calotriton arnoldi, assembly GCA_963921515.1. Taxonomy (NCBI): domain Eukaryota; kingdom Metazoa; phylum Chordata; class Amphibia; order Caudata; family Salamandridae; genus Calotriton; species Calotriton arnoldi. The sequence goes on along the minus strand of CAWUFW010001987.1, from coordinate 22,068 downwards.
AGTAAATGGGTGTGTGATTAATTTTTGCATGACTGACTAGGTGTGTGAGTACCTCTATGGATGAGTGGCGGTGTATGAGTGTTTATATAGGTGTATGAGTGCATATGATAGTCCTGTACTGAGTGACTGTAAGTATGAGTGACTGTACGGGTGAGTGAGTGGATGTGTGTGTAGACCTAAGAATCAGTGAGTGGGTATGTAGTTTTTGGTGTTGGAGTGTCCATGGTTTTGAGAATGGCAGTCTGTAATTTAGAGTGGGTGTATCAAAAGTTATATTAGGGTGTGAGAAGATGCATGAAATTATCACATGGATGATGTCATCAGTGATGTCATTTGAGATGTCATCAGTGATGTCATCAGTGATGTCACTGACCATGTCATGAGTGATGTAATATGTGACGTCATCAGCAGTGCATTGCGAGGCGCGAGTTATAGTTAGCTGAACTAACTATAACGGGGGAATTTCTATGGGTTTTGTACGAGTGAAATGTCCAACTAACTATAACTGTCCCTAAAACCTATGGTTTTTTCAGTGAATTTCAAAGGTTTTTTAAATGCTAATTTCTAACTATAACGTGTCTGAAACCTATGGTTTTTTCAGTGAATTTCAAAGGTTTTTAAATGCTAATTTCTAACTATAACGTGCCTGAAACCTATGATTTTTAAGTGAATTTCAAAGGTTTTTAAATAAATGCTAGTTTCTAACTATGCCTACAGAGGTAGGACATGTGAAGAAAGAAGAAAAAACACACAGAAAGAAGCAAAAGATGTGCAGAAAGAACCAACAGAGGAGCAGAAAGAGGCCTTGTTGCAAAATCATCCTGTGCCCACAACTTTTTCAGACGGGTACTGGTGGTAACTGACTCTGACTAACCAGAGCCAGTGCTATGCTAAAAGACACTTAGAATACAGTGAAAACACCTACATACACTAGGGAACACTATGCGTTGGGGTACCCCTGTGATTAGCATGACCTCCTCTGCAAGTCCCTAGTACATAATAGGGCAGGGGATTAAAACTACCTCTTAAAACGCGCTACAGGGCGTGGTTTGCACAGTGGTGAAGGGAGGGGGCCTGAGGTGACAGTGTGCAAAGCGCGCCCCGTGGCGCATTTTAAGTTGCAGGATTAAGTCCCCTTGAATCCTGAGGGTCGCTGGGGCCCAACTAGCCCCCAGGTACCTACAGTTAGGACCACAGAGCTGAGTTGCAGAGAGGCGTTCCGAGGCCACGCACCTTTTTCACTCTCTGCAACGCAACTCTGTGTGCTTACTGAAGGTACCTGGTGGGCTAGTTGGCCCCAGGGTCCCTCAGGATTCAAAGGGAATTAATTCCCCAACTTAAAACGCACCACAGGGCGTGTTTGCGCACATGTCACCTGAGGCCCCACCCCTCCCTTCACCACTGTGCAAACGCGCCCCGTGGCGCTGTTTAAGTTGGGGGATTAGGTCACCTTGAATCCTGAGGGTCCCTGGGGCCCAACTAGCCCACTAGGTACTTCCAGTAAGCACCACAGGCCTGCGTTGCAACGCCTGTAACAAATTGTGCAGTTGTGTTTAGGTAGTGAAGAGGGTCGTGCTGGGGGTAGTGTTTTAGGGTTTAGGGTAGTGCAGTGGTGTTTGTGTAGTGTAGGGGGTCATGCTGGGGGTAGATTTAGGGTTTAGGGTAGTGCAGTGGTGTTTGGGTAGTGTAGGGAGTCGTGCTGGGGGAGTGTTTTAGGGTTTAGGGTAGTGCAGTGGTGTTTGGGCAGTGTAGGGGGTCGTGCTGGGGATAGTGTTTTAGGGTTTAGGGTAGTGCAGTGGTGTTTGGGTAGTGTAGGGGTACTGCTGGGGGTAGTGTTTCAGGGTTTAGGGCAGTGCAGTGGTGTTTGGGCAGTGTAGGGGGTCATGCTGGGGGTGGTGTTTCAGGGTTTAGGGCAGTGCAGTGGTGTTCGGGCAGTGTAGGGGGTACGTGCTGGGGGTAGTGTTTTAGGGTTTAGGGTAGTGCAGTGGTGTTTGGGTAGTGTAGGGGTTCATGCTGGGGGTAGTGTTTTAGGGTTTAGGGTAGTGCAGTGGTGTTTGTGTAGTGTAGGGGGTCAGTGTTTTAGGGTTTAGGGTAGTGCAGTGGTGTTTGGGTAGTGTAGGGGTCGTGCTGGGGTAGTGTTTTAGGGTTTAGGGTAGTGCAGTGGTGTTTGGGTAGTGTAGGGAGTCGTGCTGGGGGTAGTGTTTTAGGGTTTAGGGTAGTGCAGTGGTGTTAGGGTAGTGTAGGGGTCGTGCTGGGGGTAGTGTTTTAGGGTTTAGGGTAGTGCAGTGGTGTTTGGGTAGTGTAGGGGGTCGTGCTGGGGATAGTGTTTTAGGGTTTAGGGTAGTGCAGTGGTGCTTGGGTAGTGTAGGGGTCGTGCTGGGGGTCAGTGTTTTAGGGTAGTGCAGTGGTGTTTGGGTAGTGTAGGGGGTCGTGCTGGTGGTAGTGTTTTAGGATTTAGGTTAGTGCAGTGGTGTTTGGGTAGTGTAGGGGGTCGTGCTGGGGGTAGTGTTTTGAGGGTTTAGGATAGTGCAGTGGTGCTTGTGTAGTGTAGGGGGTCATGCTGGGGGTAGTGTTTTAGGGTTTAAGGTAGTGCAGTGGTGTTTTTGTAGTGTAGGGGGTCATGTTTTAAGATGCAATGCTCCAATACCTGACCAGTCTGCACTACATAAAACTACAAAAAAACTAAAAATAAAAAGTGTTTTGCACACTTTTGTCATTGGGCTATATGTGGGCTACATCTGGGTAATATTTGTGCTACATTTGGGCTCTTTTTTCACTGGTGGCCATCTTGGAAGACTTCTTTGTTATGAAGTTTCCTAATTTCTTCATTTACTGCAGTCTCCTCAGTAGGAAATGCTTTCAGTTTTTACTTTGATTCCATCAAAGAAGGCATTCAGATGTGTCTCACATCTGCCATAAATTCAGAATGTTAGCACTCTAGTTGCTCATTAGATCACTGGAGTAAAGCTACTGCTCACCGAGGAGTTAACTGGTGGTCTGCTGCTGGTATTGAAAGTGATTGTTTCAGTCTGCATGTCAGAATTTTCTAATGAAATAGAAGAGGATTTGAGATCTCACTTAAAACATGCCCTAATTTTTCTTTCTGCAGCACTAACCATAATTTCTATTTCAAAAGAACCCCTCATTTTGTTCCTTTTTAAATTAAATGTTTTAAGTGTTACCGGTTTATTCCAATCAAGATGGCTTCAGGTGTGCCATACTTTTGTCATAAGTAAGGCTGTTAGCGCTCTAGTTGTTCTTTAGAACACTCTGGGAAACTGCAGTAGAACACAAAGGCATCAACTGGCAGGCTGCTCCTGTTGAAATATAACAGGAAGATATTTGAGATCACACTTGAAATATGTCCTAATTTTTCTTTCTACAGCACTAACCATAATTTCTATGACAAAATGAACCCCATCATTTTGTTCCTTTTTAAATTAAATGTTTTAAGTGTTACCAGTTTATTCCAATCAAGATGGCTTCAGGTGTGCCATACTTTTGTCATAAGTAAGGCTGTTAGCACTCTAGTTGTTCTTTAGAACACTCTGGGAAGCTGCAGTAGAACACAAAGGCATCAACTGGCAGGCTGCTCCTGTTGAAATATAACAGGAAGATATTTGAGATCACACTTGAAACATGTCCTAATTTTTCTTTCTACAGCACTAACCATAATTTCTATGACAAAATGAACCCCATCATTTTGTTCCTTTTTAAATTAAATTGTTTAAGTGTTACCAGTTTATTCCAATCAAGATGGCTTCAGGTGTGCCATACTTTTGTCATAAGTAAGGCTGTTAGCACTCTAGTTGTTCTTTAGAACACTCTGGGAAGCTGCAGTAGAACACAAAGGAATCAACTGACAGTCTCTGCCCTTGTTGGATGTACATGTTTTACTGAGAATGTCAGACTTCATTCTCACATGAGTGAGAAAGATAATGTGAATTTACAGAAAATATGCTCTCATTTTAGCTTCTGGAGCACCTTCCAAACCTCCATGGGACAAGCATGAGAAAATAGTGTTCTCTCAAACATGATTCATGATATCCCAGCAGAAGGTTTTTCACATGGTAAAATCACCTTAGAATACACCACAATTCCTAAAATTAGTATGGTACCATCAACAAATAAATTCTAATGTAACTAAAGCCTGTTATCACCCTTTATAGTTCTCCTTTTGGTGACCCTCAAAATCTTCTATTCACTACAATGCATTTCAATGAGGTACTATCATTTATATTGGTCCCAAGATGGCTGCCAGCAATTCCAGGATGAAGTGCTGACAGCCAATCAGATCTCACGATGACATGTGTGGTTAGGCTCCGCCCAGATATATATGTGACTTTACTTTTGATTTTCTCAGGAACTACTGAGCAGATTTACACCATTTAAGCAAAGGCACGACACTGAACCAAGGGCTACCTCTTTGCCAAATTTGGTGTAATTCCGTTCAGCAGTTCGGGCTGTAGCTGCGACTAAAGGTTCCTATGGAAAAATGAATGGGAAAACGCGTTTTGGGACCCCCCTTTTTCTCGGCCCCCGCTTGACGTATCACCCGAGACTTTCAGGATAGGAGCGGACCGGAGCGCCCCAACAAGTTGGAAACTTTCGCGAAGATTCGTCAGCCGGCGCCAACGTTATTTCAAATAGAATGTCGCGGATTTCCTATGGATAATAGGTTTTAACTATAACTATCTACTGGCGACCGCCAGTAGATAATATATATATATATATATCAATCTATTCAGAAAAAAGAAAACAAATCTATAACAGCTATATAGTGAGTTCCTAACTCGAATCTTAAGGACAAAGGTGAGGTGTGAGCTCCTGCACTACCGCTTATTTTTCAAAAAAAAAAAATAAGAATCAATTGAGAACAAGCTCAATATTCCTTTCAGAACAGTTTTTTGATCTTTTACTGCCATTTGTAAGAAAGAGGAAGTGGGGTGGGCGATTAGATGTGACTCATTCAAACTAGTTCTTGTGTCAACAGACCCTTGATTGATGGCCTGGTAAACATTTACACTTTCCCAGTGATGAGAATAAATTGATGAGCTGACAGTTCATATTCATTTATGGCTTGGACTGCAAAAATGTCAGCGACGTGGACTGTGTTCCGAATTCAAATGATTTTCTCACTACTCACCCTTGATAGCTCTCTATTAACAAGTTGTCATTCCCCTCTGATATGTTTGTAAGCCAAGTAGATGCAACTTTTAAATGTCAAAGTGGTGATATGGAGGAGTTATGCGTACACGATGATGGCATCAATGATAACACACATTCTGCAATTTTCATGGAACTCCACTCTACCAACAAGAGAGGTGAGTACTGCCATCATATGATTATCTCTCTTTCATGCAGGAACACACACAAATATGGCCTCCTTGAGAGCCTCCAGGCTCCTCCGTGAGAACACTGCTTTTCAACAAAAGCATGACCTTCCACCAACCAACCAGACACCTACGATCCGCCGCCCTCTTCCTCACAAACTCCCTAGGATCTGCAGAGGCAACAGTGTAGGGCGCTCCTTTTCACACCAGACGGTCAAAGCTTGGACCGACCTTTCCCTGCACCTCAGGACCGCCTAATCGTTCCGGCACATAGGAAAGGACTCAAGACCTGGCTGTTCGAATGAACTGATCACCCCGCATAAGTGAGCGCCTCAAGACCTTCATGGGGGAATTGCAGCGCTTTATAAATACTTGATTAATTAATTAAATGTTTATCACAAGCCACTGGTCGCAGTAATCCCAAGCTCTGGGCTGCTGTTCTAAACCTGTCTGGATGACACGCAACTCTTTATGAAGCACCCTCTCCTGCCGTAGACACATTCACATCCTGTCTTTTGTCCACAGATAATTGGATTGGGAATGATTTCTCGTGATGACAGTAAGACCGAGGTGATTATCTATGGGGACAAGTCATACTGGAACACTGACGTTTGGATTCTCCCCGCCAGAATCTACGGTAAAGAAGAACCCTGATCGATGATAACCCTTCATTCTCCTCCTAAGCCAAAGTGGTTGCTAAAGGCATGTCACTATAAACTCTGGGGGATATTCTCAAGGATCGGCGATACCTACCGCAAACGCCAGTTAGCGGCAGTTTTTTTATCGCCGCCTAACCCTGAAAACTATCGCCATGTTAGCGGTGTATTACCAAGCCGTCGCTACATGGTGATAGTATCAGGGAACGGCGGTGAAAACTGCCGCTAACATCAGCGCGATGGCGATTGGTAATCCGGCGTTAGCGGGCGATAACTACCGATAGGCCCATTAGCAGCAAAAAAACTCACACTAGTCAGCCCAACGTGAGTTTTTTTTGTCTCTAATGCAAAAAATAGCCTATCAGTCAACCTCCATTATAAAATAAGCATACAAACCAATAAAATGCAGAATGGAGCAGCCAGGGCCAAGTGCAGCACACATCAACAACCCATGCAAGCCAGCCAACATCCAGGATGACCAGTATGAGAGCCTTGATGCCTCGCTGGACCTGCGCCTGGAGCCTGGATGCCTCGCTGGACCTGCGCCTGGAGCCTGCATGCCTCGCTGGACCTGCGCCTGGAGCCTGCATGCCTCACTGGTCCTGCGCCTGGAGCCTGCATGCCTCGCTGGACCTGCGCCTGGAGCCTGCATGCCTCGCTGGACCTGCGCCTGGAGCCTGCATGCCTCGCTGGACCTGCACCTGGAGCCTGCATGCCTCGCTGGACCTGCATCTGGAGCATGGAGTGGGATGCAGAGGAGCTGTGGAGTCGATGAGCCGTGGCGGTTGACATTGAGGCACAACGATTGCCCGTACCTGGTGGTGAAGTCTAGCAGGTCACATGGAGACACGTTGCTGACCTGTGTGAGAAGACCGCCTTGTGCACCTTGGAGCTGTTAATAGTAGAGGCGCTCCTGCGCCCCAACGTAGGGAGGTTTGCATCGCATACTACGATCCACCACTACACCGGGGTGCACGGAGGGGATTACCAACGGTGGGTGCCGTCTCTCTGCATCACAGGCCGGATGATGTTGGGCTGGGCAGAAGCTGTGGAGGGTGAGGCCCCTGAGCTGCGCCGAACTTGTGTGGCGGGAGAGCTGCAACTTCACGCCTAAGGGGGCCATGCTGCATCAACTGCATCGGGAGGTTCACCAGCGGACTTGGCGGTGACTGCTGTACCCAGGCTTGTGAAATCCCTCCTGGCTGAGGCTCCTGCTGACTGAGTCACAGATTTGGAGAGAGTGCCACGGTGTCAATGTCCAGGTAAGGAGAAGGTGGGACACATAGCGCAGGATGCCTGGAGGTCGAGTCCCCCAGGCCTAGCACACGTAGATGAAGCACCCCCAGTGGCGGCTCATCCGCTATGGCGGAAGAGCATCACCCCACTGCTTTCAAACAGTGCAGAAGAGGAACAATCATCACATGATGATAACTTACTGATGTAACTGTGCTATGTTTCCCTTGCGGGTGGGAGGGTGGGTAGGACTGCTCCAAGCATGGGGCCACTCAGGCCACCCAAAGCAGTCATGCACACTTCCCTGTGCGTAATGCAGGCTGCATTACAGCCTGCTTGGAGAACATGCCCACCCCTCCAGCCCCTGGCTGCATGCCTTGTCCTGGCGCCAATTACCAATCCCACCGCCGCATCGCAGCATTATGATTGGCTCAGGGGAGGGAGCCTGGCTGCCTACTTCCTGTTCCTGGAAGCAGACGCAGGAGAGCAGGAGCAACGAAGACACGTGACCCGGCTTCGAGGTAAGACTTCCCTTATTAAAATTTTTACAACACCCGCTCACACACACATCCTCGCATCCACGCCCCATCCAGTGTTCTTTCCAGCGTTTACCACCTCACAGCTGTCCAGCCCCCCCCCCCCTAGCACTTCTCAATGGCGGCCGCTGTGCGCCCATGCACAGTGGGCGTACCACACGTGTGCCAAATGCATACTAATACTAGGCACATTGCAACAGTAGGGTAGGTGTTGCATAGCGGAGACATTAATATCACTATTTCCACTTCAGTGAGTGCAACCCAAAACTAACCTTTGCACCCCAAACCCAACCGTGAACCCTGGAATTCCTTTTTGAGCCCCCATAACACACCAAAAATCAAATTTGACCCAAATGCACACCCCAATTTCCATATTTTACCCCAAAACACATCCCAATTGTCATATTTTACCCCTAAACACACCCCAATTTTCATATTTTACATCCGAAACCCATACCCGCCCGAAAAACTTTAAATTACCCCATTACTGACCTCACAATGCATTGTACTCAAATGCGATGTAAAGGCACCTGCATTGTCAGAGTTGCGTTGTTAACGATGTACTGCTTGCTTTGTAATGGTCGTCTCCCGTGCCAAAGGCAACCCATAGGCTACGCCGTTTGCGTCCGTCTGCCCCTGGATTGCTGCGCTCAGCACCAAGGAGCGTTCCTCTTGGACACTCCACCGCTACGACGCCAGCACCCTCCTCGCCATCAAACCTGGACGCCACCTCGCCTGCCAGGACCAACCTCTGCTCCGGACCGGACATTGCCATCGCCATCACTGACGGCTGCAGTATCACCCGCAAGGAGCACCCCGACCATCAAGGAGGAGGCATTGCCATCACCTACAGAAGCACACTCCGACTGACCACGCACTCTAATGACCCATGGGTGACCATGGACCACCTCAACTCCCAGATCCGGACCAAGCCCAAACACATCCTCAGCGGCACCCTCATGTGCAGGCCCTCCGGGCCATGGCCCCCCATTCTCCAATACCATTGTAGACCTCATTGCACCCCAGTGTCTACCTTCCACCAACGACATCCTACTCGGTGACACCGCAGCGCGCAACCACCACCGATGGATCTCCAACAGCACCGACATTCGGGCACCCCTCATGGACGGCACTGCGTCAGTACCTTCCGCCTGATGGCAAGCGTGAGGGTGACGCAGTGTCACAGGGATAGGCTGGCCCCATGCATTGCTGGAGTTGCGTCATGGTTGTGACGACTGCAGCAATGCGTGACTTTAGCGCAGACAGATATGTCAGGATTCCTGACGTATCTGTCATTACTTGCGTCATGGAGCGCTGTCCAGTGAATACAGCGCATCCATGCTGTCGCAAGAAGGGCATAGTGAGAAGTGTTGCAACGCTGGCTTGTCGCAGCGCTGCAACACTTTTCATGACTGGGGCCCAGGAATGCGCAATATCTTATTGATGGTGCACATTCCTGCACTGTAGTTTTGTCACAGGGCAGCGCTGCAACATTGCTTGTAGCGCTGTCCAGCACCAAAACCTGCTGAGATGTGGCTCCAAGTGTTATCCCAATTTTAAGACCAGCTATTTTCTGGTCTTAAGTAACTGGCTCTAAATGCAGTTAGAGCCAGTTTTTTTGTTCTTCAGTAGTTCAAAGATCCCCTTGTGAATATGGAGTAGTGGTGTTTGCGGCCGTTTGTGCACGGAAACGCCTCTCCTGCATATAATTATCACTAACAGAAGTGGCGATCTTTACAACGGTCGCTTTCGCCTAAAAACTGTTGTTAACGGCTGTTTGCGACAGCTTGGTAATAGAGCGATAAAATTATCGCCGCATTAGCGGCAGAAAAGTGCCGCTAATGCGGCGATAACTCCTTGAGAATATGCCCCTCTGTGTGCTGAATCCATTTAACTGCGTTCCTACCAGACTCCAAGTATAAAGTTGTGGTCGGAGCTCTTACCTATCAAAGTTGCATTACTGCAGCAGAATTTACATACTTCGTTGATGTTACCTGAGACCTTACAGCCAGGTGGCAGGCATGTGGCAGTGTGGATCTTGGTAGAAACACCATTGGCTATCAGTGCACTAATGCACCGGATGCAAGGCTTAAAGAATTATACATAAAGCACATCCAGGACAGACCTGATATTCTTAAGAGATGCTCTCTGTTACCTTGTCTTTAGTCGAAACCTGCGGTCACCCATGGCAACCTACTGCGGTCTTGCACCTTGCACAGGATGGCTAACTGGCTAACTACCTTCAGCTGGCCACATTAATACAATGGCTCTGGAGTAGGACTTCAAATGGGAGTTTACACCATGAGTATTTTGCCAAATTCTAATGAAACTTGGGAGTCTATGTCTGTCATAGCTTTAGAGAGTAGTACTGCAGAGTACATATATTTCTTGCTGCCCTGCATTACGGAGCTCCTGTACCGCTTGCGTTCATGACTCATCTCACGAGTCGCCGGCGCAGAACTACCCATTCCCCACCTAACGAATGGCTACACTTATCATCAGTGCTGCGAGTTACATTTATGTCTATATAATATCTGAAAATTGTTCCAGGGGAGGAGGGAGCTGAGGGGAAGTGAGGGAATATGCTCTCTTTCCTCTAGAGATTAACTCTGGCTTCTCAAACATTTTCTGCAGCAAATTAAAATCGTTCCTATTAAATCGAATGCACTATAAAATATGTAAATAATTTTATCTGAAAAGCACAGTTGCAAATTACCTGTAATTGCAATGTTTAACATGGTGCAATTCCGTTCAGAAGATGCATGGAAATCAGGGGTAATCTAAATGAAATCAAAGCCATTAAAAATAATTCAAACTGAGTAAAAGCCTCAATTTGATGAACGAGCCACGATAAAGTGTTTGACAGTATGAACAAGTTATGTCCTGCTGCTTGTTTCAGTATGTATCATATATATACATATATATATATACACACACATATATATATATGTGTGTGTGTGTCTGTTCCGGCCATTCCTGCCTTAGACTGTTGTCGGCTGCAGGTCTTTTTCAATTTCTGTAAATTTGTGTTGTTTGACACCAGAAGTCGTTCTGCAGCCTACCTATGGGCGATAAAGCTGGGTTAATTCACCGATTTCCAGAACCAGTGAAAGTGACATCCGTCACACGCAGACCAACCAATGAAGTCCTAGAATTTACCACTTGTCCCTCCCCCTAGCTCATCAACGGCCTTCTACTGGTGAAAAAGGGCTAAGTGAAGGAGGTGGAACCACTGAGAGTGCACAGGGCTCATGGAGTTGTCTTACTACTGAGACTAGAGGTTGCAACGGCAGTGCTAGGGTACCAGACAGCAAGCCAGCTACTATCTTTGGCAACCTCTAAGTGATGAACAGAGAGTCTATGTTTCGGGACAGTTACTTGGGCGGCTGGCACGGCTAATTTACACAGTGCCCATGCTTTGCAGTGCCCATTATTCCGCTCAACAAAAGCCGAACAGCAGAAGATAAATGAATGAATGGAGGTTTAATTTAATAATTAAGCAGACATGGAAGAGAAATTATTATTCAACTTTAAGTGGAAAGGAAAGGTACTTTAATTCAGCTAGTCAGATCGGTGTCAGGAGTCTGTGTGTTACGTAGCTATAATTCAATGTGCCACGATCTTTTCTGATTCCCCTGGGTACAAGAGGGTTCTTGTGGGCAGGTACATCCTTCAGATTTCAGGAAACGTCTTCCACAACAGTATGAGGAGCTTCGCCAAAGTGGCGGCTGCAAGAGGTAGTGGTTGACACCCTGGCTTACCCTTAGGTCCCTACGGTACTGCTCCTGGTCTCAGGAGTAATGAAAGCAGCAGGAACAAAGAGCAGGTGGGACTCTTTGGTGGTTTAAGGGTTCAATATGTCACAGAGGTGGACCTGTGATGTATCCTGGGGGTTGTCACTACTGCTACACCTGCCATTGCTTGGGCAGCCAGTCCACACTGTTCTAAGACTCAACGACTCAGAATCCTCCTGCGTGTTCCTCTTCAAACCTTCAGTGCTCCCCCATGCCATGCAGTCAATATTTTATTGTAGCGCTTACAAGCAGGGTTCAAACAATCTATACCCCATCAGACTAACTGGGACCAGTTTTCTTCGTGTTTTAGTCCCCACTGATGCCCTGGCCTAAAGCTCACACTAGGAGTCTTCAGTGAAGCAGCTGCTCTGAGTTGTAATTGTCTGCACCAAGAGGCCTGCCGAGTTAACAAGGACTCTTGGGTCATGGGAGAAGGACGCATCTCTTGGGTGTGCACCTGATCACTTACAAGCCAGTTGTTTCAGAACTGAAAGGGAGAGCACAACAGGTCATCCTAAAATGTCAACAACCCAGCACAAGGGATCGCACCCCTGCATCCTACCGCTGTTCCTAACATGCCAGTGATCACAGAGCTTCATGTGCTAAGTGGAATTGCTGCTGGCCAGCACAGAAGAATAGAACTAGTTTTACAACCTTGGATGTGGTAACCATCTTGGAATTGTAAGTGGAAGGAATTCGGAAATTAAATGAACAATTTATATGTTCTCACATCTGAAACTCTATTATTCATTTATCAGATGAAACAGATGAAAGAGTTTTACATCACTTTGTAATTTAGTCTAATTACAGGTAATTTTCATAAGGCACCTCCGAGAGGGGCAAAGGACTATGGAACTAAAGCCATCCACCCCAACAAGCCGACCAGATGCCTGTCGCCGACTTTGAGCATTTAGCCGTCTAACAATCTAATTGGAAGTAGTTGCAGGCAGATCTCTCAGGAACTTCATTCCATTGCTCTAAAGGTTCGAACAAGACTTCCAGATTTTCTGCATGCATGGGGGGTTGAAGATGCACCACAGCCAACAGAACCCTTTGACTGGTGTTTACATATTATCACTGTCCCTAACCTGCAGGTGTTTCAAAGTGTCTGTTGAGTGACTTGAGTGATCTGTTAACAAACCCACAGCAACATGAAAAACATTCTGACAGCGATTTTATAGAAATTAATGTGGATTGGTGTATTTGATTAAGATAGTTTTATCCTTTGAGCCAATTAATACCATGTTGACCTATTCAACATGTACACTTTTAAAAGACTTAAGGTACCACAATTGTGCAACTTGAAAATAACAAAAAATTGATTCAGCCCTCGTGATCTGGACAGATGGACGCACGCATGCACGCACAGTACACTGACATCCGGGCATTGCTGACGATGGTACCATGTCCCAACTACTAAGGAAGAATGTAGTATTTTAGAAAAAACTGTGACTTTGGGAACCACCAGGGCAAGCCACATTTCTACACGCCAAGTGTGTCATCTTCATCATACAGTACCTTGCACGCACCCACAGGTACACTGACCCGCATTATTAGTTCTATGTCACAGGTGGGATGTTGTAGTTTTTGCTAAGATTTCTCTGTCACATACTAGTGCAATTACAGAAGTGGAGATGTGCCAATGCTTGATGGTGATCCTTGAAAAACAAATCTGAGCTGTTGTTCAAGACTTCTCATGTGTAAACCTGTGCAGAAAAAGATGGAAGTGGGAAGAGCTAGAATTCGTTCCCTCTCTGCAAAGAGCTTTCCTTCTGTGTCACTAAGCACTGAGCAGCAAAGCATGCCTATAACATATTCTGCAGCCAGGAGCAAGGCCAGGGGGGAAATCACATCAAAGCGCATTCTAATGATTAATGTAGAAGAGAAGTACTTGCAGGGCACACTGCAGTAAAAAGTCAACAAAATAAAGCAAAGCAATGGACGGGCATCAACCGCTCCAGCAGGCGCATTATCACTCAAACCATATCAGACCAAGGAGTGTATCCACCCGAGAGAGGGCCTGCAGTGCTTCCAGGGCTTATGGAACCTGTGAACAAGGCAGCAGGAGTTCAGAGCAGATGATCTATTTTTTCCCCCTAAGATTGATGTACATTTACACTTTCTAAGAACTGTGTACTGGAGCGAGGCAGTCTACAAATGCAACTAAAAATCAATTATGCCTCCTACGGATCAGTGGTGCAGGACACCTGAGCTGCCACTTTCCTGTAGACCTGATCTCTAGCGGGACATCCTCAGCTGAACTCACAGGTGCTCTTGGGAAGACATGCAAACCTTGAAAGCTGCAGCACTATGGAAAGACGTTTTACGCGAATGCACAGTGATGGAACCCAGCGGCATGTGGGACTTGATTCTTCACTCAGGAAGACTATATTTTATTCCTTTTGATTGGCAGCAAAGAAAAATACTGTTCCTCTGAGGGGTCAAAAAAGGCTGAAAATACCCCAAATAGGGAGTTTTCCTTCCCCATAACAATCAATGGCTCCGTCTAATATCGCACTGAAAGTTGACGTAAAACATCACCTTGAGGCGGAACCCGTCACGCATTCCTTGATAAGCACGGAAAACTTCTTCTGCTAGTTTCGAAGTAGAAATGTATGCCTCGAAATTAATTGTTTAAAAGGCAGAATTGATGTCTGTATGGATCAAGTATACTATCTGTTGTATCCTGTCAGTCAGGTGCTTCTACTGGCATGTTATGTTATGCTATGTTATGTTATGTTACAGGTATTTGTAGACTCCTGGGTGCACAACTCACTCAGGAGGCTATACTGGTGCAAGAACGGCGCGGGCCTTGCCAAACCAGATGTGAACCTCAAGAGACTGAACCTTGAATTGAGAATTCATCTCAAATGAAATATTCCACATTAGAAACAATAAAAATAATTAGCAAGCATTTCACGCCACTTAATCTAACTAATTGTGATCAAATAGAGTTTTATATACCGAGGATAATAGCTGTCAGACATTGTAGGTTAGAAAAAGCTATGTAAGCAATCTTTAGCACCACATACTTAACTAATGGCAATCCACTTCTGACCCACACATGATACCTCCGGATCTGTGTTGACTGGTTCTTCTCATTCCTCAGTGAGTATGAACAATGAGTTAAAATTACATCTTTAGCTAAGATTCCTGTCCAGTCACTTTAGTTGTTCCATAGCCTCCCATTACATAGCCTCCCTTCTCAGGCATCTGCGGTGACCAACTCATACACAGGTAACCAGCTTTACCTCAAAGGCACAAAAACCTGGACCACTTCACTGACAAAGTCTACTGCCCAGCTTCTCCACCACATCCTAGTTTTGTTCCTAGCAATGTCCATCTTATCTCTAGAACTCTGGCAAATACCTTGCACTTTTGCTTAGCACTTACCTCAGCTAAATTTCATGTCTAGAAACTCTATGAACTGCTTCACACTGAGCTACATGTGCAAGTGAAGGCCACGAATTCCAGATTCCTTCTAAAACTTCTCCGTAGCCTCAAGCATTTCTTCTAAAACATGACCCTAAACTGCACATCGAAGTCCCAGTCGTTCCACTTATAGACTGTGGAATGTGCTTCTGACAGGACTGCTTAAATCTCACCTAGCCCCCCTCAAAGAAGTCTTCTTTTCCACAGGCGGTCTGGTCTCCAATACATTAAAAATCCAGTTCGTTCATCAAAAGACTGACTTCCCATGTACCGTTGCCTTACAATTTAGACTATATGCATCACCCACAAAGCATTTCACAGAAAAACGTGAACACTTATCTCAAAAATGTCACCTTGCCAGCAGAAACAGAACTTTGGGAAGCCAAGCTCTGCTCAAGCTAGACACTCCCAGATTCAGAAAGGGACCTTGATTAGCACTTCCTAAAAGACATTTCATAATATTCACCTATCAGATCTGGTCCCCTCAAACCTGCACTCCAAAGATACTAATATATTTATCATGATTTAAACTCCTTTTATTAGTTATTTCCTTGTCATTCTCTGTAAAGCGCATTGCCGCCCAGGGCTCAGGATTTTGACTATATGAACAACTTAGATAAATAAATGAATACATTCATGTCCACTCTGTCACAAATGCAGCATTCTCCTATACAAGCCAGCTAAGACAGTAACTACCCTACCCATTCTCTGGACTCCACACAGCCATACCGAAAGCCATAGTTAACTACAAATTCAATCTCGGCAAACCTGGCAAAGATATCTTCAGTCCCAAAGAAACTTTACTTGCTCTCAGTAAAAGCTATGATCAAATTCAAAACCTGTCATTTGACCAAGGTGACACAGTCCAGCCATACCTAATTTCTACTCACAAGCATCCCATTCCACAGAAATTGGGCACCGAGCTCAGAAACACAGTATTCGTTATCGAAGCCACCTGGTCTTGGAAGATAGTCCACCAGCATTCGCTGCCATCCATATATAACCAGCCAGCGAAAAGCCCTGGTGAGCAAAAAGTTCACTGAAAACCTTTACATGAGCACTCTCGTGAAACCCAAGCCGCGTCACCTCCACAGGGCTACTCCTTCCAGTGGACCAACGAACAATAAGTAAATTACAACAATGTTCTCTCGCAACCTGCCACCACTCATGAGTCATTTACCACCTCATCCAGACTGTGACATTAGTGGCAATGAGGCTATGAGCGTGCGCACAACTCACCTGCGTAAAAACACTGGTTTAAGATCAAACAATATATGAAGAAAGGGTGCACTGTCCTAGAAAAATAACCTTGGAGGAGATTACATGAAATAAAGACTTCATATTTTCAGAACTACGTCGGTCCTGAGAGATTTATTGTTATGTCATGAAAAAAAAAATAGATTTTGTCACTGTGACCTAACTTCTAAGGAGTATGCTTCCCATGTTATTCTCTTTCCTTCAATTTTGTACATCACCAAGAGCAAAAAAGGGTCACGCCTACTGTGAGAGGTAGGAACTCATATTGGACTCGACAGGCCATCCATCTTTCTATTATGCTGATAATATCAGCACATTCTCTTCTGTTGCAGGTCACTCTGCCCATTCGAATGAAGTTTTAAGGAGCATAACCAATTGTTTCATGCAATTCCTCCTTGAGTTTCTACTGGAGCTTTGCATATTGATTTCTATTTCTCATGGTGGCAACCTGAGATTTATGCCCCAGGGCAGTGCAAAACCATTAGAAATAAAGCAATCTAGGTGTCTAATCATTTCATAGCATCTCAAATATAATAGAAATAGCCAAAACTACAAAAACCCGTATTTCCAAATCATAAATGCCAATCACGTACAGGAGGGACATTTTTATTTATTTTTCAAAATGAGGCTACTTCCAAAAGAAAGTGAATTTTGGCAGGGCAATGCTCAGCTTTTCTTTTTATAAACCCAAAAAAGCGCTTGAGTGGTTACTATTTGGTCTATATATGTATTCACCGTTTGACTCCTCACCCGCACTTTCAATGTACTACATAACACTGGCCGCATCCCTTAACAATCCATCTGCTTTCACAAACCTTCAAGACAACTCCGCTCGTCCGGACTCCTACTTGCACAAATCCCATGCATACGGAAAACTAGATCTGGCGGTCGAGCCTTCTCCTACATCTATCCTAAAACATGGACCGACCGGACTCTACACATAAGAGCCTCGTCCTCAGTGCTTGAATTCTGCTAGAAGCTGAAGACCTGGATTTTTCAGTAGTCCCACTAGGCCCTAGGTGCGGCTAGACTAATACTTGCTCAGTACCAGGATACCCTCCCGGGGGATGGTGCGCTCTACAAATCTGCATAACATAACTTGTAACACCCTGTTGTCTGCGTAGGAAACAGACATGCAGCCACGTGCATTTTCCAAAACTGACAAAGTCGCACAACTTTCAAATCTGTCCATTTAAGTTTTGCAGTACTCTCTTTGTGTTCTTACTTATGCGTTGTGTTCTTTTATTAGAATGAAAAAAACTCTTTTAGGAATATAGCCATGTCTCCTAACACATTTCAGGTAGTTGAGACACAGTTGGATATTTTGTAGAGTTTTAACGTTTTTTAAATATTGACCTTGGATTAGTTCTAATGAAGAAGACAAGCAACTGTTTCTATCTGACGTTTGTTTGTAAAACACATACATTTTCTGTTAAAAGTACCACTTTATTAAAGTCTCTTCCCCGCAACATTCTGGCATCTGGGCACCTGAAGTAGATGGGGATGCTACATTCGGTCACATGGTTAATCATGCTTCGAAGCATCATTTATTTACAGTGCACTTCCTTGAAGTCAATGTTGGCAGCTATACAGTGGCACGGACGTCTGAAAGCATCTGCCGAAAAGGATACAGAAGAAGTGTGTTATGGTGATGTCAGAGGCTTCGTCAAGTTTTCTCTTTTTTATTATCTTGATAAAGAAGTGAAATGCTCACAGCAAAACAAAGCTAAGGAGAACTGACACGACAGGATGACTCAGACGTGCTTTAATGTAACGGCATTGGGCCTGCCCATGCTAATTCAGCAATGAAATCCCATTTCGAGCATGAGGTAGGTAGATCAGGAAAGACTTTCTAGAGTGTAACAATATTCAGTTTTGTGCACCAGTCAAGCACATGATGTTCTTAAAAGCACGGAGCAGAGAAAGGTTTCAAAGATTACTAGCATCTTTTACGACATCTACACCAGTGTTTTGCCACTAATACATCTCAGCCGAAAATTGTGTTTTACATTCAACCTACAGATACACTAACTTAATCCACAAATACATATGTATGTGATTATATAGATTTGACTTTTGAAACCAAAATATGCTGTCCTGAATTCCCAAAATGGGCAGGGAATGGTTGCAAAACAATGCAGCATAAACAGGACTGGACTCAGAAGGAAAGTATCACAGGGTCATGGGTCTGTCTGATTCAAAACTGAGCTGGAGGAACGATGGGGCAGGCCTGATGTCTAGTGGGATATTTCTTCTTACCTGGTTGTGTAAAAGTGAAAGGCTTGTTTTTAAATTGTTGTAGTTTCTCATGTCTAATGTGGTGATATCCTGGATTCATGGCAAGTGTTGATCCCCCGAGATGCAAACTTTTCTGGTAATTGGGTGGGAGAATGACTTCTAGCGCCTGTCCTATGGTCTGGATGGGTGGAAGAGTACCCAAGGCAGCCCGCCGGACTCTCTCCCCCATACTCGGAATAAATGGTGTCTCGACATAGCTTTGGGACACAACCTATACTACAGCTCTGAAGGTAGATCATTGGTTTCTTTGAACTCCTACATTTTAACAGTAGTGTTTGGGAAACAGCTATTACAACGACGGCCGTACCAAGTGTTGCCGTTGCAACGCGGTCGGAACAACGAATATGTCTTAACCATGCATTCCTTTACCACGCAAGTCGTTACAATGACATGCCTTAGGTACACAGCGTTGGACTTTAAAGTCCAACGCTTTCCCTACTGTTACGCGAGCTGGAGTTGGAATAGTATATTATACTATTCCAAAGTCCAGCGGTTTCCCTAAGGCAAGTCATTGTAAAGGAATGGGTGGTTAAGACACATTCGTAGTTCTGACCGCGTTGTTAAGGAATGCATGAATTAGGCATGCGTGGTTGTGTCATACAACTGTAGTGTCTACATAAATGAGCCAACCTAGCTTATCAGCAAAGGGATTGCTTTCGATTCCTTGCAATTAAATCAATATCTAACTCTTTGAAAAGAGGCAGCTCATATGCCAGTGCTTGGGCATCAGTGCTCTGAATTGTGAGACCACCTCTAGAACCAGATATGTCTCTGGTTAATGATTTCTGAGTACTAACTGATATCTATGACTCATTGTGAGGGAGTAGAGGGACACTGTTCACTGAAAGTCAATAATCTGATCAAATGTAGGAGTAAGTATAAGGGAGGATTTCATGAATAGAGCCCAGAATGAAAAGAGATGAAGGAAAGGGACAGAATGAAAGGAGATGATAGAAGGAGATAGTAAACAACTCAGATCCTCAGTGTTCGGATGGTATGTGAATTACCAGGTAAACCTCTAATCACCTTCAGGATACTTACAGAAAAAAAGCCACCTATCATTCGAAGGTCTCAGTCAGAGAGCTTCTTTTTTGTGCAGAAGGTTTGAAAAGATGGAAGTTAGTGTTCTAGAAATATGTGACATTAAGGCCAGAGCTGCTAGCTTTGGAACAGGGGAACCCAGTTCGAGTCTCCGCGTTGGCTCAACATCCTGTGATTCTGGGCAAATCACTTAATCACTCGTGCCTAAAAATAAAAAAATAATGTGACCTTGTGTAATGCAACTGGTGCTTATTTAAGTGCTCCAATGCCTACGGGTCCTGTTCGCGCAATATAAAACTGCTAAAAAAATAAAATAAATGACACAAATTGCTCCAGAATATGCATAAATTAAATATTTTAAAAACAAGGGGAGCCTTAACTGTTGTCAAAATTCTGCTTCATACAGGCACATACTTCTGCTTAATCACCGCAGCATACAACACATGGATGTGGTCACTGGATTCATCTTTCAGCAATACCACAAGATGCCAAATATCACCAAACATCACCAGGCCATGGATGGCAAACTATTTTGTTTGGAAGCTTTCTAGCTAGAGCCATGTGGTGACATCATAATGACAGCATCATCAATGATGGAAGGTCCAGGCGAAGTTAAAATGGTCATCCTGTGAAAAGAAAAAGAAAAACAAATTCTTTTTATTCACTCCTGCATCACTGACAGTCACCAACAACGAGGACTGCAGGATGCCTGCATTTCTGATAATGTCTGGCTGAGTTTTGGCTACCAGATTGGTTGGCAGTGCTTGGCACTATTTAGGGATTCCAGATTTCTCTTTTATTTGATGATGTCTGGTTAGTTTTGAATTCCATATTGCTATTTGTTTGATATCTAGTCACGTTTTAGAATCCAGAATACTCCATTCAGGATAATTCATTGTCCTTTGGTTTACTTGCTTGTTTGGTATTTGATAGACTAGGACTCCAGAATGACTCTTTGTTTGATGACATTCTGGCCGTGCTATAGATTCCAGAATGCCTCTTTGTTTGATGACCTCTGGACGAGCTATAGATTCCAGAATGCCTCTTTGTCTGATGATATCTGGACGGGCTATAGATTCCAGAATGTCTCTTTTCTTGATGACATCTGGATGGTCTCTAGATTCCAGAATGCCTCTTTGCTTGATGACATCTGGACGGGCTATAGATTCCAGAATGCCTTTTTGTTTGATGACATTTGGACGGGCTATAGATTCCAGAATGCCTCTTTGTTTTATGACCTCCTGACGAGCTATAGATTCCAGAATTCCTCTTTGTTTGATGACATCTGGACGGGCGATAGATTCCAGATTTCTTGTTTGTTTGATGACATCTGGATAGACTATAAATTCTAGAATGCCTCTTTGTTTGATGACCTCTGGCTGTGCTATAGATTCCAGAATGCCTCTTTGTTTGATGACCTCTGGACGAGCTATAGATTCCAGAATGCCTCTTTGTTTGATGACATCTGGATGGGCTATAGATTCCAGAATTCTTGTGTGTTTGATGACATCTGGATAGGCTATAAATTCTAGAATGCCTCTTTGTTTGATGACCTCTGGCCGTGCTATAGATTCCAGAATGCCTCTTTGTTTGATAACCTCTGGACGAGCTATAGGTTCCAGAATGCCTCTTTGTTTGATGACATCTGGACGGGCTATAGATTCCAGAATGCCTCTTTGATTGATGACATCTGGACGGGCTATAGATTCCAGAATGCCTCTTTGTTTGATGACATCTGGGCGGGCTATAGATTCCAGAATGTCTCTGTGTTTGGTGGCATCTGGACGGGCAATAGATTCCAGAATACCTCTTTGTTTGATGACATCTGGACGGGCTATAGATTCCAGAATGCCTCTTTGTTTGATGACATCTGGACGAGCTATAGATTACAGAATGTCTCTGTGTTTGATGGCATCTGGACGGGCGATAGATTACAGAATACCTCTTTGTTTGATGACATCTGGAAGGGCTATAGATGACAGAATTCTTGTTTGTCTGAGGACATCTGGAAGGGCTATAGATTCCAGAATGCCTCTTTTCTTGATGACATCTGGATAAGCTATAGATTCCAGAATGCCTCTTTGTTTGATGACATCTGGATAAGCTATAGATTCCAGAATGCCTCTTTGTTTGATGACATCTGGACGGGCTATAGATTCCAGAATGCCTCTGTGTTTGATGGCGTCTGGATGGGCTATAGATTCCAGAATGCCTCTGTGTTTGATGACATCTGGACGGGTCATAGATTCCAGAATACCTCTTTGTTTGATGACATCTGGACGGGCTATGGATTTCAGAATGCCTCCGTGTTTGATGACATCTGGATGGGCTATTGAATCCAGAATGCCTCTTTCTTTGATGACATCTGTGCGGGCTATAGATTCCAGAATTCTTGTTTGTTTGATGACATCTGGAAGGGCTATAGATTTCAGAATGCCTCTTTGCTTGATGACATCTGGACGGGCTATAGATTCCAGAATGCCTTTTT